>JAPDOI010000125.1:0-600000 GCA_029168955.1 Aplectana chamaeleonis | reverse complement strand
TGGCAAAGGTCGAAACACCTGTGCTCGAATCTCGTTCCCTGTTTTATATCGTCGCCACATTGACGACTGTTTCATAATTTGCTCGACGCAACAGGAAATGGACCACTGTTTCGACTTGATGAACACTCAGTCCGAACACATAGAACTTACTCGGGAAAAACCGCGTGATGACTGGTTGCCTTTTCTAAATGTTCAAGTTCAACTCTCGAGGGATAAGAAAATAACAAAGTGGTACCGCAAGCCCTCAAACAAGAACATACTAGTCCACTGCCGGTCTGCCCACCCCACCCAAACCAAAAAGGGCGGTGGTAAGGTGAGTATGTTCCGCACAGCAGTAAATGTGTGTTCGGGCGATCGAGAACGCGAGGAGTCCAAAAACTCGCTAGCCAGATTGCGCACCTCAATGGATATGAAGCTTACTCAAAGAGGTGCCGGCCTACGCACGTCCGCGAGCAGAGTCCGATTGGACTACAAGACGATAAAGTTCCTTCAAAAATTCCGTTTATCTCGGATGAAGTAAGCAGCGCCATCAAAAAGTGCTTGCGAAGATCGGGACTAGAAAATTCAGTGGCTCTGGTGGATATCCCTCCTAATAACTTAAAACGTCAATTGGTGAGAAATCGCCTATACGATCGCACCTGCGTTACCCCTGATTGTACCATTTGGCCTCAGGGCAGGAAGGAGACTGTGCTCTTTCCGGTGTCATCTATCTCATCACATGCCAGAGCTGCGGTGAGGAGTATTGCGTAGAAACAGTTTGACCTCTGCATGTACGCATCAAAGAGCACTTAGATGGTAAAGAAAAGTCGCGTAGCTACACTGCACTGGGGTGCCATAGGATTAGTTGCCACTTAGGGGAAGATTTTGAGGTGCAAGTGGAGATACTGGCGCGGGAGTCCATGACAAGTGTGTGGAAAGCTCTTGAGGCCTTCTGGATCAATGCGAGGGACCCCAGGTCAGCCGAAAAGAGAAGGGTAAAATATCACATGAGAACTCCAACCTTACGAGAGACTTGCCTTCTGACTTGAGCGCGAAGCTCTGCTCCATTGGTGCTCCGCCGTACTTACTGATCCGCGATCTCTGAGGGCTTGACTGGGTATGTTACTTGGCCTACTTTTCTCTTGTCTACTAGCTGGCAAATTGAAAGTCAAATTTCTGTAGAGAGTTTACCGCAAAGGCGTTTGTCCGTGTATTTTCATGAATTTATTTGGCTCTTTCAGGCTCTGAAGAAGGCGAAGCCGCCGAAACGTCAGCCGAATAAAGCCCCATACTACCTCGTGCAAGCTTCAATCAAAGTTCTCAACATTGCTACGATGCCGAGGTTTATCGAGAGTCGTACATGACAATGGAAAATGTTTAACAAGCGACGCAGTATTAGAAGATGTTCATGCAACAAGTTACATATTATAAATAACATCAAATTCGATGTAGTCAAGTCTCATTTTCTCAAGAATTTGCAAAAAAAAGGAAGAGGTACTTTTTATAGAGTAGTCAAAATGATTAATTGGACAACGAACCTGTTTTCCTGCCACTGCCTGGTTAGATAATACTGATAAGCAGAAAATATACAGCCCTTTGGAATGGGAAGCAGACAACTCTGACGGTTTCACGTTTTTCTACTGAAAAATCGGTCAGAGGAAAAGGCACTGAAATAAGGAGGCCAAGAGTTGTAGCATGAATCACAGTTTCAAAACAATTATGAATTCTAAGCGAAACTCCCAGTCAACGCAGAGGGAACAACATTTCAGATTTCAAAATATCATATGATGACTACAAAAAAAGTTTAAAGAAAAACAATGTTAAGTCCGCCACTTGTCAGTCGAATCATAAACGACACATTCTAATTGCTGTTATCCATGTAATTTCGCGACCACACCCAAATTTCACACGCGCTCGATCGTGAACGAATCGCGTACGCAACAGCCGGGAGCGCAACAATCGCAACAGAGAACAGGTAAAGGACGCTAGGGAATTTCATCGAAGACCATCTGCAACAACGGCTTGTTTGCAATGGGAAGCATAGAAGGTATGATGGAGCAGTGTTTCCTCCATGTTGCATGCCAAATCATACACATGAAGTACAATACCCACCCTCGAACTTGGTAAATCAGCAAAAAAAAAACGCGTTTTCGCGTTTTTTCGCCCCCATGGAATAACTCTGTCAGATTTTGGTGGTGACCATCGTGTATCCCAACCCCTCAAGAGGCGGAAGGAACGGGGGAGGAGCGAGGTTCCTGATTGGACGCAACACGAGGTTGGCGACAACCCACTCGCTGCGTCTCTCCCGTTTCTCTCGCCTCTTCAGGGGTTGGAATACACGATGACCACCATCCTCAGATTTGAGTTTCCGGAGGTGAGGAAGATATTGCTAAAAATCGTCTCATCAAGATCTACAAAATGTTGTTAGAATGTCATTGATATCTTAAACTATATCTTAATTATAGGAATGTTGCTCTTTACACAACACGTTTTGACTCACCACAATGAAAGTGCCGGACGAGCGCATCACGAGTCAGAACGTGTCATGGAAAGAGCAACATAACTATAATTAAGATATAGTTTAACATATCAATGAAATTATAATACCATCTTGTAGACCTTGATAAGACGGTTCGAGCAATATCTTTCTCACCCCCCGAAAACCCAAAGTTATTCCGAAGGGGCGAAAAAAACGTGAGAACGCGTTTTTTTCGCAGATTTGCCAAGTTCGAGGGCGGGTATTGCATTTCCATTCTTTTAGCGACATTCTCACAGTTTCTTTGATGCCAAATCATAAACCTTTTGTAGCAAAGCAAAACTGTTACAAATTTCGAGCGTCAATAAGTGCTACATTCCGGATGGGATTGGGCTTTGCGCGATGTCCGAACAGCTTAACATGTGTTATTTTAGCGTTAGGAGCAGCAAATTTCACTCACATTTGAGTTTACGAAATTGCAAGGCATCATATCTACAACTGATTAATGCACAGAGATGCAATCGAAACTGTGTTAGGATTTGAGTCCGAAGTACAAGGCTGGCCCGAGCGAAAAATAAGGGAGGACGTACAGACTGTGTCAAAAAGAATTTCCCATAGATTTTGCGCGAAGACTGGCGATGATGCATGCAGAGATGGAACACATTACAGGAAGCACAAAATGCCAAAGCTATACGAATACCACGAAACGAAATGATAATGGAATGCTTGAACAAATGCGTTCCAGTGTGAAAATGTTCTCAGAGCCTCATAGTCTGTCGCAAACGGTTAAGACGAAAATCCGGGTTTGATTTCAGGTTGGAAAGTAGTGCATTATGTCAAGGTAAGACGGCAGTTAATTTAGCGACAGCGATCGACACACGAGCGCATTGCGTTTTGATTTCACCTGATCGACACTATCTCTAATGCAAATCGAAACTGTGAAAAACCATCTCGATTCTCTGACCGAACACTTGAG
This sequence comes from Aplectana chamaeleonis, assembly GCA_029168955.1. Lineage (NCBI taxonomy): Eukaryota > Metazoa > Nematoda > Chromadorea > Rhabditida > Cosmocercidae > Aplectana > Aplectana chamaeleonis. The sequence continues at coordinate 596,569 of JAPDOI010000125.1, read as the reverse complement.
TTGTTCGTTTCCCCAAGACAACTGTCAATGCGACTGATACCGAAATGCGAGCAACACTGGACAAAAAACTGTCGCCCTATCACGAAATGGAACAACTTGATGGGATTAATGTTAGCTCTTTGTGCCAAGTTATTTTTCATCCAAATGTAGTGTTCAGAATAAGATTTGGTTGTTCGGTTATTTCATTATTTTTGGATGGAAAAAAAAAACTTGACACAGACCGGCTAACAGTGCTGCACGCATTTCGGTATCTTTCATATTGACAGTTGTCTCGGGGATACAAGCAACTCAAGTGGTCGCCAAAAACGGCATTTGAAATTTCACCGGAAACTAGAAGGTCCAAGGCCCCACAACAATGTCAGAGAAGTGCCCGCCTTGCACCTTTCTCAACGGAAGGTGAGCGGGGCGGGCCTTCATTCAGTTATTCTACATTCGAGTTCTGGAGCACTATAGAGCCAGTCAAGGCTCGTTTTTCGCCGTTTTTTGAACATTATAGTTGCAAGGCAACTCGCAACTTTCAATTTTTAATGAAAATATGAAGGCTGTTTCTACCGAAAATACTGCCCTTAAAGGCAGTGCCCACGATTGAAATAGTCTTCATATTTTCGTCAAATATCGAAAGGCCGGTGGCTGATTGCCACGTTAAGGGCAACACACACGCTCGTAAACGTGGTTGGGATAAGAGTGCGAATCGAATCATATGGCCTACAGCATAATGCCTACGCATTTTAAAGCGTCAAAAACGACCCACAATGCCGTTACAGGAGTAGCAAGTTTGGCTCCGCGCGTATTTTCACACCCCATGTAATTGAACTTTAACTCCAACGCAGGGCTCCTGGGTCATCTTCACCGTCAGTGACGTGTGTGATTCACTTGTTAGGTCATCCACGAACAGCACCGACGGTGAAGATCACCCACCAACCTTGCGTTGCAGGAAAAGGCCAAATACAGGGGGCGTGAAAATACGGGCGGGGCCACACTTGACACTCCTGTAACGGCATTGATGGTCGTTTTTGACGCTTCAAAACGCGTAGGCATTATGTTGTAAGCCATACGATACGATTCACGTACATAGTTATCTCAACCACATTTACGAGCGTGTATGCTGCCTTTAACGTCGAAAAACGAACAAAACGGGCCCAGAAGAGCCCTATACGGCTCTAATTCCGCTAGCGTAATGTCATCTCGATTTCTTAAGTGTTCGGTGCACCGCACCATCTGCGTGAATAGTATAGAGGTTTTGACAGCCGCTAAAGTTTCGATAATCAGCTAGATTACTATGCTATACAGAGAATTGAAGAGAAAAGGCAGAATAGTTCCCAAAACTGGATTGGAACGAATTTCCTGCCAACATGACTTGTACTTTACTTAGTTACCTCATAAATTCATTTAATGGAGGTGACCATGACAGAAATAACTACCGAGTTTTTCGCAGACAACAACATGCAAACTCATTACAACATGCACATATAGCTTTAAAGTGACTGAAATTAGGGAAGAATCGATAAATGAATCGAATTCTTCCTTCTGAGGAATTGAGTGATGTTGTGCCCAGTGCCATAAAATGAAATGTACGGTTGGGCTGTTTTTTTCTGTTATTTATATCACTACGGGAAGCAACACGTTTCAGATTCTGTAAATCACGACCCGCTCAAGTACTCTCCTTATCGTAGCGAAATTCCGGTCTGCAGTTGCCGAAAACAGCGATTGAAACACGCTGCCACAAAATAATCGTGCTGGGACCTCGTGGTGCCAGGGTGGTTGTTGTAATGGGTTCAAACTGCGAAACGGGCAGGGAAGGAGTGAAGGGCTGCTAACAGCGTGAAGCATCCTGGGTGTTCCTAACCGATGAGGGGCCGCAGCTGCGGGTTCCGAGGTAGAAGGACAGGTCACCAGCCTGTCACCATCCAAGAATAGTTGCAAAAATAAACTGTAAAAGGCTCGGCCAACTTTCAGGCCATATTTCTGTTAAAATTTTTAAAATATTCTGTTTATTTATTTTCGTGTAACGAAAAAATTCAGAGAAACTATTGTGAGAGCCGCACCCCTTGCAAACACTCCACCATCATACGCCTTACCGTGGCTTTGATTAGCGGCAGCCGCTGTATCCTTCAATGGCCTTCGCTCTTTCCCCGTCCTTTTCGCGGTATGGACAGATCACGACCATCACCTGCGGTCCCAGCATGATTACCCTTGGTTACACAGCAATTTTGAGTGGCGTGCGTGTCGCACTAGCAGACAGGAATCTCACTTCGATAAGAGCACCAAATACTTCCCTAAATTTGTGGTGCAGGAATATTTTAGCAAGCAATAACAAAGAGAGTAACCCTCTTCGAAATAAAAAGGTTGAGGCAATGTTGAACATGCAGCAATGTAAGCTTTTGGGTACTTCTGAGAACGGTGAAGAAAGACTGTCGAATATCGAGCACAAACTGGGTGAAACTCGCCCGTATCAGCGTAGAAATTTGAACAGCCCGCCCACAATAAAGATAAGTTATCCTCTAAGGAAAAGCACTTGTCGATTCGCTGAATACTTTTTGTTTCGAAAGATCATAACATCCGATCATGAAAACCAAAGCAAATAAAAAACAGAAAACATTCAGATGAAAACTTATTTTGAAATAATTTCTAGTAGAAAAAACGAAAAATTATTCAACATAGCTAACGATTAGCGCGCGGAGACAACTTTAACGTTCAAATTCTACCACAACAAACACACAAATTGGGCGTAGGGTTGAGAATCATATGCTTCAAGAAAGTCTTTGTAAGAATCTTTTTCCAGATCTCGAGGGTTTTGGGGCGTCTTCCAGCTAACTATGTATATCCTTCAAGACGTGGGCTTACCTTCGCAAAAACGTAGAAATATAAGATAGAATTTTAATCTAGACAATGCCTTTGGAGCATCTACAGTTTAGAGCGACTTCAATCCTCGAAGGACTTGCTTACATCCTTGTCTTGCCAGCTTGATTAATGACCCTCAGAACGCGAAAGATGAAAATTGATGCGAGAGCCGTGAACCGGTCCGTCTACGGCTGCAGATGACCCATCCAGGGTAATGGCATCCGAACTGTCCGAGGTGCCGGCAATCAATCCAATTTGAACCCAGCTGATCAACCGCGGAGTCGCGCTAATGCAGTCCAACTAGAATGCAGGCACCAGCGTGGCGGTCTGCCCACTCGTCCCGTGGCCACCGTCCGAATGTCTCCTCAAATCTGAGTACGGGGTATCTGTGAGGACACGCTATTAGTGTACAGTCTTGTAAGGACAATATCAACAACACTTCTTAGGTAGTAATCTTCCATCTTCCCTAGTCTCAATTAGGCTTAGCTGATAAGGGAGTGACGAAAGCCCACAAAAACTTCGCGAAGCGGTGTGGGTGTCCACTCTTGTTTGTAAATAGTTACTCTACGACAGCCGTCTGTCCCTAACGAAAAATATTCCGCCCCTCTTGAGGATCTGACGGGGGAGAGGTCTAGGTGAAGCCTGAGGATGACGACACAAAGATAAGCTTGTCCTGTTTTTTGGCCAAGCAAGAATCATTCAGTGGCACCTGTTTCCATCTTTTTGTTTGACAGGGGACAAGAAACATCTGACATGATCGCACTTATGACTGCTATATGACCAATGATCTTAGACACCTAGCAGATATGAAAATAGCAACACAACTAATTTCGCTTAACAGAATCCACGAAAATATTGACTACATACGCGCCCTCAGGGATTGTACCCGATTGGCAGATTCTTCCTGCGGACCATACCATCTCCCTGGAACCACTCGCGTCGGAACTGCTTGGCGGTTCCGTCAGTGGTGTTATTCCAATAAGTTCCAGACAACTCAAAGAAATGAGGACAGCATACGTTTTGAAGGCGAAGTTGTTTACAATGATTCTGCTGACTTGGTATTCACAAATAGTCTTCCCTGTCGATTTCATCATGAGAGGGAGAACATTCTCAAATGTGAGAGGGGGTACACCGGGAACAGTTTTAGAAATGGGGTAGAATGGGAGTGAACAAAGCTTGTAGACCACCGCCGACTGTTATCAATACTGGAGCTATTCAGCCGTTTGTATCCGTTCTCCTACTTTCTTCGCGTTATCTGCCTCTCCAACTCAACATCGAGCCATTGAATTTATTCAACTTCTCGATTGCGGAGAACATGTTGTCGATTGCATGTATTAATAATCTTTAATCGGAAACTTAGCATTTCCGAACTGGTCTGCAAGGATAGAGGCAGGGATCCCCGACTAAATGCTGGGTTAAACGCACAAATGTTTCAAAACACCTGAAGTCTGGGAAAATTCAAGGAACCTGTTGCGGCACCAGAGAGGAGGGGCGGGTCAAAAGAAAATTCCCACTTTCGTCAAAAATTCGCTCACCCAGAGATTCCCACCCCTTGAGAAATGTCAAATCCCAGATCTCAAAACCGTGGCCATATCCGGGAGCGACGCCTTCCCCTACCGCCTGAACTGTCAGAAACAGAGCCGATTTTGGAATGGAAACCAGAAAGGAAAGAAAATCTTCTCAAGAAAATGCGCTAATCGTTTGTTGTCGTTTAGGCACACAAGTGGGAGTGTGTACTCCCACTTGTGAGTTTTTTCAGTTCGGTTTCGAGAAGAAGATATGGCCTCAATGTTGAGAAAAGGTGCTGAGTCAAGGTGTCTCTGGCCTTCTCTTGTCGGGTCTCTTGGAAAGTTGTGCTGCATTAGTCACCTCTAGTTCTCTAATTCTTGTTAATTGAACCTCTAGTTGTTTGAAGGTGATCCGGAAACAAAACTTTTGCACCCTGAGCGCTGAGTCTTGGAAGAGAAACAGTTTAACTTATTCCACGTGATGTGTATGGAAAAAACACCTCCAAAAATGCTAATTTTGTGGTAACAATCAATAACATGAACACTTAATCAATCCCGCTCGGTGGGTTGTGGGGGGGGGCTGCAGTAAATTTCGAAGTTATTTACATCGCAACTTGTCATCGATCTATCCGTGAACTGTAAATTGGTTGAGTGAAGCCCAGATTCATCACTTCTGGTGGCATTCTGAGATGTAGAACATGGGAAAAAGCAAGAATGCAGGGTCAATCGCATCATTTCTTCGGGGGACACAAGGGACCTGACGAAGCTTAAGGAGAACATGTTGGGACAGGGTCTCTCTACACACGGAGGGAGGAGCACGCACGACATTTCATGCTGACGCGACGCGCGCGGCGGAACTTTTTTATGAATACCCCATCACTGGAGCGCGCTTGCCACAATCTCGCGAGATTTCATGACATTTCATGTGTTTATTGATTCTCATATGACTATTTCTTTATGTTTCATAATCCAGAGCCAAACTGGTCGTCGGCGGCAACGATATCATCATTACATCTAAAATGGTGCTCGATCCTTAATACCATACTACATTTTCTATAAATATCAAGCGGTACAACGGCACGAGAACATACAAGAAATATTGAAATGAGTGTCCAGGATAAGATGATGAGAGGAACAACTCAGAAACATGAAGAAAAGTCATGTGAGAATGAATAAAAACATGAAAGCCAGTGAAATCTCGTGAGCTTGTGGTAAGCGCGCTCCAGTGATGGGGTAATAAGAAAAAAAGTTCCGCCGCACGCGTCGCGTCAGCAATGAAACTCGTCCGTGCTCCTCCCTCCTTGTGTAGAGAGACCCTGTCTCGAACATGTTGAGCGAATGCACAGAAAGGGGGCGCATAGTGGCAGTTCGGCTTGTACGTGAGACAGAAAGCCACCGCATCCGCGTCGTCGCTAGAGCACCTCACGCGGCGAATTTAGCCGGTCAAACTGTAACCAGGCGCCTCCCATTGTTTGCATTCCATCAACAAGCTGTTAAAGGGCTTTAATTTCGAACTGTTCCATTATTTTTCACCTACTTCGAATAAACCATAACTTGTGGGTTTCCCGTTTCGGTGAAGTTATTTAAGCAAAAATATGTGCAGATTGCGATCTCAAGGTTATCATGAACCAGCGAAAGTCGTGGGATGGGTCCCGATTAGAGTCTCGCCGCTGACAGGTGCGGGAGAATCGTTAGTGCGGCGCCGCATGATCGATACTCATTCATTGTATGCTGCCGACCAGGGCTGTGCGTTATAACGTTAACGGGTTAACGCGGTTTATTTTAGAAAATTAACGATTAACGAAAAAGTGCTTAAATAGCGCTAAATTGAGTTCGTTAATTGCGGTGGAATTTCGGCTCTGATTGATCTGCTTCAATGGCAGATTAAAAAACTGGGGCCGTGCACGTCGCGTCGGCTTGCGACGCGGTCAAATTTTGCTTGCTGTGAAGTATATCGCTGGCCTTAATCTTTCCCATTCTCTTAATATCAAAGAATTCCAACTTGACTTCCAAAAAAGAAACGTGTGGTTTGATCCACGCCTCTACGGTTGAGTAAGCTATCAATTGAGGGTTGAGAGCGGGGATTGAAGGCCATTCACTTTCTAACAAGCGGCACACGCTCTGTATGGAGTGCACCACACGGCGCACACTCCACATGAAGCGCTACTCAGTTCCTACCACGCGTCGCAAGATCTACAATACCCACCATGGAACTTCGCGATAAGCGCGTTTTTTGCGTCTCTTTGGGACAACTCTGTGAAATTTGGGGTTTTTAAGGTACGAAAGATATTGCTGGAATCGTTTCATCAACATTTACAAGATGGTGTTAGGATTTCATTGATACTTCAAATTATACCTTTATTATAGTTATGTTGTTCTTTCCATTACACATTTTCCCTCGTCAGGATGATCGGCCGGCACTTTCTTTTTTTCAAGCAACATGCCCATAATTAAGGTATGGTTCAAGGAATCAATAAAATTTTGACACAATCTTGTAGATTTTGATGCAACGATTCTAGCAATGTCTTTCTCACCTCCGAAAACCCATATCTGACCGCGGTATATTAAAGGGGCGCAAAAAACACGAAAACGCGTTTTTCTCACTGATTTGCCTATTTCGAGGGTGGGTATTGTATATAAAGCGCTAATGACTTTCTAGGACGCGACACACGCCCATTTTGCCCAACGTACTGCTGACGCTATCTGAATGCGACACACGCCCGTTTTGCCCAACGTCCACGTTCCACGACGTCCTGACGACGTCATCCAAAGCCCGGCCTACTTCCGATGACGTGCTGCTGACGTCAACTGGAGCTCTAGCCATTTTCTGCGAAGTTTTGGCCGCGCCATTTGAAGCCCCACACACTTTCCGCGACGCCATGATGACTTCATATGGAGCCCCAACCACTTTTCACGACGTCCTGACGACGTCATCTAGAGCCCTTCCTACCTCCCGGCAGGCTGTGCCTACGGCTTCTGGAGCCCTGCGTGCTTTCCACGACGTCCTGCTGACGTCATTAGAAGGTCTATTTTATTTTTTCTGGGGCCTCCGGTGATTTGTAAATTTTCCTTGTGATCAAGTAATGTTTTGAAAATTTTTAACGGAGTGCAAAATTAACGTGTTGACGCATTAACGGGTTAACGCGTTTTTTTTCTCGTAAATTAAAGATTAACGGTTAACGAAAAAAATATTTTACATTAACGCACATCCCTGCTGCCGACCTCTCAGCGGCGGGACACCTATCGGTCCCTTGAAGGTTAGCACCCGGGTGAGCTTCGATTTCGAAATCTACCGGCAAATCGGAGCGCAGGTCAAAGGTCCGATCAGTAGCTTGAATTTTTTTTTGAGTAATCGAGTTTTCGACTAACTCGAAACTTTGAAGTTACGAATAAACGCGTTTTCGACAAGCTCGATTTTTTAGATTTCTGAATAGTTTCGAGTAAGTCAGTTTTTAAAATTCGTAAGAGTCGAGTCTCTTATTAACTCGGATTGGTAAAATTACGAAAAATCGAGTTTTTGACACATTTGGTGTCGACTTTTTTGCACGGGTTACTTTTTTCTTTGAGTCTTTGGAAAACTAATTTGCTTATCGCTCCAGCCGCGAAGCGGCTGTTTCTGCTAGGATTAGAAGCATATAATCTCAGCGTTTCAATGATCAGTCTCAAATCAAAATTGAGCTGATAACACATCCACGGATATGTCTGCAAGCAAACGGGAGCCACAAAATTCGATCAAATGAAGTATCTGAAAAGAAGCGTTTCGAAAATAGACCACTGATAGGAACATCAACGAGTCCCCTCTGGCGACATGGAAGTTCAAGAACAGATAGGTCTCAGAAATTTGGAAAGTGGTATGGAGATTTATGTGAGCCAGTTAGACATAATAGCCTTTCGTCCATAAAACAGCTATGAATGACGCCTTAGGACGATGAGCGGGTGATTTATCGCTGAGAAACGCGAACCTTTCTTTCCAGTCCCCTGTCAGAAGAACAGAAAATGCCGATTCTCCAACACGGAGTGCAAAAAATATGCACCACGCTCCCAGTGCTAACTACACAGACAAAATATGACTCGATGAGCTCTGCTTCTAAAGGGGCTTCCAAAAGCTCAGAAGAAGAACATTAAAAGAGGAGCTGAAGTCGACGTAGAGAAGCAAAACAAGCCCTTAAATGCCGTTCAAGATCCGTCGGGAATTTCGGCTGTTTTCGGCAGAATATCCTCTTTTCGAGCAACTCGTCGACATCTCTAATTTGTTGTGTTAGAAAAACAAAAACACCAACGAAAATTTGCCAAAAACAAACTCAGGCATCGACCATTAGCTAAGTCAGAGTCTCCAGGGAGCTTCTTCGGAGCTAACGAGGACAGCAAAACATACCTGACTGAGAAATTGGACTGAAGGCACAGCTTCCGGGGGAGTGGAAAATTGTGTGTCTGCACAGGGATTTGTGTTTGTTTTGTGAGAGAGAAATGGAGTACATCCCAATGGAGAAGTACTGAGAACACTACAATGGGCATAAGTAAGAATACCACCGAAATCTTTTTGTAAGAACGCAACTCTCCACACTCAAGAAGATTTTCAGAGTGTCTTTTTCATAGATCTCCTCAAAGTCGGCCCTCCTGATTTTTGAAAAGGCATACAGGAGCTCTAGGATCTTTTTTCACGCGTAAAATTCCAAAATCGATTTTCAGTTCTTAAGAATCTGAAGGAGTCCTTGTAGACACAGAACACCCAGGAAATTATTTTTCTGATTTTTCGCCAATCTTGGAGAGAGTCACGCGCTGATCACGGCGGTATCTATGAATTTAACCAAGACCTCCTATGAACAGAGTTATGGCTCTTTAAAGATGCCTATATTTTGAAGGTGAAAATTGGTGTACGAGTTGTCTCAGGTCTGTATATCTCTTCATTCGCAACCGTTGTGCGAGAGCGAGCCAAAGGAAGGACAAAGTTCGGAAATGGACTGGAGAACGACGACTTGTTGAGAATTCATTCATCCATCTAGCCGCCACTGAGTTTGAAAACCAGAAAAGGTGTGTGGCCCGTGGTGGTGCGCGAAGGAGGTCGCGCCTGTGGTAGTCGCTTATATCTCGCTTATTTGGAGGAATTGAGATCTCTTGCTAGGCATGTGATACATATATAGGGGGGGTCTACTATACAATGTAAAACAAGGCAATGTACAATGTACAAGGTAAGAATCGCTCACTGCATATGTGTGTGCGTAAGCCGGAAAAATGAAAAACGTCATAAGTATTCCTGGGAAAATTCGAGAAGTTATCCGATAAAAACCTGGGCCACAACAGTCCTAAATATACTAGAAATTGAGCCGAGTCAGGGAAAGTTCGAATAAGGGCAACAACTCTCGGTTTCTCATATGCACTTTTCACACGGATACAGGATTTCCTAGAGGAAGAAGATTTTGCAGAGCAAGTTCCTCTGTGGGAAAATCGGATCACTAAGCGCTTAGTAGGGAGAAATTTGCATGGAAATATGTAGCAACGAAATAGCACAGACAAAGTTGACTAAATGTGGGCTATTTTACGCCAAGATTGCGTCCGTTTCTCAGCTGGCACATTCTCCTCTCAAGAGCCAGCAAATTGTAGCATATATGTGTGTAGTCATTCCATTCCTATTCAAACTTTAACGCTGAATGTTGAGGATCACGTGTGAGCTACAGGGAGAGCTTATTCACTAATAGCGTGTCCCAAGGAAGAGCACAAGAGGCGTTTCAAACTTGCTCAGCTATGAGGTAGAACATTCCGTGGTTCACCTGCATCAGCACAGCATCGAACACGTCGTGGACCAGCAGAGGCGTTTGAAATGCCTCAGATTTCGAGGCTTAATGTGGAGTAATTCCTGCCCAAATGGGGGCGATTCCCATGCCACATACTTCGCGCAGGCATTTCGCACCCGGATCCTTGTAGTTTCTACTACGAATTCATTGGAACAAGAAAAATGATCCCTCTGCAGAATGAGACAGTCAAGCAGTAAAAGTCTGATTAGGGTGACTCTTTAGTGAACTTGAACCAATCAAAAAATTTTCAACACTTTTGGACTTGGAACAAGGATATGCCTTCCAGAGCTACCCACGTTAATTGAAGGCAGGGTTCTTGATAAAATCGGTTGTTGTGCTATCCCCATGAAATGGTAAATAGATCTGGCCATAACAAAAGTCAAAGTAAGATAAAAAAATTGGAAAAAAAACGTAAGTGAAAAACTGTAGAAAACACGCTCAGGAGCAAGTTATTGCTTGGTGTCCGCCCGCCCCAATTATCGAGAATTGTGTAAAACCCTGTTTTGTCAACTTTTATCCGCTTCTAGAGTAATTTCTGAACATTGCTGTAGACTACTGACTACTTTAATAGCATTAGGAGGACGACCGACACCGGTAATTAGCCTCTATACTTTGTTTTTGAGCGCTTTTCCAGCAGAAGGTGTTTCAGGGTTTTTTCAATTACTTTTACTTTTCTGATCACCAAATCTACATTTGCATGATGGAATCTCAAGAGTCGCTTTTATCGCGAACCCTGCCTTTAACTAAGAGCTAAGCTTCTATGTATATGTGGGACTGATTCAAGGCGTTGTGAACGACTATGGGGTTGGTTTGTCGACAATCTGAGGTTACCCATATGTTACCGAGGGTACTGAGCTGACTGGGCTTACCTAAATATTCCGATGATTGCTAAAAGGAGCCTGAGTTCGAGTTTAGCACCCTAAAATCACCCAAATACTGAAGTTTTGAGCAAAGTTTATTCAAAACTTTCCAATAACGTGTCCAGCTCACAAGGTAAACCTTATGAGAGGAAAATGCCTATGACTTCTCTGAGAGTGAATTCCAGCAGCTCTAGACGGCATGTGTGGATCCCACGTTCAAAATACATCTAGAAATGTCCGTTTTTATTATAAAGGACGAGTCCACCGAACCAACATTTCCTATGAGTAGAATTACAGCTGACGAAGGCATCTCGAATGGCTGCCCTCACAATTAAACACATGATGGATTTTTTCCAGCTTCACTCTGGCTACCTATCCCCGAATGTGGAATTGGATTCTGCTATAAACACCTCTGAACGAAGTTACGAGGATTTTCGAAACTTTGGGATAAGTCAAGGGCACTCATAAGGTAATTGCTAGGGTGTTCCGAAAAAATTTTCCGGATTGGACTTCGAACTTCAAGGTGGGTTTTTAGGGTGCTGAGCACAGATCTGGGAACCGTTTGTCGCTATTCCGAAATTCCCTGTAGATTACGTTAGGCACAATGCCATTTACATATGTATGGGAAACTACTTACCCTAAAGCCAGTGTTCACGGTGAAAAAGTTGCCCATTTTTCCGCAGGAACGTAATTTTTGGGTACCTCTACGAACAGTGAGGACGGAAGTGCGACGAAAAACGGCCAGAAAGTGGTGAGAATCTCGTAGACCAGCCGACCCACTGGATCACTGCGCCTACGCCATATAACAGTTGCCCTGCATATATTTCCCTTGAGGAACAGTTGCCGAAATTTGAGTACTCTTAATCCCGGAAAATTCTAACATACATACAAACACGAACATTTAATAAGCTCACTTTCTAAAAGTTTATGATACACGAAACAGAAAACAAAGTCATTTACGATGTTTTTTGACAATTTGATGCCTTTTTATGGCATGGCATATAAGCACAAGATATCACAAGGTTGCTGAGTTGAATACAAAACTTGGGTGTGAGGCAGGAATCGAACCTACCGGGTAAAAGTCATTTACCTAAAAAATTACGAAGCCCAAAACAGTTTGGGACGTTCACTTTAACATTTTGTTCGCAGTGCGCAAAGTGCACCAACATGCGTAGATACAATAAATAATCAAGAGGTTTTTTGAGCAGTTTTCTTCTCCAATATTTGAGAGTTCTATGGGAGCTTTCCTCTATTCTCCTCTACTTTGTGAACTTGCTCAAAAAATGGGTGTAGGATAGGCGTCTTCTCAAGCCTGTATCTATCGGCTTCTGCCGATATCCTCCGGAAATCAAGAAACTGTTTTTGTGTTTAAATTCTCAAAGCGTTCTTTGTAAGAACTTTTTGAGCCGAATTCGTCCAAACTTATTTATCCTTCGCCGTCAGCTACGCTTCAGGCAAAGGCAAATCTGACTGCACCTAACTTTTTTAGCGAAACCCGGTAGCAAAATCAAATTCCAGACAGCGTTACGAAATTATAAAGTTTTTCAGATCTTTAAAGTAGAGATAATCTATGCGAGGCTTCCTAATCAGTTCCGAATGAGATGACGATACTTATTAGTGACTTTTTTCATGTGTCAAGGCACAATCATGAGAGTTGAAGAATTCAAACACAAAACAGCTATGCGACTCTGACAGAATGTTCACCTCATCGATCCGCTTTCGGAAGTGAAATCGTCCCTATAGGGTGATCCTACAGAGTAAAGAAGAAAGCGAAAAGGAGGCTGGAAATTATAGTAACAAAGTGTATGACGAAGAAGACTGCAAGGAAAAAAAGGAATAGTGGACATGGGCGTGGCCCCACCCCCCCCCCCCAAATTGAACTTTTCATATTGTCGCTGGGAAATCGCCAGGAATCACAGCTGCCCTTGCCATGTTCAATTGAATATGCTGTCAATAGTCCTCGGTTATTGCCTCAGTAAACGATGAAATCGCCAAAATCGTACAATGTCGCCTACTCGAGAGCCTTCTGACATATAATTTTGTAAAAACCTATCACAGTCTGCCATCTGACAAGAATTCCAAAAAGCTTTTTGTGAGAATCAAAGGCGAAAGTCACGATGAGAGCAATGAAAGGTGATGGAGCCACTCAAACCGGTTTTTAAATTCCGGAGAAGATCTTTTTAGTAAGGTCACAAGCACGGTATTGCAGCGAATTGCATGGTATTAACTAGGAAACATCTAACAACACCGAATGAGCAATGGGGCGAGGGTTTTCCAACTCAGAGCCAAATCAGATTCCTTTTTATGTTCCTTGGTCCGAGAAAGACTGAGAATCGCATGCGTAAATTCCTTGGAAAATGAGATTCTTCTCTGCGTGGTTTTCCCTTTTCTATACAACAGATTCACATGGTGAAACAAAGTACATAGACTCCTTGGTAGAATAACATACTATAGCAGCAATCACGAGGTGGTAAAAGCTTTACGCAAGCATTAATCCGGACGATTACCCCATGTGAAAGAATACCCAGTCAATTTTTCAAATCATAGTAGGGGTAGGCGCTAAAACTATTTGTCGTAATGCCTGCATAGCATTGCACTTTTGATGTTATTCAAGGTATTTGTGACCAGGAAGGCTGTAAACACGGGTGCAAGATGTAAAGTCTGCCCGAATGAGACTGTCCGCCCACGCGGTCGGCGTGCTTGTCGAGCAGTCATCCCGAAGGTATTTTTCAGGAAAGCCTTACCCAGAATCAGATGCAGTTGAATGGTAGAATTTTCACTATTGGTTCCCATATTCCCATATTCCCCGATTCCCGTTTTTTTTCGGGCCCGAAAGATGTTTTCACGACGGGCGTTCAAAGCGCTCGCTGGCCGCGTGGGTGGACAGTCTCACTCGGAGAGACTTCAAAAACCTCTTAGACAACGGACCACAAATCTTACTGAGGACATATCCAGCCATTTGCGGTGGAATATATTCTAATTAGATCAAATCTAAGCCTGCAGCTGCCGTGGAGATCCCGAGCTAAGTGCCCCAGGAGTTACGGGAGCGTTCCAAGAATGTTCCCACGACGCCGTGAGAGAACGAAAGTCTTTCCTTGGACGAGTTTACTTCCCATAGCTACGAGTTATATCTGCGAATCGCTTCCACGCGCCTTGGCTACGTTTTCATTAAAAACTTTTGTCTTAAGGGTCTTTCACAGTCTGCCGGACGAAGCCGTCCGGCATGTTATAAAATAGGACTGCGGCGTCAGTGCACCCCGCACTGCGGTGTCGGCCGACCGACGTCTCAGTGCGGTGAAATCATTGACACGACGCCGGATCAAGTTTTGACGGGTTAGGACGGATCGTTTTCGCCTTAAATTTTGTACTGAAGAGTCTGAACTGACGGCTGTTCACCGCAGCTTCCCTCGCACTGCGGCTCACTTTTAACTTGCCGGACGGCGTCGTCCGGCAGACTGTGAAAGGGGCTTAAGGGACCTGCAGAGTTAAAGTCGCAGCGTTGCTCACGGCGACGAACAGCTTTGGGTGATGCAAAATCGATTGCATTAGGTGAGGGAAGCGGTCGACGCAGCGTGGAGGGCCACGAGGGGACACCGATAAGTGTTCTGACGCCGCGACAGCCCTGCGTCATTAGGGGTCTGCAGAGTTGAAGTCGCGGCGTTGCTCGCAGCGACGAGCAGCGCTGGGTGATGCAAAATCGATTACATAAAGTGTGTCCGAATGAGAATAGCGGTCCATGCGGCCGGCGTGCTCGGCAGGCGGCCGTCGCGTTCGCCGCTCTCGGACAAGCATGCGAAACGTCCCCCCACAGCCTTCGACTACGAGCGGGGCCGGCACCGGCTGGCAGCAAACACTGCGCCAATCAATCAGCTCTGCACAAGGGGGGAGGGGAACGGACGCCGTTGGAATCGCGGAAGTCGCGGCGTTGCTCGCAGCGACGAGTAGCGCTGTGTGATGCAATGTTGTATATGTTCGGCGACGGAGGCGACCGACGCGGCGTGGTTTCCATGCCACGACGGTTCTGCGTCACTACCAACGAGCGGCAGCTAGATTGTTGGATTGGATAATATCGATTTTTTGAATAAATCTAATTTTTTCTTGATGATCGGAACGCTTTGAATAGCTTTTATTCTCATACGGTTAGTGGAAGATTTTCTTATTTGATAAAAGATTAGCATTCCATCCATTCATTAAAATGCCAAGGTTAATTAGGTGAGTTTTTATTCGAATATTCGAATGATCGAATAAATGGTAATAGCGCTTCTGTGATTGGACATAAATTTACCTTTTCATCAACTATGGTTACCTTGCCCCTCACGTAATATTTGATACCAAGGACAGTCAAAACCATTTCGGCTCTCAGGGAATATTAGAATTAATCGGAAAATCCAAATTATTCGCTCCAATGCGGTGCGAAAAAGAGCCGCAAACGCAGTTTGTTCAAAAGTCGCGGGCGGTATTGTACCTTCCTTGTTAGCTCCACCCCTATACCCAAATAGGCTCAATCATCAGGAGGGTATTTCTCCGTCATCAGAGAAACTAGGGCATGCGACTTCGCACACAGCGGTCCATGAGGTGGTGATACCAATTATGAAAGAAAGTGAGGGGCAATAGTAGTTTTCATGAATGATGGGTGTCGCTAAAGGCTCACTACACCAGGAATTCTATTTTTCGTAACGTTTTCAGTTTTACCAAGGCAGGATAGAATGCTAAGTACAATGGTGCCCTTCATTTTGCTCAGCGAAGGATACACCAGTAACCTCAAAAAGAAAAATCAAAAAATTTCAGTAAATTGCATGGAGTGGTATATGAGTAAACAAATGTTGAAGTATTCCTACAGCTCATGTGACATTTAAACAGCTGTCATTTTTTCACGGTCATTGCATTAGAAATCTCATAGGTTTCTCGCGCATTTCCTTTATATTTACATGCAAAAAGGTGTTTCTGTGGTTGCCGAAACCGGCTCTGAATTTGATGTTTATTGGACAGGCATGACTCTAATTCAATGCTGCGCCCTTTGCGCACCAAACCACAATCAGGGTTGGAAAACCTTGCTGTTACGGATATCCCGCAAAAGGTTGTAGAGCCGATGTCTTGCCCAAATATTGATGAAGGCGTACAATATACGTAGTTTCGTGAAGAATAGGTGAAAGCGAGAGGAAGAAGTCGAATAATGGGGTGTTTTAGCGATCGCTGGCGAGGCGTTGAAATGTGTGTGTTTGTGTCGTCGAGGGAAACAGGAGCTTCCGAGGCATCGAAAGGAATGAATTAATTTCATCACATTAATGCACCACAGGGGGGTGCGTGAATCTCTGCAAAAATAGAAACAAAACTATGATTTGGAAGACTTACCTGGAATCAGCTGGTCAACACTGGCATCCTAGGCAGTGGAGGACTGTCTGGAAGGCGAAGTTGATTGAACACCAAACTGACAACTCCAAAATTGAACGATGGTCCTGAAATCGAGCAGCATGAAGAAAACAAATAGGGAGGGTAAAAAGAGATTGATGAATAGCAGGTATGGTTTAATGTCAGTGCATAAAAATACAGCGGCACAGGCGAAATTGCGGAAAAAGGGGCTGTTCTGGAGGGGGCTCACTGTGCACAATACCCGCACTAATTTTTTTCAAAGAAGCCGCAAAAGTCGCGAAGTCGCGACTTCTGCGACTTTTCATCATAACACGGCTCAAAGTATCCCGCTCGGGGAGCTAGGGCCATATTTGGAGTCAGCGTCGAGAGCTCTTCATTTTGAGCCTAGATATCCTTTATCTCGGTCCCGCTTGAAGCGAGAATGGACTTGGCACACATAAAGGGGTGAAAAATAAACTTTTCCAGATTGGGCTGCCGCAGTGCTTATTTGGGAGAGGATCAGAAAGTAAAGTTGTAGGCCACCTTCCAGGGGTAGTAGCAAACTATCCGAAATCTCAACCTCACACTCAGTTTAAAGTGTCACTAAACTGGCACTTTAAGCTTCCAAGGGCTAGATGTAGAGAGGGTTTTCGGGGTCCAAGAAACCCAAAAAATAACCCTGCACACGAAATGGTGATGTGAGGTCGAGCTAACGTTGAAATTATTTGGCCCCTTCGGGGTGGCCTTCCCCTTCCTGTCACGTCGATGTGAGATCAGCCTTTTAGACCGTGTCAGAGGATGAAGAAACACTGCGTGGTTCAGGAGGGCACACTCGACGAAATCGCCATCACGAATTTCTTCTCTCAGTAGAATTTCCCCGCAATCATAGTCATAGTTGGTGACTGGCGCGAATCAAGTGCATGAATTGAGGTTCGCGGTGGCCTAGGAACGCGCACGAACGGGGAAGCGGCAGGTATTATACCGCGCGCGGCGAGGGGACAATCTTTCTTCGCCCCATAGACTTTTATCAGCTGTGGCAGTGATAACACTCCCATCATTGTATTGCTTGTTATCGATCAAATGCTCCTGTAGTTGCCTCAGCATCCCCCAGCCTCCCTTGAAGAATCTAAGAGGGATGGCTTCTTTGATTTGGCTTTCTATTTCGAAATTTAATTGTTGAATGTTTAAGTTTTTTTTTTCATTTGTTGGGTTAGCATCACTACAATTATTTCATGTGGTTTTTAAACGTTTTGATGTCATGTAAGCATTTCTATTTTCAATGTTGTATTTCTCTGCTTGAATTTTTTTTTGCTTTATTCGGTGAAACTCCTTTTTGCCTTGTATTTTTGAATTTACTTTTTGAGATTTTTAACAAGATTTCTGAGTGCGCCGCTTAGTTTTGACTGTTTTTAGAAGAAGAAAAATGCAGCTGACTGCAGCGGTTTTTATTCGTAATGTTTATCTCGTTCCGTTCGTGCACCCCTATAGCCAGTTCTTTTCATAAAAAAATGTTTTTCATAATTATTTGTAAGAGTTTGATAGCCGTGGAAAGCAGGCTCATCCTCGCTCGTGGCTATTAAATTCTTATTAATGACTATTGAAAAGTTTTTTTTTACGAATAGAAACAACCTTCATAATGCAGGAAGGAAAGAAAATATGTAAAAGATTACATCGAGTAGACAAAGCTGCAATCAGGTGGAATATTATCCCTTGAAAGTGTGTTCCAAATTTTATTGAAAACGCGTTTGCAGAAAGTGAAACCAACAACAAACTGAAAATGAATTTGACCAGAGAAAAAGAGAAAAATAAATTTGAAAGTCAGAATAACAAAATAAAAAGCAAAATACCCGAGCGACATCGAGATCGTATAAAACCACATAAAGTAATTATGATGATCAAAACCTCAATAAATGGGAACATAAAATTTAGCAATCACAGTATATGAAGTAGACCAATAGAATAATAAGCCATTCACCTCACAATTCTCAAGAGCCGCGGAAAATTGATAAATATCGAATGTCGTACTTTCGAAAAAAATCAGAATTTCGATAAGTTTCAAAATCCGTTCGTTCGACCATCAAAATGTTGAAAGTTTTTCGAAATTCGTTTGTTCGGAATTTTTCGAACGCTTTTTTTCATTTTTCGTTCGAAACTTTTTCGAACGAGAAATTTTCAATTTTCGTTCGTTCGATATTTTCGAAATTCTACAACCACAAGGCTGTGCGACACACACATTGGACTGCGAGCTTTTGCTACTCCGACAGCCGACGTCTTAGGGTGGTCGACTCGTAGTTGCACCATCGCGCTAACTGATCTGCGGAATCTTTCTCTGAGTTTCTCACCCATTGCTGAATTGTGATGCTGGACGATGATTAGCAACTTGCGACCTACGCATCATCTGGATTTGGACGATGGAAAATCATCGAAAACAGTTTTGAAACAGAGTAAAGGAAGACTTGCACACAATCCCGCACTCAGCAACGCAACTAGCCGCATAAACACTTACATGCATAGCAATACACATAGCGCAATGGCGGTTGGCGAATAGCGCAGTGGCATTGCTCCCCGTTCTTGAGCGCACGGGTAATAGTGCGATCTGAAGGCCAAGTTTTGAACGCAGCATAGAACCCAACTCACCATCTTCTGCCCATCATATCACCCTCTGACGGCCGAAGTTGCACTCAATTGCCACTTTGATATTCCTGTTAAGTTGCGATTTCGTAAAGTTTGCTACCACCCCAGGTCGATTGATCCCATTTGAGCCGAGAACGGGACGTCGGTGGTGTTTTCGTTCACTCGATTTTTCTGTTGATCCTATATGCCTTGTTTGCAGGTCAAGAAATGTGTGTGCTTAAAATAAAGTGCTCTCGATGCTGATTCCAAATATGCCCCTGTCTCTATGAATGAGTCACTTTGAGCCGAGTTATGACGAAAAGTCGCGAATTCGCGATTTTTTTTTAGTAAATTAGTGCGGGTATTGTAGCACAAGGGAAAGGAGAGAGCAGCGTACGCGCGCACGTGCACACGATGAAGCCAATTAGATTTTGCCCTGAGATAGACTGTAAGATCTCGTGTGGTATTCTTCGTTAATGCGTCGGCACCTGCCGGAATATTTGGAGCGATTGCAGAATGTATTTGATATGTGTCGATTGATATCCCGTATCGATTGGTATCATGTCAACCGACACATATCGAATACACACTGGAATTGCTCCAAACCTCCCGGCGGATTGATGCAAAATATCACCCTTGAGGCATTCCTACACAACCCTAAATTTCGGTTATCGCCAGCACTGAGCGGTGGTTTTTTGTCGAAATACCATTATCACCAGTTAAGGACTATAAGACTGCGAAATTCTCATGGTTCCTACGCGTGCTGGTGCGGAGCGATGGTTAGAGATAGTGAGAGAGTGCACGACAGACGGAGGGAGAAGAATCGCCCGCACCGCTCGCGCCATGAGTCGTGAGAATTACGAAGTTTTACAGAGGATATGTTTCCTAGTTGCCCACCTCTCCGCTGCTGGCGAAATTCGAATTCGAGAGCTTTTCTAGCATGCCCCAGAGTTGAAGACAGTGTTCATAATGGTTTTCGTTCCCGAATTTCCCACTCAAACCAATGCGTTTGCCACCAAGTGTTACCAAAATTACGAAAAAGCGGCGAGAAACGCACTAAAACGTCTTATTTCAGTGACTTTATTTTCTAGACTGGACTAGTTGTCCGGTTGGAGGACCGATGAAAAAGGGACTAATAGAAAAACAAAGAATATTTTGGGCAAAATAGCATTAGTTAGGATCCGGAGGAACGAACGGAGCGACAGAGAGTAGAGAATTGCAAAAGACGGACCCACAACAGATTCCATAGTCACGACATACAGTTCCTGTCGGGGAAAGGGGGCGGGGTGAGAGCGAAGGATTTCGTGCCCTTCTGGCACGTTCTTCTCGATTTCATCGTATTTTCGGTTCTACCCGGGGCCAAACAAACGCGATAAATCTTAAAATCGAAGATTATCGTGAACTGCCTTTAATGGGCGTGCATATGTAAGTGAAAGGAATTGGCTTCGGCCGAGAATTTTTGCGACATCAGCGGAAGGTGACGTCTGTCCAAACCAGGGGTGTGCATTTACCCTTTACCGGATTTACCGGTATTTTTTGATAGATATTTACTCACCGATTTACCGAAACTTTTATCGATCAAAATTAAGTAACTTTTTCCCGCTAAATCGACTTCCATGAATAAACTCTATTACGACCGCGATTTTCTTTCATGGGACATTTTATTTTTCCTTTTGGTTTGTTCTAACATTTGTTTTTTTTTTGAAAATAGATTATGATGCCACCATTTGTGTTAGCCATACTCCTCATCGCTTATGGGGAAGGTTAAAAGAATCAAATCCGTTACAGCTAAAACATCTTCTCTTGTGCATTTTAGAAGCGGAAAGAATGTTTCCTCTCCCGCTGTGAGGCAGGGTCTCGATAGAAAAGACTCCTGATCTTTTCTGTAAGAAAGCCTAGATCTGATCCTTCTTGGCGAAAAGTCGGAAAAGGTTTCGGCAAAAGCATCAAAACAAAATAGAAGGTGTCAGCCTTGACAATCCGTCCCTTCAAGCTGGTACTCCACGACCCAATGGCAAGTTTTCGTGAATGCTAGTGGAGACCCAAATGAGAAGTTTTGGGTGGAAAAGAAAGATCGTGTTTTGAAAGAGCTGTGGTCTCTATCACTCCAAGAATTGAAGCGTTTCATATTCTCTTCATCGATTTCCAAGTGATTGTTCCCGATACTGTTGTCAAGAAGGTAAACTGAAGTGCTCCTTGATATGGCGAATCTACAAACTTTCCACTGCGAACCCCATCTCGAAAACCACCGAAGGTTTATTCAGAATCGAGCGATTTGGGGCGTTACATATTTGTTGTAGTTTATTAGCATTCCATTCTTAGAAAACAGTGATTGAGTGGCTTACCATGTAAAGCATGATATACTATGTACGTTTCTCCTTGCATGAAGGTTTTTCGAAATTCGTTTAGTTGCACGGAGTATGTGGAGAAAACGAGATCCAGAAAATTTTACCGTATTTACCTCACTAATATCTCGATAAAAAGTTTCGGTAAATAATTTACCGGAAAAAAACTAAAGGCTAAAAAACATAAGAACGACTTCTGAGCGCTCTTCATGAGAATGTAGACTTGGTCATCACAAAAGTAAAAATCATTGAAAAAACCCAGAAATTTGCGGGGCAAACGCTCAAAAACAAGGTAAAAAGGCTAATTACCGGTGTCGGCAGCCCCCTAATTAACGAGATTTCTATTAAAGGCAGTGGTCGCGATCAAATATGCTTGTCGTCTTTGTCTCTCTAAACCCTTTTCTGGGTCTTGAGTAGTAGGACCTATAAGAAAAAATCGCGAAAAAACCATTGTTTTGGGCAAAATTTGAAGCCTGAACTTTCTTGTCTTTTGACGGTGGACGAGCTCACTCCATATCATCGGCATCGATGACCTCTTATATCAAGAACATAAGCTGGCTTGAAATTGAATTTCAATCAATGCAGCTTCGGATTTATGTACACATCTAGTCAAAAACATTGACTGAAGTGATGCTTTCATTATTCAACTGTTTTTATTCATTAAATTTGCATTTATTTCGTCCTCTAAATGTCGATGATTTTTGACTGCTCGGCATGAGACGGCGATCTTTTTCGTCATCGCTGTGCACGTGTGCACGAAACAGCTTCTTCGGGCCCTAGAAACTCTAATTCTAGCCCGTTTTTCACCGCTCTACCTTCATAGTTTTTCAGCTGTTTTTGATCTGAGCTGATTTTGGTAGTTTTTTCTATAACGTTTTTCATCGTGACCACAGCCTTTAATGCCTGCTCATCCGCCTTTTATTTTGCTGCTAAAGTGGTCAGTAGTCTCCAGAAATGCTCAGAAATTACTTTAGAAGCAAAATAAAAGTTGGCAAATCAGGCTTTTAAACAAATCTCGATAATTGGGGGCGGGAGGACACCAAGCAATTACTTGTTCCTGAGCGTTTTTTCTCCTATTGTTTGCTTATTTTTGACTTTTGTGATGGCCAAATCTACCAATCTATGGGGATAGTTCAACAACCGATTTTTTCATGAACCCTGCCTTTAATGCACACCCCTGGTGCAAATCGGACTATCCGCCCAGGCGTTCGGCGTGCGTGTCGGACAGTCATCACAAACGCATAATTTTGGATGAGCTTTCCCATGGCTCCAAGCAGCTCATTGGGATATCAGTCACCATTGGTCAGGTACAAATTATTCTTAATCGTTTTACAAGTTCAAAAAAAGCCTTCGCGACAGCATTTGAGACGTTATTAAACCTTTTCAGTTTACCCAGCGCAATATGAAAATTTTGGCGACAATTTTCGTAAAAAAATATAAACTTGCTCTAGGGTGGTCCTATAATATTCTCATATAAATCGAGGAGGAAGAGAATGGATCCAGCTAGTATCTTTGCATGTGGTAAGAGGAGCAGAAGATGAATTATGGACGCTTCGCTTGAGAATACAGTCTATGGGTGATGATCCGGTTTGGGCGATTTGCATAAGAATGAGCACGAATAATGGCAAATGACACCCCCAACTGAGTACAGCGCGTGGAGAACCACCACCAAGTCAACAAAGTGAAGCGCCGGCCGCCGGAAATGAAATAATCAAGGACAAACCACGTCCTCAGCGGTGTTTCATTTCGAGCCCTGGTGAAAGAAGTGGATTTGAAGGAGAATGAAAATGTAAATTGCTTTCTCTTCCATGATATACTTGAGCAAACACAATAATCTGTAAGATGCTGACTTTTTATTGTGAGAGGGCTGGTAGAAGCAGGTGCATTTTGGGAGAGAATATCATGAGATACATAAAATAGAGAGATGAATTGAAAACCCTCCAATGATCCCACGGGATTTAGTGCATAAAGGGCGGCGTACATGCAAAAAGCATGCTTTTTTTCGATGCTATTGCATGGGTAAATATGTATGTAGGTCCACAATATAGAAAATTAAGGCGAAAAGGATATCGTTTGTGCACTCAACTATCAAAAGAAAACAGATCATTTGTAAGCAAGGCACACAGAGCACTAGATTTGATAATCTATTTCTACATGCATATATGCAAAATCTTGAGAACAATTCTAATGCTGAAAGGCAGTGCACACAATGATCTTTGTTTTCAAGTTTCCTACTTGAAACAATGCGCTGGGCGCTACGTGTCACAAAAATCTCGAAGGGACGGTCTAAAACGCACTAAAACGCCCTATTTCAGTGAGAAAATTTTTTTGACCTGGACTAGTTGTCCGATAGAAATAGCAAACCCTCGGTGCTTGACTCTGCTTAGAAGAAAAATCGTGAAGTTCTTTTTTTTTGTTGAAAAAATGCGAAGCTCACCCTATTGAAAAATTTCCGCAATTCTGTTCTGGTGCTATACCTTAGTTCTCAGAAGAATCAAATGTCTGATCACTAATTATTGATACGGAGCTTCAACAGGAAGCATTTTGTCGATTTTTAATTACACACTCCTTGGACCACACACCATATTTGATTGCGAAATTCGATGGTGGACAAGTTTAAGAAGTTAAAACGATTAAGAAGTTTCAGAAGACAACGAGCATCGAGTAGAAGAAGAAATGAGCATCAGGACCCGTATCCACACTTTGCCAAATCAAGAAATCGCTAGCCAGAAGAAAACGCAGAAACAAAAACGCTACGAACTTTTTCCCCAAACCAATAATTTAGGACACACGATCATTTTTTGATTTTATTCTCACGTATTACGGCGAAGTCATTTTTCACGTTTTTTTATAAATCATAAGTACATATGTAATACATTCAATGCCAAATAACCAATGAGAGGATCGACCTTGATACACGGAGAGAAAACTGGTATAGGCCTAGGGTGGCCATACCGACCTGGCAACGCCCGCGGCGACCTGAACGGGGACGAGCTTGTTGTGGAATGCTGGTAACTATGCATTACAACATTTGTCAATCGCCCACAAGTGGTGTACATTACCAGTCAGTCAGTCATTTGCATTGTTCTCAGGCTACATTGGCCGCTTGCCCATCATTGCGCTTTGCACGCCGCAGAGGATCCAATTACAGACACCAAACAACACATAAAGTAGACGAGCATTTGCAACATTGGTGCCGAGAGCTTTTTAGAGTCCATCCGAGAAATATTGGGAGAAACGGAAAAGAACGGTGGTTGTTTAAAAGTGGTCATCGAAGGAAAGTACTCTATTTTTGATTCTGTTTTTGATTCGAATGTTTCTTTTTGAACAGTAATAGAATGTTCGTTTTTTATCTTCCAATGCAGTATAGATGAGACTTCTCAACCAATTTTATTGACGGTAAGCTTTTGTCGATATCGACTTCTTCAGACCTTCAAATACATCATAAAGCGACCTATTCTACGATAGAGAAATACACAAGGTATGGAAGACTAACCAAGAAAGATTCCCAGCAAGCGGAAGGAGCCTACTGTGGTCCTAGTGTTAGCATTCTGCAAAGGTAACTTTCTGAGAAAGAAAACAAGCGGAGCAGAGTCATTAAGGTCTCACCGCCGACTGCTCTCAACGCAGCTAAGGCTACTCTATGTGCGGCGGATGCTCGATAAGGGAATAGCCGCGATAAGAAGTGTTATGCGATAAGCCTTAAACTGTCCGCCATTTCATCCCTGTTGTTTATTTCGGGAGACCACCGCTTTAATTGAAATGCTTCGTATAACTTTCTCTCCAGCGGTGCCTCTAGAGAGCGATTTAGTACGGTCACTTTTAACGAAGGTGGTGGTTCTTGAGCATGGTATTCAGTGCGATGCCGTGAGAAACTATTTCTTGTGTAGGAAGCTGGATTTCTCAAAGCCCGCTGGTGCTCGTCCAGGCGTTTGTGTAAGGGCTGCATCGTCTCTCCTATGTATCTCTGTCCACATCCCTCACACTCCACCATGTATAGCGTGCCTCGGAGCTGACAAATCTTGTTCTCATTGCAGTATCCACAGTTTCTTCTGCCGCATCGCTCTTCGTATAACCTCGGTGATGTCAGGATATCTTGCAAGGTTCGCGGCGGTTTGAATACGAACTTTATAGGTAGGCTCGACTGCTTCCCTACCCGATTTACAGCTAGGCTATTCCCTCGTTACGTATGGTACCACCAAATGCACTCCCCCAGGGGTAAACCTTGGCCGCCACGACATAGTGCAGAGGTGGTATACCCGTTGTCAGCCAAAATTCGCTCTATCGTCTCTTCTACTTCTTCTGTCTCTCGAGTACACACCCTGCTCTTTGTAATGACGAGGTTTTTCACTATACTAGCCTTCATGTACGTCGAATGGGCGCTGCATGAGTGTAAAATTATAGTAATAGAATGATAAAATTCGAGTATGCTAAAGTTCAAGGGTTGAATAATTTTCATGAATTAACGTATTAAGTACGTGTTGAGAGGCTCTCCATTCTTGAAAAATTGAAAAGATCGATAGTGGAAATGTAGCCAGATCCAAACTTACAAGAGAGATTGCATTGGATTATGCGAAATTTTTATTTATTTAATTACAACATGTCGCAAGCAACGCACCATTCTTACAGGAAAGATCTATTAACCGTAGAACTCATTATAGAACAGGTCATTGTGAGAGAGGTGTCAGGTACCCTTCACGTCTGTAAGAAATAACAATGGATTTTTTGGTAGCTTTCTCCGCATGAAAATAATGCTGAATACTAGAATAACCAAAAAGTCATCAGCAGAAGGTGCCTCAAAAAGAGTAGCAGTAATTCTAAGGCATTAATTATAATTAGGCAGGCAAGATTGGAAAAAAAAGCAACAGCGAGAGACATTCTTCAACGACTGTGTTGAGAGATGGGATTAGTGGTGTCTGGCGAGAAAATTGGTCTCTCGACTCAGGTCAGTTTGTCTCAATAAATGTAGACAAATGAGCCGTCGAAAAGGGGAAAAAGAACTGACCATGGATGTTGAAAGTATGTTCAGACAGGGTGGGAAATATAGGCGTCTGAAAAGCACTTGCCTAGTAAGAATCTTCTTGGGCTTCTTTAGAGCCAGTCGTTGTTGCATCGTTTGGTACCTTATGCACATCTTTAAGCAGCCGCATACGGAAAAGCTAGCAGATTCAACTTTGTGGTAATGGTGAACCAGTGAACTCTTGTGAGTCACATATGAAAGCTTGTGTCCAAATAGAAGAGGGTCATCTTCGCACTGTGAGTAAGAGCCCAAGCTTGTTGGAAGACCACATTGCTACATACAAGGGCCCGTATGTAGTAAACCCCTAGTCCGGCTGATTAAATCATCCGGACTGTTGACCTTACAGCCGGCTGTCAGTATGCCGACACACACGTTGAATGATAGCAGACGAGGGCACCGGCGCAATACCTAACCGGGTCGATATTTCAGACAGAAATCAGATGGGCTAGACAAATCAGCCGGAAAGAGAATTAGCATTGGGATATCAGCCCAACTCGCAAGTTACAAAATAGCAACTTACGACTTGAGCTGAAATTTCGTAAGAGGCAAAGTTTTGACACCCGGGATTCAAACCTTTTCACGACTTCAGCAGGACGTCGTGTGAATCTGTAGGACTTCAGATGGCGTCATCAGAACGTCGGGGAAAGTAGATAGGGCTTCAAATCATGTCGCCAGGACGTCGTGAAAAGATGTTAGGCCTTCAGATGACGTCAGCAAGACGTCATGGAAATCGGTAGGACTTCAGATGACGTCGTCAGGACGTCGTGGAAATCGGTAGGACTTCAGATGGCGTCATCAAGACGTCGTGGAAAGCAGATTGAGCTTCAGATGACGTCGCCAGGACGCCGTAGAAAGTAGGAAGGGCTCCAGATGACGTCGCAAGGACTTCGTGAAGGTGATCACGCGTACGTTAGTTACGATAGTCGTTGGAGTAAACGCATCCAGAGAGACGCCTATCGCAGCGTCGCAGACTGTCGGGAACTGTCGAGAAAAACAGAAGCATCTTCTACTTGTCGACTGAAATTTTCAGCGTCGCTCTAAGTATGGTTATGTCTGTGTTCGCGCGCGTAAGTATGTGTACAAGCGTGCGTATTAGCGTATTTGTCCATGCGCACGCAATGGTAAGTGTGTGTGTACATATGTGACCGACTTTGCGTGTTTGTACTTATACGCGCGCGCGTGCGCTCGCGTTTACGAGAGTGGATGTCTATGCGCAACTGCGCTCGTAAGTGCGCGAAAAATGTGCATATAAGTGTGCTTGTATGGGTGTGTTTATTTTAACGCGGGTAATTGTATGCGCGTGAATATGTGCGCGCGCATATGTTTGAAAGTTGACAAAGATCACATTAATACTCGGTGTCCTTAGTGTGCGTTGGCGCGATTATAACATATGTGCACCGAGCATCCGCCAATGCACAATAAAGAACGCAAAGTAGCAGTGCGATTGGCGCTGACTGTACGTAGTAGTGCGCGTGAGTATGCGCGCGTGTTATGAATGTGATTACGTGGGTGTGTCACTGCATAGACGGTGCCTGCGCGATCATCTCAGCATGCGCATGCGTTCTTGTGCACAGAACTGAGCGTCCGCGAACGGAAGGGGGGTTGTGGTCGCGTACATATGATTCGTGCTTGTGTATGCATTTAAGCACTGCCCGCATAAATGCAAATTCGTACACGTAAGGACGCAAGGATGTGCTCGTTTTTATGTATGCGTATGAGCCACTGTACATACGCCAACAATCACCCATGAACGCGCGTAGATCTCCGTGGGTTTTGCGTGCGTGTATATACGAGGCAGGTGTGCGCGTTTATACATAGTCGCACATGTGTACCTGCGCGTATACACGCGTAGGTGCGTGCATGAACTTTCGCAAATAGCGTGTTAGTGTGCGTATGGTGGGCGAGTGTGAACCGATACGGTGGCGCTCACGCATTGCGCTACGCGTGACCGCCAGCATGATCTTTGCAGAAGTTGATTAAAAAACACTCCATAGCCTCGCTAGTCGCGCAAAGCTGGAAGTGGGTCTAAGCGCGGATAGGTCCGCACGCGAGATTGCTGGCGTGCGTACATGCGTTTTCTGTGCCACTTTTTGATAGATATCGAGTGGTGACTAGTTTAAGAAGAATTTTGCAGTATATGTCTGATAATTCGACAGAGTTGACGAAACCAAAAATTACGGAAAATTTTCAAGTTGAATTTCAAAAATCAAAGATAAATGCACGTTAATCAGAGATTATTGGGAAATTTGTGGTGATGTTCTGGTACATTTCGGACCTGAGAGAGGTCATACTCTCTGGCGAAAGGTGAATATGATGAGTTCTCTGCAAAAATCAAGCCTCTGGTGGGATCCCAACCCTGAATTGGTGACATGCGTCCGGCATCAATACTAATAGGCCACAACCTTCGATAATTGCTACGTACTGCAACCAGCCGGGTGCCGCAACCATTTTCACTCGGCTGACTTGGGTTTACTACCGGCTCAGGTTGTTTAATAAGTTTTGTCTTTCGATAAAAGAGGGCGTCGCTACTAGCTTAAGATTTTTTGTTCTGTTGGTACACTCTTTATATGAACGTATGTGGAGTTTCATTTGAAACTGTCAATTCATTCTTTGTTTACAAGCCATTTTCATTTAGCCGTCGTGCAATGATAAAATTCATATTTTTGGAAGGTGTAGCATCAGAAGAAATTCACGAACGAATGTTAAGAGTGTATAATGATTGTTCACCTACAATTAAAACGTAGAAAGATGGGTTGATGAATTTAAACGTGGTCGTACAAACCTTGAAGACGATCCACGGAAGGACGTCGAAAAGGCGCATCAATATCAGAAATCATAGCCAAAATACAGAATATGGTTTTGCAAGATTGTCTATTGACTGAGAGCGATTTAGTGGGGGCTCTACACATCTCATTAGGCAGTGTGAGCCATATTTTAAGTAAAATTTTGGGTTTTAGAAAGCTGTGTGCACAATGGATGCCGCATTCGCTAACAATGGAACAAAAACACATTTGAATGCGACTTTCTCAGCAACATTGGAGCGTTTTAAAAATTATAAAGTGGATTTTGTGCGTCGATTGATCACTGTATGAGTTTTGGGTCTATCACCATGATCCTGAATAAAGCAAGAGGCTAAAGAGTGGTGTGAACCTGGTTGTTCGGGAAACGAGTTCGTGTCCGGAAGTCGGCCAAGAAGGTTATGGCATCAGTTTTTTGGGATGGAAAAGGAATTTTGTCTGTGGATTACTTGCAAACTGGTAAAGCAACTAATTCTGAAAATTATTGCAGCCTTTTGGACCAGCTGAAGTGAAAAAATCGTGAGAAAAAACCCGGTTTGCAGAAGAAAAAAATCCTTTTTTTTCATCAGGACAATGCACCGTGTCACAAGAGCATTTTTAAAAAGGCTAAAATCCATGATTTAAAGTTCGAATTGTTGGAGCATCCACCGTACATATTCATCAGATTTGGCCCCCAGCGACTTCCATTTGTTTCCAGGACTCAAAAAATTATGTGTGGCAAGGGTTTTTCATTAAATGAAGAGGGGTCATAACGGCTCTTGAAGCGTATTTTGCAGACCTTCCGGATTCTCACTTCAGGGATGGGAGCCACAGATCGTTGGAGCAAGTGTATTCATGTTCAGGGAGATTATACTGAATAATGACGTGTATTTTGAACCATAAAATTCTGTTTTTCTTATCTAACGACAAAACTTATTGAACAACCGGGTATGGCTTCTCCTCCACTATAGTCACACGTTTTCTAGAACCTTTTCCTGGTAAACGCGGCGCTTAGAGCAGGATTAGTAGTCTATTATTACATCACAAAAAAATTCTAGAAGTAGGCGCCTATACTTGGCGGCCTTCCTGTGCATTTAGACGCTATGAACAATTTTTCAGGGCGCTTATAATCAACCTATCAAGGCAATTTCTCACAGGCCAAATGTGAGGTACTTGACCGAAAAAGGCGAGCTCATCACTAGTCTGCTATCGGAAGTTATTTTCGCATGCTTATAGTGGGCCCGGTTCGGAGTTTCATTCAGTGCGTCGCTATTCTACCAGTAAAAGGATGCCTAAGGTACTGTTCACCTATGAGAAAAATTTCCATCTTTTCGCCCAAACGTAAGTTATGAGTTTCTCCAAGGAAAACAATGGAGAAATGACAGCGGAAAACGGCTAGGAAGTTGG
Organism: Aplectana chamaeleonis; assembly: GCA_029168955.1. NCBI lineage: Eukaryota > Metazoa > Nematoda > Chromadorea > Rhabditida > Cosmocercidae > Aplectana > Aplectana chamaeleonis. The sequence goes on along the minus strand of JAPDOI010000125.1, from coordinate 566,057 downwards.
CGAAAATCGCGCGAATCAGGGCGACACACTGCAAGCCCGCCCACTTCATGGAACAGTTGTCCATCCAAAGGAACAATTGCTAAAATTTGAGTATTCATCATCACGAAAGATTCTGAAATTCATATTTCCGCATTGAAACCTTCGGCTTTCAGAAAATTCCTCGGGGGAGGCGCATAAAGGGAAGCCGGTAACCAAAAAAGTTCGAAGCGGTACACCATCGTCTCAAAATGTCTCAAAATATAATGCACCGTACCAAAGAGGGCGAGAGAGCAGGAATTTAATGCTCGAGGTGTTCTAGAATAGTTTCCTTCCTCCAAAAACTAAAGGATTTGTGGAGCCTCCTCGCATCGGATCTCAACGTATTCCGAGTGCTGCAACGCTTTTTATTATAGTTGTGCTCGAATATTCGCAATCGAATAAACATTCGAATAAATCACTCGATTATTTATTCGAAGATCGAGTAATCGAAAAATCCCGATTTTCGATTATTATTCGAAATCGACTATCGAAAAACAGATATTCGATCATTATTCGAAATCGACTTTCGAAAAAACCTCATATCCGATTATTATTCAAAATCGACTATGGAAAAAACAGATATTCGATCATTATTCGAAATCGACTATCGAAAAAACCTCATATTCGATTATTATTCGAAATCGACAATCGATTAATGACAATTATTCGAACATATTCGATCTCCGAATATGTTCGAATAATCTAACACAGCCATTACCGGATCCTACACAGTAAATTTTCGTAGGGCCAATGCACCAGCACTACTGTGGGTCAGGGCTGTGCGTAACTGAAATTTTAAATTTCGTAAATCGTAAATCATAATTTTCAAAATCCTCGTAATTCGTTAATCGTAATTCGTAACTGATGAGTAATGAGCTCAAACACAGCCCCAAACCTCATTAAACATGGAACCGCCTCAACTTCCCAGTGATGATATGTGTTTCGAAATGAATCTGCTTTCGATGAGTACTTGAAAATGTGCTCTCATCCGAGCGAATCTTCGGTTCGCAATTGCAGACACCCGCTATGGCAGCACGCGACACGATGACAAAACTGGTGGGACCACGTAGTCCCGGCACGATCAACCTTAGCCCCAGCATGATTTCATTGCATTACGTGCTGCGACAGCGTTTGTCCGCAACTGCGGACCGGAATTTCCTTCTGGTAAGGGCAATACTGGTCGAAAGTGTAAATCGTCTTCTATCCAACGCTTTTTTGGGTTTCAGCGATATTTGGCGGTTTCCAAAGTTGAAACTGAAATTTGATGGAGATCCAGGGTACCGACTGAGCATTTTTTAGCAGCCAAAGCTAGAGCCGCGAAAATTGATAGGGCAAATGAACCCACGTCATATACACTAGATGAAAATGAGCACGGGAATACTCAATAGAGCGATATTTATATATTTTTTTCCCAACCTCTGACAAGGTGCATCTATGGCTGTAGACGACGACTAATTTGGACGTTATTCTTTTTTATCGATTTTTGGAAACAAAAAAAAACAATTAGTGGCAAAATGAGTATTACTCAAAGGGGTGGAGTAAATATCAAATAGCAGCAAGTTTTGCGGCTCATACTCGTTAGGGCAGAAAATGTCGAAGTAACAAATTCACGAAAAGCGAAAAAAACCTAGGGATCCAGCCTAAAGGAGAAATTCCGCGAACACTATCACAAGCTCAGACAGTAACACTGATGGAATCGCTGGCGCGTGGCGAGCCGAACAACTCCCATTTCATCGCGTGGCGGACCGCTATCGTTCTAGGAGAAAGCGCGTCATTACGAATGTATCGCGCCTCTTCACTGTGGACCCCCAGCGAGGACGCGACGAGACGCAGCGTAATCGAGACGTAGTCTGATTATAACATCGCGTCGCGAATGAACTCTGAACGGGGCCTTACGAAACGCCCGCTCCTGACGCGCTGGCGTTCTATGAATAGAGCCGCTGTGAGTAGCATCAGACAGCTGCTAGTGTAGGAACGATGCGTATCGATTTTGCGTGCCGCCACTCATGAACCTTGTCGGAGCGGATTATTGAAAATATTGAGCAGTTCAGAAGCTTTCGACGCCATTCTTAAAAGTGCCTCTTCAAAGCAGTAGCGTGGAAAGACTTTAAATTCGTTTGGTCCGTAGTTAAATTGATTCATTTATTCGAAATTATTCGATTTTCGATATTCATTCATTCGAAATAGAGAATCGAATATATTCATTCTTCCGTTCATTCGAAAATTCTGAAGTCGAATATATTCATTCATCCGTTTATTCGAAAAATGTGGAGTCGAATATATTCATTCATTCGTTTATTCGAAAAATTTGAAGTCGAATATATTCATTCATTCATTCGTTCGGTCCGTTTAGTCAAAAAGCACAACTATACTTTTTATGTGGCAAAACATTTGCAAATTTGAATGATCTCCGAAATGCAATCTCTAGATATTTTGCCGAAAAAGCAATAAATTTTTATCGATCAGGGATTGAGAAATTACTCACTAGATGACTCACGGTTATCGAGATTAGCCCGTTAAAATTTTATGTGTTTGTATTTAGCGTAAGAAAATGACATTACTTACCAATCCCCTAATGTGGATGGACAACTCTTCTATTTTGTGGGTAGACTGATTCGGTAGTACGGCTGATCCTCACGATATTCATGCAATACCTGCCTGTTTTGCGTCGTTTTTCTTTTCTTTACATTCTCCCCAGAAAGACTCAAAGTTCATGTTTCTGCGAAGAAAGAAGAAATCTATCCACTATGAACACAACATTGAAACACGGCTTTGGAGTGGTTTGAAATACTCAATTGATCCAATTGAAAATCTGATTTTTCTACGATTGAAAGTCTCCAAGGAGCACCTTTGCTTTCCTCTACTATTGGGACATATCTCGCCAAAAGATAAAAGAAGAGAATGCGGTCTCAAGCAAAACCATGTCTTTGTAAGGAGAAAAAGAATAGGAGCGATTCCGAAAAAGGATAAAAAAGAGGATGCAGGGAGATGCAATGAAAGAGAATTGAGGATCATGGAGTTGGTCGTATAATAGGTATATAGTAAACCCAAAGGAGGGTGGGGGGACATGCATAAGATGTTGAGGATGACAGATAAACGTGTGTTGGGCTTAGATTCTCAATCTAAATGTGAGCCAGTCTATTTCAGATTGGAGCATGTGCATACATCTCGACAAATCCTTGGCAGTGAATATTTAGATGTTTATCCGACTCTATGGTTGTTTGTCCTGCGAGAACAAGGGTAAAAGAGGCGGTGCCGCTGCTGCAACATTCCACTCACACACATCACAGCCAGTGGGTAGCGAAATCGTTGAGGTTTGTGATGTATGGTTTTCGCATCGATAGCATAGGGACAAGAAGCGGGAGCAGAACCGGCCGATGTCACACAACGGTGGCGCCGCCCTGCGGTGGTGGCTGCGGCTATCTGCGGTAATGGGAGGAACGCCATTCGGCCACTCAACAGATTCCTGTTCCTCAACGACAACGAGCGGCAAAATTTTCAAAAAGTCAACAAATCAACAGTGTCAATATTGCCACATGCCGTATGGAGCCACTGACGTCTAAGGAGAGTGTTGAAAAACGCGAAATCGGTCATAAGGCGAAAGAAGACGCCATGCGGATGGATCTATTTAGAGGCACATGACACCCAAGAAATTATTTTGAAGATTTAATGCTCATTTTGTAGGAAATCTCTTACTATGATACCCTTGTAATCGTTCAAAGCCCCTACAAACGGATTTATGAGCCCATATTTCGAAGGCGAAAGTTCGGAGGACGAGTTGTCTCAGGTTCGCCTTTCTTAGCAGTCGCAACACTAGAGCGAACCAGGATGAATAGAGAGACCGACAATGGAATGAAAATCGAAGACGAGGTTGAAACTCATCCATCCATGGAGCTACTATTGAGTTCGAAAATCTAGAAAAGGGGTGTGGCCCGGGTCGTGATTAAGGGGGTTGGTCGGGTCCGTGGTGGTCGCCTATATCTAGCTTATTTGGAAGAATTGGGATCTTGCATTTGGCCAGTGATATACAGGAGGGGTCTACTTCGCAATCACATGAATACCGCAAAATTCATTTGGAGAATGTACTGTACTCTTTAGGCTATCAGGAGTCGAGAACGCCCGTGAAAGCCTAATAAGAAGGGTTTTTCGAATCAGGTAGACGTTCTTAGCAAAGAAAGGAGGTTGTTTTTGAGAGTATCACCGCCTCCATCGACTTGTTTTTTTCTCTGCATCATTTCATCAGATCGCTAACAATTTGTTATACCAGCTACGTTGTTTTGGAAGATGAAGTATGTATGTAGTGAAGATTAGGATCAGCCATGTCACTCGCGGTGATCGTTGCCTGTGAGTAACTGATGCTTCCGTATTGCCATTCACCTTGAATTGATGAGTTTGACCTCTAAACCGCTACTGAACACAGGCGCAGGTATTTTTGACCATATAGTTGCCTTCAGTTCTTCTTAGACATGACTAGTGACCTTTTGAAAAACTAAGCGAGGGAGACATTTGAGCTTCTTCGGCCGTTTTTGAAAAGCACTGTTTTCAACAAATTTCACTGTTGCGTTTTCAATGAAAACCATTGAGGCAGCTTTAAGAAGGAGAAAAGCTTCGAAAAGTGATTTGTAGCCTTTTCGTAGGCAAAAAACGGCTTTGAAGATTATTCCACGGGTCAGTTACGGCCTCCTTGGGCACAGTTGTTGCCATTAACACCGACATCTGAATCAGTGCCGCGCTCTGACCTGCGATCATCACCAGTGGTCTTTGACAGAAAGAGACCTATATGAGGTCGAACTTCAAAAGCGCCTTGTTTGGCAGATTTCGGAACGCCTTAAAGACACAGGACACACAGGAAATTATTTTTCTGATTTTATCCTTATCTTGGAGAGAGTCAGACTCTGATCACAATGGTATTTCAGAAATCGTCTAAGACCCCCTACGAGCGGAGATATGGCTCCTTGAAAATGCCTGCAATTTGAGCGCAAAAATTTGGTGGACGAGTTGTCTCAGGCCTCTTATTTCTCTTGATTCGCTGTCGCGGCACGAGAACAAAATAAAATGGAGAGATAGATCGGAAAGGGAGTGAAGAACTCGAGCGACTCAGTTGAAAATCATCCATCCACACCGCCGATATCGAAGTCGAAAATCAGGAAGGGGCCCGGCCTGTGGTGGTGGCTGGAGGGGGTCGGACCTGCGGTGGTCGCTTATATCTCGCTTATTTGGAGGAAATGAGCTCTCGAATTGGCACGTGTCTTACAGGAAGGGTCTTCGACACAATTACACGAAAATCTCAAAATTCATATCTGAGGGTGTACTGTGCCTTTAAAAGGCGGTGGGTACGGGTTTCCGTAGAACCGTAAAAATGTGAAAAGCGCGAGCATTATTGGAGAAAGTTTGAAGAGAAAACTGTGCATAAATGGGTATGCATGGCTCAGGGATGACTGAGATTTGGTTTTTTTGATAAGAGCCGCAAACAGCCGTCAGAAATTGGAAGGTACCCTCTATACTCGCGAGAAAAGACAACTGGATACGTATGTACGGTCGGCACATATCGCAGTGATACTTTGGGTTCCTTATTCTGACGCAAACTCAGTGCGCATATGTTGTAACATACCTGCACCGAGTTCGCGCCAACTCACAATAAGGAACACAAAGTATCACTGCAACCCGTACCGACTGTAACTATTGTCTCTTACTGAATCATTCTAAATGGGCAACGGCCGAATCCTGGCATATAAATCAACGACATAGAGCTGAGCATCTTGACCCATTGTGAAGGACGGACGAAACACTCGGAAGACATCACGATAAGAAACTCACAAGTCTAGTGTGATGTTAACTTTATCAGTAGAACTAAAAAATATTTTCACTTACGTAAAAGATCATTTCAGAAAATATAACAAATCTATTGAAACAGAAATAAAAGTTTCATTGATTTTTGGACGATTAATGACATAAATATGTATAAGTTAAAAAACTCACAGACATAGAGATGAAAGAGAAAAAAACTATTCTCTGCTGATTTCACTAACATGTTTACAAATTTACCCCATGATGTTATCATTAAAAATATTAAAAAATTGCTACAAATTTGCTTCAAGAATGCAGGAAAAAAGTACATTGCTTTTAATGGGTATAAAACTATATACTACACTAATGAAGTTAAATCTAATAAGCACAGGTACTATACCGCCACGTCTTTTATATTTTACTGATTATTGGCTCAAAAACAGCTTCTGCACATTTGGACAAATTATACATAAACAAATCAATGGAGTTCCACAAGGTGGTAATTTTAGCCCCTTACTTGCTGATTTAACGCTTTCAATCTTTGAATATGAATTTTCAGTGGAGAAAATTTCTTCCCATAGAACGTTTTATCCCTATAGATATATGGATGATCTCCTTCTTATTCACAACCGTAGCGAAAAATACATTCTAGATAGGCTACAAAATGTATACAAAAATACAATGAGTTTAGAAAAGACTCACTTCAATGAATACCATTGTAATTATTGGGACCTTGACTTGAAGATAATAAATGATGCGGTTATAACCAAACCTCATTAAAACAGATAACGTTAAATTCAATGCAATACGTTTTCCTCATTTTCATGCGAACACTTCAATCCGTATCAAATCATCTGTTATATATAGAGAGGTGCTAAGAATAGCTAGCACTTCTAGTTTATTTTTACGATTTCATTGATCGTGTTAAGTACTTGAAAAGTTTGTTATGTAGAAACGCCTATTCTGAAAACGTTATACATGATAGTATATTAAGATGTATAAACAAGAATTCTTTCATAGTACTCAGATACGGGTTAAATACAAGTTTGAAGCAGCTTCACAAAATGATAAGACAACTATTTGATACTGACACACAATCATCATCATGAAAATGATTACGGAATCAAACCGAAGGCAAATCCATTTTCCATTATCTCCTACACAAGATGGTTGACCGCCTTCTGATCTCGTGGTTTACCTGCGAGATTAATTGGCTCATTTTATATTGTTGCAAGAGCGACAAAGTCGCAAGCATGTAAGTTATGAATAATATTCTTCCTGTTATGATTTGAATGATCCTTTAGAGAATTTTCCATTTGACGACTTTTTCTCTTGGGCCTCTCAGGAAAATTTTCACCTGGCTAATTTTGCTAATACATTACATATTTTAATGCAACGTTATTAGCCAAAAGTTTCCTACGGATGAAACAGTCTTCATCTTCACTGAAGAGACCCGGGAAGACTGTGCCAATGAAGTTCGTCTGAAGTAAGGGTCGAAAGGAACTTTATTGACATTTGTGCAGTGAGAATCCAGTGAAATTAAACTAGTTTATAAGGAAAAAAAGTAATACGGCTATATTTATAATTGGTAGAAAACACTACTCAGCATTCTATTCAAAAAAGGGTTGCGGCGAGAAGAAAAGCTAAAGACACAGTACACCCTCAGACATGAATTTTGCGATTTTCATTTGATTGCGTTGTAGACCCCTGCTGTATAACACGTGCCAAATGCGATTTCTGAATGCCTCCAAATAAGCGAGATATAAGCCACCACCATACGCCCTTCATTCACCACGGGCCACACCTATTTCCTGATTTTCGACCTCAATATCTGCTGGATGGATAAATTTCAACCTCTTCTTATCCTGGCTTGCTCTCGCCCAACGATTACGATTGAAAAGAAATACAGGCCAAGACAACTAGTCCAGAAATTTTTCGCCCTCAAATAATTGACTTTTTCGATGAGCCATAACTCCTTTCGTAGTGGGTCTTGAACGATTTCGAAGACAACGCTGTGATCAGCGTGTGATCAAATCCAATACAAGCATAAAGATTGAGAAGAATAATTCTCTCGGTAATTTGTTCCTTCAAGGAAATTAAAAATTTTAGAGGAGGGATGATTTTGAGGGCAATACGCTGAATGGTCGATTGCAAACTGAGTTGATTTTTCATGCAACTCAAAGACACAGTCCAACTTCAGAATCGTTTTTCAGTTCTTCCTCCTATCTTGAGGACGGTCCCAAGCCGATTCCAATGATATCTCTGGAATCGTACAAGACCTTCTGTGAACGGCGTAGTGGTCCCTAAAAAATTGAGCTGGGGAAGCCCAGTGGACGAGTTGTCCAAGGCTTGTAACTTCCGTCTTTTGCAGACGATGTATGCGAGCTGAGCTGAGAAAAGAGAGAAGTTGAGAATTAGGGAAAGAACGGGGCTATTGATAGGAAACCATCGCTCATTTCAGGATCTCGAGTTTTCGGCCGGGATCATACTTTCGGTGACCAGCGGCAACGACAGTGCACATAAGGCATATCCGTTTTCAGTCGATTTGGATGGCAAAGTGCATCGCGTCGCAAGTCGCTGGAAGTATGATCCCGGCCTTAATTTGTTCATGTTGGAGGGCAGGCATTGAGCTTTTGGGGTCTGCGTTGCGCTAAGAGTGACAACTTCGGGCTCTTTTGGGGCTCTTCATAGCTCGTTTTCATGCTTTCTTTCGACGTCAACGTTACAGTGTGCCCCTCCACTACCCATTCCTAGTAGAAACTGAAACACATTTTTTATCGTGAACACTGCCTCTAAAAGACCTTTTGAATTTGTAGAAGACATTTGTTCAGAAACTTAGGCATTCAGAAAAAAAAGGCAATCTATCTTTGCAGTTTTGGCGAATGTTTTGATAATTTCAATCAGTCAAAGATTCTAGGTGATCAGCTAAGCAGCGTCGTTCGAAAACCTGATAATCAACGGAACTAGAAGCGTTTGCGTTGGAGCCAGACCTCCTTCTCCAATAATCCCAATAAAAAAGCATAAATACATGAAAAATGTTGAACGGAAAGCACGTTGGCAACGAATAAGAAAATCAAGCGATAGTTGATGCAGACAAGAACGACAAGAACGCAACTACGACATTTGCTGGAGCGTAACTAGCCGAAAAATGCGATGACGAGGAAATTGTTGTTTATGGCAAAAGGCGAAAGCAGCGTGGCGAGGAAGAAGGATAGGGGCTGATCGGCGGCAGATCGGCGCCTGCTCACCAGCAGGGTTTATCGCCCTGCGGATAGCGAAACATGTGGATACGATTGTGACCTCCCTGGCGAAAAATGCTCACGGCGATGCGCTTGCAAATGAGAGTCGTTAACGCGCATCTGACCAGAAGATCACTATCCAACCACGCCGGGATTGATGGGATGTCCTATGTGAGGCTAGGGTGAGGTGCAATTTGAGGGTTTACATTAGAGGCAGCATACACGCTCGCAAACATGGTCGAGATATCAGCATAAATGGGCTCGCACGGCTCTCAGCATGTTGTAAACGGAGTTTGAAGTGCTGAAAACCATCCAGGATGACAATATTTGAGCAATCACGTCTCACACGCTCGTGTTTTCACACCCCTTCGAGTAACAGAATGAAAAGTTAAACTGGAGAAAACATGTGATAATTGAGAGCGATAGCACCATCGAAAGGGAGTGCAAGAGAGAAACAGCTCGTCTTACCTGGATATTACATGTTTGTGCACCGATTGAATCCTCCATTTTCAAAGCCGGAGTAGAGCGGAATTCTCGAAAAAGGACGAGAGTTAGTCGGTATGTAGACATGTTATACTCAAGAAAATCGAGCTGTTTCTCTCGTGCACTCCCTTTTGATAGTGCTATCACTCTCAATTATCACATGATTTCTCAAGTTTACCTATTCATTCTGTAAGGGAAGTGAAAATACGGGCGTGCGAGACATGATTGCTCAAATATTGTCATCCTGGATGGTTTTCAGCGCTTCAAACGTCGTTGACGACATGGTAGGGGCCGTGCGGGCCTACTTATGCTGATATCTCGACCATGTTTGCGAGCGTGTATGCTGCCTTTAAGTCGGTATTGATACTCTGGCTCTCTTCCATTACGGTACACACAGGAGACGCTCTCATGGCGACCAAATGAGCCCGCAGTGGCCGGTCGAGCAGTAGTTTTTTTTACGGCGAGAGGGGGCAAGTGAAGTGGAGGAAAGGCGCGCAACATGCTCGGATTCATGCTTGTATCGTGCGCTGGCGAGCATTCGCAAATAAATCGGCGGTCTTTGAAACAAGGGGGGCGGGAGCGGACGGGATTCGCTGCAAATAAAACGAAAGCAGAGAAAATCTGATGCAGAAGGGCATGAAATTGGTAGATGGGAAAAGTGTGTAAGAGGTGAACAGAAGACGAAAAAACATCTAATAAAAAGCAGTAGTGCTGAATGAGTTTATTCGGATGGTGCTCGCCCAGCTTCATTATATTAACCCTTTGTTCACAGTTGGGCAGGGCAAGCAGAATTTGTTCAGAAGGCGCGTTTTCTCGTCTTTAGCGTCATTTTTTCAAAATCTTTCTTCAACAGGAACTTTTTCCCAGATCTGAATAAATCTTAAAATCCAGATAAAGAGGGCCATTCAGCATTATAGAGCTTTCTATGTAGGGTTTAAAGGCAGTGTTCACGATAACAAATGTGTTTCAGTTTCCACTAGGAATGGGTAGTGGAGGGGCACACTGTATCGTTGACGTCGGGAGAACGCATGAAAACGAGCCAGGAAGGGCCCCGAAGGAGCCCGAGGTTGCCACTTTGAGCGCAAGGCAAACCCCAAAAGCGCAATGCCCGCCCCTAAAAAAACAAAGCCTAAAACGGGAAAACGATGGGTACGTATTTTCTTTCCCTAACACAATATATTACTCCGACACTTCCGATGGATATACATATATACATAAATATAAAAACAAAGATCTCGAATTCTAAATTTTCAGACTGATTTCAGACAATCAAACTGATTTGTATTGGGTTAGTGCGATGCTCCGCAAAAGTCAGTCTAATCTGAAGACATCGTTTGCAATGGAAACCACTTTTATTCCGGGCTTTATTCCCCAGAAGAATTCCGTGTATGGAACTAGTTGGGGGGGGGCACTCAGGATACAGTTGAAGAATGTGTGATAACGCTTTCCAAAATCGATGTATTTCCATGGAATCTCCACTAAAATAAGGACTGATAACGCTATCAGGCATATGATATCAGCACAAATTTTCATTTTCATAGATGAACCATTCCATTTTCTCGAGTGTCCCGCCTACCTAGTTTCAAGCCAAATTCTGTAAACCACACCGGTCAAGTTTTTTTCAGAAGTTTGGTTCGGAAGTTAAAGGCATCGTAAGCGCTGGAAACCACTCACCGTTTTTTTAGTTTGAATCATTGGCTGGGCCCACCTAGGAACGTAGGTAGAATTTGTTGGGTCCCCTACGCATTGCATTGCTAGGAGGATATGGGAGATAGAATACTTTGAACTCCGTCAAAAGAGGCCGGCCTTCCGACAGCCATGTGGCATAAATAGAGAACGGCAAATAGGTTATCAACAAGTTATATCGCGTAATTGAGTGGAAGTTGCCGTATCGTTTCCTGTTAAGCTACTTTCCATTCTCTATTTATGCCACATGGCGCTCGGAAGGCCGGTCTCTTTCGGCGGAATTCGAAGCATTCATTCTCCCATATCTTCACAATAATGCGTCGGTGACCCAACGAACTTTACCTACCCTCTATAAAACGTCGAAATTGAGGCGCGAGCGGCGCGCGCGACGCCTCGGCCTCCTTCTGCCCTACGCTCTCTCACTGTCTCTAACCTCCGGTCCACACCAGCACGCGTAGGTACCATCGAATTTTGCTGTTTTATAGCCTGTACGTTCTCACGCGGGCCCAACTAATGCTTTCAAAGCCCAAGGAAGGGTGAGTGGTTTTCAGCGCGTACAATGTCTTTGGAGGCAGTGTTCAAGATGGTTTTCATTTCCGAATTTTTCACATAAAAGAAAGCGCTGGCCTCCAAATGTTACCGAAATTGCGAAGAAACGGCGAGAAACGCATTACAACGTCATATTTCGTCCCATTTTAGTGACATTATTTTCTGGCCTGGACTACTTGTCCGATTGGATGAACGTGTTCTCGGTGGTTGTGACCGGTGAAAAATAGGGTCAGTCGAAAATGGAAAAAATTTTATGCAAAAAGGATTAGTTAGGGCTCTAAGAAAAGAACGGAGCAATAGAGGGTAGAGTATTGCAAACGACGTTTCCACAAAATTTTTCATCGTCACAACGAACAGTTCCTGTGGGTGTTAAGTCGCGGGTGAGAGCGAAGAATTCTGGTCCCTTTCCTCGCTTTCTCCGTCATTTTAGGGGGGGGGGGGTCAATAAGTCGATTTCGAGAATAATCTCAAAATTGAAGATTATCGTGAACACTGCCTTTAATTAAAGGCACAGTCCGACCTCGAAATCGTTTTTCTGCTTTTTAGCCTATATTGAGAACGGCACCACGCTGATTCCAATGATGTCTCTGAAATCGTACAAGACCCTCTAGGAACGAAGTTATGGCCCCTCAAAAATTGAGCCACGGAATTATGGTGGACGAGTTGTCCGTGACTTGTAACTTCCGTCATTTGCAACCGATGTACGCGAGCCGACCTGAAAGGATAGAGAGGCTGGGAATGGAAGGAAGAACGGGGTTATTGATCGGAAATCATCGCTCATCTCGCTTTTTGTTGAGCTCGAAAAATCGCAAAAAGGGCGTGCCAAGGTGACTTCCGGATGTGGGAGCCCCAGGGTGGCTTCCTCCTATATCTCGCTTATTCGGAGGAATTGAGAGCTCACTTTTGGCAGGCGCTATATGGGGTGGGTCTACTTCACAGTTGTGTGGAAATCTCGGATTTCACCCTTGAGCTTGGACTATGCCTTTAAAGGCAGCAGACACGCTCAGAAATGGATTCGATTTTATAACATAAATCAAAGGTTTGGAGCTGGTTGTTTTGGGAACTGACGAAAAACGAACGAAAACTGAGTGCTTATAGAGGAATAACGGTTATTTTGTTATCAGGTGAAAGTGGACGAGTTTTACGGCGCGCGGTTGAAACAGCGAATATTAACAACAAAACGGTTGAGATAGAGAAGCCGATATACTCTTAAAGCCCCTACTTAACGTTCACCTCGTTGGAAGCATCCAAAACCAGCCAAAGGGGCCGTATTAGTACTCTCAATCTGGACGAGTTTGTATTTTGGGGAGTGGTTGCAGAAATTTTTCCGATTCGCATTGCTGAGATTTAGTAGTTTTGTCTCGTTTTTGACGCTTCCCACGGCAAGAGAAGTCTACTAGGAGCCATGCGACTTTAGAAACGTAGTTATCTCAACAACTTTTTCGAGCGTGTCTACTGCCTTCAAGGGCAGCATACACGCTCGAAAAAGGGGTTAATATAGCAACTTTCAAGGGATCGTGCGACTCCCTGAATCTTACGCCATTGGTAGCGTTAAAAACGAGTCAAAATACCCTCTCAGACAAAAAACCCGCCCACGCCTCTTTGAAAAGCCGGTGTCGCCAGCGGCATAGTGGCTGCGGAGCCCAAAATCCGATGTATTGTCGCCCGCCGTAGTGGCCTCCGTTGGTGCGGTAGTGACTGTAGGGAGGGAGCAGCTGTTCCTCGCCCGGGCGATAAGTCCTCTGAGTATATTTTTGTCTCAAAAAAATTATACACACAGTGGTGCGCGACGCTGCTGGCACAACGACACGCGACGCGGCCAGCACGCCAACACTCAACGTGGCCATTGCGGCAAGCACCAACTGGGGCCGCCGTATTCCCCCGAGCGGGGCCTCCAGCGGCAAGGCGGGGTCAAGTACCGCAAACTTGGATAATTGAACCGACGGCACGGCAGTCATCTGAGTCCTGGCTCAGAAGCGCGGCGTATTCTTCCCTTGAAAATTAGCGCCTTGTGAGTCGAGCCTCTTTTGAGGGCACGCTTCGCACATTATAGGCACAATCCCGCCCTTGTTCCCGCGATAGGCACGTTCCCGTGTCAGGAGGGCGAGCACGTGCCTATCGCGTGTCTCTGGGAAAGTGGGCGGACCGGAGTGAGCGTCAAGCTCCTTTTTGTCTAAGTTGCTCCAATCGATATCATTTTTGAGAGTGTATGCTGCCTTCAATCAGGTCGGACTCTGGAAGAACAGCCTGGCTTCAATGGAAAACTTGCCGTGAATCGGCCTTTTCGGTGCTGGATGGGCGACAAAGAAGAAGATTCTCGGCGATGTAAGGTCACTTTTCCTCCAATAGAGTTTTGAGAGGAAGGACTTGACTGGTAGCTGGTGGAGCAGATCTAATCGACTCTCACTCGATCGCCCCACTATTACCAAAGACCGATTATTTTATCAAATTCCCTTACCACTTGAGGCGAGACCTTTCAGTTTAGCATGGTCGATCATCCAAACACAACCGGTGAATGTCGTAGCCCTCATTTCAAAGTGTTTTGTGCCTGACAAAAGCAGTCACGCAGGTAGTGGCCAAGAAAGGGGGTAAGGAGCTCATGCCATTCCTCCTGGGCTTTAATTTACGGAACAATAGCTGCTCTTTAGCCATGGTTTGAGACCAATCGATGTGCACCCAGCCTGCTGAGCCATAGGTGATCCAACCATGATTGAAGTGTGGTTAGCGTTGCGAATCCCAGCCCTGATGGAATCATATCACTTCACTCATTAAGGCGGACTCTTCTCGGTATTTTTCCAGTAAATTGAGGTAGCTTTCGCGCTTTTAGCTAAGCTTTTTTCGATGAAATGCCTGCTCAGAGGAAAAGTCAGTTATCAGTGATTCTTTCGCGGCCTTTCCCCTTAGATCAGTGCAAGCAACTCAAACATTCTTATCTAATCCAAACCCTGGGTACTTTCGACATCTTTCGTGTTTGACATTTTCGAATCTTCCACTTTCCAGAAAAAATCACCTGAGAAGCCTTTCCGTGCAAGGCACTGGGAAGCGAACTGAGTCTTGCGCTGTGCTTTTGTTCACGATGATTCTCATTTCCGAGTTTTTCACGTAAAACAAAGCGTCGATCTCCAAGTGTTACCAAAATCACCAAGAAACGGCGAGAAAAACATTGAGACGTCGTATTTCAGTGACATTATTCCCTGGCCTGGACTAGTTGTCCGATTGGATGAACAAGTTCCCGGTGGTTGTGACCGGTGACAAAAGGGGACAGTCGAAAATGGAAAAGTATTCTATGCAAAACAGTATCAGCCAGGGTCCGAAGGAGAGACCGGAGCAGGAGAGAGTAATGAATTCCAAAGGTCGGGTCCACAAAAGATTTCATCGTCACAACAAACAGTTCCGGTGAGAGTAAAAGGGCGGGGTGAGAGTAATAGATTTCGTGCCCTTCTGATCCGTTTTTCTCAGGTTCTCCGTCATTTTAGTTCTACCCGGGAGTCAATTAATCGATTTAGCGAATAATTTCAAAATTGAAGATTATCGTGAACACTGCCTTTAAGAATTCGAAGTGAAACGGGGATATTCAATTGAAACAGAGTGGCGAGCACAGCGCGCTAGGTTTTGCGCTATGCATTTTGTCTTCATTTAGATACGCAGTTGCGATTTGCTGTGGATTGTAGAGAAAGTCATCAATAAATTCCGCCTTCATCAAACAAAGCTGACCTCAGGGACCAACCACTCAAGCTTGGGTTTAAGTATAGCCCTTCTCCAACATTTCAGTTTAGTTCCGATCAGCTAACGTCAAATTCTCGTTATCCACTGTTAAAGGCCGAGTTCTCGATGAAATCGATTGTGTATCCTCATGGAAAGGTAGATCTGGTCATCAGAAAATGAAGATAAGTTAAAAATTGGAGAAAGAACGCTCAGGAACAAGTTACTGCTTGCTGTCCTTCCGCCCCAATTATCGAGACTTCTATAAAAGCCTGTTTTGCCGACTTTCATTCTGTTCTGAAGAAATGGCTGAGCATTTTTAGAGACTACTGGCTACCATAAGAGCAAAATAAAAGACGGATAAGCAAGCATTCATAAAAATCCCGTTAATAAAGGGGCTGGCCGACACCTCTAATTAGCCGTCCTGACTTATTTTCATTCGTTTTTTCCTGCGAAATTTTACTTTCTTACCTTATTTTTCCTTTTGAAATGACCAGACTTACATTTTCAGAATGAGCGCTCAAAAATTGTTTTAGTCGCGAACCCTGCCTTTAGGCCTATTTCAGAGTTCGATCGCTCTGCGACGCGACTGAATGAAAACACTGTGTATTGATCTGGTCGCGTCGCGCGATCAGGTCGCCGGCCTTTCAGACAAGATCTCGGGGAAAGTTGCCCAATCGCGCGATTGGGCGCCTGACACTGCCGGATCGCGTCGCTGTGCACTGCACAGCTACGCGACCGGTCGCGGCGATTGTCTGATGCGCCCTAGCCCAAATTTTATTTTATTTTTTATTTATTTGTGGAAGCACACATAGTGTACGTGTATGAAGACATCATAACATCAATACCATTAGGTACATACGCCGGAAGCGTTCTCAAATGCTAAATGGAAGAATTCAAAATGGAACATAACGATTAAGGATAAAACTAAAAAAACCGGTTATTAAAAGTAAGACAGACTATAAAACACTGGGATCTCTACGACGAGTTAGAATTTTTTTCCTCTATTTTCCCGTCGTTTCTGTTTTTTAAACTAGTTCTGCTTTTCCAGGTAGTTTGCCTTCGTCGACTGCCTAGTATAGTTGTACAATTTTGAAAAAAATGTCGGACGAACGAAAATCAAAGTTTTTTCTCTCGAAATATTTCCGAACGAACGAAAAATTAAAAAATTTCGAACAAACAAAACTCAAAAAATTTTCGTGCGAAAAAATTTCGAACGAACCAAAACGAACGAAAAAATTTCGAAAAATTCGTTCGTGTACAACTAACTATACTGCCTAGGTGGTGACTTTCATTGCGGAAGATCTCCAATTTCTCGGAAAATTATTTTTAAGTTCACTCTTTGTTTCACTTTGCAACATTCGGAGGCATTTAAACGCTTTATTCATCTATATTCTTCCTTTCCCGCATTAATAAGTTCGATCTTCCCATGAAAAACGTTTTCAATAATTATTTGTGATAGTTAATTAGCGGCGTTGAACTCGTTTGAGGGTGGATCTAGTTTTGCTGTTTTTCTTCAATCTTTTATGTTTTTGAATTGCTGAACAGATAAGTTTGCCAGTTATGAATCTCAGAATGCAAGGGACAAACCATGACATTTTCAGAAAAAAAAACGAGAAAAAAAAACAAAAAAAATCCTCATCGAATAATTTCAACACTACCCATGGCCAGCAAACTCTCACAAATAATTGTCCACAAAATTTTTCATGCGTAATTGAATACAGAAAATAAACACAGCTGCAGTTGGCTGTGTTTATTAGCTATATGCATCTATGCTGGTTAGGCGTCGATTGGAATGTGTACGTAAAAGTGCGTGATCGCCAACTTTCGCGATTGGGCATTCACACTTCGAAAGCCTGCGATTTCCACGGCGACGCGATGGTCGCGTCGCCGTGCACACGATCGCGTCGCACAGCGATCGAACTCTGAAAGAGGCCTTAAAGGCAGTGCTCACGATAAAAAATGTGTTTCAGTTTCCACTAGGAATGGGTAGTGGAGGGGCACACTGTAACGTTGACGTCGAAAGAACGCATGAAAACGAGCCAGGAAAAGCTCCAAAAGGACCCGAAGTTGTCACTTCGAGCGCAAGGCAAACCTCAAAAGCGCATCACACGCCCACCGACGTGAACAAATGAATGCTCAAGATCGTGAGATGAGCGATGATTTCCAATCGTTAGCCCCGAACTACCCTTCATTCTCAACTTCTCTCTTTACTCAGGTCAGCTCGCATAGATCGGCTGCAAAAGACGGAAGTTACAAGCCTCGGACAAGTTGTCCACCATGTTTCCTTAGCTCAATCTTTGAGGGACCATAAATCCGTTCGCAGAAGGTCTTGTACGATTCCAGTGACATCATTGGAATCAGCATGAGTCCGTTTTCAAGATAGGCGAGAAAACAGAAAAACGATTTTCATCGTGAACACTGCCTTTAAGTTTCGCACCGGTCTACAGTTGCCCTGCTAGACACACCTGGTTCGAATAGTCAGGAAAGGGTTTTACCTCGCGCTAAGGAAACAGAACATTTCTATGTCCTCTTTGTACCCCAGCGATAATTTTGGTAAAAATCATTCAGTCCTAATCTTTCGTGTTTGACATTTTCAAAACCCATTTCCTTCATGTTCTCGACTCAGAAATGCTCTGAAAAAGGCAAAATTCAGTTTCCTGTCTTTTATTCGATATCCTATTAGGACAAGAAGTTTTCGCAATCCTCTATGTATTGCGGAGTATTCGACCATTTCTTAGCTTCACAGTAGTCAGCATCGCTTTGTTGCCCTTCTCTGTAGTCTTCAATGTGCTCGTTGCGTTCCTTTTTGGGACGACTTCCGAAGAACAACTATCGGTCATTCTTATGTAAACAAACGCGGTGGCGCCTCCCGTAATCACCCTAAATCCATTTGAGAACGAGAGAATATTCGAGAAATGAATCCGCTTGGCGGGGCAGCATTGTTTTTGCAGAAAGCTGTATACACTTAGTGCTCTTGCGGTCGGCCTAACATGCTTTCTTCTGGAGGAATTATTCGCTAGCTGGGAAGGAATTGTAGTGTGCGTACATTAGGAGGCGAGGGGGAAGAGTAGAGAACATTACAATTGCCCCAAACATGACGTATAAGAATAAAAAAAATTAATAATAATAATAATAATAATAATAATAATAATAATAATAATAATAATAATAATAATAATAAAAGTAATAATAATACTAATACTAATAATAATAATAATAATAATAATAATAATAATGATAATAATAATAACAATAATAATAATAATATTAACAATAATAGTAATAATATTAACAATAATAATATTAATAATAAAATAATAATTATTACGAAGTGTAAGACATGCGAGAGATATGATGAATGAAAAAAACTTAACCTCATCCACAATCTCAATTGCAAAGGAGTTTGATATTAGCAAACTTTTTGAAAGCTGCAAGAAAATGAGGGCCTAGTTCGTTTTCATGCCTCAAAAATAAGTACGCAGGGTCTGCACGGCATATCTAGTGAGCAGAGCTACTGAAAACAAAAAACGCAGGTTCAAGATTTTGAAGGCAGTGTTCACGATGAATATCGCACTCGAGTTCGACCAAAAAGTGGGACTGTTTGGCCGTGATGTAACTAATGGTGAAGGAACAGCGAAGAAAATGTCCAGAATAAGTCAAAATAACGGTTTCTAACGTTCAGGGCGTGGACGAAAATCATGGACCCTGCTAATTCCCGCAAGCGCGCGCCAATCGCGAAATATGCGCGAATCGATTAGGCTGCGAGCGCCAGAGGTGCCTGGCAATACGCCATCGAAACGTGTGCGGCGCCACAAGCTCGTCCGGACGCGGGGCGGGCCGGGATAACTTTAAAATCCGTTTTATTGATTTCTGACTCGTAATCGTTGCTTTCTCCGACCCTATCCTCTCCAGCATCTGCCAACTTAGTGTTTCACACTGAAACCAGGAGAACGAGATTTGTCGTGAACACTGCCTTTAACCTTCCACAGGCAAGCTAAAATTTTGATATCGTGGAATTCAGTGACGACTAGGGCGAATGACTAAGATGAGAGCAACATATTTCTGGAAAACTTTTGAATCATCGCCAAAAGAGATCGATAAGGGAAATGGGAGAGTTCAGAACAAAACATTATAAACCTTGGGGTGAGAGGGGAGAAATGAGGTCCACCTCGAACGAGATTGACAACATCTGGGGTCCGGAAGAGAGTAGGCAAAAACGATCAATCATCTATTCCACAAAACCACATCTGCCCCTTCCATTCTTATGTAATACTTATTTTTACTTTTTACTTCGATTTTTTACTTCCACTCTTTGAAATTATGAAAGGCGAAAATGATGATCGAATTTACTTCTTTATTGATATTTTAACTCTCGAAAATCACAAAAGGAACCACAGTTTTTTTAGTTTGAATGACTTTCTTGTACTCTTTATACATTTATATAGTTTCATCCAGTCCACACTCACGCTAAAAGACGGTGATGTGGTCGCATACAACACACTAACAAAGGAATGACGAGACTTTTTAGTGAGAACTACCCCTACAACCATGTTTTTCTCACCCGCTGTCTTCTAGAATCACCTCACCAGTCGCCCGAGCAATATGTAAGCAATATGAGCAACAAAAAGCAATGAGTAGTTTTCCAATAAAGTCGAAACGCTGAAAATGACGAGCGCTGCCTTCACAACTCACAACCCAAATCGACCATTCTGGGCGGTTTTTGAGCGAGAAAATGTTCGGATCAGTGCTGGGCACGCATCCCGGTTAACCTTAGGAGGGGTCATATTAGACAGGGGGGTGCCTAAACCGAACACCAAGTGCGTGTTCTGACGAACTCCAGGGAAAAAATAATACACGCTTACCTTCTGATTCGTTATACCTTCTTCTCCGCTTTTTTAGGCGAACAATTACGGAATTCAAAAAAATTGAGGACTGCAAACTCCTGTGAAAAAAAGCGAATGAACGAATCTTACTCTTTGAGAAGTACCCTGTCCATAAAAACCCGAGTTTCATCCAGTTTGAATGCCCTAATCCCTTAGGCCCTAGTTATACACCGGTGGGACACTGCGGAAGTAGCAAGACAACTATCACTTATGTGCGCCCTTACTGTGCTTAGGCATGAAAAAAGGAACAGTTATCCCAGAAAAAAACGCGCCAAAAGCCCGTCCCGAGCAGTTACATATACACTGTATACTGTATCGTTGCGGGACCTACCCTGTTGGAAATTTGGCAATTTCCAGCAGCTGATCATTTTCCAGATTTAAAGTTGTTAAAACATTACCAAAACGACATAGCGAGCACTGTTATGACAAGTGGAATCGGGTATTAGTGATAATCTGCATTTAACAAATGATAGGAGCGAAAAAAAACCGACAAAGTACAATTGAAACGCTTGGAAAATTGTTGTCTGCAATATTGTTTCAAAGACGCAACATTTTAGACGAGTCCCTGATTCACGCCGCAAGCGGCAGCAATGTCATCGCGAGACGTTTTCATTCCGCTGGTGTATAACTAGGGCCTTAGAGACTCGGCTTGCTGTGCGATCTGGTGTTTGTACGCGGCTACCCAGCACACACTGGAGTGGACGCGCACACAATATTAATTAAAAAGTTTATTTTATCACAGAACGGGGAGGAGCAAAGGATTGAAACCGGAGTAAGTGGAAGAAGGCAAAAATAGGATACTTTCAATGAATCCATTATGAAAATTTAATGTAAATAAACTAAGTTGCAGCGGGGCGAATTTTTCGGACTTCATAACGTTCATTCAAATGAACCTAGTTGATTAAAAAGAGCATTAAACACGAGAACCAAGACCATTGGGAAAAAGAGGAGAATCTGCCAAACTTTTTAATGACAACTGGTTTGATATTCAGTGCGATTTAAGGACCTTGAAGCTCGTCCCGGTTTTGTCCCGGTTTCGGGGTAAAACCGGGACAAGATTTAAGGTCCTTAAATCACATTAAAAATCGATCCTATTGAAACTTAAATGTTCGCCGGATTCTCATCTTTCTCACAATATCCTTTTCTCTCTTGTTTAATGCTACTTTTGATGAACTAGGTTCGTTTGAATGAACCTTGTCACGGCTAAATAATCAACCGCGCTCCAACTTTGTTTATTTACATTAAATTTCCAAAATGGGTACATACAGAGCAAACTACCTTGACCATCTTCCATTTCCTTTAGTTTAAATCCTTTTCTCCTCCCGTTCTGTAATAAAATACATTTTTTATTAATATTGTGTGAGCGTCCACTCCCGTGTGCACGTTGTAGCTGCGTACAAACACTATATCACACGGCAAGCCGAGTCTCTAAGGGATTGCTGCATTCTAGGTGGGTAAAACACGGGGTTTCCACTACCTACATTCGCATCTCTTGAATCCTAACATGGTCCACAACACAAAATAATTTTGATTTCCTAATCAGAACAATCAAACACAGATTAACTACATAATCCTTTATAGGTTCAGGAAAATAATCGTCAGAAAAAATCAATTATTGCAACAGTAGTAGTTCTGTAATTGTTTGTAATTGTTAAATTGTTTTGAAATGAAAACTGTTTCATATTTTGTCATAACTTACCGCCTTACTAACAAATCTTCCTCATGGGATTGTTTTGAAGTTCTCAAATTACACTACCTTTCTTGTTGACATTTTCGGAATTTACTCCAATCATTGCATTTTTACTGTGCTTATCTGGGCCAAATTCCGGTCCGCAATTGCGTCTCGACACGCTTTGCCGCCGCACGCTCCCGAGTCAGAAGAGCTTTACGCCGCAGCCGCCGATCTGCTGACTCGGAGGTGGGTTTTGGAAACTGGGAACTAAGAAAAATTGGAGGAAATTGTATAAAAAAGCCACACCGAGTCGGCTTTGGCGCTGGAAACCCGACTGACTCGAGCGCGTGCGGCTGCAAAGCGTGTCGAGACGTAATTGCGGACCGGAATTCGGCCCAGATAAGCACAGTATATTCTTGTTTATCAAAATCAGGAAGTCAAAATTATGGTTGTTGAGCTCGACTTCTCGAAAAACAGCCGATTTTGATTTCCTAAAGAGAGGTGCCTAAAAAGTACCGAGCTAGGGGGGGGGCATATTCAAAAACGCCATACCTAGACGTGTGCCCAGCCGTGGTTCGGATCTCCCGTGTCCCATGGCAGAGCGGATCTTAAATCTGGGAATTAGAGTTCAAGAATGATTTATTTTCCCCAACCTTGTCCAAGGTGGTAATTTGGGCGCTGAATACGAATAAAAACTTAGTTCGTAATCCTTTGCGAAATCACATTACGGGACGGATGCTCAAAGGCTGTTTTCGAGTTTTCCATATATGATGAGAGCTCTAGTACCCTATAAATCCTCTGGTCCGGGATTGAATTCAGTGTGTACCATCGCGGATTCACGCTGCGGACACGCGACGCATCGGTTTCGTGCGAGCTTCCGCGCTCGCCCCTCAGCAGCTGATCATGTGGGAATTACCTTAATTTTTCTAGGTTTTTTGTTTCTTACGCCTTTTTCCAACATTTTTGGTCTCTAATTGCTTCGCTTCTTATATGACGACCGTTTGCTATGGTTTTGATTTCAGCAATAGGGAAAAGTCAGCAAAGGGCAGCAACCTCCAGTTTTTGGTAGTTTTCCTTTTAGTTCATGTGGTACCCGTCTAGAACCACTTTTTGGTGTTTCTAACTTCTCACAAAATTTTATTTGTTTAGGCTGGCTCTATTCTCCAAAAAATCTCCTAGATATGTCTTTTTTTCTTTAGAATCTTTTTTTGGTTGAAGTTCCTTTTATGAACACATATCTTAAGTCAGAAGTCAGTAACGAACACTAAATACGGGTTCTGAGTAACACTACGAAATAAAAAAAAGATCGTTGAAAATTGACTTATCTCATTAGTTACCGATGGTTCATGGTGTTTCTGAAATCAAAACCTACGCCAAAGGGGTTAATATAACAAACACTGCATTAAATGATCGAAAACTGTTTAAACAGACGAGAGAAAAGTAAAAATCACGAGAAATGAAGAAAATACCCACATGATCAGCTGTTGAGGCGCTGGCGCGGGAGCTCCTACGAAACCGATTTGTCGCTCATCCGCAGCCAGAGTCCGCATTAGCACCCAATAAATTTGACTCTGAACCAGAGTATAACTGCTACGTTGAAAAAACCGGAGAAAAACATCGTAAACTGATTTTTCGTACCGAAAGATCCTCAATCGAACTTTGAGAAAGAAAGGGTCGATCACGAGGAATGTTATCACGTATGTACATGATCTTGTAATATCTTTCATCAACTTCCACTCATTTGCACTACATATGTCCGCGTAAGAATCGAGATTGATCGGTACACTAAAAAAAACTGCTGTTTTTATATTTTATATCGCTAGAGCACCCCAAAAAATCAGGTGCTCGCTTCTAAAATTTTCTGAAGACTTTTTAAAAAATTGTTATAAAATTCCAAACTTGAGCATTTTTTGAACATACCTTTGCATAGATCCTGAGTGTAATCGAATTCTTCTGATAAAATTTTTTACAAGAGGAAATCAACTATGTTGAATCGATTGGCGATATCAGAGTTTTCAAAATCGCGCCATGGGAAAAAATAAATTTTTTACTTTCTCTGAGCACAGATCCTGCAGATAGAGACTATGCTCAAAAGATGCGCTGTAGTCGTTTTGTTTCACAAAAAATATAAAATCAAAAATCGAGAGACAAAAACGCTCTCCTTTTTTCGATTGATTTTTTTTGAAAAACTTTCGTAAAAGAGGCCGCTCATGTATTCCACAAGGAGCGCACCCACGCCGCTACGCGGCGTACTTGTGAGCGTGCTCTAAAATCCATGGATTACTCGAATTACAGAGCAGTACTTTGCTGGCTCAGCAGCCTTGACCTCATACAATACCACGTAAGAATTTTTTTTGCAGCAAACAGCGGTGCGTTTTTTGCGCTCACAAAGCGCCACATCGCCATACCTTGCTTTAAAGTGGTCCGATTTCAATTTTGGATTAGTTTCTTAATTGCTTTCGTTGAGTCCTATACGACTGTGGCACAGAATAGATTCAACTTTAGAAGTGCATCGAAAAATGCACATTTGCACCACAAAATCCCTCATTATAAACTGAGCAGAGGATCGTGGTAGTAGGAATCTTTCATGTTTTGACCTGTTGTCGATGTGAATTTTAGAAGGAAATACACATTTCTCAACAGGATACCGGAGTCGAAAAGACTCTCTGCACGTACGCATTTGCCTCACTGAGAGGAACACGAAAACTGCCTCAAAGCTCATTTCGTCAATCTTGGAGCGAAATCTGGCGATGTGGCGCTTTCTCTGAGAAATATTGCCGCGACCCTACCACTACTGCCCCGCGACTCCCCAGCGACCCTGGAATCTTCCGCGACTTTGCCGTGACTTCTCCGTAGGTCGCGCTTCCGCGACTCCATCGGGACTTTTTTGCGACCTTACCGCGGTTCGGCCAAAGAAGAATCGCCCGCGGTTCTACCCCGTATCTCCACCGAGACTCCTCCGGCAAGCGCCGAGCCGGAGGAGTTGCGGCGGAATCGTGGCTGAGTTTTGTGCGGGAAAAACGAAACGAAAAAAAACAAAAAAAAACCGCGCGGTACACTGTTTATTTTCAAGGAAATCAGTTACGCTGTGCTCAATTAGGCTCACACAGGTAACTTTTGCAATGCAATGCATAACCCTCCACAGTCTGACACAGATTCGAAAGATTCGGGGTAGATTGATGTCCTGCTCAGTTCTTGAGATCATCCTAAAAAGCTGTCTCTCCGGAAAATGATGAATGAACAGTTAAAGCAATAGGCACGAATCCAGCAAAATATATGCAGTAGAACAGCACTCAGATCAATAGGTTCGTTGGGGTCGAGACAGCGGTCCGAGAGGTGAGGGTTGTTTAGGATACCTGAGTGGGGAATGGTGAAGGTTCCCTATAGACTTGCAACTTCGAAATTTGACGTTTTCTTAATCTTTTTTTCTTGCATTCAGTATATTTTTCTTTTTAATCATTTTGAAATAATTCTTCGTTAGATGACCTCCTTTTGGAATTCACAATTCTTAATAAAGTGATCTGCCTAGGTCATGAAAAATTTCCTTTGAGCTGTCTTGGAGTCAAAAATTTTCGGAAAATTTTTTCCAAGCGATTTTTGAAAAACTACCCGTCCTTTGCTCATAAAATTTTTGCCCTTCAAGACGAATCTTTGAACGGAGCTGTTTCCAAAGTCTTCATGGAGTTTCGCGTCGAATAATGTTTTCATGTTGAGAAAAATACGTTTCCAGTCTCTCAGCCGATTTCAATTTATGAAGTAACGTTTCCTTCACCAAAAGCAATAAGTTTTTTATCCATAACTTTTTTTTACCCTAAAAGATAGCTTTTGTTGAAGGTTGTATTCGGAATCCCCATACAATTTTGCATCGAAGAGCGTTTTCAGTTTTAAACAATACGTTCCCCTTCCAGCCGATTTCAGTTTATAAAGTGCATTTTTTTCGCCTGAAATTATCGGTTTTTCGTCCATAACTTTTATTTGTGCTTGGAGATAGACCTTTGGTGAAGGCTGTTTTCGGAATCTCGATGGAATTTAGCGTCGACTAGTGTTTCAAGTTTCTCGATCCTTCAGCCTAATTCATTTTGCGAAACACCGGTTTTCGCCTATAACTCTTCAACCGTTGAAGATAGAGTTATGACGAAGGTTGTTTTAGAAATCAACGTAAAATTCTGCGTCGAATGATATACCGGGTTTCTAACTTTGCTTGCCCCATAAGTCAGCCAGGTTGGTGGAGCCGAGCCCCGTGGTAGGCTCCAGGAGAACTCTGCGCCTCCTACTTACACCATAGAAGCAGCGCCCACGTTGTGCGTTCGGGCCATCGATTGCTCTGAACCTCGATAACCTTTTTCGTCTATTTCGCGAATTTTTCCTGCCCAATCCGCTTTGAATCTTTCCCGTTTCACCCGTCTACCGTCCTGTGAGAATCTGAGGAAGTTTGCTGGCCCTCGGAGATTCCGGATCAACTTTACCTCGTACCTTCTGCCAAAAATGTGTTCTGGTCGACTGCTAATCTGTGTCGTTCCTAGTGGCAAGGGAACAAGCTTGTTATTCATCTTCATTTGCCACTTTAACAGGTCATTGGTTACGTACATTTCTGAGTCCACTGTCTTGCCCGTTCTTTTTGAAGGATTCCATGGAGACACCCCAGGATGCTGTGCCGTTGTCCGATTCGTTGAAAAAAAAATCGATGGGAGAGATGATGATGATCAGCCTACCTCGCGTCCATTTCTGAGCGATCATGATCTGTCTGCTGCGCTCAGGGACTTGGAAGGCTTTCAGGAAGTATCCAATTGCGTCTAGACTATTCTCATTCTTCTAACTGCACAGCTAGCAAGGGAACCACAATAAGTCATAGTGACCATTCCGAATGAAACGTACTTTTCTAGAACCATTTTCGGACGGAAATTCCGAATATGCCCATCGCAGCTGCCTAGACCCACTCTGAAAAAAGTTATAAGCATTTTTTCTCTGATTTTCGTCCTCATTGTACCCTCCAAAACGCGCATTATTTCTAAGAAAATCCGGAGACGGACCTCATAATCGTGTTCAGCGCCCAAAACTACCCCACTAAACAAAGTTAGGTTGAAGGAACATTTTCCAAACTTTGCGCAGAGTAACAGCGTTCTGGAGTTTACGGATTTTTGGTTGGGCGTTTATTTATATCAATTAGAGCGTTTTAGAAAATTATTCCAGATTTGACTAAAAATTCGCTCTGGGAGGTTATTTGGGGTGCTGATCACGAAGCTGAGGTTCATTTGTCGATTTTCCGAAGTTTTCGACTGTATTCGTTCACAGATTCCCATCGGGGGAGAATTTGATGACAAATCGCGACTTTTGACAATTTCCGGAGTGCTTCTATAGAATATGCTCAAGTTATTTCTCTAGGGGTTATTTGGAGTGCTGAACACGAATCTAATGTCGGTTTATCGATTTTTGGCAGCTTACGGTAGATTACGGTGGGCATACGGTAGTTTGGTGAAAGTCTCAGATTTTTCTCAAAGTTCCTATGTGGGGGTTATTTGGGGTGCTGAATATGAATTTGATGTCCATTTGTCGATTATCAGAATACTGAGGTGGGTTTTGCCTCCTAAATGGCATGTTACCTACCGTAACCAACAGTAAACCTTAAAATTTGGGCAAGCAAACCCCAGATTCGTGTTCAGCACCCCAGATTACCCCTACATACATGTTTTTAGCAGAATCAGAAGAAAATTTTGAAAACACCCTAAAAATTCCATGGGGGCTTTACCCACCTGCCACCTTTACCTTGCCGTGAAGCTTTAAAAAACGCTCATAATTTTTTTTAGATTGGGTCTAGGCAGCTGGGATGGGCATATTCGGACTTTTCGTCCGGAAACGGTTCTAGAAAAGTACATTTTATTTGGAATGGTCACTATGACTTATTGTGGTTCCCTTGTTAGTTGCTCTTTGAATGAGAATTCCTGTTTGCGTGCTAAGACTTTGGAGTTTGCTGAGAAAAATTCCTCGTTGAGAAATCAGATTAACAAGGGAAGTATACAAAGCGTAGGTCGGATCTGCCAAAATGACTAGTATGGTTAGTATCTCTTCTGGCTCAATAGTAAAAATGCGCAGCCGCGAGCCGCAGATTCAAAAAAGTTATAAGCATTTTTCAAGCCTCGCGAAAAGGCAAGGGTACCCATCAGGCATTTTTTTTTGAAGTTTTTTCGGATTCAGCTCAAAAGTTCTATGCAGTGGTAATCTAGGGTGGTGAACACGAATCTGAAATTCATTTGCCGAAATTTTGAGGTTTACTGTAGGTTACGGTAGGTAACATGTCATTTAGGGGTCAAAACCCACCTTAGTATTTTGAAAATCGACAAGCAGACGTTAAATTCATATTCTCCACCCCGAATAACCCCCGTATACAAATTTTGAGTAAAATCTGAGATTTTGACCAAACTACCGTATACCCACCGTAATCTACCGTAATCTGCAAAAAATCGATAAACAGACTCCAGATTCGTGTTTAGCACTCCAAAAAACCCTCAGCAAATGATTTTGAGACATATCTATTGTAGAAAACCGGAAATCTCGAAAGTGGCGTTTTTCCCTCGAAATTTTCCCCGGTTGGGAAGCTTCAAACGAAATTAGCCGAAAACTTAGGAAAATCGACTAACTAACCACAGATTCGTGATCTGCGCCTCAAGAAAACCCCCTGGAAGAATTTAAAGTCAAATCTAGAACTTTTTCTCTAAAACGCTTCAAGAGCCCTCAATTGGTAGAAATAAGCGCCCGACCGAAAATCCGTACAAGTCCAAAACACTGTCAGTCTGTACAAAGTACGGAAAATGTGCGTTCATCCAAAATTTGCTCAGGGGGTAGTTTTGGGTGCTGAACACATTCATGAGGTTCGTTTACGGATTTTCCGAAGAATAACGCGCTTTTTGGAAGGTACAAAAAGCACAAAAAATGAGCTTTTTAAGCTTGTAACTTCTTGGAACCTGCGGCTCGCGGCGGGATACTGCGGAGTTTTACTATTGAGCCACAAGAGATACAAACTATAATAGTCGTTTTGGCAGATCAGACCTACGCTTTGTATACTTCCCTTGTAAGACTATGCAGGGTAAAATAGTTGAACTTGATACTTCTCGCAACTCTGATGTGTCTGTGACACCAGTTCGGGATCCGTGTTTCGTTGATGAAAAATTTCACGAGTGCGAACGCAAGCGCTATAGGTATTTTATTATCTGGCATATCTGAGTCCAATTCTCCTAATATTCAACGCCGTCTTCAGAATGATTATTATTGGGTTTCTAATTTGTTGTCTTTTCTCGACATAGAGGCATCCCCTTTGTCTGTGTATAGGTTAGGTAAAAAGCTTCCTGGTAGAAATAGGCTCCTCAAGGTACAATACCGCCGCTATCCAAGGGGAAAAATGGGCGAAATGGGCAAAGTGGGCAACTAAAGCGTCTTTCGACCACAACTTGCCTCAATATGCTCCATTTTCAATTTTGAAAACGACGAAATGTACAGCATGTCGGGATCTAGTCGATCATGTGGAAAAATTTCCCGAAATTCGAGAGCAACTTTATTTTTCAAGGCGGATTACATTTCCATTTTGACCAAGCTAGAGATCGCGTACGGTTGTTTCTGACCGAATGGGCTCGTTATCTTGTGATAAAAATATCAAATTTATAACTAACTTCCTCTTGAAAAAGCGTTTTCATAAACGATTAGCAATTTTGTCTCATACAGTTAGATAGATTGTGGCACGGTGGACACTTTCGTCCTTGCGAAATTGAAAACAGAGCAGTTTGAGGCGTGTTGCGGTCGGAAGACGCTTTAGTTGCCCACTTTGCCCATTTCGCCCATTTTTCCCCTTGGATAGCGGCGGTATTTAATTTCGCTCAAGTGTGTCTTTTTGAGGGCATCGCTTACTCGAGCGGAAATGCAAGAAAGGAGAGCAGATTGAGTCGAAATGACGGAGGCATAGTCTGTGAGCAGGTAGCCGGAACCCACCATGTGGGTGACCCTACTTCTCAAATAGAAAATGCTTCTGGCATAATCAATGCCTCGGTGAGTACGCACTTAAACTGAATGATTTTCCTCGGTTCTTTTCGATTAATTGTTTTTATTCTAATGCAGGATCAATCGCTAAAAATGCTACAGAAATTGACTTAATTTTGGCGAATTCTTACGACATTTATGAATTTACCGAGACATGGCTCAAAACTATTCATACTTTGTCACCTCCTTTTTGTAATGTTGCAAACGAGTTTGAGGCTAGTCGTTGCGGTAGGCTTGGTGCACCGGGGGAGGGGTGTTGGTATTATTAGAAAAGTCGCTACAGCATGTTACTGTTTTTGCTGAGTCGGTTCCTAAAAGCTATGAAGTTCTGGCTATTGATGTTTTCTGTTGTCCTAATCCTATTCGCTTTGTGGTCGTCTATCGTTTCTCCTTCCTGCTATCAGGCAAACACGGATCAACTTATTGACACAATAAGTGATTTAATCGCAACTGATGGGCCTTCTGTTCTCATTGGGGTTTTTAACTTCCCGGAATTGTGCTGGAACGACCTCTCGTGTCCTACCTCCGACTCCAATAGTCATTCCATTTTCATTGATTTTCTGTGACCCATGATTTCAATCAGTATATTATTGATCATCCTACTCGTGGTGAACATATCTTAGACTTACTTTTCACAAATGACAAGAATCTAATTGATAATGTTGTGCCAAAACCTCCGATTGGTACCAGCGATCATTCAAGTGTATCATTCATCGTTCGTGCTGACATCTCCGCCCCAAACGTGACCTATCGTCAGCAATTTTCGAAATCTCAGAGGATCGCGGGGTCGTAATGGAGCACAATAGGCTTTCACCTCGACGAGGATAGCGAGGGCAGCACGAGGGGAAGAGCTGCTGCTCGAGCAGCACGTGCTGCCCTCGTCCTCCATTTGTCGCCTGAGCTGCTGCTCTTTTTTATGGCAGTCGTAGTGTGGTTATATTGCTCAAAGTGGTCCATTTGGACAGCTACGAGCATATTTACAATCAGCATGTGGAGTTCTTTGTTTTGAGCATGCACATATAGACATCTGATTAGCTATATGTCCATTCACCATTTCTCTTTTTTCCTCCCAAGAAACGTATATGGAATTGGAGCGATCGTTCAATCTTCATCTCAGACGATTGTGTGGTTGTGAAAAAGCACAGCTGTCTCTCCTCCACGGTTATAGCGAGGGCAGCACAAGGGGACGAGCTGCTGCTTGAGGAGCACGTGCTGCCCTCGTCCTCCATTTTTTGCCTCAGCTGCTGCTCTTGTTTGTGGCAATTGTAGTGTGCTTACATTGCTCAAAGTGATCCCTAGGGTAATTAGACTCTGTTCCATTTCAAGTGAACGTCTGTTTTCGACTATCACATCGCGGAGCGGTGACTTTTTAGTCGAAAACTCCCTATCACAAATTATATTTCACCGAGGCCCGCCGCTCCGCTGCTGATGATAATCAAAATCGACAGGTCACTAGGGATTCACCAGAGCTTGCGACCATATTCATAATCAGCATGGAGAGTTCTATCTGCCTAAGGTTATCGAGCTGCAATTTCTTAGTTCGCGTTGGTTTTGCTAACACAGTTCCGAGTGGCAGAACGTGAAGTGGACCGACACTGAGACTTTAATCAAACTCTACGGGACTCAAAACGCAACTGTCTCGCGTCCCACTGCAATCTGGGCTATGCGAGCTCGAAAAAACTTGCCTCTCGAGCTCTGCTCGGTCTCCACCAGATGCAAAGCAACATAACTTTGCGGGAACTCACGATGACCTGCAGCAGCGAAACTGGCAGGCGTTTTCTAGGCCTCAAACGCAAACCAAAGGTAAAATTCGTATAGTAAGTGATGGGATTAGAAACAAGGCCCAACAGCTCTGTTTTCCAAGCGTACTTTGAGAAATTATACTGAGCTGGTTTCGTGACACACCCACGAACCGCGACTTTGCGAAGTTCATTTTCCACTCGGTTCATTTGACACCTTGCTTTCTCTCCTAAAGGCAGTGTTCACGATGAATGGCATAATTAAGTTTGACTCAAAAATGGGCTTCTTTGGCAGCGAGCTACATAATAGTGAAGAAGTAGCGAGGAAAAGCGCTCAGAATAAACTAAAATAGAGGCTTCTAATGTACGTACAGGTTCAGAGGTTCTCAATCTCTGCTAGTTTTCGCAATCGCGATAATGGCGAAATATGCGCGAGTCGATCATGCTGGACGTGGCGGAGTTTCTTGGCAATTTGCATCGAAAGCGTTTGCGGCGGGACAGGGGCTCTCTACAAACCGAGAGAGGAGTTGCCCGCGCGGTCAGCTCTAAATGGGCTCGCAATCAGCTCTAATTGGGTTCGCGATCAGTACGCCTTGACAAAAATGAACCCACCGCAAAAAATCTGTCTCACTTAGTTATAAATTATAATACAACTAGGCGGAGCTTAGGATCAAAATTAAGAGCGTGCGAGCGTTACGTTCTCTTTATGGTAGGGACAAAGAGTACTCCCGCTAGTGCAACCAAGGAGATACTAGATGTACTTCAAACTTGGGTGACTGAACCGGCGACGATCTCGTTTTACCACACAGAACAGTGCATCATAGTCGAGGCGGGGTCCGTCGCGGTTAGTCCCATATGTGCCGTTGCTCGCGATCAGCCGGAACACGATGAAGGTCGTTCGCGATCAGTCCTAGTTACATTGTTGTGTGTGACAGCAACGATTCATGGTTGCGGTAAGTTATGCTCACCAGTAACTGCGCGCGATGAGTTCGCACTTCTGTCGGACACACAGCGCGAAGATATCGAGCAAACCCAACTTGTCCGCGATCAGTCCTACTTGGACATTCGCTCGCCGTAGAAACGGTTCCTGAGCGCGGTAAATACTATTCGACAATTTCTGTGCGCGATAAGTCCGCCTTATTGCCTGAATTTGAAACTGCAAAAACAGTGCAAATCCTTTCTCGGTGTAGAGAGCCCCTATCCCGTTCGCGGCGCCACAAGCTCGTCAGAACGGGTATTCCAGAGGCACGTTTTCGTTCTGAAGCCGACCAATTTAATGAACTTCTTTAACCACCAGTAGGTCAAACATGATGTATGCACAAGCCATAAAAGTTTAAGTTCACTTCGATTTTTCATGGAACGGCCCCGGTTTCATAACGGCTATACCATACGGCGGAAGTCGGCTTACTGGAAATCTGGTGTGAAGGGTAGATAAGAATAAAAGGTTCAATCTGTTAGTTAACACTGTGAATAGGCCTCATAGAGAAGCAGAATGTCATCTAAACTATCTAGCCACAAGATTAGCTCATTGATGTAGAGGATGTTTGTAAAAGCTGTTTCTGTCAAAACACTGTTCCTTAAACACTGTCTTTCGATCTCATTGCCCTGCCATTATTTAAATTTAGTGGCCAATAGATTAGATGACTTGTGCACGAAATGCTTTGTTGAAGTTGTTCTTGTAAGATCGTTGTTATCTGCCTTTTACTCCACTATGCTAGCATTTGCTTCGATAAATTAGATTACCCATCACTCTAAAACAGCATGTCTACCTCGATCACATTTGGAAAGAGCTCGAACTAGCAACACGTAACCCCCGTCGCAGTTGGTGGATCTTCTGAACCCCACCGAGTCGATACGCACCGAATTCGTGGAAGACGGGTGCAAAAAACCAATCCACTGAGTCCGACTGCGACCCTCTCTGTAATTCCGCAATTTCCCCAGTCGATAGTCTCGCACCCCACTCGGTCGATATAGCAGTTTCTCACGTGATTTGGGCGCATTTTCTTCGGCCGCGTGCCGACTCTCGTCGTCTGCGCTCTGCCCCACTCAGGAAATCCCGGTTGTCACCTGGAGCCCACAACTCCTTCCTGTTGTGGCACGGAGGGCAAATTAGTCTCCCGTTGTCACCTCGAAGCCGAATTTCATCACATTTTTTTGTTTATGTTGTGACTTGGAGGTGACGGAGCATATTTCGCAACGTTTTGCGTTTTCTGTTGTGGTGTGACGGGACAAGTCAATCGTAGACCTCTTGCTGCGTCACAGACGACAAGAGTGACGCAGACTGTCAGACTCCGGCGCTCGACCTGCAGGTCGCCTCCATGTGACAACCACAATTTCATGAGCACCTGCTGCAGCTGTCCCCATGACCTTCCACATGTGCTGGTTTTTGTTTTACTTCCTGCTTTTTTGCAATGCCATTTTAATCTTTTCGAGTCTATTGACCTACAATTCACCGCAACTGTAAAAGGCGGTGACGCCTATGCGTATTTCCCCGTAGTATTCCGTAGCCATGTCTGCTTGATTTCAGGTTTGCCATTAATCGATAAGCAGAACAACTCTTTCAATATTTTCAGGATTTTCGTTTTCTCTATTTCTTCCATTTTCGTTTTTATGTCTTCTTGTATCTAAAGTGAAGTTCTTAGGTGTATTAGTATGACATATAGGTGTGACTCAGACAGAAGCTTTGGAAATCGCGCCGTCGCAAGGGTTCCGACGTGATCTTTTTTGGTTTTTGGACTCTTTTCATCTCAGATTCCTATTTTACTCCATGCTTATGGCTCAACAAACCAGAAACGGTCAAAATCTACGGATCTGCCCCCAGTCTCCAGTACTCCTTGTCTTCGCGTGACCGACATGGATTATGAATCTATGGTCGCTTGAGCATGATATGAAGCCATGGTTGCATGTGCCCCACCAATACACGTTGGTCACGCCAAGAGCCAAGAGCAGGGCTGTCCATCTCACAGTTGGCTTGACTACAGTGGTGCGCTGACATTTATTGCACATCTTTTCTATTGGGGCAAACGTCACTGTTTCAGGTCGATTCAGTTCTTGTAAGGCTCCCGGGAATCGAAACTAACGTTGCGGCAGCAACAACAAATATCAAGAAGATATGCGACATGAAGATTCCCGACAATTCTGGATTATCGCACAGGAATCTCTTACATCGATGGAAGATGGCTATGCACCGTTTAAAGTGATTTTCGTAGCTTTTAATTAGTTTTTCGAATAGTCCTTTCTCAAGAACGGGTCTTCAGGAGTTTGATTTGTAAACTGTTAAAATCGTGGAAGGCTCCGGCGAGACTAGGTAAAGGGACCACATCAGCGAATGTTGTGACTTCTTGCGCTGCTACTTCATTAAGGTTAGAACTCATTCATTCATGTTTTTCAAAGTGTTTCCAGTTTTTCAGATTCACAAATACCATTTCTGTCATTATCACTATGAAAAAATAATATAAATACCATTGTCGTCTTTATAGTTATTGTAATTGAAAATTTAAAAACTGTAGGTATTGGAATAATAATTGTGATTTACATTTCAATCATGATCTTAACTGCGGGTGTAATGGATTCATAATCATAATCATACAACTAATTATTAGTGGCACCATAATAATCCTTATTATTACACGATTTCGGATGTTTTTTTATTTGCCGTAACTACTTTTTAATGTAGCAGTGCACATTATGGGATGTTCACACACGGTGTTGTTGATCACAAAACGCTTGGCTCCGGGCGATGTTTATGATGTCGGATTTGAGGTTGTCGTAGTTGATGAATTTTCTTCCGGCCAAATGGTACTTCAGCAGGCGGAACAAGTGGTAGTCGGAGGGGGCGAGGTCCGGGGATTACGGCGGATGGCTAATCGTCTCCTAGCCGGGCGTCGCCAACTTCTGCTGGGTCTCCTTCGTCACATGGGGGCGCGCGTTGTCGTGCAGCAGGTAGACCGAGGCCCGTCGGGGACGCTTCTCTCGGATGGCGGCGGCTAGTTTCTCGAGCTGATCGGTGTAGATGGAGGCGGTGACCGTCCTGCCTTGCGGGAGGAGCTCGAAGTACAGCATGCTCTTGGTGTCCCACCAGCAGCAGAGCATGATCTTCAGCGGGTGCAGGTCGGCTTTCGGCGTCGTCGGCGGCTCTTCTCCGCGCTGGATCCAGACAGCACGGCGGGCGACGTTGTCGTAGAGAACCCAGCTCTCATCTCCAGTGATCAGGTCCTCGAGAAACCTGCGATGCGGACGAAGGGGGAGGGACTGGCAGACGACGGCCACGCGGCTTTGCTTGTTGGCGTCCGTCAGACGGTGGGGGATCCAACGGGCCAGAACTTTGTGGTAGCCGAGCAAGTTGAGTCGATTGTGGATGGTGGACTTTCTGCAGCCGAGTGTCGTCGCCAGTTCACGGGTGGTGGCTTCCGGCTTTTCCTTGATACAGCGATGAACTTCGTCATCATCCACCGTAGAAGGCCTCCCGCTGTGCTCCCCGTCCTCGAGGCTCGTGTCGCCGCTCTCGAAACGATTGAACCAGCGACTGACTGTGCGTTGGGACACTTCATCCTCCTTGCACGCTCCGCAGATGTTGGCAACCGCGGTGCCCGCGTCGTTGCCCAGCAGCCACTCGTAGTACACGAATGTACGAATTCGACCTTGGTCCATTTTAGCTTGTACTGGTAGCTAGACGCGGCGACTGCGCCTTATCTTCCCCTAGCGTAGAACTTTGGAGAACCTTCTAGAAGGTTCTTGCACTTGCCTGATATTATAACACTTCTAAGGGAAATTATAGGATTTTGAAAATTTTCGGACAGGAAATATTGGACGGCCTGGTATATAATTACAACATAGTTGGCATAAAAACATAATATACAGGCCATAAAACGGCCAATGTCTCACCGTCGACTGCGTACCACGCGCTGCGCGACCGCACGTGCGTCGGAAGCAGACGAGTTTTGGCGCGCGGCAGCCGAAACGTCGCGCGGCGGCCAAAACTCGTCGCGCGGCGGCCAAAACCCGTCTGCTTCCGACGCACGTGCGGTCGAGCAGCGCGTGGTACGCAGTCGACGGTGAGACATTAGCCGTTTTATGGCCTGTAATTGTTATTGCGTTTGTAATAATTATTTCTCATAATATTATAATCGCAATAAGCAGTATAGATATCTTTACGGTTTCTTACTTAATCGGTTGGCTTTCGC
This sequence comes from Aplectana chamaeleonis, assembly GCA_029168955.1. NCBI lineage: Eukaryota > Metazoa > Nematoda > Chromadorea > Rhabditida > Cosmocercidae > Aplectana > Aplectana chamaeleonis. The sequence continues at coordinate 529,088 of JAPDOI010000125.1, read as the reverse complement.
CTGACGGGGTCATTCCGCATCTTCACCGAGGTGTGCCGTCCTAGTAGTCAGCCGTGTTCATTTTTCACGGTCTTCAGCCACAATTTCAACACATTCCATCCAGCTGTCACTATTCCATTTCCTGCGAAACGAAACATCGCGCCTTAACTGTCTTTTGATCCCGAGTGACTTCAAATCCTCTTTAACCACATCCATCCAGAACTTTCGCCTACGCCCAGGTGGCCGATTCCAGACACAATTTGGAAGCATTCTTAAAGCGCGTTGTGCGAGACGATCCGGCGTTCTTCTTAGTATATGCCCGAACAGTCGAAGTCGACTTTCCATTGCTGCTTGAGATGGCGTTAAGAGATGCTGGCATCTCCTTCGTGTCAAGCGTTGATGTAATGCGTCGATTTCCTTGTAAAGGTCTTCGTTATGGCATACCCGCGGTCAGAAATATCTAAGCAAACGCCTAAAAAGCTTCCTCTCCGTGCAATCCAACCTTTCCATCTGCGTCTTCGGTGCTGCCCACGTCTCCGATCCGTACATCATGATAGGGTGAATAGCGGATAGGTAGACGCGCAACTTGACTTCCTTCGCGATAGTGGTAGACCACAAACACTTGGTTAGAGAAATAAATGCAGACGTAGCTTTCTCACATCGTTGTCGAATATCCGCTGCATAACTACCATCGTTCTTCAGCAAACAGCCCAAATAACATAAGTCGTCCACCAGTTCGATACGTTGTCCGTCCACACAAACTCCCGTTGAAGGCCTCTGAGAGACCCACATCTGCTTGCATTTGTCGGGACGAAGACGAAGTTCATAGGCTGCGGCATACTTCGAAACGAGGTACACAATCCTTTGCAGTTTTGCGTTGTTTTGAGCGAATAACACAATGTCGTCGGCGTACCCAGGTCGACAAGGGAGCGTCCTGATGGTGTTAGGATCACATCCGCAGGAAACTGTTCTGCAACTCTACGCATGATGTCATCAACGGCGAAGTTGAAAAGAAAAGGTCCTGCAACGGCTCCTTTGCCTTACTCCTGTTTTCACCTCGAAAGCTGACGTAAATCCGACAGGTGTACGAACTGCTGCTGTTGTTCCCCTTGTTCATGTCCTCGATTAACCGGATATACTTTTCCGGGGCTCCATCTGCTCGCAGAGCATTGAGCAATCGATCACGATGAGGAGAGTCGAACGCGGCTTCAAAGTCCAAAAAAGCAAGCTGTAATGGCTTCGAATACCGCTGCCACGATTCAATTACTCTTATCACGACGAACATTTGGTCGATGGTCGATCTTCCAGGTCGAAAACCGGCTTGCTCATCTCTGGTCGTTCCTTCACGATGTTTGATGAGTCGCTCGAGAATGATACGTTCTAAAACCCTGTACGTGACACGAAGTAGAGAGATTCCTCTGTAGCTCTTAGGATCCGTGACGGATAGCTTCTTGTGAAGAGGTACGATGATCGCGTGTCTCCACGAATCGGGTATCCTTTCGCTCATCCATATGGCACGGATGGTGTTGGTCATTCCACGAATCCCATTCTTCATTTTCCGAACACAATCCGAAACTTCAGACTCAGTCGGCGGTTCCTTACTGTCATCGTAATGTGCTCCCTTAACATGCGGGAGCTCTGAAACTGTTGGCGCTGGACGATTCAGTAGTGAACTGAAGTAATCCTTTCATATTGGCAGCGTCGCATCACCAACTGCAACTCCATTGGTAGTGTTCAAGGCAGGAGAACATCTCTTCATCTTCCCGCTATACTGTCGCAGCAACGTGTAGGCTTTCTTCGGATTCTTCTCCTCCCAAGCCTTCTCGAACTCCTTAGCTCTACACGTCCACTCTCGTTCGCGGTCTCTTTGAAGCCGCCGGCGCAACTTCCTCCTCAGACGCTTCTCCTCAACGAAGTTTCCTGCAGTTCGGAGAGCATATACTCTGTTGTAGGTAGATGTTGTTTCTTCTGAGACGTAGGCGAACTTCTTCTTAGGCTGTACAACCGGGAGTGCCTCTTTCGAAGCGTCCTGGATGCACTTGACAAAAGAATCCGCGTCGCAAAGTTTCTTCTTAGTCCGTACTCTGATGTAAATCGAAACGCGTTGTCGAAAATTCCTTCTGCACTCTTCATCTCTGAGTCGTGTCATGTCAATCCTCTGGAGAGGCTGAGCCCCTCGCTTCCTCTTATGAGTCCTCGCAGTGAAGTTTAGCAGAACAGGACGGTGATCCGAATTGAATGCGACATCCCACAAGGCTCAGGATCTTTGAATGTCCGATACTGGGATATTCCTCGTCAGGTCATAGTCAAGCAGTAGTTTCAAAGTTGTCATCTTCCGCTTCTGCTGCTCTTCTGGAGATAGCTGGGTTGGTCCCTGCCACGTAAGCTGATGGCGGCGATGATTCCTCTTGAATGTCGATGCAATAATCAGACCACTGCGTTCACAAAAGTCGACAAGGCGGTAGCCATTGTCTGATGTTTGCTCCACTGGGTAGAACCATTTACCGAGTACTTCGGATTCCTGATCAAGTCCCATCTTCGCATTTGCGTCAATCCCCACGACAACAGCACATTGACAAGGTATCCTGGCCAGCAACGTATTAAGTTCCTCATAAAACGCATCCTTCGAATTGTCTTCGGCGGTTTCAGTAGGCGCATGAGCACTCACTATCCACAGATTGAATCCTCTGTGATCCCGCAGTCGTACGAATGCACTCCGGCACGACGTTGGGCCAAACTCCTTCACCATACCATTGAAATCCTTCCTTACAGCTATTGCACAGCCTCCCACTCTCCTATCGTCAGCGTTACCGCAGTAGATGGTGTACTCTCCGACGCTAATGACGGGTCTATCCTTGAGGCGGGTTTTCTTCAAAGCAGCAAACGGTGCATGGAAATAGCTCAGAAGTCTGGATAGCGCAGTTTTCTGGATATCACTCGACAGCGATCGACAGTTCAGGGTGGCGAAAATGTGGCTTGTGACCAAAGACTCCATGAACTCCCTAGGTACGGATCCTAAGGTGTTATGGACCAGAGGCCTTGGTGTGCCGGACGGCGACACCTTTATGCAATGTGCGGGATACCTTAGCGATATAGTTGTGCACGCTATATCGCACGAACGTTCCCTGTGTACACTCAAACGTCTGCTGGGTTCAGTAGAATCAGGGGCACCAACGAGCGGGTATCAACAGACTTGTATACACACCCCCTCTTTACGGTTTATAACTGATATAATTAAACCTTAGTTGATTTCTCTTGTAATATTAATAATCATAACTTTTATTAAATTTATTATCGTAACAGGTAGTGTAATCAAATTCATAGTTATAATTATACGACTACTAGTTGGGCTTACCATAACAGTAATAATTATCATGAAAGTATCAATGTTAAATATAATAATTATTTTTATTATCTCCAACTTCTCCTGTCTTCCAACCTTAGCATTTCTTGAGCCTTTATAATATAATTGAATCACAATTGTGATAATTATAGTATATTTAGTCCATAATAATATAGTTGAAACCGAAAATTAGTCATATGATTTCAATCACTATATTAAATTAGTATGCAACTATAATAATTAGATGTTTATTGAAAAGGCAGTGTAACACAACTATAGTATAATCAATATATAAATGCATTATAATGGCCATAAAAATGTAGTGCAACAAAAACATGATTATAATTGTACGACTATCAATTATGATTACCCTAGTAATCATAATTTTTAAACATAATTAATTGCAATTGTAAAAATTACTGCTGTTGTAGCTTCAATCATGACTATATTTACAGTTACTGTTTAAATTCTATTCCAGGTACTTAACAGTACTAATCATTATTGCAATTGTAATATCTGTTACATAGACGATAATAATAATTATACACTCTAGGACACTTCATTATCAATTTAGGGATAATATTACTTATAAAATCAATGACTACTAATTGTGGATCGTTTTAGGCTTGCGAACCTCCGAACAACATATAGGATTATGCATGCCGCGTAAGCGGGAAGAATGCAAAGTTCCCGCACCTTAGCAATTTGCCAGATCGCATTCATTGAGCCCTTGATTGGTTGGTTTTTGTGTCTTCAACCTGGTCAATAACGAATGAGTGAAGCATTGCAAATATTGCCTAATCATTCCAGATTGTCTTCTGGACGGATTGAGACTAGGCCAGCCAGAACTGACTCTATCGCGGGACGATTTAGAGCGAAATCCGACTGAGTAAGAATCGTTTTTTAAAGGCATCGTTCACAAATATTTCGTTTTCGAGTTTTCCATATATAATGAGAGCGCTAGTACCCTATATAACAGCTATGTTGAAAGAACCGCGAAAAATCACTGAAAACTCCTTTTTCGGACCGAAAATCTCTTAATCGACTTTTGAGAAAAGAGGAGTCGATCGTCAAAGATCGCTGTGTTGACAAACGGTCTCACGATCTAATGAAGTTCATCTTTCATTCAAGTGATTTGTGGAGAAGGAAAAGTTAACAGATGCGTGTAGAATGGTCGATCTTCACGTGGTCGTATGATATATTAATTCAACTTACCCTCAGTTCAGCACCGTATTACTTGTTGATCATTTAACATCGGCGTGGATCCTCAAGAAACTTTGCGTTCCTCATTAGAGGTTGGCGCAAGCTCGGTGCACCTATATTATAGCATAGGGCACCGAGGTGTGTATACAAGTCTGTTGGTACCTGCTCGTTGGTGCCCCTGCTTCTACTGAACCCAGCAGACGTTTGAGTGTACACAGGGAACGTTCGAGCGATATAGCGTGCACAACTATATCGCGAAAGTATCCCGCACATTGCATAAAGGTGTCGCCGTCCGGCACACTAAGGCCTCTGGTCCATAACACCTTAGGATCCGTACCTAGGGAGTCATGGAGTCTTTGGCCACAAGCCACAATTTCGCCACCCTGAACTGTCGATCGCTGTCGAGTGATATCCAAAAAACTGCGCTATCCAGACTTCTGAGCTATTTCCATGCACCGTTTGCTGCTTTGCAGGAAACCCGCCTCAAGGATAGACCCGTCATCAGCGTCGGAGAGTACACCATCTACTGCGGTAACGCTGACGATAGGAGAGTGGGAGGCTGTGCAATAGCTGTAAGGAAGGATTTCAAATGGTATGGTCAAGGAGTTCGGCTCAACGTCGTGTCGGAATGCATTCGTACGACTGCGGGATCACAGAGGATTCAATCTGTGGATAGTGAGTGCTCATGCGCCCACTGAAACCGCCGAAGACAATTCGAAGGATGCGTTTTATGAGGAACTCAATACGTTGCTGGCCAGGATACCTTGTCAACATGCTGTTGTCGTGGGATTGACGCAAATGCGAAGATGGGACTTGATCAGGAATCCGAAGTACTCGGTAAATGGTTCTACCCAGTGGAGCAAACATCGGACAATGGCTACCGCCTTGTCGACTTTTGTGAACGCAGTGGTCTGATTATTGCATCGACATTCAAGAGGAATCATCGCCGCCATCAGCTTACGTGGCAGGGACCAACCCGGCTATCTCCAGAAGAGCAGCGGAAGCGGAAGATGACAACTTTGAAACTACAGCTTGACTATGTCCTGACGAGGAATATTCCAGTATCGGACATTCGAAGATCTAGAGCTGTGTGGGATGTCGCATTCGATTCGGATCACCGTCCTGTTCTGCTGAACTTCACTGCGAGGATTCATAAGAGGAAGCGAGGGCTCAGCCTCTCCAGAGGATTGACATGACAAGTCTCAGAGATGAAGAGTGCAGAAGGAATTTCCGACAACGCGTTTCTATTCACATCGGAGTACGGACTAAGAAGAAACTTTGCGACGCGGATTCTTTTGTCAAGTGCATCCAGGACGCTTCGAAAGAGGCACTCCCGGTTGTACAGCCTAAGAAGAAGTTCGCCTACGTCTCAGAAGAAACAACATCTACCTACAACAGAGTATGTGCTCTCCGAACTGCAGGAAACTTCGTGGAGGAGAAGCGTCTGAGGAGGAAGTTGCGTCGGCAGCTTCAAAGTGACCGCGAACGAGAGTGGACGTGTAGAGCTAAGGAGTTCGAGAAGGCTCGGGAGGAGAAGAATCCGAAGAAAGCCTACACGTTGCTGCGACAGTATAGCGGGAAGATGAAGAGATGTTCTCCTGTCTTTAACACTACCAGTGGAGTTGCAATTGGTGATGCGACGCTGCCAATATGGAAGGATTACTTCCAGTTCACTACTGAATCGTCCAGCGCCATCAGTACCTGAGCTCCCGCATGTTAAGAGAGCACATTACGATGTCAGTGAGGAACCGCCGACTGAGTCTGAAGTTTTGGATTGTGTCCGGAAAATGAAGAATGGAAAGGCAGGTGGAGATGACAACATCACTGCTGAAATGCTGAAAGCTCTTCCTCCGTCTGGGATTCGTGAAATGACCAACACCATCCGTGCCATATGGATGAGCGAAAGGATACCCGATTCGTGGAGACATGCGATCATCGTACCTCTTCACAAGAAGCTATCCGTCACGGATCCTAAGAACTACAGAGGAATCTCTCTACTTCGTGTCATGTACAAGGTTTTAGAACGTATCATTCTCGAGCGACTTATCAAACATCGTGAAGGAACGACCAGAGATGAGCAAGCCGGTTTTCGACCTGGAAGATCGACCATCGACCAAGTGTTCGTCGTGAGAAGAGTAATTGAATCGTGGCAGCGGTTTTCGAAGCCATTACAGCTTGCTTTTTGGACTTTGAAGCCGCGTTCGACTCTCCTCATCGTGATCGATTGCTCAATGCTCTGCGAGCAGATGGAGTCCCGGAAAAGTATGTTCGGTTAATCGAGGACATGAACAAAGGAACAACAGCAGCAGTTCGTACACCTGTCGGATTTACGTCAGCTTTCGAGGTGAAAACAGGAGTAAGGCAAGGAGCCGTTGCAGGACCTTTTCTTTTCAACTTCGCCGTTGATGACATCATGCGTAGAGTTGCAGAACAGTTTCCTGCGGATGTGATCCTAACACCATCAGGACGCTCCTTGTCGACCTGGAGTACGCCGACGACATTGTGTTATTCGCTGAAAACAACGCAAAACTGCAAAGGATTGTGAACCTCGTTTCGAAGTATGCCGCAGCCTATGGACTTCGTCTTCGTCCCGACAAATGCAAGCAGATGTGGGTCTCTCAGAGGCCTTCAACTGGAGTTTGTGTGGACCGGACAACGTATCGAACTGGTGGACGATTTCTGTTATTTGGGCTGTTTGCTGAAGAACGATGGTAGTTATGCAGCGGATATTCGACAACGATGTGCGAAAGCTACGTCTGCATTCAATTCTCTAACCAAGTGTTTGTGGTCTACCACCATCGCGAAGGAAGTCAAGTTGCGCGTCTACCTACCGAGTTTGCGCCAACCTGCAACAGTGAACGCAAAGTCTCTTCCGGATCCATGCCGATGTTACTTATATGATGGCTGAGAGCAAATTGTGGCAGATGACTGACGGAGGGCCGACCTCTTTTGACGGAAATTTAGACATTCGACCTCATTTATTTTACCAATAAGGCGTTTTTTACCAAAAATACTCTCTGTAAGTTCTTAGGTGGGCCCAGAAAATCATTCGAACCGAAAAAACGGTAAGTGGTTTTCAGCGCGTACGATGCCTTTAAGATAGATTTTTGGGCATTATCTGCTCGCATTTCATTTGAACCTTTTAGGTTCGGGTTGCAGTTAGCTGGAACGGATAGTGGTCGATGGAAGGAGTTGGATAATCGAAAAACTATGCGAGTTGCGTGGCTGACGGGATTGCGGCATGCGATCGCAAGGGCCCTGTACGTAGACGGCTTTACTTGAGTAATGTCAAAGAATGCTACGTAATGACTATTTTTCAGCAACGACGTTAGGCAGTACCATTTCGTTGGCGGCCAGCTGCTACCCAAGCCGGTAAGTGAGTATTTTTGAGCTTTTGATTGAAGCCACTGTAGTTGTTTTGCTTTTAGAAACGGAGGGCGGTCTAGTAGTACTTGGAGCCCACTACCTGCATGCTGAGGAGGTCATTAGTGAGAGATAGCGGCCAGAACCAGTGCTCTTTTGGGTGACGTGCGTTTTATATTGCTACTATATGTGCTGTGATGTTGAGGTTCGCAGCAGCTTCCACCTCAATCACGTTTGTCAATACTCTCCTCGTTTATAATATATTTCCTGAAAAATCATTGAGGGAAGAGGTGAAATCCATACATATGAATCAAAGCTGAGGTTCATCGCATTTGCATTATTAGCAAACCTCTATGAGAATTCTTTTTGATAGGGATGGGATTTAGCCACAACACATAGGAAGTTTACCATTTGCCTTGTGTTTTTAAAAGGTTAGGACCAGCTCAGCGGTGGGAGGGTAGTTAGTACTAAGCAGAGTGTGCGACGCTCAATGCACACTGTTAGACTTCGTTGACTGAGTTGTGGTTAAATTCAGTTCCCATTTGAAAAAATTCTCATGGAAGTTAGCCTATGAAGCAGAAACGTCTAATTTGAGCTTTGACTCATACGTATGGATTTCAGCTTTTCTCATTGGTGAATATTCCGCAACTCAAGTAGGAACGCTGCGATTAATGGAAAACATGGAGCGAGATGAAAGCTTGCGTGAACCTTGACATCAAAGTGCATCTACAAGTCTGAAGCGCGCTGTAGTTTATTAAGGTGTTATTTGATCTTGTTAACTTGTTGTTTGTTCTGTTAGTATGTATATTCTCATTAGGCATTTAATGCATTGTTATAATTCATATCCAGTAGGTACGAGTTTTTTTTTTAATTCGTTGCGTAGCTCATCACTGATCAATGGTGGAATATTAGGTCTGTTCGAATATTCAGCACGAATAATTTGAATATTCGACAAGATCGCACTCCATTTTGCCCTGATTTTACATTTCAAACATCTTAGCGTAGTGACTACTAATTTCTCACAATTTTTCAGTACCTCATAAATATAAAGTTACTGTGCTTATCTGGGTTAAATTCCATTCCGCAATTGCGTCTCGACACGCTTTGCGGCCGCACGCGCTCGAGTCAGTCGAGTTTCCAGCTTCAAAGCCGACACGATATGGCTTTTTTTATACAGTTCTCTCCAATTTTGTTTAGTTTCCAGTTTCTAAAACCCACCTAGAGTCAACAGATCCGCAGCTGCGGCGCTGGGAACTCTTCCGACTCGAAAGCGCGCGGCCGCAAAGCGTGTCGAGACGCAATTGCGGACCGGAGTTTGACCCAGATAAGCACAGTATAGCAGGTATTTCCAATATATTAAATCGCTCGTAGGATTTTGTCAAAACGCTACAAATGCCCATTTCACCTTTAGTTATAGAGAAAATTTTAAATCTCGAGCGGCTCATAAGTATAGCAACACTTGAGCAACATGGAAATTTCTTACGATGATGGCCAGAATGAGCCTTTTTCATGTGTATTTTCATGAAACTGGTTCGAGGTGATGCTATATGTCTACTTTCCCGGTGAACTTCACCTGAATTCTGACGCAAAAGCCCAAGTTCTCTCCTTCCATAATGCTGGACGTGGAATTCGATGGTTTCCAGCCACCTAGGACGACCAGCTGGATGTAGTCTTAAGTTCGTGCCAGATCCTGAACCACTCAACGTCTGTTGTCGCCCAGACGTCTGAGGGAACTGGGAAGCGAGATATTACACGGCGAGTTCCCAGTGACATGGTGTCGGTCTCAACGACTAACTACGAATTGTCGCTGAGTTTTTTCGAATTGTCGCTGAGATTCGGGAGTAGGGCACGGATAAGCAGCACTAGGAAGTTCGCCATCGCATAAACCGCGCATAACTCAACTGATCTCAACTAAGCTAAACCAAACTAGACCGAAGCAGACCACAAATTTGGCGGCATTGGCCCGGCGCAGCACCTGGAAGCCCTGCCCATCCGGTGGCGGCCTCAGTCGAGGTTGGGCGACCCAGCCGCAACGCGTGGGTCTACCGACCACGCTGCGTGTCGGTGTGTCGACCGCGACGCGTGTCGACGCGCCGACCGCTACGCGTGTCGATTTGCCGACCGCGACGCGTGTCGGTGTGCCGACCGCGATGCGTGTAGGTGTGCTGACAGCGATGCACGTCGATGCGCAGACCGCGACGCGGGTCGGTGCAAAGTAGTTCCTAAGCCACATAAAACTCTTGCTGGATGTGAACCGCTGCTAAATAGGCCGCTAAACGCGACAGGTCAAAATGTCATTAGCCCGACAACAGGCGGACGTCGCTGGGCGACGGGCAGTTGTCAGGCTTACAATGCGAGCGATTTGAGTTGTCAAGAGGGTGCAGTTTATGAGATGACAACTTCTCAACCTGTTGTCGATGCCCCAGTATGCCCGAGTGGATTGGATGGGATAGTACGCAATAGTGTTGCCCAAATATTCGTTTATCCGAATGATATTCGAATATTCGAATAATTAGAATATTCGAATATTCAAAGAAGTTGATTATTCGGGTTATTCGAATAATCGAATATTCAAAGAAGTGAAATATTCGTTTATTCGAATAATCGAATATTCGAAGAAGTGAATTATTCGAATTATTCGTTTAATCGAATATTCAAAAAAATTATTCGTTCCAACACTCTAGTGTTCCAATGGAAACTTTTTTATCGCCCATTACGATCTTAGATTATCAGACATTTCTGATGGAAACACAAGCTGCAATCAAGCCAGCTAGGGTAACAATAAAGAGCGGTTATTGGGGCGGGGATAAAGAGCAGTTATTGGGGCGAGGATAAAGAGCAGTAGCTGGGGCGAGAATAAAGAGCAGTAGTTGGGGCGAGGGTAAAGAGCAGTAGTTGGGGCGAGGATAAAGAGCAGGAGTTGGGGCGAGGATAAAGAGCAGTAGTTGGGGCGAGGATAAAGAGCAGCAGTTGGGGCGAGAATAAAGGAGCAGCAGTTGGGGCGAGAATAAAGAGCAGTAGTTGGGACGAGGATAAAGAGCAGTAGTTGGGGCGAGAATAAAGAGAAGCAGTTGGGACGAGGATAAAGAGCAGTAGTTAGGGCGAGGATAAAGAGCAGTACTTGGGGCGAGGATAAAGAGCAGTAATGGGGCGAGGATATGGAGCAGCAGTTGGGGAGAGAAGAGCAGCAGTGGGGGCCACCATAAGTGGCAGCAGTTAGGGAGAGAAGAGCAGCAGTTGGGGCCACAATGAGGAGCAGCAGTTGGGGCCACAAAGGGGAGCAGCAGTTGGGGCCACAATGAAGAGCAGCAGTTGGGGCGACGACTGCAGCAGCGTGTGGGTCCATTATACGAGCAGCAGTTGGGGCAGTGAGCGGAGCAACAGGACACAACGTGCTGCCTTGGGGAACAGTTGGGGGAACGAAAGGGGCTAACACCTCGACGACTAATTGCGTTAGTAATCCCCTCGTGCTGCCTTACTAAGCCGCGAGTATCTGAGATGTGATTACTCCTTGATCTGCCGTTATCTTGCGTATGTGAATTGGTTGGCCTCGCTAGAGGCGAATGGCACAGTAGATTAAAGGCACTGTTCGCGATAAACCTCATCCTCGAATTTTCCAAGACAAACGCTTCTCGTGGCTCTCAGAAGCAGAACAGCATCGAAAAAACGGGACGAAAAGCTACCCAGGAGCCGCAAAACGGCTTAGAAAAGTGGGCAAGCCCCGCCATTGTGGGCAAGTCCCGCCTCTTCCTGCCCCTCGACGTGAACAAAGGAACACTCGAAATCGTGAGTTGAGCGATGGTTTCCGATCAAAAGCCCCGTTCTTCGCTTCATTCTCAACTTCTCTCTTTACTCAGGTCAGCTCGCATACATTAGCTGCAAAAGACGGAAGTTACAAGCCTCGGACAACTCGCCCACCATGCTTTCCCAGCTCAATTTTTGAGCGCCAATAACTCAGTTCCCAGAAGGCCTTGGACGATCCCACATACATCAATGGAAGCAACGTGGGACCACTGTCAAGATAGGCAAAAAAAACCGAAAAACGATTTTTATCGCGAACAGTGCCTTTAAATTATGAAATGTTTCTGAGTATACTCCACCATGCTATTGAAATCTTTGTGCCTTGGAATCGCGTTTTCGCTTCTGGATCATTTTTACCCACGTATTTGAGGAACATGTCCAATCATAGAGACTGTCTTTTTTCTGTAGCCTTCCAATCTCAAAATACTTCTGTCTAGGAGAGGTATCATGCTTTTGCTCGAACTTTTTCCAAGCAATTGGAGAAATATAACCAAAATATAGAGAAGTGAATTATCGATTCCGGCCAAAAACAATCTTTCTACAAGTATATGACCAGGAAACTAAACACCAGAAACAAAACTTCTGTTCTAATCAAGGATTCTGTCAGGGCTATTTCTGATACTGACAAAGCCAATATGCTTGCCAAAGAATTTGCAAGGTTTTCACTGAAGATGATAATGTCTGTCCTTTTTACAATTCTCCTGTTGTTAGTGAAATGGAATCGTTCTCATGGTTTGATGACTTTAAAATTTTTGAACTGATTAGCAAATGGATTCGTACTCGATTACTCCGGATCACATCCCTTTGCGTTCTGTGAAGGAAGTATCTCATGCAATTTCCAGGCCTCTTGCGTACATATTCAATCAATCTCTCATGCTGTCTGAAGTCCCTATGTTAAGTAGTATATGGAAAGTGAATTCTATGCCATACAAGGTTTTCGGTGGATCTTTATCTGGCCTAACGTTTCGACCCAATCGTCGTTTTCAGAAGCCTAAACGTGGTGCAAGGTTACGGAAATGTACTTTACTCGGTCAAACGCGAAATCTCCCCTCGGCATTTCAGACCTGCTCTGAGAACACCAGGAAAATCTCGCAAGAGGATCAGGTAAACTCATGCTAAGATCCACCGGTTGAGCAGAGCAAAATCGCCACCACCCTGTATTGTTGACCAGCAGGGCGAGAGAACCCACGTGCTCCAATTTTTGGTCTATAGCTCGCATTGCGATACAAACGGCAGATAATCATTTGTAATAGATAAACACTCGTCCCTGCTATTCATTCCAGGATTCCTGGAGAATATCCGAAACGCCTGGAGCGTTTTCGTGGATGAAATGTCTGTTTCTTGAGCCAGAATACAACACTTGATGTCAAAATCGTTGTCATCATGCCGTTCCCTCCGATGTTTTCGAAGTGGAGTGTTTTGGTGCAAACGCCTTTTTCCAGTCAGATGTTCTTTTATCCGCACGCTCAACATCCTGCCAGTCTCTCCAGTATAAAAGCTGTTACATGTCAAACAGTCCATCTTGTAAATTCCACCCAACGGACAAAGAACACAATTTTCTGCTATGCCTTCCCTATCATACAGTCTGTTTCGCACCAGCTGATGTCTTAGATTGTCGTTAGGAATGTTCACGAGTACGACATCATAGTGTAGCTGTGCTCTAACAATGCACCGCATGATTCATATGTTACACCTCTTTTGCAAAAGGAGCCCGTCAGTGACCCTTCTAACTATAGACCAGTAAGCGTTATGTATAACATCCTAGGAAACAAAGAGAGCATAGTCCAACTGTGAGTCACAGTTGGCTCAGTCAAATAATGACGAATCTTGGCTAGGCGCCAAGGAAAAAGGCTTAGTGTGTTGTCCGCAACCGTGCCACCGTCAATTTCTGAGGCGGTTCCTGTTTTTTCTTGAATAGTCCTAGAACCACAGCTTTCGAATGTTTAAAAATTTTCGAGAGCTCTGTGCAATAGGTAACAAATCCTCTTACACATTAGGAATCACCTTTGACGTTTTTTTGCCAATGATCACATTCATTTGTACATGCGAAAAAAATTCGAAACATGAATAAAAACTGTAGCTTGGAGGTTAACTATACATTGCGAGCTGTTATCAGACTGTCTCGTATTACTGACGAGAATAAGACGTCTAGGCTGGCCTTAGCAGACAACTTTAATGAAAAAGTTCCCTTTAAACCACTTATTTAATTTCAGGACTGTGTTGCATTTGTTGAATGTTATGGCTTACAATGCACTCAGAAAATCTCCGATGTCCGAAACTATCATGGGAGAGAAATGGATTTGCAGTCACTCTGAGTACTTTCGCTAGATAAATTTCGCGGTATACTTCGTTTTTTCGACATGAGTGCAAAATCCGGAAGTGAAATGAAAAAACGTCGTTAGTGTTGTCCTTTGTAGAGGGTTTGTGACCCTATTTGCACACTTGTCCCTCTCCACGTTTCTCCATTCGTTTTTCGACCTCAATCGTCGGTCGAGTTTCTGCTGAATTCGTTGATGACGGCTATTACCGAATCGGCTGGGAACTTAGTCCCAGACCCGTTGATCGTGTACAGTCACAGCCGTATAGTTCAGTCTAGTCACAGCTTACACCGTTCCTCTTCTTCTTCGTCATCAGCGATGTGTTTTCTCCCCCAATTCGACTGGTTCGCCCAGCTGACCTTGCCACTGCGAGAAAAACCATTGTATTTGAAATCACGCCGCTTTCATTTCCTTTCATCATTCACTTCCACTGACAAGCACATGATACGGGCTTTCTTGTTTCTTTTCTACTACACAGCTTCTTTCAGTAAGCTTCGCTGACTTTCATGTGCGTATATTATATTTCGCGTATTTCTAGCAAACGTAATTTCCACTTCGCCTCTGTGTTAGTATTGATTCGTTAGTATCAAGTATCTAAGACATCAGAGTTTGCAGTAAAACTGTCAAATATCACCTTTGGGTTCTTTTTACAATATCTTTATTGCACCTTATGAATCTTCTAGAAAATTTCACGTGTGATTTGAAAATATGTAATAGAGGATTAAAATTTTTTGATAACCTTTATTTTTCCTTACGTTGGGTTTGAAATTGCATAGTCCACGTAACTTTTTTCCGAAAGTCAATCCTATATTGGGAATCTACTCAGAATTATATCCACCATAACATGTCCGAAAATTGTCCACATACGTTTGCCGTCACTCAAGATACGCTTAGAAAACCGATGCAGTGGAAAGTGGTGTCCAGAAACTTTGGGACAGCAGTGCACATACGTATATGGATAAAAGATAGGTTATTCCGTGGACTTTTTCAGAACACTTCATGCTATTTTGTGTCATGCCAGCTGCGGATTTACGCGACAAACTTCAATTCTTGTGGTTCTGAACTTTTTCCGACCTGAAGGCATCGTTCGCGCTGAGAACCACTTTCCATTTTCAGGCTCAATTTCATGAACTAGCCCGATAGAACACGTCGGTGAAGGTTTGCGCGACAAAAACGTATGGTTCTGAAGTTTAAGTGGTCCAAAGTGACGATCCGCCACCAGTTCTCACCAGCCATCTAGCATAAGGAACAGAAGTGCCATCACAGGCGCAGACGATTCAGTATTTGAAAATTTTATCTCGAGAAATTCTAACATCCAAACTTGCCCAATGGATACTTCTTTTTTTCAAAGATAAAATCTGGAGAACGAAAGTCAAGAGAAAGTCACCCACTCAATAAGTTTAAAGCGAAAAACAAATTCGACGTTTGTGTAAAAAACTTCCCACGTATTGAACCTGACACACCGAAATTGACGGAGGGGGTGGGAAATGAATAATTCGAGACTTTTAAAAACGAGTTCTTTTGCGAAAGTTGATGATTTTGTGGGGCCTTTCCGTTCTTACCCTGTATGTCAGAGAATTGCCTGCGCAAAAACATGAGAAAATGAAATACGATTTTTTGCGCTTGCGATGCCTTTAAAGGAAATGTTCATGATAAAATATGATTGTCGAATTTATCTTATGAAAGTCTTCTTTTGGTTCAGTGTAATACGATATATAGATTAAAATCGCAAAAAAAGACCCTTATGGGGTGATATTAGCAATTTAAAACTGTTAGTTTTTTGTTGGTAAGCGAGTCTAGTGCCCGGCATCGGTGAATTGTAGTACCAGGGGTCATCAGCTGGCTCGGAACTGATAATTAGTCAAAGACCGTAGAGTTCGACCAGGCATAGCATGGAACTCGAAATTCTGTGGGCGGAGTTGTGCACCTGTGTACGGACTGGCATCTTTGTGCCTTAATAACTCTATTTTTAACTGGTTTTTCGCTGCGCGACCTTGGCAGTTCTTCAACTATTGGAAAAAAACAGATTTTTGCAGTTTTCTCGAAAACTTTTTCCATCGTGAGCACTCTCTTCAAAGGCAGCATACACGCTCGTAAACGTGATTGGGATAAGTACGGAAATAGAATGGTATGGCTCATATTACAACGCCTACGCACTTTGAAGCGTCAAAAACGACCCAAAATGCCGTTACAATAGTAGCAAGTTTGGCCCCGCCCGTGAAAATGCGGGCGGGGCCAAACTTGCTACTCCTGTAACGGCATTGTGGGTCGTTTTTGACGCTTCAAAATGCGTGGGCGTCGTGTTCTGGGCCATACCATTCTATTTCCGTACTTATACCAATCACGTTTGCGAGCGTGATTGCTGCCTTTAAGCGGGCAAACGGTGAATGGCAATCAGCATCTTCAAGATCTCCCGTGTGCAATTTCTGTGAGAGCTTGCTCAACTGCCCGGGAGCTGACACCGAAATATGTCTAGAACGACCGCTGCGAAATTCGTTGCTGTCGTTATCGTAAGAATATTAGTGCTCTAGCCTCTGAACACCTTCTTTTAAGTCAAGAACCACCTGAAGAATCAAGCAAATAGTCTACAAGATTTTCTTCATGCAGAACCACGTTGAAGTACCTGTTTGGCATGTTTTACTAAAAGTTTTTGAGGGCGCCGTCTTCAAACTGCGCCTATTCCTCAGAACGGCTACTCCTATGTAGCTGTGTCATATCCTCGTATTTCCTGCTCTGAGCATAGACTCAACGCACTAAAATACCCCGCAAGCTTTCCACTGAGTTGAGGTTCAGCAGAGAGTCACGATGTTTAAAAAGAATTTGGTTCCTTTGCCTGAAACAAAGATTGTGCTACCTTGCTCAAAGACGATGAGGCAGAAAGTTACACTCACTTGCCCTGAATCCTTAAAATTGCTTTAAAGATTTCATACTCATGTCCCAGCGTTCCAGAAGTCAGTTCTAAAACTGCAGTCCACACAGAAATCGATGCTTTACGAAGGTCCAACAAATTATGCGTCATAGCTTTATTCCAACCGTTCTGTACGTCAAAAACTGACTTGTTCAGAAGTGGGTGTTCCGATACTCTGGCTTGTTAGTGTATGGTATTTTCGTAGAATTCGGTCTAGCGAATCGCGGCGATTACTGCCATAGATCGTCTCTAGCGATAGAAACCTGGCTGAACAGTGGTGTCGCGAACGCCGCGCAGTTCGCCGCAATGATTGCGTCTCGTCCAATTTATATACTCAGTTTGGCGAGAGACCCTCGTATTTTCCCCTATATTTTCTGTGTTGAAACGCACATACTTTGAATTTGATATCTTTCGTTTCAAGCTTGTGGGAAATTCACAGCCCACCATTGTAGCATTACACAGGGAGCTGTATATGTACTTCAGAAAGCCTTCTCCGTCATGGTGGCGGTGCGATTTCGCCGGAGTCGAGAGCCGAAACTGTTATGGACATTCTCGATGAAGTCAATCTTCACGCAGTGCATCATAGCTCCACTGGCGGCTCTGATCCTGGCATTCTCTCTCGGCTCCATCCTTCATCCTAAGGAACTGTACAGCTATCGTTGGACTTGTGGGGTTAGTATTTCATTGGTGATTCAAATCGAATAACATAATATATTTTGTTCAGATTGTTCATTTACCATCTATCTCGCGGGTCATAAATATGCCTTTGGAGCGAACTTTCTTTCAGCTGTTTGTCCTATTCTCAGCTCCAGTCCGACTGCTTGTGTTGCTCAGACACTGTACTCTACACTTTGACGTTCAGTTTTGATTCAATAAGATGAAAATTGTTTCTAGCTTATTCTAGGGTTTGAGTACTCCGTGGTGACAACCTCTCGTGGTTTCACTGCGGTGAGGACGACGATGGTGATCTGTGGATCGAGCGATGTGTTTTTTCTCTGTCTACTGTCGGTGGTGGGAGAACGCGAGAGTGGAGGTTGAATCGTTTGTGATCTTATCTCCTTCAATGTTTCTCTGAGAGCTTCAACCTTACAAAATCACTTTTATTAGATTCGAGAAGTCTTAGCCGAGAACTGTCTACTCAGCTAAAATTTCGAACTCTGTCTGGATTTACAAATCGCCAAGGGATGACTACAGTTCACAGCAACGTACTGTCGTTGCCGGAGGCGAATTCCCGTCTGCATTTGCAGACTGCGGCTGTTGCATGACGCAGCATGACGATAATCGTGCCGGGAGAAATGTACATAAATCGTGCCGGAACCACGTGGTCCCAGCACAATTACCATCGTGTTACGTCATGCAATAGCCGTACTTCGTATATGCGAACCGGAATTCATCTCCGAGAACAACAGTAAATATGCGATTGTGCTGTTGCGTATTTTCACTAACAAGGGAAGTATACAAAGCGTAGGTCGGACCTGCTAAAACGACTGGTATCGTTAGTATACCTTGTGGCTCAATAGTAAAACTGCGCAGTATCCCGCCCCGAGCCGCAGGTTCCAAGAAGTTACAAGCTTAAAAAGCTCATTTTTGTGCTTTTTGTACCTCCCAAAATGCGCATTAGTCTCCGGAAAACTCGGAGAAGGACCTCATAAATGTGTTCAGCGCCCAAAACTACCCCCCCCCTCCCCTGAGCAAAGTTTGGGTGAAGGCACATCTTCCATATTTTCTCCAGACTGACAGCGTTTTGGACTTGAACGGATTTTTGGTTGGGCGTTTATTTATACCAATTAGAGGGCTTTGTAAGCGTTTTAGAAAAATGTTCCAGATTTAACTTAAAATTATCCCAGGAGTTTTTTTGGGGTGCTGATCACGAATCTGTGGTTTTTTAGTGGATTTTCCGCAGTTTCGGCTAATTTCTTTGGAAGCTTCCCCACCGGGGAAAATTTCGAGGGAAAAACGCCACCTTCGAAATTTCCGGATTTCTACGATAGATATGTCTCAAAATCATTCTCTGAGGGTCATTTGGAGTGCTAAACACGAATCTGGAGTCCATTTATCGATTTTTCGCAGATTACGATAGATTACGGTGGGCATACGATAGTTTGGTCAAAATCTCAGATTTTACTAAAAATTTGTATAGAGGGATTATTCGGGGTGGAGAATACGAATTTAACGTTCGTGTGTCGATTTTCAAAACACTAAGGATATTTTAACTCCTAAATGACATGTTACCTACCGTAACCTACAGTAAACCTCAAAGTTTTGGCAAATGGACTCCAGATTTGTGATCACCACCCTAGATTACCCCTACATACAACTTTTGAGCTAAATCCGAGAAAATATTTTGAAACTCCCACAAAATGCCTGATGGGTAGTAGAGTGTTGGAACGAATAATTTTTTTGGATATTCGAATAAACGAATAATTCGAATAATCCACTTCTTTGAATGTTCGATTATTCGAATAAACGAATATCCCACTTCTTTGAATATTCGATAATTCGAATAACCCGAATAATCCACTTCTTTGAATATTCTAATATTCGAATTATTCGAATATTCGAGTAATATTGGAATAAACGAATATTCGGGCAACACTCTATTGCGTACTATCCCATTCAATCCACTTAGGAAAACTGGGGCGTCAAACAGATTGTCGTCGTCGGCACACCGACACGCGTCGCCGTCTGCACACCGACACGCGTCGCGGTCGGTACACCCACGCGTAGCGGCTGGGTCGCCCAACATCCACTGGGGCCGCCACCGTATGGGCAGGGCTTCCACATGCTGGGCGGGGCCAATGTGCAGCATACTTGGGTAATTGAACCGGCTGCACTTTTGTCACTTGAATTCAGAACACATGCTTCTGAACGTGGTTGAGATACTAACTACGAAAATTGAATGGTATGGCTCAGAACACAACACCTACGAAATCTGCAGCGTCAAAAACGACCCACAATGACGCTGCACGAGTGGGGAGTTGGCCCGCACCTGTATGTGCCCGCCCCCTGTATTTTCGTCCTCCTAAACAGGGGTGCTGGGCCATTTCCACCGTCGGCGACGTTTGTGGTTTACCTATTGTACCTATTGTACCACCCACAAGTGTCGCCGATGCTGGGAATGGCCCAGCACCTCTGTTTCGGAGGAGGACGCAAATACAAGGGGCGGGTAGATACAGGGGCGGGGCCAACTTCTCAGTCGTGTAGCGTCATTGTGGGTCGTTACTGACGCTTCAAACTGCGTAGGCGTTGTGTTCTGAGCCGTACTATTCTATTTCCGTAGTTATCTCAACCACGTTTACTACCGTGTACTCTGAGTTTAGGTCGAGAAATAGCCGCGAAATAGCCGCAAAATGCCTGTTTCCCGAGAAATAGCCGCATAATAACCGCCAAATAATGCTTGCCGTGAACTAGCAGCGAAAAGCCTATAAATAATGCTGGCCGCGAAATAGGCACCAAATAGTCGCCAAATATGTGGTCTGCTTCTGTCTAGTTTAGTTTAGCTTAGTTGAGTTCAGTTGAGTTATGTGCGGTTTATGCGATGGCGAACTTCCTAGTTCTGCTTAGCCGAGCCCTACTCCGGAATCTCAGCCACAAATCGAAAAAACTCTAAATTCGTTTTCGAAAAAAACTCTAAATTCGTAGTTACTCGTTGAGACCGACACCATGTCACTGGGAACTCGCCGTGTAATATCTCGCTTCCCAGCTCCATGAGACGTCTGGGCGACAACAGACGTTGAGCGGATCAGGATCTGGCACGAACTTGAGACTACATACAGCTGGTCGTCCTAGCTGGCTATATCGCCATGTTGCTCAAGTGTGGCAATGCTTATGCGTCGTTCGAAACTCAAACTTTTCTTTATAATTAAAGGCAAAATGGGCAATCCTAGCGTTTTGACAAAATTCCACGAGTGGTTTAATATATTGTACATACTTGCTATAACTATATATGTATGAGGTACTGAATATACACTGGATCCGACTCATTGAGGATAATTGTGAAAATCGCTCTCTGCTGCTTTACCGTGACCTACAAGTTTTATGTTTGGATGTGTCTGGATTAAAAAGACAGAGTGATCCCTATTTTCAAGTACCTGGGAGGTTCTGTGACGAGAAATTCTAAAATATGCGATTTTTTTTCGGATATTCGAATCATTTCGAAAACCCTTTATTTTACGCGCACTAATTCGAAATTGACGGCAATTTTCTCCTCGCATGAATGCTATAATGAGTTTCGATTTGAAACTCATCTTTTCTTAAGGCATTAGGTTGACGGTGAAGAGAAAAACAGCTTTTCCTGTTTTCCGAATTGAGTCGGATCCAATGTATAGTGCTGAAGAATTGTGAGAAATTAGGAGTCATTACGCTAAGATGTTTGAAATGTAGCATTCATTTCCGAGCTACTTGCAGTCGTATTATCACAATCGTAGATGCGAAGCGGTTGTTTTTCGAAAAAAGCAACTATCAAAATGAAGAAACCATTCTCAAAACCGCACCATTCCTATGATAGTGAAGCCCAACCCTGCGAGTAGCGGGGAAATGGAGGATAAATTCAGGGCAAAATGGAGTGCGATCTTGTCGAATATTCAAATTATTCATGCTGAATATTCGATTATTCGAATATTATTCGGATAAACGAATATTCAGGCAACACTCTAATGGGTAGTACCCTTGCCTTTTCGCGAGGCTTGAAAAATGCTCATAACTTTTTTTAACCTGCAGCTCGGGCGGGATATTGCGCATTTTAACTATTGAGCCAGAAGAGATACTAACGATACTAGTCGCTTTGGCAGATCCGACCTACGCTTTGTATACTTCCTTTGTGAGACAACTCGTCCACAATTTTTTTGCCCTCAAAATACGGGCATCTTCAATGAGTCATAACTCCGTTCGTGGGGGACATTCAGCGATTTTAGAGATACCGTTGTGATCAACGTGTGATCCACTCCAAGATAGCATAAAACCTGAAAAATAATTTTTAGGGGGTTCTAGGTATTGAGGGTCCTATCTCAGCTACTTTGCGAGCTGTTGTAGGCTCCAACCTACGCTTTGTATACTTCCCTTGTAAGCATACTGTTCCATAAGCGACGGCAAAGTTGTAATTTCCCCTGCTTTCTTAAAAAAAGAACATCGGGAATTAAAAAAAAGCGATAAGTTTTCCTGCGCACATAAACATCAATATACCTAGAGCCTTTACCATGTATACATACATACAGGAATAACAACAAAGAATCAACTCTTCCCTAATATTACATCCTGTTTTTTATACCTCTCTATGCCTTCGAGGTTTTTAGGTGGTACGCTTTATTTTCTGGCCTTACTTTTCGACACGGTCGTCGTCATCAGAGGCGCGTCAAACTACCAAACGAATTCGGTCTACTGGTTTAATTCGGTCTAACAAGGATTCGGTCTACTGGTTTCGTTTGAAGCAGGCCACGCGGTGCTCGTTTGGTGGTTTGACGCGCCTCTGATGACGACGACCGTGTCGAAACCTAAGGCCAGAAAATAAAGCGTACCACTTAAAAACCTCGAAGGCATACAGAAGTATAAAAATACAGGATAAACGAATTCTGCCGAGGTTGCAAGACAGGAGAAGTTGGAGGCCTAATACAGTGCGTTTCATTGTTTATGAACAACCTACTTTTCAACTATATTATTCTCCAGCTTGAAGCTGGGCATTTCCCACTAGCATGAGCGTATTCAGAGTGTCGAAAAATCTATATATACATGTCATCAGAATATTACCTATTTGAGAACTTTTTTTATAAAAATTTACAACAAATTTGTCGATTTTCGTCCGTTTCATTGTTTATGAACATTCAAGTTTCAAAACAATTTATTCTTCAAGCATAATAACTACGCACTAATTAGCAGTCTACATGAGCTCCATGTTTTATGGCTACTTCAAAAAGCCGAGCTGGCATGCTCTCCGCTAGGTTACGCAGTACCGCGGCGTCGATTTCACTCCATGCTTCGAGGATCGTAGTTCTGAGCTCGTCAATCGAGTGAACTTGCTCGCAGTTGGCGTACACTTTGCGCAAGATGATCCCCCACAGGTTCTACATGGGAGTCAAGTCAGGGCTACATGCTGGCCAGTCCAGAACTTCAATTCTTTGCTCACGAAGCCAAGAGGAAGTCGCTCTGCTACGGTGCACGCTTGCGTTATCCTGTTGAAAAACGAAGTTTCTCCTTCTGCGACCTCCCAAAAACGGCAGAAGGTGATGCTCCAACATTTCCTTATACTCATCTGAGCCCATGCGGCAGGATACGAAGGCAAGGACGAGTGTGTTCTCGCAACTAAATGCCCCCCACACCATCAAGGAGCCACCGGCGAAGTTCCGCCTACAGAAGTACCTGGGCTGCTCCCTTAGGTCACGCCAGTAGGATCTCACATCATCAGGGCCATCCAAGTTGAACTTCTTTTTGTCTGAGAAGACCACCTGAACACCAGAAATCAACTTCTCGTTAACATAAACTGAGCTGACCTTTACTCTATCTACGGCCTCACCTTATCCCAATCGGTCGTCATGTTCTCTCGCGCGAATCGAAGACGAGCGGTTCTGTGGAAACTGGTGAGGTATGGAGCCTTCTGCATTCTCTCTCTCAAAATGTTTCCGTTGCGTTTAATAGCCCCCCAGACGGTAGACTTCGATACAGGCACTCTCATTTCTGCACGGAATTGATTTACACTAGCCGTGTTGTTGGATAATCGCTTGCAAATCTGGCGTACGTCCCTTCGGGAGAGCTTCCGCACACGTCCCAAGATGAATTGTGTTCGTAGGCGTCTTTATCTTTCAAATAAGTGTAAACGACGCCAGGGCTTCTTCCATTTCGGGCGGCGATATGACGTGGCCCCAAGCCGGCATCTTTGAGGGCTCTGATCTGAGCTTTCTTCATAGTCGAGAGTCGACAGCCGCGAGCCATATTGAGACAAGAAATGCCTCGTCATTCTCGACTCACCTATATAGGTAGGTTGAGACCGGGAATTGTTTTAAACATTGTTAGTAGGAGTGTTCATAAACAATGAAACGGTCGAAAATTGACAAATCTGTTATAAATTGTTATAAAAAGGTTTTAAATAGGTAATATTCTGATGACATGTATATATAGGTTTTCGACACCCTGAATACGCTCATGCTAGTGAAAAATGCCCAGCTTCAAGATGGAGAATAATATAGTTGAAAAGTAGGTTGTTCATAAACAATGAAACACACTGTATTACAATCTTTGTAATTATATATATATATATATATATATATATATATATATATATATATATATATATATATATATATATATATATATATATATATATATATATATATATATATATATATATATATATATATATATATATATATATATATATATATATATATATATATATATATGGTGCGTTCGGAAATGATAGGGACCTCTAACAAATGAGATTTTCAAAAAATTTCCGGGAATGGTGATGAATACTGTTCATCAATGAATGCAGCGTGATAAAAAACCTCTGTCCGCAACTTTCTTGAAACCGTGCCTAATTTCATGAGATTTTTCCTTAACATGTAGAAAATTTCACCATTCGGAAATGATAGGGACACGTTGCAAAAAATGGAATTTTTCACTTTGAACAAAATTTCCCGTTACAAGTTCACTACATGAACGCAGCACGAGGACACCCAACATCTTTATTCCATTCATGGGCCGTGGTACATCGCTTACTGTTTCCGAACAAGCCCAAGTACGTGCCCTCAACGCTGAGCCAACGTCTAAATGTTTCCCAGCTCGGACGTTCCCCCAACTGCATCAGCCAGTTCCTACGAGATCCAGACTCCTACGGCTTGGCGAAGAGTCCTGGACGCCCAAGAAAGGTCAGCGGCAGGGATGCACGGAGGATAAGCCGACTCTGCTCAAACAGTAGTCTGTCTCTCAACCAAGTGAGGGCTCAGTTGTCGCTCAATGTGTCGAAGACTGCTGTTTGGAGCGTCGTAAACGCAGACAAAAACATCGTCCGTCGAGTGATGAAGAAGGCTCCATCACAAATTAGCTCGACTCCGGTTTGCAACGAACAACATGGCAACAGACTGGTCAAAGGTATGGGGTTCTCTAAAAACCCGGTAAAACTTAAAAAGATGAAGGCGACATGTTCCAGGTAAATTTCTCCGACGAAAAGAAGTTTAACCTTGATGGACCTGATGGTGCTCAATGCTTCTGGAGAGATCTTCGCAAGGATCCGATGGTATTTAGTCGAAAAAATTTCGGAGGCGGTTCGCTGATGTGTTGGGGAGCATTCTGCAGCGAAGGTGTTTTGGAAATCGCCTTCACTTCGTGTCGGATGGATTCGGAGGAGTATCAAGAAACATTGCGTGCGCATCTTCTGCCGTTCTTCACTGGAAACAGGCGTCAACGCTACATTTTCCAGCAAGATAACGCTGCGGTCCATGTCTCCAGATCCACAAAGGCGTGGCTTCAACAAAACCGAGTTCGCGTGATGGAATGGCCCGCGTGTAGTCCTGACTGCAACCCGATAGAGAATATCTGGGGCATAATTGTGCGCCAGATTTACGCGAATAACAAGCAGTATAGGACCGTGTACGAGCTAAAGGCCGCTGTACTCGAAGCCTGGAGAAATTTGGATAAAAATGTGATATCCAATTTGATCACTTCTATGCCGAATAGAATTTTTGAATTGATTTCCAACTCTGGAGGTGCGATATCATATTAGATTTCATGTATGTGTATATTTGTTCAATCCTTGTTTGATAATTTTTGTTTTTTAATAGTGTCCCTATCATTTCCGAACGACGAATAATGTGACAATTTAAAATAAAATATTACATTATTATGCTATTGTTATAGAAACAAGTGAACATAACTTATTTATCTTGCTGAATTCATTTATGAGCATTACCGAATGCCGCACGCAATTTAAACATAAAGACTGTGGTTTTTAGGGGTGTCCCTATCATTTTGTTATTCCTGCTTGTATCTACCTGTGATAGAGACTTTGGGTGTATTGATAATGTAAGGTGGAAAGAGAAAACCTACCGCTCAACGGTTTCGGTGACTTTCCTTCAAAATTCAAGAAAAAATGACACCTTTGCCCTCGATTATGGCGCAGCTTAAGTGTGATTTGTGAATAAACGCATTCGCCTTTTTGCGTTGCCATGGACAGTAACACCGTTCTTTAACTTCAAATTAACAAAGGGACTTCCAATGCTTGGAGACATGCGATCGTTTCACCCCTTCACATGGAGCTAGCCATCAAGAACCAATAAAACTATAAGAATCTCCCTACTGCGTGTCATGCAAAGGCCTTTCGCGACCTTTGACCTAGCGATTGGACGACTCATACGGTCTGGACTTAGTACTTCGGCACAATAGCGTTAGTACGCCGGGGCAAAACTGGTTGTAAGCAGGAGTTGCTGGCAACGGCAGCATATCCTGCCAAGGTATGCTGGCATTCTAACGCTCATTAGCGACAGCCTGTTCCGCAAGGATGAAAGATTTTGGACTGCCACCCTCTTCACCGGTGTTGGGATAATCCTTGTCACGGCCAGCAGCAAGGAGGCCAGCCTCGCCGCTTTCCGCAACAAGGACATTATCTTCGCCACGGATCCACAACGAGGAAGCTTTTCTCGCGATGGGCCATAGAGGCCATATCCTCAGCGTTCAAAATTGACGTCCAGAAAGTGACACAAGGCCACTTCCTCGGACTGGCCTCAAACGGCCAACTGCCTCCTCGGTGAGACTGGCCGCCTTATATACCAGCCGCCGTCGTACAAGAGGATGCTGCATTGTTCATTCGTATCAGACAAATCAATGTAGGAGAGTGTGAGGAGACACTAGGAGGGAGGAGCTGGCAATAGCACGCGTGCCATGTTAAACAAAGCTGTTAGTACGCCAGCACAAGCAGCATGAGCTCCTGGTCGTTGCCAGCATATCCTGCTGTTCCCAGCAGCTACAGCACGGGTGCTGCCAATCCCTTTGTGCCGGAGTACTAACGCTATTGTGCCGACGTACTAAGCCCGACTGTCTGAGGAGGTCGCTGCGGTAGATCGTCGCTCGTGAACGAATCCCTCACATGCCGGTGCTCTGGCGATCCCCAAACGGTCTGCCACTAGTGGCTGCCCTCTGTCCAATCGTCAAACTGAAAATGGCAAAAGACCTTCACAAAGTTTGAAACCTTTCAACCTTGAGCAATAGATTTCGACCTACAAGATCAACCTTCGAACAAGTGGTCGTCGTGAGAAGAGTAACTGAATCAAGGCAGCGGTATTCGAAACCATTGCAGCTATCATTTTTGAACGTCGAAGTCTCATTCAACTCTCCTCATCGTGATCGATTGCTCAACGCTCTGCAAGCCGATGGAGTGGCGGAAAAGTATGTTCGACTAATCGAGGACATGAACAAAGGAACAACAGCAGCAGATCGTACGCCTGTCGGGTTTACGTCAGCTTTCGAGGTGAAATCAGAAGTAAGGGAAGGAGCTGTAGCAGGACCTCTTCTATTCAACTTTGCCGTTAATGACATCACGCAAAGCGTCGCAGAAGAGTTTCCTGCGGACGTGATCCTAACACCATTAGGACGCTCCCTTGTCGACATGGAGAACGCCGACGACATTGTGTTATTCGATGAGAACAACGCAAAAGCTGCGAAGGAATATGAATTGTTTCGAAGTATGCCGCAGCCTATGGACGTTGTCTTCGTTCCGACAAATGCAATCAGTTGTGGGTTTCTCAGAGGCCTCCAGCGGGAGTTTGTGTAGACGGACAACGTATCGAACTGGTGGATGACTCCTGTTATTTGGGCGATTTGCTGAGGAACAAAGGGAGTTATGCAGCGGATATTCAACAAAGATGGGCGAAAGTTTATGTGCATCCATTTCTCCAACCAAATGTTATTTTGTCCTTATTGCGAAGGAAATGAAAATGTACGTATTGTAGAAGGGTAGCACCGAAGTCGCAGACGGAAAGGTGGGATTGCACTTAGATAAAGCTGTTTAGGAGTTTAATTGGGTATGTCCGGCCATGATAAGTTTTAACGAAGCAAATAGTGGAGTACATCAACATTCAAAACGACGGAAGCTGCCTGGATCGCTCAACACATTCTCGAAGTGCAATTAAACATCGACTTTGGTTGTTATAGTTGAGAAAAACTTGAAAAAGTCAAGTCAAATACGTTCTAATTGAGGGTGTCATGAGTCCTAACTGAGGACGGCAGCTTACACGTATGTATGTAGCTGAAAGTTTTGAGCAGATATGGTGAAATGATATCTGAAGGCAACATCCGCGCAAAAAAATACTTCTCATTTTTCCTCTCCTCGTTCCCATGTTTAAACCGGGTCAAAGCATTAGGCCTTAATGTTGCGTACCCATCAGTCAAGTATTCCCAATCATATCGGTTGAATAATTTAGAATAATTCAGATCTTCATGTACTTCTGTTCGCTGGCTTTGCCGTCACATCTTACATCTACTTCGTTTGCCATTGCATACTTACAAAATCGACGTTCAACGGATCTCAGAAGGTTCTATAACTACTCTGAAGTTCTTTATTGCTAATGTTATCGAAAAGCAGGCGTGTGAAGTAATAATGTTTACGAAAAAAAAATGGAAAAACATTGGCATTTGTGCTTTCCTGTGATTATGTGTAGGTCGCGGCAAAAATGCATAGATTTCCTCGATCTACGCATCATCACCGAAAAACACATATGCCAATTGTTTTTCCTAGCCTTTTCTTCTCATAGATTGTGGAAGTATTCCCACAAACAAACTAAGACAACTATTTACAGTCGCTAACTTCAGGATCTGCTGAGGGCGAAATTGCAGCTGACGTTCCTTTCATTCGTGACCTTCTCGATCCCAGTCATCTTTTTTCTCTTCATTCTTTACAACGGTTTCTGCGTTACTCTCAGTAAGTTTCTCCCAAATAAAAATCATTCACCTTATTTATTAGGTTGGTGCCAACGCTCTGCATCAAATGCAGATAAGTACAATACTCGCGCTAAGTTTGTAAAAACGGGAGCGTTTGCTAAAATTGGCAAAAAAACGTCCGACGCTTGTAGCTTCTTCAAACGGAGACTTCTTGGAGTTCTGAAAACGCTATCATACTTACAGCTCGAATTCGTACCCTATAATGCGCGCTGTGTACATGTGTACCGAGATTCCCTAAAATTGCTTCGTTTTTGAGTGAATTTGTTTTTGCAGTCATTTTTGAAAAACGCCGCGCCCGGCGAAACTTTGATCAGTAATTGTACAAGTAGTAGAAGAACAATCTCTATGTTTTCTGTGTGGTTCAAATGCAGGTGGGACATTTTCGAGATTAAAATTTTGTAACTCTTTCATTTAACGTTTTGAGGTTTTCGCCACACAAGTCACACTTTTCAGGAAGTTTCCCAAGCCTGTTTATTGAAGGATTCCCGAAATTCTTCCTGCACAAATCTCGAGATTGTCGTACCTGCATCTGATTCATGAAGAAAACATAGAGATTGCTCTTCTATTCATAGCACACTTACCACTCAAAGTTTCGGCGCACTTTGCTGCGCGCGACGTTTCTGAGAAACGACCGCAAAACAAGGCGATTTTAGAAAACTTGGTACAGAAAGCCCAAAGATAGTATCTTCCTAATTGGAAAAAAAAACTTTCATACAAAAAGGTTACAAGCATCGGACGTTTCTTGCCAACTTTGACAAATGCTCCCCGTTTTTACAAAACTTAGCGCGGCTATTATATCTACATATATAGGCGGATATCGCTCTGGTCATCCGTGGTTTTTTCATCTGTTGTACATATAAATTTCACTATGCTATTTTACTATCTATCATGTCTCCACTATCCAACGACTTTGGGTCACCTGACTCCAGTCAAAGGCAGAGTTCGCTATAAGACAGCGTCCATACGTGGCAAGAGCGGGCGCTCCCGATGTTATGCGCCTCTCGACGCTCCTCAACGCTGCCCGCAAATTAGCACAGGAAGACACCTCTACCTCGTGTTGATTCGATTTAAAACGTTTGATCGGGTGATCAATCGCTCGAGTCGGCGCAACGGCTGATGATTCCCCACCGTTTTCGACTTCCGTGGTGGAATTATGAAAACCAAAGGCAGTAGTTTTGCTACAGGTTTAATGCCACCTGCTTTAGTGATGGAGCAGTAAGCTTGAAACTTGCTGCTCGCTTCGTGGTGCTGGAGTAAGCGCGCGAGAGCGAGCGGGCGAGGGCGCGCGAGAAGGAGCGCTTGTGAGCGGCTAGCGAATCGTATGCCCACGATGACCACCAATTTTGCGTAATCGCACGCGCTCGCCGCGTAAGGACGGAGCCTAAAACTGGCTGTTATAATATGCCCATGAGAAGGCAGATCAGGCCATCATAAATGTGAAAATAAGACGGCTAACCGGGTGTCCGCCCGCTACCATTCAACGAGGTTTTGAAAATGCTTGTTCTGTCATATTTTCTTTTGCTCTCGAAGTAGTTTCCAGCTACTTAAAGACACAGTCCAACCTCACAATCATTTTCTGGTTTCCCGCCTATCTTGAGAACGGTCCCACGCTAATTTCAAAGATGTCTCTGACATCGTACAAGACCCCCTAGGAACGGAGTTATGGACCCTCAAAAATTAAGCTGCGAAAGGGTGATGGACGAGTTGTCCGAGACTTGTAACTTCCGTCATTTGTAATCGATGTAGGCGAGCCAACCTGAATAGAGAGAGGCTGAAAATGAAGTGAAGAACGGGGTTATTGATCAAAAACCATCCCTTATCTCGTCACTGATGAGCTCGAAAGGTAGTAAAAGGGGCGCGCCAAAGTGGCTTCCAGATTTGGGCGCCCTAGGGTGGCTTACTCCTATATCTCGCTTTTTCGGAGAAGTTCAGAGCTCGAATTTGACAGGTGCTGTATACGGTTTGTCTACTTCACAGTTATATGAAACTCTCAGATTTCGTCCCTGAGCTTGGACTGTGCCTCCAAAGGCAGTGTTCACGATAATCCTCGATTTTGCTATTAATCGCTAAATCGATTGTTTGGTCTCCGGGTAGAACGGAAATCGAGAAAAAACCCTAGAAGGCCACCAAATCCTTTACTCTCACCCCAACATTTTATTCTCACTGGAACTGTTCGTTGTGGGAATGGAATCTTTTGTGGACCCGTCCCTTGCGAGTCTCTACTCTCTATTGCTCCGTCCTTTCCTTCGGACCTCAACTAATACTTGCCTTGCCTAAATGATTCTTGTATTTTCGATTAGCCCCATTTTCAGCGCTGACAACCTTCATGAGCATGTTCATCCTATCGGACAATTTATCCAGGCCAGAGAATAATGTCACTGAAATAATACGTTTTCGTGCGTTTCTCGCTGTTTCTTCGTAATTTTGGCAACACTTGGGGTGGTAGTAATTGAGGTCTTAAACGCGAGTTAACAGGCGTTCACTCCGCGTTGAACGCGAATTTAAACACACCACATCCTAAGGAAGACTCTTGATGGTTAAGAGAGAAATCGCTCTAGTTCAACCCTAACATCCCTCAGTGGTAGGCATTTGGTACACATTCAATGAAAACGCCTCGAAAAAGCGACAGTTGTAACTTTTCTTACAAATGATAGCGATATCGGAACGTTTTGAGGGCTGTTTTTCTTCAGAAATTCCGACATGTGGCATCCTCGCGGTAAGTTCGCATTTAACATCCTCTCGCAGAGAGCACGGAAATAGTGCTGAAATGCAAGAGGAACTGACGGCTAACGAAAAGCTCCTCCCAAGGAGTTTTTGGATGCGGTTAGCAGGACGCGATCCAAACAGTTTTGACCATCCATGCTGAGGGGCAAGTGCAGGTTCAATTAATGCAGTGGGTAATGGAAACATGATAACAGAGTCAGCCATTTTGACTCTAGAACGGCAGGCAATCTTCAAAACTGAAAGGTGAGAGAAGGAATAATCTTGTGATGTCTACCGTCAGGGAAACTGGTGATGGTAGCAAAAACAAAGCGGTGATCGTTGCTGAAACACCTTGGCCGTCTTCTAGGGTGCCACGATTCAATCCCTCCTGATCAAGTGTTTAATTTTCGGCGAAAGCCGATACTTCTTCCTTTTTTGCTCATTTCCTTCCAAAATTCTTCCGCTTCGCTGTCATCAGGCTAGCTTCCTTTTTATAATTCATTGCTTAGCACAGGCTATGACGAGTTTGCAGGATATTATTTGCTTGTTCGCGTTTTGAAGGGGTTATACACAATTTTCTAGCGCCAGGAAGTGAAAAATCTCAAAGCGACTGATTTTCTAGTGAATCGATGCTTTAGTAATGTTTATTCTGTATTAGTCGGGGCGTATCGGGCGAGTTTTGTGGCAAAGAAATGCGAACTTGTGTTTGAAGCCAGCTATTTTCGTTCTCCTTTTTGCATTACTCGACGAGTTTCGGAAGGCCTTTTTCGCACCTAGCGTTACCTTCCCAAGAACGCCTTCTGATTAATTCATCCAGCAATTTCCAAATTTTCGTTCGCTGAAAAATTTCGTTTGCCAAAATTTTTTGTTTTTGAAAAAAAATTTTTGTTTGGAAAAAAAAAATTAAAAAACTTTTAAAAAGTTACTACAAATGCTAAATTTTGTAAGATCACACACATTTGGTGATTGAGGCTAATGATTAGACTCTGTTCCGATACAATTGAACTCTTCTTTTCGATTATCCCAGCGCGGAGCGGTGGCTTTTTCGTCGAAAACTCCTTATCGCTAATTATATTTCACCGAGGCCCACCGCTCCGCTGCTGGTGATAATCGAAACCGACAGGTCACTAGGGATGTACCAGAGCTTATGTATTACGTCAGGTTGGTTGCCATTTTATTTGTTGACGGCGGGTGTTTGCTATGTGCCCAGCGGCAGAAGCCGACGAAAGCTGGCAAGCTGTGCCATACTGGCCGAGTACATGGGAAATGGTGTACCCCGCTTTCTGAGAGTGAGAAAAGTAGTTGGCACGCATTCTTCAAGAATCTTGCAAATCGCTTGTCTTGCGGAATTTGAGATGGCCGAGAGTATGAGGATTACTGCAGAAATGCAATTTTCCCCCGTTTCGATATGCGGTGCAATGTATTTGGACGATATTAGGCTACCATAATAACTGAAAAAGAGCTTTAGTTTCAAAGCTTCTCAACTTTGTATTTGCTCTATCCGTCGCAGCCTTCAAGTCTGGAATTTACTGTATTTTTATCATTCAGAAAGGGCTCAATTTAGCTTCTCACGTGGGACAGCTCTCGTTAAACCGGCAACAAACCGTGGCATCTATGTCGCGGTTTATGGCCGGCCAGGTACGGCGGTTTGTTCGCTTTAATTAGGCGGCTCTACGGCATCTACGTATGTCGCGGTATGTTGGCGGCTTCGATGTGGCGGTTTGTTCGCGTTTAACACCCCATTTACTCCCACCCTTGGTTGCCAATGCATTGTTCTGAGTGGAAAACTCGGGAACGAAAACCATCGTGAACACTGCGTTTAAAGGGACTACTGATTACTTCAAGTACAAAAAAAAAGACAGCGAAACAAGCATTTATAAAAAACTCAATTGGCGATACGGGCACCAGGTAATTAGCCGTCCCAACTTAACCATGTTCGTTTTTTCTCCGACTTTTCGCTTATTTTCACCCTCTTGATGGCCAGATCTACCTTCTTGTGGGGACAACAACACAACAACCGATTTTATCGCGAACTCAGCCTTCAAAGGCAGTGTTCACGATGATTTTCGTTCAAGAGTTTTCCACTCAAAACAATGTGTTGGCCACCAAGTGTTACCAAAATTACGAAGAAACCGCTTTAAACGCACTAAAACGTCTTTTTTCAGTGACATTGTTCTCAGGCCTGGGCTAGCTGTCCGATTGGATGAACATGATCACGGTGGTTGTCACCGGTGAAAAATGGGGTTAATCGAAAATGGAAGAATATTTAAGGCAAAACAGAATTAGTTAGGGTCTGAAGGAAAGTTTAGAGCAGAAGAGAGTAGCGAATTCCAAAAGACGGGTCCACAAAAGATTTCATTGTCACACCGAACAGTTCCAGTGAGAGCAGAAAGGTGGGGTGAGAGTAAAGGATTTGGTGCTCTTCTGGGGCGTTTTTCTCGATTTCTTCGTCGTTTCAGTTATACCCGGGGGCCAAACAATCGATTTAGCGATTAATCTCAAAATCGAAGATTATCGTGAACACTGCCTTTAAAGGCAGCATACACGCTCGTAAACGTGATTGAGATGACTACGGAAATAGAATGGTATGGCTCAGATTACAACGCCTACGCATTTTGAAGTGTCAAAAACGACCCACAATGCCGCTACACGAGTAAGAAGTTGGCCCGCCCTGTAGCGCCACGCCCTGTATTCCCCCTTTTCCTGCAACAGCAAGGTTGCTGGGTCATATTCCACCGTCGGTAGTGTTGGTATATTGTCCACCGCGAACCACACATGTCACTGACGGCGAAGATGACCCAGCAACCCTGCTTGGAGCAAAAAGAGCAAACACAGGGGCGTGGAAAATACAGGGCGGCAGCCAAACTTCTAACTCATGAAGCGGCATTGTGGGTCGTTTTGACACTCAAAAACATGCGTAAGCACGGCGTGTTGTAAATATACGGTTCGATTCACGTAGTTATCTCAACCACGTTTACGAGCGTGTACTGCTGCCTTTAACAATGCACAGGTCCAAGCCTGGATATTAAAGGCAGCATATTCCACGCTGCCGTAAACGTGGTTAAGCGGGAGATTCACTCCGACTGCCATGAGAATTCAGATCGTATGGCGTCGAATATAATGTCTACGCACTTTAAAGCGCTCAAAAACGACCCAAAATGCCGTTACAGGAAACCAAGAGCCTGCACCACCCGTATTTCCACGCCTCGCTGTGTTACTGCTATTTTCCTCCAACGCAATTTTTTTCTGGGTCATCTTCACCGTAGATACTGTTGAAGGATCGCCTAAGAGAGTGAACCACACACGTCACTGACGACGAAGATGACCCAGCAACCCTGCGTTGGAGGAAAGGGCAAATACAGGGGAGGCGTGAAAACTGGGGCGGGGCCAAAACTTACCCACTCCTGTAACGCGCTTTTGACGCTTCAAAAATCCACAGGCATTATATTGTAAATGCTATACACGGTTCGATTCAAATTATTATCCCTGAGGTTGACTGTGCCTTAAGTTTACGACAATGCATGCTGCAAGGATATTAAATGGAGTGAATCATGGACCTTTGTGTTAGATTTCTTCTTTTTTAGGAAAATTGATCAATGATTGACAGAGTCTGAACTTTTAGACTAGAAGCTGTCTATAATTATTTGTTGTGGAATGGGTTGGTCTGCAAAGCCGCTGTGTAATGGAGCTATAATAGGAAACAATTATTTGAACTGTTCCTGAAGTAGACTCTGGCAAACCTATGGTGGCTAGTGCATTTTTGTTTTTCACCAGCAGCGGAGCCAGGTGAGCCCAGCTGCTGAAATAGTAACTAGTGATAGAGAGGTTCCGACGAAGAAGCTACCGCTCCGCGCAATGATAATCGAAAACAGGAGTTCACGCGGAAATGAACCAGAAACGAAAGCAGAGAATGGGGTGCGTTTGAAGATTTCTGCTACCCACAAACTCGTGTTTGGCACCTGAAATAACTCCATGAACAAAGTTTTGACGAGAAAATTGTCTGACCTACGATGACCGTAAGGATGGATGGAATATGGTATTACTCTTCATATGCCCATTCGTACACAGAAACTCAGAGAAAAATCTCGAAATTTCGTTCGTCCTATTTTTTTTTCGAAATTGTATCGTCGATCACTGGTCGAGAGGTAGCCGCGACGAACACATGTGACACGCACGGAAGCGAGGAAGTAATGATAGTCATGATCATCGATCAAGTGCTGTCACGTGAGTTCACTGCGCCGCGGCTTCCTTAGAAGAGGAGAAGGATGATATAACAGTGTCGCGCAATCCTTTGCAAAAACAGAGTATTGCGGCATTGTTGGGCGCGATAAGCGCCGCACCACCATAGCTCGCTTCAAAGTGATTCGTATTCAGTTTTACGTAATTTCTGAATTTCTTTCAAGGGGCCCAATACAGTAGTGCAAAAAAACAATACATTCAGCTCCTGCAGCTGATCGAAATTTACAAGTTTCCTACCCAAAATTGATCATCATAAATTGATCAGGCGGTCATGATAGCAGAAATCTATCATGGTTTGACCTGCGATATCTCTTGGGCATATACATATAGTAAAATTTTTCCGAGAAGTGCCGCAGGTTCCGAGAAGTTACAAGCTTAAAATGGTATTCTTTGTGCTTTTTGTACCTTCCAAAAAGCGCATAAGTCTTCGGAAAATCCGGAAACGGACCTCACAGATGTGTTCAGCGCCCAAAACTTCCCTCTGAGGGAAGTTTGGGTGGCAATTTTTCCATACTTTGTCCAGACTGGGAGAGAGCGTTTCTGAACGGATTTTGGTTGGGCGTTTAATTATACCAATTGAGGGAGTTTTGTAAGCGTTTTAGAAAATGTGTTCCAAATTTGACTTCAAATTCTCCCAGGGTTTTGGGGTGCTGATCACGAATATGTGGTTTATCAGTCGTTTTTCCGATGTTTTGGCTGATTTCGTTCAAAGTGTCCCAACCGGGGAAAATTTCGAGGGATAAACGCCACTTTCGAGATTTCCGGATTTCTGCGATACATGTCTCAACATCATTCTCTGAGGGTTATTTGGAGTGCTAAACACGGAACTGCACTCCGTTTATCGATTTTGCAGATTACGGTAGATTACGGTGGGTATACGGTAGTTTGGTTAAAATCTCAGATTTCAATCAAAATTTGTATACGGGGGTTATTCGGGGTGGGGAATACGGATTAAAGTTCGTTTGTCGATTTTCAAAATACTAAGGTGGGTTTTGGCCCTTAACTGACATGTTACCTACCTTAACCTACAGTAAACCTCAAAATGAAGACAAATGGACCCCAGATTCGTGTTCACCACCCTAAACTACCCCTACATACAAGTTTTGAGCTGAATCCGAAAAAAATTTCTGAAAAAAAATGCCTGATGGGTACCCTTGCCTTTTCGCGAGGCTTTCAAAATGGTCATAACTTTTTTGAACCTGCAGCTCGGGGCGGGGTACTGACCATTTTTACTATTGAGCCAGAAGAGATACTAACGATAATAGTCGTTTTGGCAGATCCGGCCTACGCTTTGTATACCTCCCTTGTTAGAGGGAATTACAATCTTTTTGACAAAATACCACGAAAAAGGTCACTTTCACATAGCATAGCATTCGCCTCATTGAGGAGAGTCCGAAAACTCTCATCAAAATTTATTTCTTTACTTTTAAAGCGAGTTATGGCGTTCCGGCGCTTTGCGAGCACGAGAAACGCTGCAAAATGCCGTTTTCGCAAAAAAAAAATCTGTGCGGTGCCGTACCTTATGGAGAGGCCCATATCTGCTATTCATGTATAGCAGATTTCATAAACTTACTTGAGTAAAACATTTTAGCTTACGAGTTATTCGCAATATTCGAATACATGACAGTGGCAGCGATGTACGCGTTCCACCTCAGCTCATTCTGGAAAATGACCGGCTTCATCTACGTTTTTCACAGCAGCCTTAAATCTCGCACTCAACGGGTATGAATATTCGATAATATTTATTGCAGTGTAATAAATAATTTACAAATACATATGCACTTGGTTTCTCCGATGAATGTGTTTTGGCCCGTAATCGCTGTGAAAATATCATGAGAAATATTCAATTTTCTCCTTCTTTCCGACTAAATATGTACTGTACTGGGCTAGTCCTGCAGTTCTACCCGTAAACGTCCAAGGTATTGACTTGCTACCGAATCAATGATTCCAGCAGTTTCCGACGAGGAGGATCGAGTTCCATTGAGGCTTGATCGAGAAGTGCTCGCTCCCCCATCTGAAAAGGACAGATACAGAAGATTCGTCGATAAGAGCAGTATTTTTCTTCTTTCTCACCAGTTCGGCAAGTCCCTTGGCGAACTCGACCACAGCTTTCTTCACGTCAGAATCAGCTACTCCAGCTCTCAAGCACTCCCAAAGGATTGGAAGAGCTACCACCTCCACCTGCTTCGGCTTTGTTGGGTACAAATTGGCGTTCAGGCCTGAAGAACTTATTCTAGAACAAGGACGGGGAATATAGAAGAGAGCGATACTGACGATTGAAAACGCTCAGCATGAATGGTTTCTGCTTGATGTTGGCTTTTCGGGTGGCAGCTGCCATTGCGGGCGAAAGGCTGGCCGGGTCTAAAAAAAGAAACATTATTCTCCTTCTACGTTCAAACAACCATGAGCCAGAACGTAGAAAATCATTTGAACTTAATCTGATATCCGTAAAACTTTTGAAATTTAGATAGAAGGGCATGCGGCTCTGCAAGAGTTCTTAGACTCTAATGAGGCTGACTTCTACATCAGTGGAATAGAAAAGCCAAAGAAGTGCCAGCAAGTGACCGGGGTAGATGGCGAGTTGCCATCGGCGTCTGTTTTTATAATTCTTCTTTTTGTTAAAGGCACCGTCCAACCTCGGAATTGGTTTTCTGATTTCTGCCTGCCTTAAAAGCGGTCCCACGCTGATTCGAATGATGTTTCTGGGATCGTCCAAGGTCCCCTGGGAACGGAGTTATGGCTCCTCAAAATTGAGCAGCCAAAGCATGGCGGACGAGTTGTCCGAGGCTTGTAACTTCTGTCATTTGCAACCGATGTATGCGAGCCGACATGAATAAAGAGAGAGGGTGAGAATAAAGGGAAGAACGGGACTATTGATTGAAAACCATCGCTCACCTCTCCATTGTTGAGCTCGAAAGCTTATAAAAAGGGCGTGCCAAAGTGGCTTCCAGTTGTAGGCGCCCCAGGGTGGCTTCCTTCTATATCTCACTTATTCGGAGGAACTGAGAGCTCGAACTTGGCTGGTGCCATATAGGGTGGGTCTACTTCACCATTTTGAAGAAATCTCAGAGTTCTTCCCTCAGCTTGGACTGTGCCTTTAAGGTACTCAAATAAATTTGCACTGCAATAGAAAAACAACGGTTAAAAAAATTGAGAAAGTAAAACGCGATAGGGCCCTCTACTCCCCGAGAGGGTTGTCTCGCCTTTTGCGCCTCAAATTCCACTCGGCACCACTTTGCTTGTATTTGAAAAATGGGACAACTCCTCTCTCTGTGTGTAGGAGCCCCCATCCCAATAAAACATCAATTGCTGCAAACTTTTGCATGAATTCAAAGATAGCGATTCGTAACTTGCGATTTCGACATATCGACGTAGAACATACTGTCGTTCTCGGAGCCGAATGCCGCTCCGCAGTTGCGGACTACGGCTGTTGCATCACGCCACACGATAATAATCGTGCTCGGAGAAAGGTGAATCGTGCTGGGACTAAGTGGTCCCAGCACGATTATCATACTATTGCGTAATGCAACAGCCGTTGGCCGCAAATGGGGACCGGAATTAGGCTCCGGCAACGACAGTACTAGTGGGCCGTGATCATACTTCCCGCGAAACGCGACCGCGGTCATGCAAATCAGGCATATACATTTTTTGTCGAAATCGTTGATTAGCGTTGTACATATTGCGGTGCTTGTCATGGGGAGTATGCTCCCAGCCCTATGCGGAGAGATCGGTGCTCAAGTTTTAAGTCGAAGTTAATAAACGAAGGGAAACTAGTCCAGAGGGCTACACTGTCTTGACGTTCCGCTCGAAAAAAAGTAAAGCGGTCCTATTTGACCGACCCACTGGCTGAATATGGACCATGATATAGGGTTGTGGGTTGAGTAACGGGTGCATGTTAAAGAAATTACTTCGGAGCACGAAAACAGCAAGTTGAAAAAACTTCCTGATTCCGCAAAATTAAAACAGAATCTTCATTTTTTTGACAAATATTTGACAGCTACAGTATCGCTTGTAGGGGTAAGAATGCGCGCGGGGCACGTTTTCGGATCTTCAGCATCCCTTTTACGTAACTGCGTTCCAACTTGATTTTTTTCCGATTTAAAAAAAATTATTTAGGATTCTGGTGGAAAGAATTTCTATGAATTTGAAATGGCTTCTCCTTATTTCACTTCCCACTTCACTTTTTTCGGTTTTTTGTGAGGCTTCCACAGTCTGGTCCAGCTCGCCATGCGTCTCGTTAGCAGATAGCGAAGATCTAGTATCTATCCTATTTATCATAGAGGCCCCCTCGCATAAGTGATTATAATAACGACGTTAAAGAGGTCGTACTGCTCCTTATAGAACGCTCAAGTCGTAGGTGTCAAAAAAGAGTCAGAATTATCGTGTATGCCCTATATTGAGCTACCAAATTTCTTGTCTCCGCCCGCTTTCTCTACAATCCCCGTCCCTCGACAAACACTCCTAAAGGCAGTACACACGCTGGAGAAAGTGGATGAGATAGAGGTAACCGTTGAAAAAGAGTCAAAATGGCCGTTTTTGAACCTTATTGAGCAAGAAAAATATGCAGTCTCCGCCCACTTTCATTACAGTCCCCTCCCCTCATTACGAATCCTGAATAGTTTTCGTACTTCCAACGACGTGAGCGTTGTAGTATAGGCCGGAAGAGTCCATTAGTTTCGCTATCTGAACTGTTTTGTCGCTAGCTTCGCTATTTAGCAGAGCTCATTTGCTACGGCGTAACTCGTCCAGTTAAGACCCTATGCCGACACATATCTTTATTTCTTCATTTGAGCGAGTTTTCGTCGCTCTTTCTGTCAGTTTTCATTACTACCAGCTCCAAACCTTGGACTTTTGCGAAGAAATCGATATCATTTAAAACGTCTATGCTGCCTACAGGCGCGTTCTAAGTAGAGTTGATATAAACTTTTCTCAACGAACGTGACGAATCATTATTTGAGAATATTTGTTGACCAACTGTGTACCGATTCTTCGTGGAACCCAACATTTCGATCGAAGAACTCAAATATACTGTCCTACGGTGACAAAATTCCGGTCCGCAGTTGCAGACTACCGCGATTTTCGCCTTCAGCTCCAATAAAATCCTGCCAGAGCCTCGTGATCCCAGCACGGTCACCAGTGACAATTTCGCTGGCACTGCTTGTTACAACAGCAACTGCGGACCGGTATTTTGATTTGATAAGGACAGTGTGAACCCTGTCACGGGTATAAATTAGGATAAGTTCGAGACTGGGGATGGCATTTGGAAATGCATCACCTCTCGAGAAATTCGCTTCTTTTGTGGTAGGAATACCGTTGGTTTTGGGCCGCCAATTCTGAGAGAACAGTGACGGAAAATTTCCTTTATTGAGCAGACCATATATGCATGTGGACAGAAATGTTATTCCTACACGTATGGTACAGTCAGAGAACTTTGATTTATGGATCTGGGATGTTATTTGGGATCCTTCCAAGAAAGGCTATCTAAAGATTGAACGAATGCAAGGGTTTACGTTAAAGGCAGTGTTCGCGATGATTTTTGTTCCCGAGTTTTCACATTAAACGATGCGTTGGCCTCCAAGTGTTACCAAAATTACGAAGAAACGGCGAGAAACGCACGAAAACGTATTATTTCAGTGACATTATTCTATAGCATGGACTAGTTGTCTAGGTGGATAAACATGTTCACAGTGGCTGTCACCGGTGAAAAATGTGGCTAATCAAAAAATGAAAAAATATTTTAGGCACAACAGTGCATATTAGTTAGGGTCCGAAGGAAAGAACGAAGCAACACAAAATTGAGAATTGCAAAAGACTGGTCCACAAAAGATTTCGTTGTCACAACAAACAGTTCCACTGAGAGTAAAGAAGCGGAGTGAGAGTAAAGGAGTTCGGGCCCTTCTAGTGCGTTTTTCTGGTTTCATCGTCATTTCAGTTCTACTCGGAGGCCAAACAATCGATTCAGCGATTAATCTCAAAATCGAAGATTATCGTGAAAACTGCCTTAAAGATGAAAACTATTGGGGCGAAATTTTTAGTGTGCCATATAGCGCACAAACTCAGTCTGCGGCTGCACATCGCTGTGTAAAAAATAATGATCTAGTAATCACATTAGGGGATTTCAGAGTGGCGTAGTGGCGAAACTGTATGTTGCTGGGATAGAGGAGCGATGAAGAGTGGTATGCAATAAAAAAGTCCCGCGCGACAGCAGCGAGAGCGAGATTTTTAGTGTGCGAGCTGCTTGCGGCCCATGACAACGCCCCACCGCCAAGCTTCGCAGCGATAATATTCTGAAATAAGGTCAAACAGCCTTGAAAATTTCCCAATTGGTGGGTCGCAACCTAACTTCAATATAAGTTGGGGGTCGTATCGCCGGCTTCTTTCAACTCGTTTCTTGTTGTTCTAAACTCAGCTTCACTGCAGATTGTTTTTTATCCAATCCCGAACTGTTCAGACGTGTTTGTCAACCGGTGGTGACCCAAATGCCCCTCAATGACTGCTCCTACGACCACGGACGCCGTTGTTCCGATGCGGGTCCCGCCGCGATTTGGGCTAGATTGCATTCCTGTCGCTCATAATAGCGACCAAGTATGCCATACCCCGTAGAGTGAATGGACGGCGCGACGGCTCTGCGTCACAGCCAGCAAGCCGCAACCGACGCGGCGACCGCTGGCTGCAACTCTGCGGACCCCTACATAGGGTTCTGCAGAGTTGTACCGTCCGGCGACTGGTCGCCGAGCGTTAGCCTTGATGCGGCGTCGGTCGCTCCGGTCGCAGAATATAATCGATGTTGCATCACCCAGAGCTGTTCGTCGCTGCAAGCAACGTCGCGACTTCAACTCTGCAGACCTTTTATGCCTGATGGGCGCGGTCGCCGTCACTGGTCGTGGGTTGCATGATCCCCATCTAGCATGGTATGATAAGATACTCTCCTGAATATACATGAAG
Organism: Aplectana chamaeleonis; assembly: GCA_029168955.1. Classification (NCBI taxonomy): domain Eukaryota; kingdom Metazoa; phylum Nematoda; class Chromadorea; order Rhabditida; family Cosmocercidae; genus Aplectana; species Aplectana chamaeleonis. The sequence goes on along the minus strand of JAPDOI010000125.1, from coordinate 486,367 downwards.
CTTGTTGAAAAAGCACTAACCGATTCTCCTCACGGTCTCGTTGAGGCATTTCTGTGCTGTGTTGCGGTGGTCGTCACTTTTACTCGACAAGTGTGACATCAGCGCCAGAACCAACTGATTCAGTACCGCCTTCAAGTGCACTTCCGTTGAGTAGAGCCTGGAAAAAGATCATTTGCAAGATATAAATCAGAATGTGATCTACTCGGGTTTAATCCAAGAAACTGTTGACTGACTTGCAAAGAGTGGGCAAGGTGACAAGGTAGGCGTCAAGACCTTCAAGAGCGACCTTGCCATTTATGTCATTCAGGCGACCGATGAACGCCTCGATCAGCTGAAAACACGGAGGAATAGTCGGCAAGTTACTTGTCTTTTCCAATGAAATCGAACTGTTTATAACCTTTGTGTCACTGGCGACGGCCTTATATGCAGCTGAACACATCTCGATGAAACGCTTCAATCCGCCCAGACGTCGCTCCCACCTAAAACACACTAGTGAAATTTTGATAAAAGTGGAATATTTTGGTTTACCTGAGACTAAAAGTACAATACATCTGTTCAAAAAAGTAGAGGTTGGAGCAAGGTTTCAATGACAGGACTGAAGCTCAGCTACATGAACACATAAATAGTTAACCCAATGAGGGCAGAATTTAACAGAAAAAAAGGATTGGCCTGCAATTTTCAATTCTCAAACTTTACAAAATCTAGACATACCCGGCAGCGGTGAGATCAGCTCGAATTTCGTCTAGATCCAGTTGCACGTTATCAGGAAGTTTTCTTGCCACAGCCTTTCGCACGCTTCCACTTCTGGACAGTGAGCTGGCCAGAGATGTGCAGGTGCTGTCCAGCGAGTCCAAGCCCTACAAATTCTTTTTCTTTACCACCATAAGCAGGTCTTGCTGTTGGGTCTGCTGTGCTTCTGTATCGGAATAATCAAATCTCGGTCACACAAACAATTTCAAGTACAGTTCAAGGCAACGGAAAATGGCGATGGTGCGGCTGCGTATTTCCACTTAAAGGCAGTGTTCACGATGAAAATCGTTTTTCTGTTTTTCCACCTATCTTGAAAAGCGCCCCATGCTGATTCTAATGATGTCTCTGAAGTCGTTCGAGACCTTTTGGGAACAGAGTTATGGTCCCTCCAAGATTGAGCTGAGGAAAATTGTGGACGAATTGTCCGAGGCTTGTAACTTCCGTCTTTTGCCTTCGATGTATGCGAGCTGACCTGAGTGAAGAGAGAAGCTGAGAATGAAGTGAAGAACGGGGCTAATGATTGGAAATCATCGCTCATCTGACGATTTCGAGCATTCGTTTGTTCACGTGGGTGGGCGTGTGATGCGCTTTCGGGGTTTGCCTTGCGCTCGAAGTGGCAACTTCGGGCTCCTTTGGAGCTTTTCCTGGCTTGTTTTCATGCGTTCTTTCGACGTCAGCGATACAGTATGCCCCTCAACTACCCATTCCTAGTGGAAACTGAAACACATTTTTTATCGTGAACACTGCCTTTAACCTACAGGGAGCCAAGGCTGGCTCGGTCTCAAGGTGCGGACGTCCCGGCATAATCGATGGCAAATTTGTATTTTTTTCCTGAATTTCCGTAGAAAAACGGAAAATTTCTCCCCACCCCACACACACATTATAATTACACTTTGAGTCTTCATCATATAAACACTCAAGAATAACAAGGAAAAAAAAAAGAAAATTCCAGGAAAAATTTTTTCTCTGGTTATTCCTGCGGTTAGATATGGTAGAAACTTAGAGTGTATTGATAATACGTGTGTGTTAGGGAAAACATACCGTTTTTCTACGTTTCGGGTGTTTTTTCTTCAAAATTCAGGCAAAGAATACAAATTTGCCGTCCATCTTGCCGGGACTTCCACAACTTGGAACCGAGCCAACCATGACTACAGTACGCTCAACACTTATGAGACCGCGTGTCCACACTGCGCATCCACGGCTGTTTTGCCCCTTGGACCGCGTGTCCACACTGCGCCCCCACGCCATAAAACTTTCATTATTTTTTGAATTTCTAATGCGTGAAGTCCATCTTGAATACGAATAGGTTCTTTATAATAACCTATTTACATTCACAGTGGTCAAGCATTTTGATTGTTCCTAGTAATGTTACATCCATCTCCGGAAATGGCACTTTTCGATTTTTCGAGCTTCTTTTGTCGGTAAAAATTGTCTCAAACTTTACTAATGGGGGATATTAGAATGATGCTTATCACGGAACTGATGTTCTCAAGTTGACTGTCGGAATAGCAGTGCCGCTTATTCGAACTAACTGCAGTACGTCATCGTTTCAAAATTTGCTCCCTTGACCCCGAGGGTTATTCGAGTTGCTGCACAAAGTTCTGGCGTTTGCTTTTCAATTTCCAATGAAATTTACGTCGACTGCGGAATGTTAGCCATCGATCAACGTTGTCTCAGATTTCGCTAAATTGCGGGTGGAGGATAACTGCGGGGGGGATGGTGGGGTGAAAACCTGTCAATAGTTCAATGCTCAAGATTTTTTTCACTTCACTACGGGGTGTATTTGGAGGCGTTGAACAATGGAATAATGTTTATTTCACGATTGCTAAAAGCACCGTTGTTGTGTGCCGTTCGTTATCCGTTGGTAAACTTAGTGGTCACTTGAGGAGGAGGGGGGGGGGGTGCTGATGATCATTTCACTGACTCCCATTTTTATAGGTTACAACAGACAACTTTGCAGGCCAAAGTTTATGAGTCCGCCGAATGTTCTCCATGGGATTTAATAGGGCATTACATCTTAGAAGTTCGTTGCTTTTATCAAAATTTCAATACTTTAGGTTGGCTCCGCACCGCACAGTTCTAAACATTGCCTGTAACCTGCAGAAAATTCCAAAAGTCGAGAGAAAAACGTTTATTTCGTAACCAGCACGCCCAAAAATTTGCGGAAATAGTTGCGAAGCCCTTTGTGAATGTAAAGTTGAAATACCTTCGAGAATCAAGACACAGCAGGTCCGAAAGAAAGCGGTGGATCATTGCTACACCTTGACCGCGCTCAAATTCTCTGCGGACTCTCAGTACTCTAAGGTGGAGTGGGAACGGAATACTGGTTGTGTAAGTAAGGAAGCCTGCTCCGATCAAAATGGTTCCCAGCGGACCGCGTGTCCACACATGTCACCCACGTAAACGATTAACCGTGGAGCGCACCGATCGGCTGTGGAAATTCGCCGTGGAGCAGGCGGTCCCTTAAGTGTTAATGGAAATACGCAACCGTACTATTGCCTTTTTCAGTTGCCGTGTACTGTATGTTTATCATAACAATATAGGCGAAAAATTGCACCGTACGGGAGATTGGCGTGGTGAGATTAGGAAAACGTCATATAGCAATGGCTTGCGTCTAAACCCTGTTTGTGGTCCGTCGTAACCCTCGGTCGGCTACTAGGACAAGTGCCGAATTGCCATTCAGAGCTTCCCATTTTGTACTTTCGATCAAAAAGCCGAAATTCTGCAGAGGAAGCAAAAATTCACCATACGAGAACTTGGCAAAGCCGTGCATAAGCCGATTCAGCAAATTGGGTGATGGTTATAATGAGTCCGAACCGCAAAAACGGGCGGGGGAGGAGCGAAGGGCTGTGATTGGAGGTAAGCGCCTTCTTCTCAAATCACGGCCCTTCGCTATTCCTCCTCAAAAAATGAAAACAAGTTACTTGCAGTATAAATGTAACTTACTTGAATGTCTCAAGTAACTTACATTACATGTAACACATATTTATATTACATGTAAATTACACTTATGTTTCATTTAATTTACACGTATACATATATTCACCGTGGGTGGCCATCACGCGACGTAGACCACACGCGAAGCAAAAAACGAGTGCGCAACTATCCCACAACACACGGTAAGCGGAAAACGCCGTGCGTGGCCTTCTCTGCTAGTTTGCGGTCAAGTAACTTGAACTTGGGCAATTAAACCAACAGCAACGCCAGCGCTCAGCCTGACCCCGAGATTGCGTCGTGCACTCTTAGGGAAATGTCTTCTTGGCCTACTTAAGTTACTTGCGACTAATCTTGTGCCATTTGAAGGCAGTGTCCACGATAAATTTCGTCCTCGGTTCTTGGCCGGAAATCGAAACTTCAGGGTCTCATTGGAGCACTGGGGTCGAAAGAATACGAGCCCGAAAGAGCTCCATACGGCTCCGAAGTCCGCTCGCGCTAGCCCTTCCGCTCGCGGTCGAGTTTTCCGGGGAACAGTTTGGTCCGCATCTACATCAGCATTGGAGCGCGAGCGCGGCTAAGTTTTATCATTGGAGCGCATTTGCACACATTGTCTACTTCAGGCCCATGCCCGTACAACTGATCCACCGTTGAAATGTGGCTTTCAAGAAGAAGAGCTAATTTTGGATGTTTCGCAGCGTTTTGCATGATTCTTTCTTCACTGATGAAACAGTCAGATTCTAAACATTCGTTTTCCGGTGGAAACTCGAAAACGATTTATATCGTGGACACTGCCTTTACTCAGGTAAAACTAGTTGTCGAGAATCGAACTAAAAGTTGTCCTGCAGGCGTACGAATGCAGGACAACTTTCGCAGACTCTAGAGAATTCTGGACAACTTTTCGCCCAATTCTCGACAATGACGACTTGTCCACCAATTACGGACAACTCCTCGCCCGATTCAGATGGTTTTTTACCACTCTGTTTGCAGAATACCCAATTGCTCATCGTATATACTGTGGGTCTACAAAATCGTTCAACATGGGCCGCTATTGGCCTTGCCTAGCCCCAGTGCGCTGTCAGTGCAGTGGTCTTCGGAATTACTCTAACATAAGAAGGTGAAAATTTGAGTGAAGAGTAAATCGACCACGCTGAACTCAAATATCCCACTCTCGTGGCCCCTAGTTTTCAATGTCGACTACCGGCAGGACCACACCTGAGAAAGGGTGAGCCATAATACTGTAGCGGTGTTCGGCCTCCATCTTAGGCGTTGGAAGTTTGCATGGGAGGTAAAAAGACCCCGATAGACTCAAACGTCCTACTCTCGTAACCCATACTTTGGAAAATGTGGACTCCCGGCGGGACCCCACCTGCAGCTAGCGGCCAAACCGCTGGCTGCAGGTGTGGACCCGCCGGAAGTCCACATATTGTACATTAATATAATGCTAAAGAACCATTGCAAGGTTTAGAATTGCGAATTTCGGTCAGAACTGAATCGTTCGAGATTTATTTCAAATAACAATCCTAATTTCAAACGTTGTTCTAATACTTCTTGGGTAACTTCTTCAACAATATATTTCAAATCTAAATGCTGCAACTACCTATCATCAAAAAAAAAGATCACTACTTGAAAGTTCGAAAACTTTAACAATTCACTAGATTGGAATTCCCATGTTTTGGTATGTTCGCTATTCTGAGAAGATGAAAATTCAAAAAAAGGAGTTTGATATCCAAGAAATCGGTGGAATACATTATAATTGATTTACCCTGTCCCAAACGAGATGGCAAGCGTAGAGCCCAAAGAAGCGGCGCGTCTCTGACATTTTCGTATTTTAAGACGTTTTTTACCTTTCTCACTTCATTTTCTTACATACTCCATGGCTTTTTTGCGTTCTTTTCCCTCAAAATGCTCGTGATATTCACTCTAGATACATATTTTGTTCTTCAAGTAGCAGAGAAAGTTTTTCAGGATATGGATAACAGGTCAAAGAGTCGTCTAACCCGTCGATTTCACCGTAAACTGGATACAACTGAGCTGTTTTAACTTGTCTGAGGCCATTTTTTCCCTCCATTGTTTGGTTGCAGTCTCTAGAGTGTCTCAGACAACTTTAACATCGATCTAGGTGCTTCAGGTCACTGATGATGTCAGAGACGCAGAGGGCGGCGCGCTGCTTCTTTGGACTGTAGGCCTGCCATCTCGTTTGGGACAGGGTATAACCAGCTAGAAGAATGGAGAAAAAAAAACCACACAGGACCCACACAAAAAGAAAAACAAAAACAAAAAGTCGCAACATTTGATGAATGTGCTGTAAAGAGGGTTCTGAAGTGATGTCCTGAATTCTTGGGAAATTTTCGACATATATTCCAAACATATTCTCATTTTCGGAAGGGTTGTCGAGAAATCTGTCCGAACTCTCGGCAAACAGTAGTTCCCCCGAATTCTCGGCAACTTTCTCTAAATTCTGAACAAATCGTTCTCGACAAATACTGCGAACATCGGAATTCTCGACAGCTTCTATCAACTTTCCGGACAAATTCTCGATTGTCGACCGATTCTCGGCAACTATTCGTCCGATCCTGGACAACTAGTTTTACCTGAGTAAGTTACATGTAACATATCGGAGGCGCATTGTACGCGATGATTCGTTGATATGTTGCATGTAATTCAAATGATTTAAGATAAGTCGCAAGTAATTCACTTCAGCTTAGATATGGTACAAGTAACTTGTTTTCGGCCTTTTATGTTACAAGTAACTTGTTTTCATTTTTCTGAACCAGCCATTTTCGCGGTCTGGACACATTACGACCTTAGCAAATGTGAAGCTTTTGTCGTGAGATTGAGAACTGCGCCAGTATTCTGCACGTGATTTACGCCTATTTCCTGCCTCGTTTTTTCGTTCAGCTTCAAAAACGTTTACTGAAGTTATTTTGAAAAATTTCATTCCAGTTTATGTTGTAGTCTGAGCTGAAACTGTATTCACAAGTGATATTCATGGGCCAGCGATGGACCACAAGCAAAGCTTTAAAATGCAGCAATCAGTCCAATGTGTCCAATGAGTCATGTTCGTGTTTTTTTTTATCTAGCTTCTTTTCATTCCCTTTGCCTATAATAATTTTGAAGGTCTTCTGTCTGTTTGTTGGGCAATTGCAGGAAAAGGTTCAATAGATGGTCGTGATTGGGTTAATGATCGTATGATTTTTTGATGGTAACTATAAGCAGACAACAAAAACGAAATAAAGTTAGTGAAAACCAGGGAATATACCAATATCAACTTTCTACCGAAAGCCGACTGATACATGCCTTCGACGAGGGGCGCTACGAGGGTCTCTCACCAATTCTTGTCTAGTGAAGGGAAGGGTGGAGCTACTACATCGCCGTTCGCGATCGATCTGTGATGCACGAACACTGTGCGTAATAATCGCGTCTCGTCCACTCGTTGGACCAGAATTGGTGAAAAGCCTAACATACTTAGCACATCGGTCACAACCGCACAATCACTATTGTTCCTGGATGCTGGGCTGGAGGTAATATTTTAAACACTGATTTGGTTGATTTTGGGATTGTTTAGAAATCAATGGGGGAAATCTGGACAGAATTCAAATAAAATGTAAACCTTTTTGTCGATCTCAGCCAAAACTGACGTGATTGCACGATATTCAGAGTCGCTAAGATTCTTCTTCACCTGCCGATCGAAGTTGGGATCCTGAGTGATGAGATGAATTTCCCAAAGGAACAGATAAGTGTCTCACCCTGAAGTTTTTCAGTAGTTTTCACGCTCACCTGGCTCAGATAGATGAGCGTTTGCTTCCCGTGCATTCTCACATGCGGGTTGGCGTCACGACTCCACGTCAGTAGTTGAGGGATAAGCTTTGTTACCTGATCAGAATTAGCCATCAGTGTTGAAGCTCCCACTCGTGACACCAAAGTGCCTACGAACCCCGCACATGAAGCTCGGATGGTGTTATTCTTGGACCTGAAGCACGCATGAAAAGTCTTTTCGGACGGTTAATGATACGGAATTGGGCACAAACTTTGATCCAGCTAAGATGATCGCATGGAGAGCCTTTGCAGCTGACGCATGCTTCACCACCTTATCCAGAGCCTCATTAGCGTCCTCGCGAATGAATGCGTTTGAAACGTCGCCCGCCTTGTTGATCAGAATCGAACACAACTGCAAATCTGGTATTAGTCTTGATTAAAGTTAACGATTCATAGTTATTTTTGGAAGCAGCTCTTAGCTCAGAGATTTTTTATGGCTCCATTATCCCGAAAAAGCGCCAAGCAGTAGGAAAGGTGAACGACACTGATGGCCTGAAAACCCGTAAAATCAAAATTCATGTGGTTCTAACGCGCGCGGGTGCGGAGCGGAGGTAAAAGATAGCGAGAAAGCGTAGGACAGACGGAGGCAGCAGATACGCACGCGCGACAGGTGATGGGGGCCTAAATGTTTTTAGAAGATATGATCGCGTCCTAGCTCCGCGGCAAACCACAAACGTTTTACCACTGCACGTTTTGGCATTTCAAATGCTTTGGACTCTGATGTTAATGAGTCAAAACGTGCAGTCCAGCGCGAATGGTTTGAAACGCCTCTTCTCCACTGTGGTGTCATTCTGCTATACATTTAAAGCCATAATCAAAGAGTTGAGACCACTCTGAAGATAAAAACTATTGACAACTCACCTTGTCCAGCTCGGTGTCCATTTTCCCCCGCATATTTTGCGTGAGTGTTCCCGCACACATGAGTGCGACCCGTGATACACTTGAGCGTAAATTTTTGCACTCGTTCAAAATTGCAACAACTACCTGAAATAGTATTTTGTTGAAATCGAAAAATACACACTGAGCTATGCACATCACACCTTAAAATGGTAAAACTTCTCAAACAATGAAGGAGACATTTCTGGAAGCCGACAACAATTCTTGTAGGTGTGGTAGTTACCCTTGCTCTAGCGTGCGCTCACTTGACTACTCTAACATCCTTGATCGCATCACGTATTGCCCCACAGATTGTTGTAGTGAGATTCAAATTCGATGTTGTAGGCTGACTCTTTGGCTTCTGCGAGTACATACTACGATACATTTGTAGACTGCACTTGAATTGGCCTTTGTCTACGTATTTATGTGCAATATTGATGCGATAACACTGGGCCAACGAATCAACGTTATGCAGCCGCCTGAGACTCTGGTTATTCCAAACAATTTTCAATTCGCGTCAGATGGGTTTCGCTTGCTAGTCTAAGGGAAGTCAAACCAATCACTCATTTTATAACGCATAATATTAAAGCATGACACAGGAATACTATTCCAGGTACGGAGTAATTGATCAGGACGTCCACTTGCTTGATTATTTTATGTCTAAAGCTTGTCCAAATGGGACTGTCCGCCTACGCGGTCGGTGTACGCAACGCGCGGTCGTCACAAAGGGATTTTTCAGGCGAACCTCCGCACGGCTGCAAACTCGGATAAGTGACTGGGATGAAACTCAACATTTGTCTAACATTACTGCCACCCGATCTACAGATCAGAAGATGCCTACACCGCGGTCGCTCAACACACACGCCAACCGTGTGGGTGGATAGTCCATTTCAAACGAGCTTTGAATATGTCACATAGGCGACGCGTGGAGACCTTGCCCATTCTTGTCCCGACCGCTACTTGATATACAGGGCACATAGTAAACCCCCTGTTAGCCTGGGTTAAGGTATTGTACACGCAGGGACCGAGTCTTATTTCTTTTGATTCTGCTCAGACAATCCCGTAAGGTAGAGGATAATAGTCAAAGACCCCACTAATCCATTGCCTGAAAAAAACTAGTTTCAAAACTTCTCGCATCATTAATTTCCCACCTCCTCCGACAATGCTTCCTGATTCTAGTGATTGAACGGGGCTGCGGCGGTAGATCGTCCCGCGCGATCGAAACCCCGCTTGATGATCCAAGCGCCGCACGACTCACCGCAATGATAGCTTCTTGTCCATTCCCTACACTGAACTTGATAAGGAGACCATACGTTTGACCTCCCATTAGGTAACAACGACCGACCCATTCAACTCTACCCGCGTTTTCAGGCGGGTCCAACCCATAACCTAAGCAAGGAAAACAACGAGTGGTTTTCAGCGCGTGCAGAGCCTCTAAGCTAGAGTGATTGTTTATCTGACATTCAAGTGTCAACGTGCTGATGAATGGTAGGCAAGGGCATTGGCGCAACACACGATGGAGTCCATTAGTTCGAGTGACTTCAGACGGATTTCACGAGTCATCTGAAAGCTTTTGTGCTGAGAGAGGACACTGCTGCCGGAGAGCGCTATCACTGCAAGTCGTAAGTTACAAATGACATATTAAGTTCACCTTATGTAATAAACATGAACATGAACATGAACATGGCATGACAGTTGGGATGAAACGCAAATTGGGGCTTGAAAAGAACACGAACTTAGGTCGTTGAAGTGATAGCAAACCCTTTTCCATTGCGCCAATATACGCACTTCAGAGTTCATTTTTATTTCTGATAGAGGCCGGGAAAGTTAGGCGCCCTGCAAAGGCCATGCGCGGTACCACAGCGCGAGTTGCACGGTGCATTTATGTATCGCACCTCACCACGACTTGACTACAGGTCACAATAGAGGTGGGCCTTGACTCTTGTAGGCTGGACAGTTAACCATCTAGCCGCATCGTTATTTATCGCTCGACTTCTCATCAACTGATGGAGCAAACCGACGCAGCGATCCGCCGAACGTCATCCGATTGCTTCTCACTCTGATGGGGTTAAAGGCACTGTTCGCGATAAACTTCATCCTCTAATTTTTCATGACAAACGCTTCTCACGGCTCTCAGAAGCAAAACAGCGTCGAAAAACGGAAAGAAAACCTACCCAGGAGCCGCAAAACGGCTTAGAAAAGTGGGCAAACCCCGCCGCTGTGGGCAAGTCCCGCCTCTTCCCGCCCCTCGACGTGAACAAAGGAACACTCGAAATAGTGAGTTGAGCGATGGTTTCCGATCAAGAGCCTCGTTCTTCCCTTCATTCTCAACTTCTCTCTTTACTCAGGTCAGCTCGCATACATTGGCCGCAAAAGACGGAAGTTACAAGCCTCAGACAACTCGTCCACCATTTTCCCTAGCTAAATTTTTGAGGGACCATAACTCCATTCCCAGAAGGTCTTGTACGATTCCAGAAGCATCATTGGAATCAGGATGGGACCGGTTTCAAGATAGGCTAAAAAACTGAGAAGCGATTTTTATCGCGAACTGGCCAGAGCTCCAACCCTAATGGGCTATCAGATTTAAAGCCAAAAGTGGAGACCTTGCCCACAGAATCACCCAGACAACTACGGTGATAGCTGTATAACCATAGGTCTAGCCCAGATTTGTTCGGATAGCCTAGTTATTTTGAGGCTTCTTGGATGGTTGCGCTCGACAATAGAGCCGATTTGTGTGACAAGGTCTCAGCAAACAGACGATTAAAAGGTATACGAAGGGAGCGGCAGGACACATGCCAGAGCCCATTTCGGCTATTCCCTATTTCAGTGCAATGTGCATAGCTTTTTCCCCAAACAAGTTCTAATAAACTGTGTGATTCTGCAGCTATTTCGGGAAGTTCTTACCTCATGAATGTGAGCTTCAACATCTTTTGGATTGGAAACAGTGAGTTCGCTAATCATATTGATTCCTTCCACTTTATGAGACCTGAAGATGACAGTGTAGCGTTATCCAATCAGTTGCACGTGGAATAACCGAAGCTCCAGCTCGTGATTCCAGATACGGGCTATAGGTAAGAGATTCTCAACTCAAATACTGACAAAAACAGCCATTACTTCGACTGCTAGGCTGTTACTGCTTCTCCCCTCCAAATTCATGCCGGTGAGAATCCGAGAAAAAATTTATTCAACACGTGCGTTTGAGCAGCGGTAGCACTGCTCACATAGCGACGGCATCCAAATGAGACTTTGCGTTCACTATTGAAGGCTGGCACAAACTCGGTGCCATATGCTATAACATAGGTGCACCAGGTTTGCGCCAACCTCCAATGGGGAACGCAAACTCTCATCAAGATCCATGCGGATGTTATATAAGCAATCGCCTTGGGAAATCGAAAAAGTCACTCTTGACAACGCAAAAATCCAAAAAGGTCAAATGGAGCGGAACATACTGTCGTAGAAAGTATAAAAGATAATATGACTCTAACAGCTAAACCCTACCCTTAAGTGTAAAGAAACAGGGATACGTCTCCAGGAAATATTGAAGTGTTGTCAAGATAGCGACTTTAATAAAGCTCCTGTTGTAACGCTGAATCCCTTGGAAGCGTCAAAAAGGAGTCAGATACCGTATTTGAGTAATATTGAAACATGAAAACTTGTAGTCTCCGCCCATTACCTCTACAGGTCCCGTCCTTCAATACAAACTCGTGCAGATTGTTTGCATGAATTCGGTCACTTTGGCTAGTCTTTGATGTTTCCAGCGACGTAAGCGTTCTATTAGAGGCCGCAAGAGTCTGTTGGCCTCGTAATTTCAGCCAAGCGAGCGTGCTGCGGGGTATCTCGCCCATCTCCATTCTAGTACAAAAACAAATCATTCTTTTTCCACTTGCTCCAAGTCTTCGTCGTTTTTTGTTGGTTTCCAATACTTCCAGCTCCGAACCACCGATTTATGTCATAAAATCAATATCATTTTTAAGCGTGTATGCTGTTTTTAAAGGCAGTGTTCGCGATGGAAAAAATGTCCATTTTTGGCAGAAACGTGACGTCGGCTTGGATCCTGAAGAGTCTTCGCATTCACTGTTGAAGGTTGGCGCAAACTCGGTGCCATATGCTACATATAACATAGGTGAACCGAGTTTGTGCCAACCTCCAATGGGAACGCAAAGTCTCTTCAGGATCAATGCCTATGTTATGCTTTGGCTCCCTCTAAGAAGGGTAAGTACTCGAGAGTGCCATCCACTGGAGTGTTTGGAATAATGTGAGAGGGAAGAGAGGACAGAACAAAAGTAGAGACTCCTCCTCCTTGAGATGACCTAGGAGTATGATATGCAGTATAGCCCGGGATGTTTGGATGTCTAGAGGTAGCAGAGGGAGAGAGTTTGGTCTCCTGGACCATGATGACATCCGGGTGTTGAGTACGGGCAAAGAGAGATAATTCAGAAATCTTGGTCCGAAGGCCGTTTAGATTGATGGGTACAATAGATAGGGGGCGGTTGGTAGATGAGGAACTTGAGTTACTGGAGGCGGAGCACACAATACAACGAAAGGAAGAATCGTGGTGCCTCACAGAACTGAGACCCGAACAAGAGAAGTGCACCCACCTTTGGCATCCAAAACATTGGACGCTGGTTCCATACCAATTGACATCTCTGTCGCATGTGGCACATGGGTACTTCTTCTTCTTCGCGGGTCCTAGATTTCTTTCGACGCCGACCATTTGTAGAAGAATCCTCAGGAGAGCTGCAGCCAGTCAGCACCTCTCCCATGACAAAAACCCTCTCCGCGGAGGGATTGACGTCGGTTTGCAAGGAGGTGATCTTCTTTCCTCCACACTGCCACGGCACGAACGTACGACATCTCGGCAGCAGCCCTGCAGTCCTGAAGAGACTGCCCAGTGAACTACTGCCCATTATTGCTGACGTCATAAATACATCGTTTCGTACATGTACACTACCCCAAAATTGGAAAGTGGCTCGTGTTATTCCACTGCCGAAGCCGGAAAAGTCACCATCCACGGCTAAAGGGTACCGGCCGATCAGTCTGCTCTCACCCATCGCCAAAATATCCGAAAAACTGGTTGTGGAGGAGCTTGCCGAGCATAACAGCCAACAGCAGCACCAACATGGTTTCCGTAAATTACATTCCACCACTACGGCCTTGTGGGGAAATTGTGAGCTACTCAGACAGTAGGTGCTGGCGGATCGCTGGCTTTTGGCGGGCGGTTCGACATCCCCCCCGCCATCCGCCCGCCAGTAGCCAGCGATCCGCCCTCCAGTAGCCAGCGATCCGCCCGCCGGCAGCCAGCCATCCGCCCGCCGGTAGCCAGCGATCTGCCCGGCAGTAGCCAGCGATCCACCCGCCAGTAGCCAGCGATCCGCCCGCCAGTAGCCAGCGATCCGCCCGCCAGTAACCAGCGATCCGCCCGCCAGTAGCCAGCGATCCGCCCGCCAGTAACCAGCGATCCGCCTGGCAGTTAACATCGATCCACCAGCCAGTTATCAGCGATCTACCCGCCGGTTATCAGCGATGTACCCGTAATTTGGACCCCTTCTCCTTTTGATCCCTCGGGTCGGGGACCAATTCTTAAAGGCACAGTGCAACCTCAAAATCGATTCTCTGTTTCCCTTCTTATCTTGAAAATGGTCTCACGTTGATTCCAATGATGTCTCTCTAGTCGTACAAGGCCCCCTGGGAGCGGAGTTGTGGCCCCTCAAAAATTGAGCTGCGGAAGCATGGTGGACGAGTTGTCCGAGGCTTGTAACTTCCGTCATTTGCAACCTATGGATGCGAGCCGACCTGAATAAAGAGGGAGGCTGAGAATGTAGGGAATAACGGTGCTATTGATCGGAAATCATCAGTCATCTCGCCACTGCTCAGCTCGAAAAATCGTAAAGGGGCGTGCCAAAGTGGCTTCCTGGTGTGGGCGCCCCAGACTGGCTTCCTCCTATATCTCGCTTATTCTGTGGAATCGAGAGCTCTCACTTGGCAGGTGTTATACGGGGTGCGTCTACTTCATAATTATGTGGAAATCTTAGATTTGGCCCCTGAGCTTGGACTGTGACTTTAAGCGCCTATGACGCGGTGTTAATCAACCCAAAGAGTTGACTACCTAAACATGTTGAGGAAAACCTGGGCCAAAAAATCCGGTCAAAAATTTTTTACTGCCCAAGAAACTGAAGCCCTGAAGTTTGTGCTGCACCCTAGACCCCAACCGGCGTATAGTCGACAACAGGTCGCTTTGATATTTTGCTTTCCTTATTGTTTCTTGAAGCAAAGCCGATGTGCCTATGTTATACATAACGTGCGTGCACCGAGCTTGCGCCAAGTCACAATAAGGAGCGCAAGGTATGTGGGCAACCGGTGCCGGCCGTACTCCTGCACACCTCAGTACTGCTCATCTACTGCCTTATACCCACATAATAATGAATCAATTCGTTTACTCCGTCCCGTGTCTCATATTCTACCCTTTAATGTTTGAAAACTTTACAATTTTTCTTAGAAGTTGGTTCACGACAGATTGACCTACCGGTGTACGATAGGCCTCTTCGAACACCAGACACGGCAGTGGGTCAAGCTCTTCAAAAATTGAAAGCAATGCCCCAGTCTCTCAAAACAATTACGTCCAGCCCGCCCCGCAGTGTCCGAACAGGAGTGAAATAGCGCTCCGCATTTGCAGATAAGGTCTGTTGCAGCACGCAGCTTACAAACAATCTTGCTGAGCCCTAAATGATAGTGCCGTGACCCCGTAGACCCAGCTCTAGTATATCCGAGCTGCTCGCTGCAACTACGGTTGTTTGCAGCTGCGGACCCAAAGTTAACTCCGATTAGGGCAGTAGAGATTTGAAGCTCATCAGCTGCGCTAGTAGTGTACTTTGCGGTTCGATTGTGCTCCAATATGGGGCGCAGGTTGGATATTGTGGAATCATTCACGCGACCATCCTTTCAGGGCGCCAGTTCACAATCACCCTGAAAAGTTCTGTGGCCATATCCATGAAACTACGGGAGCCTCCCGGAAGGGTTCCTATAAGCAGCCAGTGTATGCGTTGGGCGAACTTTGGACCTTCCCGGGAGGCTCCCTTTGTTTCATGAATACGGCCAACTAACTAAATCGCGCCAAAACGTTTTGCTAGCTACAACTAGCCGCATTTCCATCTTCTGGCAAATGGAGTAAAATCACATTGTGCTAGAGCGGACAATTTGGCTCACTCGGCACTTTCACAGAGTTAGTAAGGGCTCCTACATTGCCTAAGTTCCAGAAAAATCTGCATTGTGGGTCTCGGAATAATGAAATTCTATTTGCCATGCGTTCCTGATTGAAGGTTGGCACAAACTTGGTGCACCTATGTATTAGCATATGGCACCGAGCTTGCACCAACGTTTACTAGGGAACAGAACGTCTCACTAGGATCCATGCAGATACGACATTTCAAATATCGTAATTCGACTTTTTTGAAACTCGGACTTTCGGGTATATTCAGGTTTTGTAATTCTTACCTTTCGTATCCTCCCATAGAAAATCCTCAAAAATGTGGGCAGTCACGGTCCACATATCCAAATTGGGGAACCTCATCACTCGAATTCAACACTGCGCCCACACAGCTAGCCTGCACACTAAACCGGGACACCGCCTGCACGCCGACACGCGACGCGGCCGGCACCCCGACACGCGGCGCTATGACTGCTCCCAACCTCTATTGGGGCCTTCACTGGGTGAGAGGGACCTCCAGATAGGGTTCAAGCACCGCAAACTTTAGTAACTGAACCGAGGACGCAGCTGCCATCTGACTCCTGCGCCTGAAAAATGCGTCATATATCTACTTCCCTGGAAGGAGGCTCGCTTCCTCTAAAAACAAGGTTGACACCAGTTTGCTTAAGTTGTGCCCTGGAAGAAAAGACCGAATATCGAATTCGAATGACTCCCTTTTTTAACGTCCGATTTTTGAATATATTCGAATGACCCTCTTTTTTCGAGGTCCGAATTTTGAATAGTTTCGAATGAAATTGACTCGAATATATTCGAATAATTTTTCGAATAATTTCGAAGCGACATACTGAAAACAGGCCAAGTGAGCCGTCAGTGGATGATCGTAAATTACTCCAAGCGCAGGAGAGGCGGGGAAAACTCGGTGACTCTTCCATTCACGCGCTTCGCTTCGCTTCTCCCCCGTTCGTCCACTCATGCGCTCCGATCATCCCCCTCTGCCCGTCCCTTTCGTAATCGGAATACATTACGACCACCACCCTAGTTGCCCAAGAAATACTGACAACACAAGTCGTTTTCGCTGATGCGACCTGAGCTTTCTCTTGTAAAACGTGGATGAGTACATAGTATACTTATGTCGAGTCGAGTCATCGAGTCTTGGTATCGACTGAAACAGTCGACATCGAGTCATTCGACTACTCGATTATTCGAAATTCCTGAAAATCGAGTTAGTCGAAAACTCGATTATTCGAAATTTTCAAAAATCGACTTAGTCGCAGACTCGATTATTCGATAGACCCGAACAGTCGAATAAATTCGATAGTCGACTGTTTCGAGTCAAAGAAGTTCTCCTTCAGTTAAACTGTTTCAAAATGCAGTTGAAGACCATGCACCTAATTTGCCGCCAGTTGTTATTTGCTCATAGTTCTCGAATGTTCTCGTACGGCTCACGACCATCTTTTCCACTTAAAAGCAGTGTTCACGATAATCTTCGATTTTGAGATTAATGGCTAAACCGATTGTTTGGCCCCCGAGTAGAACTGAAATGACGAAGAAACCGAGAAAAACGCACCAGAAGGTCACGAAATCCTCAAGTATCAGCCCGCCTCTTAAGTATCAATGGAACTGTTCGTTGTGACAATGAAATCTGCTGTGGACCCGTCTTTTGCAATTCTCCATTCTGTGTTGCTCCGTTCTTTCCTTTGGGCTCTAACTAATACTGTTTTGCCCAAAATATTCTTCCATTTTCGATTAGACCCATTTTTTACCGGTGACAACCACCGCGAACATGTTCATCCAACCAGACAACTAGTTCAGGCCATAAAATAGTGTCACTGAAATAAGGCGAATTAGTGCGTTTCTCACCGTTTCTTCGTGATTTTGGTAACACTTGGTTGCCAACGCATTGTTTTGAGTGGAAAACTTGGAAACGAGAATCATCGTTGCCTTTAAAGCCGGTACTGATTTACGCCAAAATTCCTCAATCCTCACGTGTGAGCATACCGATAAACTCATTAGAGATAACAAGACGGTCGCGCGATAGCCTGGAAATTATTACATGACGGTCAATTATTTCACCTTGCTCGAGAAAAAAAGGCATGCAAGAGGCTTGAATGCATTGGGACCAGCGGAACGTCGCAAAGCAACCGAAACTTTTGGTTTTCAAATTTGTTTTTGATGCTTGACTTTATCCTCCTTTCTCTTAGAAAAAAGGTGGGAGATCCAGAAAACTAACAGCTTCTATTGTGGCCACAGAAGCACAGCTTCGCAGATACGGAGGAGAAGCTGCACTCTCCGTCGAAAAAATCGGGCAAGAAGACGAAAAAGGCCATGAAGGCCAAAAAGACGAGGAAAACGGCTAAAGTCTAGCCGAAGAGGCTGAATATCATGACGGAGAGTCCACTATGAGTTTGGATGATCTAGAAGTAGACTACGATTTGCCCTGGCTAATTATTGTTACACTCAGCTCCGGCTTTTTCCATGATTATCGTCTCCAAAGATGAATTCTGATTGTTCATCCATTAAATGATCTCGTTTCGTTGAACCGTATTTCTCTCCTATAGTGAAATTTGTTTGGTTTTCTGAAGCTTCTGGAATTTGGTCGATGGATATTGCTAATCGACATTAATACATGAGTATTGGTTCCGGCCGTCTTACTGTGAAGATGGCGTTTTTCATTGCCAGATATACTTTTAATCAATGTCTTGAAGCAGTAGAAAGTGGTATGCTCAAAATAGTCAAGATAAGGTGCTTCAGAAACTCAATGGTTGAAAACTGGAAAAATTGAGTTAGTCAACAACATGACCATTCGATTATTCGAAAAATCGAGTCAATTCGACTACTCGATTATTCGAAATTTTGAAAAATCGAGTTAGTCGAAAACTCGATTATTCGAAAAAATTTTCGAGTCGCCGAAGGAAAGTACATAGCACCATCTGTGCCAAGAATTTAACGATATTGTATGGTTTCTATCATATCTCTAAATAGCCGCGGCGTAGATGTTATTCCGCCATCTTTTGAGGCGAAGCGTTTCTCTCCATTTCTAGCATACACCATATGTTTTTTCAAAGACAAACGCTTCCCCGAATTAGGATACTAGAGATAAACTGGGAGAATTAAAGAACACGTACTCTAATGAGCTAAATACAAGGTAAGCATTATAAGATCTTTCAACAATTAAGCAACATCAAGAAAAAAGCGACATATAGAAGTGAAACAACTATGACACTGAAGTAGAGATGGCGGATGGGGATTTATGGCGTGGCAGTGGATCAATAAATGAACTCCGATCCACTCATCATTGATTGACCAGTTTCACCGTGTACAATTTGAGCGGGCGGATCGCTGGCTATCGAAGCCCTGGCGGGCGGATCGCCGGCATGGTGCGGGCGGATCGCTGCATCTCATAGCTCAGCGGGCGGATCGCTGGCTATCAAAGCCCTTGCGGGCGGATCGCTGGCAGGTTGCGGGCGGATCGCCGCTTTAGAGCTTGCCGGCGATCCGCCCGCTAGGGTGCTCATGGTTCCCAGGCGCCGCTATCCGCCCGCCAAAACGCAGCGATCCGCCCGCAAAGGCTTTGATAGCCAGCGATCCGCCCGCCGAGGCCACGATGAGCAGCGATCCGCCCGCAACTTGCCGGCGTACCGCCCGGAGAGGCCTTGATTGCCAGCGGTCAGTCCGCACCTGTCCTCTGAGTATGTTGTGGACGGCTTCAATGCCATCAAACCCAAACGTACTGTTGGTGTGGCCCTCGACTTAACAAAGGCATTTGACACTATCAATCTAGGCCTACTATCAGAGAGTCTGTTGAAGTCTACCATCAAGCCATGGCAGAAGCGGTGGATAAATGCCTTCACTAAAGGACGTCGGGCAAATGAGCTATTTCAGGGACATGTTTCCAATGGCATCCCCATCGCCGCTGGTGTCCCTCAAGGAGGAGTTTTATCGCCTGCACTTTTCAGTTTATATCTAGAAGATCTGCCCGTTCCCCCTCAAGACATCAAGGTCGTTGCATACGCGGATGATATTACTATTCTGTGCCGAGATCGCGACATCAAGGTAGCCGCCAGTAAGATCAATCACTACTTGATCGAGTTGAAATGTTTCTTCGATCGCAAAATGCTCACAGTCTCTGCCTCCAAATCATCCGTCACCGTCTTTTCCACTGATAATGCAGAGCACAGTGCCCATCCTATGGTGAAGTGGGACGAAACTCAATTGGAGGCCACCCGATTCCCCAAGCTGCTTGGACTCGTGTTGGATCCTTTCGTTGAAGTTGCATAAGAACACTGAGCAGAAGCAAGCCACAGTGAAAACAAGACTCGACGTCCAGCGTGCTCTCGCTGGAACGTCCTGGGGATGCAATAAAGAAACGGTCCTGACCACGTATAAGGCTATTGTGCAACCTGCCTTGGAGTATGCTGCGCCAGTCTGGCAGCACATCGTGTCGGACACCTCTTGGTCCGAGCTGCAGCGCGTCCAAAACTGTGCTCTGCGAATTGCAACAGGCTGTTCTAAAAGCTCTCCAATAGAGCACTTACACGCCGAAGCTCGCATATTGCCAGATAGAGATCACTGCCAACTCCAGGCGCAACAAATGTACATTAACATCGTGAAGCAGCCGAATCATCCATCGCGAAGTGTACTAAACCCGGTGAGAGAGAGATGTATCAGAAAGCCTTTTGCTGATGCTCCGTCGAAAGTAGATGTGCAGAGATGGACCGAAGCACAACAAGAACGCCTCCGTCTCTTGCGCGCGGAGCATACCCGATTCGTGAAGGAACACTTGAGCAGAGTTGCCATAAACTCCATCCTGGGAGTCGCACCTCCGAAGGTCAGCGAGACAGAGATGGAACTTGGCAGGCGTGCCAGGTGCACCCTTGCATCTTTACGCTGTGGACACTCACCCATGCTTATGTCATATTTGCATAGGATTGACAACAGCAAACCTGACGAGTGTCCTGATTGTGGTAGTCAAGGGCATACTACTGTGCACCTGTTCAATTGCGCGAAGAGACCGGCTTTACTAACGACAATGAATCTGTGGACGAACCCAGTGCTAGTGGCCGAGTTTCTGAACCTATGACAGAACCCCTCTCTGTGGCTACAAAGAAGAAGAAGAAGAAGAAGAAGAAGAAGAAAGAAGAAGAAGAAGAAGAAGAAAGAAGAAGAAGAAGAAGAAGAAGAAGAAGAAGAAGAAAGAAGAAGAAGAAGAAGAAAGAAAGAAGAAGAAGAAGAAGAAGAAGAAGAGAAGAAGAAGAAGAAGAAGAAGAAGAAGAAGAAGAAAGAAGAAGAAGAAGAAGAAGAAGAAGAAGAAGAAGAAGAAGAAGAAGAAGAAGAAGAAGAAGAAGAAGAAAGAAGAAGAAGAAGAAAGAAGAAGAAGAAGAAGAAGAAGAAGAAGAAGAAGAAGAAGAAAGAAGAAGAAGAAAGAAGAAGAAGAAGAAGAAAGAAGAAGAAGAAAGAAGAAGAAGAAGAAGAAGAAGAAGAAGAAGAAAAAGAAGAAGAAGGGTAAGTACGGAAGTGCGAAGGAAAACGGTCAGAAAGTAGGGTGAAAATCTCGTGGTCCAGCCGCGAGGATTTCACGTCATGTAACAGTTGTCCTGCGTTCGTTTCACCAGTGGGGGAGAGGCCAAATTTTTGAGAACTCTTTGTCGCAAAAGATTCTAACATCCAAGTATGTGCATTGGCCCATCTTATTCTTTGAGAGATTTCGTTACAGGAAACAGAAGACAAAGAAGTCCCTCACCTAAGGATTTGAAGCTCAAAATATTTGCGACGTTTGGTTTGACGTTTTGTCCGCAGTGTACAAAACATACCAGCAGGCGTGAATTAATATTCAATAGATTTTTTAGACAGTTCTGTTCTCCAAAATTCTGAATTTTTTTTGGGGGGGGGGCTTTCCCCTATTATCCACTACATCGAAAGCTTGCCTACTCAAAAACAGAAAACCAGAAAACCGTTTTTCATCGTGAACACTGAATTTAGGGGATTTTTAAGAACGTTCATAACTACGCTAGTAGCTTGAACGACAAAGATGTGAAATCCAACGTGAATGTTCCGCTGAGGGGACGGATCGATTTAAGAAAAACTCTGCTGACGAAGTCAAGAATAAAATGCTAATGTGGAAAAAGGCGTAATATGAAACTGTGTTCTCACCAATCGTCACTGTCGATCTTCTTCAGGGCCTCAGACACAGACTTTGTCCCCATATTTTGACTTGTTCGAGCTGGAGCTGCAGACGATGACACAACCTTGTTGTTCACTTGCGCTTTCGCCGATGGTGTTTTCGACTGTGCAGAGAGCAATGCTTTTACTGGAGCCTGCTGCTTTCTTGTAGGACCGGATTTCTGAACGACGCTTTTTAGAACAATTTGACGTGCTGTCTCATTTTCATGGATTATGACCCTGAAGTACATCCGGTTATCGAGGAAGCAATAAATTATCAGGAGCTAGTCCTGCTACAATAACCAACGTTGTTTCTATAACATTGTGAAAGTTCGCTAGAGTAGCGCTAGAAAATAGAAGCGTTCACAGAAATATTCAGTTTGCAAGGGGACACGTAGTACTTGAAGTACACATGACTGTTCTTCAACGATTTTTTACAGACCGCTCAAATCTACTATTTCTTACGTTTAGGTTCATTCAGTTCTTTTCATCCACAACAGAATTGATTGTAAGAGCTATGTCCACTTTTGGAATGAGGAGCGACATGCTTGCATCGGAGCACTACAGTTCAAATTCGAATTCAGGCGGATCAGTTTTGACACCACCGAGCCGCCCACGGTTGAAGTCTTTACGATTCATTAGGGGTATGGTATACAATACCGCTCATAGGATTTGGTCAGAAATCGAGTGAGGTCGGATTTTTGCGTCTTTTTCGTCTTTTTTTGTATAACTCGCTTCAAAGCCGAAATTGAGCGAAACTAGGGAGATATTCATAATCCAGGCGTTGAGGGCTATCCAATGGTGCAGCTATTGTAAGGTTTTCGTTGAGAATCCTGGAAATTTCGCAATCAACCAGCTCTCTATGTACGGTAGACACAGAGAAGCGCAGGCGGAGACGGTAGCGCACCATCCATCACGGTACCGTAATCACAAACCTGGTTGATGACGAAACTTCTGTAGTTCTCAACGTTGTCACCACAAAGGCTAAACCATTGGGTAGCCCTCAACGCGAGGATCACGAATATCTCCCTAGTTTCGCTCAAAGTTGACTTTGAAGCGAGTTATACAAAAAAGACGCGAAAACCCGACCTCGCTTGCTTTCTGACCAAATCCTATGAGCGGTATAGTACCTTGTCGCTGTCACAAACGACAGTCATGCAATCTAGCACAAATCGCGGGGGGACCCGCATAGAAACAAAGGCGCCGTTTGTCGTAGGAACAGTTGTCGCGCGACAGCGAGGTGTCGCGGAGGGCTGACATACTGCAGATATGCCGAAACCTGCCGCTGTCACTGCGCAGCGCACTCCGACAGTAACAGGCTTAAAGGACGGGAGTTCCGCGACAGACGGTTGATGTCGCTATGCACAGCGAAGCAACTGTGTGTCGCAGAAGTATACAATGCCCTTAACTCAGTCTTTATTTGTTCGTCTTCCCGGCAAGTTCGCCTTCAGTTTTCTCTCTGTCTAGTTAATAATAGGTTTTCAGATGTCAACGGCACCATTCACGACGGATTCCGTTTCCGAGATTTCCATTTATGCTGAAAGCTCTTGCATCCTATATAACAGCTACGTCGCAAAAACAGTGAAAAAATCATTGAAAATAGTTGTTTACGGCAGAAATGTCCTCAATCAACTTTTAACAAAAGAAGTGTGGATCGCCAGGAGTCACTGTGTTGACCCATGATCTAACGGTCAAACCAGGTTCACCTCTGTTTCAGGTGGCTTGTGGGGAAAGAAAAGGTAACCGATATGTGTAGAAAAGATATCCTTCAAGTAATCGTTTGACATATTTCTTCAAATTCCCCTCATTTGTGCTTTATCAGTTGTTGATCAGTCAATTATACGACGCTGAAAGCAAATTTCGCCAGATGACTGACGGACGGCCGGCTTCTTTTGACGGAATTCGAGACATTCGACCTCCTACATCTCCGCAATGAAGCGTTGATGACCCATCAAACTCCCCCTTCGTACTCAGACGGGCCCGATCAACCAATTAAACTTGAAAAACAAGAAGTGGTTTTCAGCGCGTACGATGCCTTTAAAGGCACAGACCAAGCTCAGGGGCGAAATCTGAGATTTTAACATAATTGTGAAGTAGACCCCATATAACACCTGCCAAGTGCGAGCTCTCAATTCCTCCGAATAAGCGAGATATAGGGGGAAGCCACCCTGGGGCGCCTGCACCAGGAAACCACTTTGGCACGCCCCTTTTACGATCTTTCGAGCTCAACAACGGCGAGATGAGCAATGGTTTTCAATCAATAGTCTCGTTCTTCCCTTTATTCTCACCCTCTCTCATTATTCATGTCGGCTCGCATACATCAGTTGCAAATGACAGAAGTTACAAGCCTCGGACAACTCGTCCACCACGCTTCCGTAGCACAATTTTTGAGGGGCCATAACTTCGTTCCTAGGGTTTCTCTCACGATTCTAGAGACATAATTGGAATCAGCGTCAGACCGTTTCCAAGCTAGGCAGAAAAACAGAAAAACGATTCTGAGGTTCGACTGTGCCTTTAAGAAATCCTCCATCCCACCGCGGACATTGTTCGTTTGGCTCATGTGACTAAAAGCCTATCTATTTCATTACTCTTTTGGGCTCTTGCAGCGTTCTGTGAAGTACTAAAATACGGATTTTGTTGTGTGAATCGGATTTTGGTCGATTTCGTCATTCTGACCGTGCACAAGCACCACGCATGAATTTCTTTCTCCCGTTCAGAGTAACGTAGCTCCCAAAATCCTTTGGAGTTCCGGCCCATGCTTCCTCCTGTACCCCGCTTGCATGGTGGTTTGGGGGTGTCGCACTTGGCGAGCGTAATACAGCAGGGGTTTACTCGAAAATTAAAACATCAGAATTCGGATCTGAGGGTGTACTGTGCATCCAAGTGTGTATAAATTGCAGGGCTTCGGAGTGACTCTAGCCCCACTGGCTTCCTAAATACATATTCAGTCTTTAGTGGCCGCAGAAAGCTTGGCATTCTCAACACCTTCACCCTTTTTTCGAAAACTCTCTAGCACTGCAAGTTATTGATGAATTTTTCCCACACGGATTTCAGTTATTCGTATGCACCTCCAGTGTTTCAGTGGGAAACGATACGTGATTGCTGCTAGGGTTTTTTTGTTAGTCATAATTCAATGGTTCACAGACGATGTGGATACGAAGCCATGGCTACAGAGGGCGCTGTCCTTTGAGTCGATGAAATAAAAAAAATGCCTACGCAAATGTTTCTTTGCAAATTAGATAGTGAGATGTCGATGATTTCTGTCAGAGCAAAACAGAATCAAGGAGTCAATTATTCAAAGGGACAGGACGGCGAAAAATTTGTTTTCGGAGTTCCTGCTTACCTTGGAGAGAATCCCTCGCTGATCGCAGTGGTATTTCTGGATCGTTCAAAGCCTATCCCTACATTTTGAGGGCGAAAGTTTGGTGGACAAGTTGTCTCAGGCCCGTATTTCTCTTCATTAGCAGTCCCTTCGCGGAACCGAACCAGGATGAAGAGATAGATCGGCAAGGGAGTCAAGAATCAAAGACGCAATTGAATTCATCCATCCATCAATCCGCTATTGAGTTAGGAAATCAAGCGAAGGGACGTGGCTCTTGGTGGCGACTGAGGGGGCCGGGCCCTTGATAGTCGCATATATCTCTCTTCTTTAGAGGAATTGACTTGGCAGGTATCACGCAGGAGGGGTCACAGTTTCACAAAAATCACAAAATTCATGTGTGAATAGGCGTCCGTTTACCTAACATAACATTTTGGTGCAGCGCAACTTCGTTCATTCAATTTTTCGCAAAGTGAAAAATTCACTATATTAGGTCTTATTAGGAATGAGGAATTGATTTTCACTGGCGGAAAGTGGATGCTTATGGATGTCACATAGATACATGCCTACAATCGCACTGATCTTTGCTTCTCACATTCAAACGAAGAAAGAAGTAAATGGAACGAGAAAATTGTTAACACTTTTGAGAAAATTCACAAACTTACGCTATTCTTGAGAGCAGCATGACCGTTAGTGATCGGGAGGCTATGATGACTTGTGCTTTTCTTCGCCAATGCTCCATAACCTCCGACGGCTTGGTGGGAAAGCTCTGAAACATGGAGAGTGCATATAAGGGTACATACGAGATTCGAGGTCTCCTATTTGCTCTTTCATGGATATATTATTTATAAGGCGTATTAGCTTTTCAGTCCACTCGAGATAATCTCATGATTTCTGAAATCCCTAGCGATATTGGGCCCTGACCTGATTTCTTCACAAGGACGGGTCTACCGTAATCTCAGGAATGATATTACACAGCCCCCATTCGGCTCTCGTAAACAAACTTGATGATACCCAATAATAAAGGGTAGAATATAGAAGAAGTGGAGAACGGTGTGTTTTCATTCACACACCGTCCTTCTTCAGGGGTCAGAAGTTGAGTATCTGCCTGGACTACTGAGCAGGAAAACAGCACCACCGGTTGTCAAGATGTAGCGAAAGTGGAGTCTAAACTTATAAAAATTTAGAGCCAGCTCGAGTGAGATTACGGTAGCCCCGTTCTGGCGCACTTGGCGTACATTCTTCTGATTTCTTCTACATAGGTGGACGCCTTTTCTCGTTCAAACTACTATTCTTAATGTCTGGACATCGAAGAGAGCAATCTGAGCTCCAAAGAGCATTTTGGGACTAGCTATGTAGGAGCAGCACAAGACATTATGGAATGAAGACATGTGAATGTAGGTGGCAAGAGATCAGCAGCACCACACTTTAAGTGAAGTTTCTGGGAAAAATTGGCTCAACACCTAAATGAACATGTGGGTCCTCCAGCTGAAATCAGGAATCTCGGGAATCTGGAAAACGATTAGATGTGGACTCTGGCCCAAACAATGACCCTGCAATATTGTATGCATTCTATACGAAAAAAAAATCGAGAAAAATCAAAATCGTATTTTTTTCTCATTCCGCCTTATTTGAATCCAGAAAGCATACTTTCGAATTCACTAGAATTGATTTATCACCAGATGCCGTACGCATACCGTCCCCAGCAAAGAAACAACCTAGCCCCGTCGGGAGAGAATCGATGGCTATAAAATTTACTACATCAAGTTGCTTCAAAGGCAGCGCTCAAAAGTGCTATCGATTGTATTGTCTTAATCAAAGGTATTTTCCTAATCTCATCCTTACTTCGAAGTAAGGGGTTGGACCAGTGAGATATGTAGCAGGGGACCTTGCAGGATAATCTTCAATAGTAATACTTTTTCGTCGCATGGAATAACGAGATAGTCCTACAACAACGCCAAACGAGAATCGAGAACGAGAAGTCTTCCGAGGTTCATTTGAGGAAAACTTTAGATATTCGCAAGTTCATTAAGAGCTTTCCAATGTTTTCAAACGAAATAGGTGAGCTTTTGGTACGTATTGATTGTTCCCTAGGCCGCGGAAGTATATGCAGTACGGCCCAGATCTGTCATTCCAAATCCAGTGAAGGTCCTGTCGGTGAGTATTTCGAAGTTATAGCACGAATTCAAATTTGGATAGATCCGGATAAGTCAAAATTTTTGTGCGCTGAACACTATCTAATGTAACTCCGAAACCGGTATCGTATAAATGCTACATATGAATCGCATCAACTGAGAAAGATTTTTGTTGGAAAATAAAACTGAAGACGAAGAGAGGAAGCACTTTTCGTATTTATCCGATATTTTTCAAATGGAATGAATTTTTTAATGGGAATCAGTGTTTAGGTAAAGTTTTTCAATAAGCAGAACACCTGTCCTCCTCGGAAACTCATCTGGATACTGAATTTTCAGTAAACATGCTCCTGCATGACCTAACGAAATATTGCCCGCTCGGAATAAATCCGTCGGTATAATCTTCATAAAGCCAAATAGCTGCAGGACGCAGTCGACAGTCAACAATGTTTTCCTTCCCTTGACTGATCCTCCAGACGATGTTCTTTGTACCAGAAGTCGAAAATCCCGACCAAATTTCTTTGGTCGCCACCGACGCGTTGGAGAGAATTCGAGCATTAGTGTTTTCTTCTATGAATTTTATAAGCAACCGGCTTATTCGATCCTCCAGATCTCGCTTTGCTCTTTGAAGTCAAACAAGCATTGTTATCTGCCGGCTACCATCGACGAACGCCCGGTTTGCTCAAAAAATTTCAGGTTGATAATACCCACTCGACTCTTCGCATGTAAGCTCTGGTAAATCCGTAGTGACCTGTCGATTTCGACTATCACCAGCATTATCACCAGCGGTGGCCCTTGGTGAAATATAATTAGTGATAAGGAGGTTTCATCGAAAAAGCCACCGCTCCGCCTGTGATAATCGAAAACAGGAGTTCACTTGAAATGAACCAGAGTCTAACTGAACCCGCTCAGTCAAGGGAAGACGGAGACTTTTAGGCACTTAAAGGCAGCAGACACGCTCGAAAATGATCAATTTTATGGATTAAATTGAAGTTCTGAAGCTGCTAGTATTCAGACATAACGAAAAAGACGAAAACAAATCGACGGAAATGAAGGTATAACGGTACGTTCTATATTGGCCCGGAAATGGACGAGTTGTATGGCACTGGCTGAAATAGCGGAGTTAGCAACACATTTGTTGGAATAACGACGCTAATGTACTCGTATGGCCCTTTCCGGAACGCTTACGTCGTTAGAAGCGTAAAAAGTAATCTAAAATGGCCATAATCGAGCATTGAATACCTGTACGGAGGGGCGGAGCCCGTATCGATGGGCGGAGAAAGGATGATTTCGTGACTCACTACGGCTCAAATACGGTCATTTGAACTCGTTTTTAACGCTTGCAACTTCGTGAGGGCTCTTCTAGGGCCTGCACGTCTCCACTGATGTAGATATCTCAAAAACTTTTCAGGGCGTGTCTGCTGCCTTTAAACTGTGAGCTGTGAACACCTATTTCTACTAAATCACTAGAAAATCCGTCCAGGAATAGCGATTTTCTCCCATTCGTGAGAGTATGTCGGTACTCTTGAAACAGCCTATTTTGGAGTTTAATGTCAAAACTAACTAATTCGTCCTCTACTACCGATAAAATGCTGCACACTAAGCGTTTTGAGGACAACGAGTTCAGCGATATAATGGTAAATTCCGCAACAACGTCGATCCATGCCGGCGACATATTAAGGGATGCGTATACACCAGGATATCAAGGGTATGAGAACAGGGGCGCCCGCGTTGCGCCATCAAGGCTGATCCTTTCACCGACGATTTTCAATTTTTTTCCGAACTTTGATTGCCTATTGAAGAGAATATCAAACGATTGAATTCGGTTACAATATAAAAAAACTCTTCGGCAACAACAGGAAAAATCTCTTGTGATCTGCCTCGAACGCGCTGAGCCGCTGCCCGTGGATACCTCCACCACCTGTCTACTCCAAGACTCCTTTCTGGAATACAGGCTGTGCGTGCAAAGAACCGTGCCTCGAATTTCATTGCTACTGTTTGCGGTAGACAAACAAAGAAATGCCTTTCAGCGGAAAAGCTCCACAAAATCTTGATTCTCAAAGAAAAACTATTTCCAGAAAGACCCCTCAAAAGGCGTTCAGATTCTAGTCACTCCCATTTCGTGTCATCATTTTGTGGGGTCGCAATGTCAGTACTCCAAACCTTGTGAAACATCTCAGCCAGGCTCAGATAGTCGACTGAACACAAGAGGTCGGATGGGATTTTTGTGCCTCATAATGCCTTCAAACAACCTAGCCTAGACCGAGCATAGACCGACTACCATGAATTGTGTAGCACTAATTTATTCCGTTTCCGGGCTCAAAAACTTGGAAACGGAAGCAGAACGAAAGAGGCCAAAACACCGGAAATACGAAAACGGAATCGGAAACGGGACACTTCCGCACAGCCCTGGTCTATACTTCTGAAATGTGATGGGTGCCCAGTCCCTGAATTCCAGAGAGCCTCCACTATGAAGGGATATTTCGTCAAAAGCATAGCGTTCTGCTAATTTGGCTGACATCAACTCAGCACCCTTGCAGCAACATAAGAAGAACAACAAAAGATCACTTTCAAGCCTTCTGCCCAACTCTGCACTTGGATTTGCAGAAGCCCTAGATTCCTTTGGAAGTTAAGATCGCAGCCGAAGGAAAATGACCCAAGACGAACGGGACCCTAACATTTCCCTACACTATCTCGTGCGCCCATTATGTGACAATTTTCCAGATTTTATTCGGTTCTACTTAAGAAGAGAGCGATCAGCCTTGGAGGCAGTGGTCACGATGAAAAACGTTATCGAAAAAAAATTACAAAAAATCAGCTTAGATCAAAAACAGCTGGAAAACTATGAAGGTAGCGCGGTGAAAAACGGGCTAGAATTAGAGTTTCTAGGGCACAAAGAAACCAGTTCGTCCACACGTGCACAGCGCCGACCAAAAAGATCGCAGTCTCATGCCGAGCAGTCAAAAATCTACGACATTCAGAGAAAGAAATAAATGTGAATTCACTCATCAAAAAGAGTTGAGCAATAAAAGAAAGCACTCCAGTCAATGTTTTTGACTAGATGTGTACTTAAAGGCAGTGTTCACGATAATCTTCGATTCTGAGATTAATCGCTAAATCGATTGTTTGGCCCACAAGTAGAACTGAAATGACGAAGAAACTGAGAAAAACGCACCAGAAGGGCACTAAATCCTTAAGTATCAGCCCGCCTCTTACGTATCAATGGAACTGTTCGTTGCGACAATGAAATCTTTTGTGGACCCGTCTTTTGCAATTCTCCATTCTGTGTTGCTCCGTTCTTTCCTTCGGGCCCTAACTAATACAACTCTGCCCAAAATATTCTTCCATTTTCGATTAGTCCCATTTTTTGCCGGTGACAACCACCGTGAACATGTTCATCCAACCAGACAACTAGTCCAGGCCATAAAAGAATGTCACTGAGATAAGACGAATTAGTGCGTTTCTCGCCGTTTCTTCGTGATTTTGGTAACACTTGGTTGCCAACGCTTTGTTTTGAGTGGAAAACTTGGAAACGAGAATCATCGTGAACACTGCCTTTAAATCCGGAGGTTCATTGATTGAAATTCAATTTCAAGCCAGCTGATGTTCTTGATATAAGAGGTCATCGATGCCAATGATGTGGAGTGGGCTCGTCCACCATAAAAAAAACAAGAAAGTTCAGGTTTCAAATTTGGCCCAAAACAGTGGTTTTTCGCGATTTTTTCTTCTAGGTCCTACTACTCGAGACCCAGAAAAGGGTTTAGAGGGAGAAAGACGACAAGCATATTTGATCGCGACCACTGCCTTTAAAGACAGTGCCCACGATAAAAACCATGTCTGATTTTTTGGTGGAGTTCGGCAGCTGCGGGGCCTAGCGGAACCCTACCGTTGAAAAAACTGAGAAAATTGAGCTCGGAACGGTCCACTACGGCCCCAAAGTTGGACACCCATCAGCTCGTCACCCCCAGATGCACTTTCCACGCCCACCGACGTGAACAAATGAATGCTCGAGCTTGTGAGATGAGCGATGGTTTCCGATCATTAGCCCCGTTCTTACCTTCATTCTCAACTTCTCTCTTTACTCACGTCAGCTGGCATACATCGGCTGCAAAAGACGGAAGTTACAAGCCTCGGACAACTCGTCCACCATGTTTCCTTAGCTCAATATTCGAGGGACCATAACTCCGTTCCTAGAAGGTATTGTACGATTCCAAAAACATCATTGGAATCAGCTTGGGACCGTCTTCAAGATTAGCGGAAAAGCAAAAAAAAACGATTCTCATCGTGAACACTGCCTTTAAAGTACGTCGCAGGGAGTCCGATAACATATGGCCCGATCGTTGTAGCTAGCGGTGCGGCGTCACCGGCCGACGGGGTTTCGATCGCGCGCGGAGATCTACCGTCGTAGCCCCGTCCATTGACTAGACTGAAGTGAATGAACTCTATGCATTCCGCCTCACTCCGCTTGCAGACTTATTGAATACTTTACAAATTAGTTTACAGCCAACTCGATAGGACAGCTTTCTACTTTGAACAAAACTTGTTCCAAGTGCTTTCGCACTTTGCCAATGATAGAAAAACCGTACATGATATGCATAGCGTCAGAGTAGGCACGACCATATCGCAACAAATGTGAATTACCGAGGCAAGAGTTACCAAACTTCTGCAAATTTACTCGTCGCTCCGAAATAAATATTGCGCTGATGCAGCTGATTTGGCAAATGGGTTAGTGTAACGATGTGTATGCATATACACATTACAAACATCACATGGGTGTCCTGTAGAGAAAAAACCAAGAACAAAACCGGTGCTGCTCTGAAGCTTGTGAGTGAACGTAACGACATTCATAGCGCATAGAGTACGGAGGTCTTCATGGCGTACCTATTTTATAATCCCAAAGCAAACATAAGAAAACGAAACAAACAGCAGAAACTCTAACGTGGTGTCCAGAGCACGTTGCGATTGTCCAACCATGCATTCATAGATTTCGACGTCCTAAGACCATGGATAGGTGGTAGGTACTGGGACGCATACATTGGAGCAATGGGCTCCAGGCTAAGAGTGCGGTGCCAGGCAACCGTCGACTGGCTATTAGCCTTGAATAGAAGAAGGTGTTCTTTTCTAAAGAGGGCTGCACGATGACTCTTCACAGCTGTTTCGACGGTCAGTCGAGAACTTTTGGTACATGCACTTTGACCACAGGCTAGGCGAAATCGGGATGTTGAAGCTGAGATAAACAATCCTACGCATGAACAAATTATTTAGAGCGTATTGTAATCGCAAACCCTCTCTCAGACCTGGCTTTTCATGGAAACCAATAACTAGATCAAGTGATTGCTAAAACCTGTTGTGCTTTCAAAAGAAGTCGTTGAAGTCTTTGAATTTATACATGAATGTTTAGATTCTTCCTGAAAAAAAAACTGAATAATCAAATTTCACAAATTTTCTTAAAGCTGCGGAAAACCTAGTCCAACGGAGGTATTCTTCTGACCGTTTATGTCGAATTTGAGGGGAAGAACTGATGTCAAACCAAGATCTTCTCGAATATTAATGGCAGTGTCGCAAAAAAACTGTAATAAAGATTTCGATGTTAAGAGTGAGTAAGTCGACTGACTTACTTGACTTAATCGGTTGGCTTTCGCCTGACGCGGTCATTCCGCATCTTCACCGAGGTGTGCCGTCCTAGTAGTCAGTCGGGTCCACTTTTCACGGTCTTCAGCCACAATTTGAACACATTCCATCCAGCGGTCACTATTCCATTTCCTGCGAATTAAAACAGCGCGCCTGAACTGTCTATCGTTGCCGAGTGACTTCGAATCCTCTTTAACCACATCCGTCCAGAACTTTCGCCTACGCCCAGGTGGCCGTTTCCAGACATGATTTGGAAGCATTTCTAAAGCGTGTTGTACGAGACGATCCGGTGTTCTTCTTAGTGCCCGAGCAGTCGAAGTCGACTTTCCACTGCTGCTTGAGATGGCGTTAGGAGATGCTGGCACCTCCCTCGTGTCAAGCGTTGATGTACTGCGTCGATTTCCTTGTAAAGGTCTTCGTTATGGCATACACGCGGCCAGAAATATCCAAGCAAACGCCTAAAAAGCTTCCTCTCCGTGCAATCCAACCTTTCCATCTGCGTCATCGGTGCTGCCCACGTCTCCGATCCGTACATCATGATAGGGCGAATAGCGGATAGGTAGACGCGCAACTTGACTTCCTTCGCGATGGTGGTAGACCACAAACACTTGGTTAGAGAATTGAATGCAGACGTAGCTTTCGCACATCGTTGTCGAATATCCGCTGCATAACTACCATCGTTCTTCAGCAAACAGCCCAAATAACAGAAATCGTCCACCAGTTCGATACGTTGTCCGTCCACACAAACTCCCGTTGAAGGCCTCCGAGAGACCCACATCTGCTTGCATTTGTCGGGACGAAGAAGAAGTCCATAGGCTGCGGCATACTTCGAAACGAGGTTCACAATCCTTTGCAGTTTTGCGTTGTTTTCAGCGAATAACACAATGTCGTAGGCGTACTCCAGGTCGATAAGGGAGCGTCCTGATGGTGTTAGGATCACATCCGCAGGAGACTGTTCTGCAACTCTACGCATGATGTCATCAACGGCGAAGTTGAAAAGAAAAGGTTCTGCTACGGCTCCTTGCCTTAATCCTGTTTTCACTTCGAAAGCTGACGTAAATCCGACAGGTGTACGAACTGCTGCTATTGTTCCTTTGTTCATGTCCTCGATTAGTCAAACATACTTTTCCGGGACTCCATCTGCTCGCAGAGCGTCGAGCAATCGATCACCATGAAGAGAGTCGAACGCGGCTTCAAAGTCCAAAAAAGCAAGCTGTAATGGCTTCGAATACCGCTGCCACGATTCAATTACTCTTCTCACGACGAACACTTGGTCGATGGTCGATCTTCCAGGTCGAAAACCGGCTTGCTCATCTCTGGTCGTTCTTTCACGATGTTTGATAAGTCGCTCGAGAATGATACGTTCTAAAACCTTGTACATGACACGAAGTAGAGAGATTCCTCTGTAGTTCTTAGGATCCGTGACGGATAGCTTCTTGTGAAGAGGTACGATGATCGCATGTTTCCACGAATCGGGTATACTTTCGCTCATCCATATAGCACGGATGGTGTTGGTCATTTCATGAATCCCAGACGGAGGAAGAGCTTTTAGCATTACAGCAGTGATGTTGTCATCTCCACCTGCCTTTCCATTCTTCATTTTCCGGACACAATCCAAAACTTCAGACTCAGTCGGTGGTTCCTCACTGACATCGCAACGTGCTCTCTGGACATGCGGGGGGTCAGGTGCTGTTGGCGCTGGGCGAGTCAGTAGTGAAATGAAGTAATCCTTCCATATTGGCAGCGTCGCATCACCAACTGCACCTCCATTGGTAGTGTTAAACACGGGAGAACATCTCCTCATCTTTCCGCTACACTGTCGCAGCAACGTGTAGGCTTTCTTCAGATTCTCCTCCTGCCAAGCCTTCTCGAACTCCTTAGCTCTACACGTCCACTCTCGTGTGCGGTCACTTTGAAGCTGCCGACGCAACTTCCTCCTCACACGCTTCTCCTCCACGAAGCTTCCTGCAGTTCGGAGATCACATACCTTGTTGTAAGTAGACGTCGTTTCCTCTGAGACGTAGGCAAACTTCCTCTTAGCCTGCACAACCGGGAGTGCCTCTTTCGAAGCGTCCTGGATGCACTTGACAAAAGAATCCGCGTCACAAAGTTTCTTCTTAGTCTGTACTCCGATGTGAATAGAAACGCGTTGTCGAAAAATCCTTCTGCATTCTTCAACTCTGAGTCGTGTCATCCTCTGGAAAGGCTGAGCCTCTCGCTTCCTCTAATGAATCCTCGCAGTGAAGTTCAACAGAACGGGACGGTGATCCGAATCGAATGCGACATCCCACACAGCTCTAGATCTTCGAATGTCCGATACTGGAATATTCCTCGTCAGGACATAGTCAAGCTGTAGTTTCAAAGTTGTCATCTTCTGCTTCCGCTACTCCTCTGGAGATAGCTGGGTTGGTCCCTGCCACGTAAGCTGATGGTGGTGATGATTCCTCTTGAATGACGATGCAATAATCAGACCACTGTGTTCACACATGTCGGCAAGGCGGTAGCCATTGTCCGATGTTTGCTCCACTGGGTAGAATCATTTACCGAGTACTTCGGATTCCTGATCAAGTCCCATCTTCGCCTTTGCGTCGATTCACATGGTATCCTGGTCAGCAACGTGTTGAGTTCCTCAAAAAACGCATCCTTCGAATTGTCTTCGGCGGTTTCAGTGGGCGAATGAGCACTCACTATCCACAGATTGAATCCTCTGTGATCCCGCAGTTGTACGAATGCATTCCGGCACGACGTTGAGCCAAACTCCTTGACCATACCATTGTGATCCTTCCTTACAGCTATTGCCCAGCCTCCCACTCTCCTATCGCAGCAGATGGTGTACTCTCCGACGCTGATGACGGGTCTATCCTTGAGGCGGGTTTCCTGCAAAGCAGCAAACGGTGCATGTAAATAGCTCAGAAGTCTGGATAGCGCAGTTTTTTGGATATCACTCGACAGCGATCGACAGTTCAGGGTGGCGAAATTGTGGCTTGTGGCCAAAGACTCCAACTCCTTAGGTACGGATCCTAATGTGTTATGAACCAGAGGCCTTAGTGTGCCGGACGGCGACATCTTTATGCAATGTATGGGACACCTTCGCGATATATTTGTGCACGCTATATCGCTCGAACGTTCCCTGTGTACAATCAAACGTCTGCTGGGTTCAGTAGAAGCAGGGGCATCAACGAGCAGGTACCAACAGACTTCTATACACACCCCCAAGTCGACTAAGTAGTGGTAATAGGGAAAAGTCCCCACAGAACACCCAAATACCGGAGAAAAACTGTTTAAAGAAATCTCTGAAAAAAGTTAATTATGTGTGTTTGTGTGTTTCGAGGGACTACAGACAACGCATCGAACCTGACGGGAAATGTTTTCGCGCTCCAGAATTCTTAGGTAGGCGGCTTTCCTTTCTGTTTCCTGTACCAAAAATTCCTTAAAAATCAGAGGGGCCAATGTACATGCTGGTATGTTAGAACCTTTCGCGATAGAGAATAATCGAAAATTCAGTGCCTGTTTCACGGTAAAAAAAGAATGCACGACAACTGTTACAGGACGTGGGCGGGGTGGCCCAATGTGTTGGCTGGCCCAGGAGATTTTCACCCACTTCCCGACCGTTTTTCGTCGCACTTCCGTTCCTTTTCTTCTCAGAGGGACCCAAACCTTAAGTTTCGGCCACAAAAACGGGCAACATTTTCATCGTGAACACTGCCTTTAACCAGTAGCGCTTTGCATATCCTCAGAGGTAATTGATTGTCTTTCCATGTACATATTACAGGTGAATGATATGAGGTACTCCAATGTTATAGTTCTTCACAATGCTATTGTGTCCCTTTGTGCAGATGAAGCAAATGCTATCAAGGTAACTAGTTAGCCGCAAGTCTAGAATAATGTTCCCATGCGTTTCGGTGCTTGCAAATTGTTAGAAGTGATAGTCGTGACACAAGTGAAAGAAACTGAGAGAGTTTTAGGGCTATTTTATCGTAGCATTCATGATATCGTCAAAAGTTACGTCTGGCCAGCGAATTTTCTCCGATTGAACCAACTAAGCCGAAATCCCCGCAAATTCGACAAATGTGCCTCAGATTTGTAAGTGGCACCGAGAACGACCCCTAGAAGAGCTTTTGAGGCTAAATCCCAAACAATTTTTCTAGACACCTTGAAAACTGCTAGGCACACCTTTTCTCTCACTTCTCTCTATAAAATGCCTCTATGAAATGCCCACTCTTGAAAACCTTCTACAAACCTGTAAAGCATTCAGGGAATTTTGAACACGGATTATTATCACACTAAGAGCCTACAGCATCCAGAACATGGGTTTCGAAAACATTGGGGTGTGAGTGAAACAAGCCCTAGTGAGTGCTGCAGCACCGTGTTTATATCTCAGCAAGTGACGTGCTCTTTTCAAAAACCTTCGTGGCCTTATATTACGTTATTCAGCAAGGGCAACCCAGCATCATAGCTCTCACTAAGCCATGGCTGCCTAGCCTTATAAATGACGCCTTCTTATTAGATGATTGGTGTCCTCATTAGGAGCTTCTCAGTTGCAATCGTAACCATGAAGGAGGTGGCAGCGTGGCTTTTTTGAACAGAATAAGTCTCCTTCTCAGGCACCTTTCATCGTACTCACCGTAAGCGCTGCAAGCGCGGGATGAGCGGAGGACCTAAAGACACAGTCCAAGCTCGAGGATAAAAATTGATATTATGGTCCGGCCGCTGTGTGTAGCAACCCTGCCAAACGCGGCGTCTCAACCCTTCAAAATAAGCAAGAAAAATCGAGCATCCAATCGCTCCGCCTCCCAGATCAGCACACATTCCCTCCGCCCACTACAAGGTTGTCGGGCTCAGCAGGGACGAGACTCGCCATGGATTTCGATCAAAATCTACGTTCTTCCATTTGTTATCGGTACAGCTTTGTAGTATGGTGCGATCCGGTGCGATGACCGCGATACACAAGGAAAAACAGGCCCGAGACAACTCGTCCACGAACTCCACCCTCTTTGAGGGGCCATAACATTAGACTTTGAGCGATTCTGGAGACACCATTATGATCAGCTTAAATACTGAAAACGATTCTGACTGTGCCTCTGAAAGCTTTTCAGCGCGCGGGATGCTGGAGTGGACTTAAACTGAGAAGCAAGTATTGATTCAAATTGTGAAACCGCCGCCGCGGTTTGGGCGGTGCTGGATGGGCGGCACGCGCGGTGACAAATTTTATAGTCCACAGCGCTTCCCGCGCATACGACGCTTGCGGTGAGGACTTTGAAAGATGTCTCAGACTAATACTCCTTGACTCTATACCAGATGGATATGAAATCGCTTGTACCGAAGTCGGCTCCTGTCAAATCGAATGATTTCGGTCTACAGAGCTCCTTCTTGCAAAGCAGCGGCTTTTCATCAATAGATTAAAACGCTGAGCAATCTCGCTGCTTGTATCATCCATGTCTCTCAAATAGGAAGCCGCGGTCAGTAATCGGGCGCGCAATGATTCGATCGATTGTAATCTTCATGTTGCCGAGCGCTAATTTTCCCGCTAAGCAGCGTCGCGGCTTACTTCATAAAATACACAGACCATAACCACTCGTGCATTAACACAAGGGATTTCAATGTTCCGAACGTGTGCTCAGCCTTATAAACCTGGCGTTCTTGGTGTGAACTTCTTGAGCCCCTTGGAATTGTGCCAAGACTACAAATTCTCACAACTTGCAACCATAGGAAATCACGGGAAAATATTCTAGACCTACCGCTGGCTAGCTACGCTGATCTCCTTGGTAGTGCTAACACCTGAGAGACCGCGTGTCCACACTGCTCATGCACGCCATAAATAGTTCTATAATCTTATAGGTTTCGAGACGTGGGATTTTCCATGAAAACCAATAGGTGTCAGGCGTTTTAGGTGTGCTTATCTCCAATTTTTTCTCTCTTTAGTTTTGTAAATTCACATGGGTATCCATGTAATAAATATAAATATATAAATATAAATAGGTTTCCCATAGATTAACCTATTGACAAGTACAGTGGTCACGCATTTTGAGCTTTTCTCGATATTTTACCAGCATCCCCGGAAACGACACTATTCTAGTTTTCAAGGTTCTCTGGTCGGAAAGAAATTGTTTCAAACTTCTCCAGGGGCGGCATGCACGTACGCGGCGGGTTCGGATGGGGTTAGGCAGGGTTTGGGGCGTCGGCGCGTTTCATGATTGCTGTGCGAGTGCTGGAGATAATCAGTAGTTGGGGTCTCAACGGGGTTTCGGCTGCCCCACCCTCCTAGGTAGGGTTTGCGAGGGAATGATTTTCCAGTGCTGACCTAACCCCCTTTCAGCCCTCTCGCCGCTATCATCAAACGCGCCGACGCTTCAAACCCTGCGTAACCCCAACCTTATCCGCCGCGTACGTGCATGCCGCCACAGGAGGGTTATAACAGTTGCTTGTTACGAAACTAATGTTTACTAGTCGATTTCAGAAGTAGTAACGCCAGATTGTGAGGGTAACTGTAGAAGAGTAGCGTTTCAATCTTTGCTGAAAATATCCCAGGGCTAATCGGGGTGCTGAAAAAGAATCTGTTGTTTATTATGCAAACTTCGATGGAATTTTAGTCGGATGCGGTATCTTAGCCGTCGGTCAACTTTACAGATTTTTCTAAAACTCCGTTCGAGGGAGTTTCGTGGGATTGGAAGGTAGGCCGTAGATCATAATCAAGATTTTCAACATAAATCTTGTCGGCTACAGTTCGCTATCCGTTGGCAAACGTTTCAGGTTTCGATGGGACTCTGCCCAGGTGGTTATTTTGGAGGTGCTAGTCACAAATCTGATTCCCATTTTGAGATTTCGCATGCAATGGATGGACGAAAGGAGCACCGAGACAATTCTGCCCGTCTACTAAACAAGATCGCTTTGAAGGAATATTTGAAACTGCACAGCGCAGTTGTTAGGTGTAGTGCTTTTTCCAAGAAAAAAATTACCGTCAAAAAATTGTCCTCCTTTTGCCGGCTTTATGGGGATGTCGTCGTGGTTCGCAGGAGGGTTATTCTCCAGCTCCTCGCTCAAGTTTCCTTCACTCTTCGCCTAAAACATATGGTGTTTCAAAGAATGCAACTAATCGCTGAAACTTGAGATTTACAATACCGCTGCTATCCAAGGGAAAAAATAGGCGAAATGGACAAAGTGGGCAACTGAGGCGGGTTTCGACCACAACTCGCCTCGAAGCGCTCCCTTTTCAATTTCGAAAACGCCGAGGTGTGGTGATCTAGTCAATCGCTGAAAATATTTCGCGAAATTTGAGAGCAACATTATTTTTAACGAAGAAACACATTTTCATTTTGACCATGCTAGAGATCGCGCACGGTTGTTTCTGATCGAATGGGCTCTTTACCTTGTGATAACATTATGAAATTCATAACTCACTCCATCTTAAAAGAGCGTTTTCATAGGTAACTTCCGATTTATTTTGTCTCGTATAGTGGCATGGTGAACACTTTGGTCCTTTCGAAATTGAAAACGGAGCACTTTGAGGCGAGTTGTGGTCGAAAGACAATTTAGTTGCCCACTTTGCCCATTTCGTCCCCCATTTCGTATGTATCCATTTCGCCTACAGTACGGCACTTTTTTTTTACAAAAAAAACAACGTCTTTGTGCGCTCATTTCGTACCCAAAGCGCCGTATCGCCACAACTTGCTTTGATGCTGAACAATTGTACATCCTCAGTTTCCCTTCAACAGTTTATAGGATGGTGTGCGTCAATAGCACTTCACAACCTGCATTTTACAGAAAACTGCGTACTTTCAATGTGAACCTATCAATGTGAACTGATCAGGGCTGAGATTCGCTATTTTCGCAGCGAACCCAACTGTAGTCCATGGTTTGCCGTTCATGAACCTGTGCCCAGGTGGTGATTCTGACGGAATTTTTGTACCCTTCACCTGCGAACGATAGGATTTCCAGAAGAAAAAACGCTATTGCAGTTCAAAAATGATACTTTCGCATTCCACTGCATCACTCTGATTGTGAGAAAAGCAAAGATCTCCTCATAAATATGCGGAGTATGAGTTTCTTCGCATTTGAAGACGGTGTCGATTGGCTGTTAAAGATGCTAAACCTCTCTGTCTTCCTTTGTCCACCAGTAACCCAGTGCTTACTATACTTCCTCATAGATCAATCTTCTTTCTGTTTTGATGTCAGTTTCGCTGTTTTTTATCCGAAAGCCATGGCTTGTCATTGATGATTATATGCAGATGTTTTGAGTTTAATATCAGTCAGTCATGTTGCACTTTGTTGTAGTAATACGTGAAAGAAATATAAAAATTAATTGTGGAACCTGTTGTGACTATGCCTCGTTCTGTGTACGAAAAAGCGCCCGAAAACGCCGTTTTTGCAGAAAGTATGCGAGATACTGAATGAGAGTTGTACAATGGGACGAATCGCATCGATCTTTTGCGTTCTTTATTGTGCGTTGGTGCATACTCAGTGCGCATATGGTATAGCATATATATGTTATAACATACCAGGTTGTTCAATACGTTTTATCGTTCGATAAGGAAAGCACAATTTTTTGGTTCAAAATATACGTTACTATTCAGTATAATCTCCCTGAACATTAATACACTTGCTCCAACGATCCTCCACTCTGTGCTTCAACAGCCGTTATGACCTCTTCATTTGATGAAAAACGCTTGCCACGCATAAATTTTTTGAATTCTGGAAACAAATGGGGGCCAAATCTGGTGAATACGGTAGATGTTCCAACAATTCGAACTTTAAATCATGGATTTTAGCCATTGTCAAAATGCTCTTGTGACACGTTGCATTGTCCTGACGAAAAAGGACTTTTTCTTCTGCAAACCGGGTCTTTTTCACGAATTTCTTCCTTCAACTGGTTCAAAAGGTTGCAATAATATTCAGAATTAGTTGTTCAACCAGTTTGTAAGTGATCCACAAACAAAATTACTTTCGCATCCCAAAAAAAAACTGATGTCATAACCTTTTTGGCCGATTTCCGGACACGAACTCGTTTCGAAGCCGAACAACCAGGTTCGTACCACTCTTTAGCCTCTTGTTTTGATTCAGGATCATGATGATAGACCCAAGTCTCATCCATAGTGATGAATCGACGCACGAAATCCACTTTGTCCTTTTTAAAACGCTCCAAATGTTGCTGAGAAAGTCGCATTTGAATGTGTTTTTGTTTCATTGTTAACGAATGCGGCACACATTGAGCACACAGCTGTCTAAAACCCGAAACTTCACTTAAAATATGGCCCACACTGCTTAATGAGATGTGTAGAGCCTCTACTAAATCTCTCTTAGTCAATAGACGATCTTCCAAAACCATATCCTGTATTTTGGCAATGATATCTGATGTTGATGCGCTTTTTCGACGTCCTTCACGTGGATCGTCTTCAAGGCTTGTACGACCACGTTTATATTCAGCAACCCATCTTTCTACTATTCTAATTGTAGGTGAACAATCATCATACACTTTTAACATTCGTTCGTGAATTTCTTCGATATTCAATTTTTATCCATTGTTGTGGCAAGGCGACACTAAACGGCTTGTAAACTAAGAATGAATTGATAGCTTGAAAGGAAACTCGACATGCGTTCTTATGAAGAGTGTATAGTTCAAGTAACCAGAAAAGGGATAGCTGCGGACACCTCAGCAGGCTGTGCTCCGTCGTGTGCGCCCACGAGAAATGTGGTGATCGATCGAGGCACGCGACAGGCGCGCGGCCTGCTGGGTGGTCTGCAGCTATCCCTTTCGCGACTCCCACCATACTAACAAAACAAAAAAATTAGGCTAGTAGCAACGCCCTCTCTTATCGAACGACAAGACTTATTGAACAACCTGGTAAGCACACCGAATTAGCGCCAACGCACAATAAGGAACGCAAAGAATCAACGCGATACATGCCAACTGTAGATGGGATTAAATGAACCCAGTTTCAACTACATAAATTAACTTATTGGTGCGCTCCTTTTAGGCAAATTCTCGGCTACTCATCGTCCGCGCCAAAAGCCATATATTATTTTAACATGTTTTTGTATAGCTTGGCCTCATTAGAGAACGAAGATGTTGGAAGGACCGCTCAAAAACTTTGATTCGTAAAGAAAAACCAACTTGAACACGCTGTTGAATTGGATTTGAATTTCGCGCCAGAATCGTTTTTGGTTTTTCTGCGTTCGGGGGTCTGGTCACTGTCATTTTTGAATTTTTCCTGCATGAGGGGTTTGTGCCATAAATGTTTTCCAGTGTCCAGTCCTTGAATGTTGATGCGACTGTTTGACAGTCGCATCAACATTCAAGGAAGAAGTGCTAGATGATCCACCCAGAAATGGTTGATGATCGACCCCAGAGCAGCTTTCAGGTGGCCATAACTTTTAAGGTGCGTATTTTCAGAGCCTC
The DNA here is from genome assembly GCA_029168955.1 of Aplectana chamaeleonis. Taxonomy (NCBI): domain Eukaryota; kingdom Metazoa; phylum Nematoda; class Chromadorea; order Rhabditida; family Cosmocercidae; genus Aplectana; species Aplectana chamaeleonis. Next base: position 443,150 of record JAPDOI010000125.1, on the reverse strand, counting down.
AAGTTTAATGAGTGATGTCAGCTAGCCCTAGTGGTTTGATTGTAGTATGTACACAAAAAATTGAAAATTATTTTCAGCGCGCACAATAGTCAACTACATTCAGGTCAAGACGTGGCACTGACCGTAGGTATTGCGCTATAAGGCCAACCAAGGAATTTCAGGCTTTCATTTTTTCCTTACTTTCTTCCAGCTCATTGTCAGTTGCGGATCTCTCCCACTAAATGCCTTCGAGTCACTAATTTATGTGATAATCGAATCAGGCTTACGATGCAGCAGAAAAACATTTGACGTAAAATCATAATTCGATATATTAGACACGCACGGTATGTACGTAAATGTATATAGTAGTGGTCCGATTCTCAATTCAGGTCAACTCAGGCCGTTCAGTTCTTCAACAACACAACGTGAATGTTTGTATCCTTCGAATATAATACTATGCACTGTTTCCAATAATGAGCAACTTTCTCGAAGTGACTGTTTGTGTATGCGCTTTCTGATCTCTTGAGATTTAAATTTTAAAAATCTGAGGGGTTTTGTCTGCAAACCTTTGCTAAGTTCATCGGTGGGCTGGAAACATGCTTCTTGAGTGGTAGATGATTATTGTTCAATTCCATCTTCCTCAGGTGTTCGTTCACGGTGTCACCGTTTTGCATTTGAGCTGCCTGGAGATAGTATTTAACACAACTTTAAAGAAATTCGCGCCTAAAATCTGGTCCACCAATTTTTTTTCAACCAAAGATTTTCAGTATGTGATAGAAGTTGCAAGTTCTTCTATGAGTTTTCGAGCCTTTTCTAGATGTTTTAAGTTTTCCAGAATCGTCTCAAAAGTTACTATTGTGTTTTGAAAGTACCCCCGAGAAGTATAATGATTCTCCGGAATATTTCATGTTTTAATAGACGATACTATCTTAACAGGGGTGATATTAAGGAAGAACTCACCTGGATGGCATTCCTTTGAGCAATTCGATGGATGGCGGCAGAAACGGCTGCAATATATCAGATACATATATTTGCAAGCTGCATTTTGAATATCCGTACAAAGTTTCTAATCTTGTATTGCTGGTGCATGCGGGCTCTCAACAACTCGCATGGTCAGTACTTTTGCTGAATCTCTCTCTCCCAAAATGTACCAAAACTTGGAGCGCGAAATCCTTGAAAATCCTTGAAATGGATCGTGGACTGAGCCTGAAGGGTTCTTGAATTTAAAGGCAGTGGTCGCAAAAAATATGCTTGTCGTCTTTTTCTCCCTAAACCCTTTTCTGGGACTCGAGTAGTAGGATCTATGCAAAAAATCGCGAATAAGCCACTGTTTTGGGACAAATTTGAAGCCTGAACTTTCTTGTCTTTTGATGGTGGACGAACCCACTCCACATCATCGGCATCGACGACCTCTTATATCAAGAACATCAGCTGGCTGGAAATTGAACTTCAATCAATGAACCTTCGGATTTATGTACACGGCTAGTCAAAAACATTGACCGGAGTGCTTTCTTTCATTGCTCAACTGTTTTTATTAGGCAAATTTGCATTAACCGAACCGGCCCCTCTCTAGGCATCCGAAATTTGTTAGTTTTGGCATGCATTGAAGACATCCTGGCGACAAACATAGTGATTTCGACGACTCGCGCACTTCTCATCGATTTTTGAGAAATTTGATAATCGATTGAATTGATCGATTTCTGAGAAAAGTTGGTAAAATGTGTTAAGATCGATAGAGAATCTGAAGCAGCACAAGTTGTTCAAGTTTTACGCCTTGAAACTCCCACGTAAACGAAAAAAAAGTGACGTATATTCAGCTGTTCCGAAGACTGACCAGGGCTGGTTTTAGTTAACGATATTTTGCTCTCTTGTTCCTTGATAGAAGACCCAAAAATCAAAACAAGTTTTGGAGCAGGCACACTCTGCTACGAATTTACCCTATCGAAACCAGTGGCTTATTTCGTAAAATTGAGTATGCTCAAGGCTTCTGTCCACCAATCGTTTCAAGAACAACTTCGCAATCCGAATTTCGGTATGCTCTCAGAAAGAGGTTAAATGAAAAGAGCAGATCATTCGAAGTGTTTTGAAACCCGCACATGTCGGCACCACAAGATAAGAAACTGTGTAAGGGTATTCAATACGGACCCTGTATATTATTGATATGTAATGAATTCGAAAAAAATGCCCACAAAATCCTACTCCGATTTTTTGGCAAACCTCTAAACACTGAACAACTATTTCTAGCGTTTCAAGCGATATATCTTTTGCACACAAGTCAACTACAACACACTGAATTTATAACCACGAGTAGAGTGGAGGCAGATCATATTGTCAACTTATATGTGGTGATGGGAAGTGAATGATGACCTCTAAAAACTCATAATGAAGATATAGCTCTCGTGTGGGGAAAGCGAAATCTATACCTTCACTGTGAGATTTCATGAGCCTCTGGGCAAAATTTTTCATCCTGAACTTCCAAATTCCACTCGTAAATTTTAAACGTTACTCACATCTATCTTCGGAGACCAGCGAATTGTTGCGTTTCGGCGTGTGCCACGAACTCGTGCTCAGATTTGGATTCAGGACCGCTGAAAAGGAACCATTAATTGTCAACGGGTTTTGCTTATTGTTAGAAGCACAGCTGCTGCATACACTTACAAACTCGCCTTCCACGAAGGATTTCTAGATCTAATGCCGCGCGTGTTCTTACTTCCTAGGACTTGTTTTGCTCACCCTTCCTCTTCACCTCTTCTACTTCCGTTTTCAAAAACTATAAGGTTGACGTGAGGAAGGAGGTGGATTACTTTTTAGATAGTCCTTCTCTCTGAGCTTTAGTGAACGTACTTTTTGGCGGACTCGTGTGTAAAAAACCACTTCAGACCTTAAAGGCACCGGACACCCAAAAAATTATTTTTAGATTTCATGCTCATCTTAGAGAGAGTCTCACGCTGATCACAGTGGTATCTCTGAAATCGTCCAAGACCCCCTTTGAACAGAGTTATGGCTCTTCAAAGATGCCTAGGTTTTGAGGGTGAAAAATTGGTGGACGAGTTGTCTCAGGCCTGTATTTCTCTTCATTCGCAATCGTTGCGTGAGAGAAAAGCAGGATAAGGAGACAGTTAGGTAATGGACTGAAGAACGACGACTTGTTGGAATTCGTCCACCCATTTAGCCGCTATCGAGTTTGAAAATCTGTTAGGGGGTCGGGCCTGTGGTAGTGAGCGAAGGGAGTCGGGCCTGTGGTGGTCGCTCATATCTCGCTTATTTGGAGGAAATGAGATCTGGAATTTGGCACGTGTTATACACGAGGGGTCTTCTACAAAATTACATGAAAATCTCAAAATTCATAACTGAGGGTGTACTGTGCCTTTAAACCACGAAAGGGCAAAGAAGCAAAGAATGATCAAGGGCTTCAAAGCCAACGCCCCTTTACTGCATTAGTTAAATCAGTTTCTACAACTTACGACATGTGTTTATATTTGGATGACCAGGGGTGGAACTGACCCGATTTAGTCGAGCGTTTGGCATCGAGATTCAAAGCTTTCATCAAAAGTTAGGTCACGTTTACATATACGCTCGAGTCAGCTGGTTCATTTAATTCAATCAGACCAGTTTACCTGACACTTATTGTGGGTATCGTGCATGTGGGATCATTGGAATTCCATTCGCTACCTGGGAACCTGCTTCGCCTAGTATGTAGCTAACCTGGGCAACCCAAAAATGTTGATTACTTGCCTCAGAACCCACACACTCGTCGGGTTGCGCTCTAGAGCGAAAGCAAGCGAACCGAAAAAAACAAAGAACCTGGGAGCACAATAGAAGGAAGAGCTGCTGACCCGACTTTTTGAGCTATACTGCAAATTATTCTGGTGGAACAGCTCCTACTCCTAGTGCGCTGCTGTTCCCACTACTGTCAAGGTCAAGTCCTCCATCAGTTTTTTCTTGATAAAAAAGAGCCCTGCAGCATCGTTTCCCACGACGACGATCGCTGATAAAGTCTGTCCTAATGAGACTGTCCGCCCACGCGGTCGGCGTGCTTTTCGAGCTGCCGTCGCGAAGTCACTTTTCAGACCTGTTAATCGATTAGTATGATTCTAAGTCGCATACTGAGTAATAAACCAGTCAGATGTCTGTAGCCGTGAAAAAGCTCGCTCGAAAAAAGGCCTACGCGACAGCCGTTCATTGCGCACGCCGACCGCGTGGGCCGACAGTTTAATTAGAACATACTTTATACATCTATGAGGTGCCATCTCAGATAGTGCAGTTAATATGTAGCACCTGCTGCTTACAACGAGGATTTAATTCGATGTAGACATCGAAGCGCAACCCTACGAGTGCATGAATTAATGGTCGCGGTGTCCCGTAATTAAAGGCAGCATACAGGATGAAGTTCGTTCCAAAATGTTCCGCTGAGTCATGGGAGGTCTGTAAGTGCAAATAACATGTATGATGGAGAAAAAGTTGAGAAAATTTCGAGGATTGATTTTCTAAATCAAATTAATCTCGTTTTTTTAGGATACGTAACGCTAGATAGGAAATGCAGGCACTGACAGCCAAGTGGTACCGGGATTAACCGAGTTAGACGGTCCGCTTCGACGAGATAATCATACGTTTCAGCAAATAGTGGAATGCCCCCACTGTGTTTGTTGCACTATATTCAACTTTAATAAGGCATCCAATTACAATGCTTTGAGATGAACTTGCACTAACTAAAAGTGAACCGCATATACAAGTTTTGTACGCTACGAGCCGTTGCAAGCTACCCGGAAAAAATGGCCTTTAACAAGGGAAGTGTTTATGGCGGTGAACCGCATAACGCATCTGAGGAAACGAATCGTTAGTATCTCATGGGCCTGCATAGTAAAACCGCGCAGTATTCCGACCAGAGCTGCTGGCTTCAAGAAGTTATAAGCTCAGAATGGTAGTTTTCTGCACTTTTCGTTCCTTCCGAAACGCTCGGTAATCTTTCCAAAAACTCAAAACGGAAATCATAATCGTGTTCAGCTCCCGAAAATCCCCTTAGACAAAGTCTAGGTGCAATAACGTTTCTATCACTTTGGATAGGTGATAGCGTTTTTGAATGGTACCGAATGTTGGTTTAGCGTTTACTCCTACCACAGGTTCTGAGAGCGTTCAAGAAAATGGTCCAGATTTGACTTAAAACTTCCCTGGTGGTTATTTGTCGTGTTAATCACGAATCTATTGTTTATTTGTCGATTTTCTAAAACTGTCGACCTGTATTTGTTTAGAGCTTCAAATCGAGGAAAATTTGAGGGCAAAACGCAACTTTAGACGATTTCCGGAATGCTAAGATATGTATTAGGCCCAAATTAATTCTATGGGGGTTATTCGGAGTACTTACCACGAGTCTGAAGTCAGTTCATCGATTTTTCACAGCTTACGGTGGATTACTGTGGGTTTACGGTAGTTTGGTCAAACTCTCAGTTTTGGCTCAAAATTTGTATGCGGGGTTTATTCGGGTTGCTGAATACGAATTTGATGACCGTTCGTCGATTTTCAAAACAAAGCTATAGTTAACCTCAGAATTTCGGTAACGAACCCCACATTCGTTTTCAGCCCATAATGAACCTCAAAAGACCAGTTCTGAGGCAAACCCGAAAAAAATCAAAACAACGCGAAAAATGTCTGATGGGTACTCTTACCTTTTTACGAAGGTTGAAAAAAGCTTATAACTTCTTGGAACCAGCGTAACGGGACGGTATACTTCGCAGTTTTACTATGGAAGCCCAAAACATACATACTAACAATATGATTGTTTTCGCAGATGCGACTACCGCTCTGAACACTGTCCTTGTAAATAAAGAATCACGGCATTCACAGCATGATCAGCTCGCCAAATGTTAATATTTCTCGCAGCCACGTGTAGGTGTCGAACAAAATAGCTCCAAGGCAAGCGTCAGGCTCGAAAAACCGACTGAATCCGATTGAGTCCGCGGCGGAAAAGCCGACTTCGGGTGCATTGACACTGCCGCGAAATACGCGTGGAGCAACAGTATCGACTGGGTGGATTGCGGACGCAAGCAGACGGTCGCGGACGGTGGATTTTCTGCATACGTCTGCCACTATTTCGGTGTGTATCGACTGGGTGGGACCAGGGCTGGGCAAGCGTCCCGGGTAACCTTAGGGGGGTGCATATTAGACGTTGCAGAGAGGGCAAAGGGGGGTGCCTAAACCGAACACCAAAAAAAGAACGAAGTGCATGCTCTGTCGAATTTCAGCAAAAAAATAGTACGCACTATTCTTCTAATTTGTCATATCTTCTTCCCCGCTTTTTGAGTCGAACACGAAAAGAATTCAAATTATTGATAGAGATGCAGGTTTTGTTCGCAATAATTCATAGTTGCTGTCAAAGTTTGTTTCGATGAAGGATTAAACACTACTCTGTTAGTCTCCAACTTCTCCTGTCTTGCAACCTCGGCATAGTGAGTTAATCTTGTTTTGTTTTCTGTATGCCTTCGAGGTTTTTAGGTGGCAAATTTATTCCTCGGCCTTACGTTTCGACAGGGTCGTCGTCATCAGAGGCCTAAATGTTGTGGAAGGTTTACCTTGTGTTCTACACCATCAAACACCTCCACAGCTCTAGCGTTTTCGACGTTATGCTAGGGTCACAACGCGAAAACACACTTTGGCGTAGAAAACTCACACATCGGACCACCAAACGAGCAGAGCAGCATTTGATTCGGAATAGACTGTATGATACTGAATGCGTATCAGAAAATTGTGTTGTTTGCCCGAATGGTAAAGTTGGAGACTGTACAAAGATGGGTGTAATTTATAAGAGTGAATGCCAGCCATGCAACGCTATCTACATTGGAGAAACTGGAAGGATGTTGAGTACACGTATGAAAGAGCACCTAGCCGGCAAAAGGCGCAGTGTCATAGCGACACCTCTTGGCAAACATAGAGTCGAAGACCATAATGACGAAGATTTTGATGTCAGTTGTACCATTCTTGCAGTGGAGGTGGACATCTCAGCACGTAAAGCGTTGGAGGCCTTCGGGATATACTCGAGAAATCCACGCATGAACAGCCGTTCCGAGAGTCCATCTGTGACAAATGACCTTTTGCCCTTCATTCCCCGTTGCGACCTCTAACACACTCAGTGGGCTGCGTGATGAGTCAGCTCCTTAAAAGCGGCGCACTGCGCTGTATGACTCATTCGCTCTACTGGTCTCGTGCAAAGCAGACTGCGCTCTGCTCGTTTGGTGGTCCGATGTGTGAGTTTTCTACGCCACAGTGTGTTTTCGCGTTGTGACCCTAGCATAACGTCGAAAACGCTAGAGCTGTGGAGGTGTTTGATGGTGTAGAACACAAGGTAAACCTTCCACAACATTTAGGCCTCTGATGACGACGACCCTGTCGAAACGTAAGGCCGAGGAATAAATTTGCCACCTAAAAACCTCGAAGGCATACAGAAAACAAAACAAGACTACTCTGTTATCTTGTAGCAAGTTAGGATTGATGTGGTGTCATGTTTCTTTGATGCAACGTTCATTGATTACGCGGGTGGCTACCGATTCGAGGCAAAGATACTAAGACAGCGCCCAGGAAAACTATCATTCAAGTTCAAAAAAAGATTAGCAAACTGATGTATAGCCTAGGTCGCTCATTTTGAGCCGGTCGAAGCAAGGCTTATCGGGCTTATCATGTCAAAATCTTCTTATCACTGTTATACTTTGCCATGACCAACCGCTCCGCTGCTTACTCCGCCTGGACTCATCCGAGCAGGCTAGGATTTATTTCGGCGGTTTAAAAGTACAGATAGCACAGTCAGCATCACAACTAGTCAATAGATTTTTATTCATGAGAATGTGACTTATGAAGAGAGCCAACCGTAAAAATTGAAGACTGCAAGTTACTATGAAAGAAGCGAATGACCGTGTCCTCGTCTTTGAGAAGTACCCTGATCATAAAAACCCGAGTTTTACCCACCTTGAATGCCGCAATCTCTCATAGACTAGGCTAGCCGTGCGATCTGGTGTTTGTCCGCAGCTACACAACGCACACTGGAGTGGACGCGCACGCAATATTAATTAAAAAATGTATTTTATTACAGAACTGGGAGGAGAACATGATTGAAACTGGAGTGAATGGAAGCAGGCAGAAATAGGATTCTTTCAGTGTATACAGTATAGAAATTTAATGTAAACAAACTATGTTGGAGCGGAGTGAATTTTTTGGACATGTTAAGGTTCATTCAAATGAACCTGGTTGATTAAAAACACCCATAAACATGAGAACTAAGAGCATTGCAAGAAAGAGGAGAATCTGGCAAACACTATAATAGCAACAGATTTGATATTCAATGTGATTTAAGGACCTTAAAACTCGTCCCGGTTTGTCCCGGTTTTGTCCCGGTTTTCGGGGTAAAACCGGGACGAGATTTAAGGTCCTTAAATCACATTAAAAACCGGTCCCATTAATGCTCAAATGTTTGCCGGATTCTCCTCTTTCTCACAATATCCTTTGCTCCCAGATTAATGCTAGTTTTGATCAACTAGGTTCGTTTGAATGAACCTTATCACGGCTAAATATTTACACCCGCTCTAACTTTGTTTATTTACATTAAATTTCTAAAGTGGGTACATCCAGAATAGACTACCTTTACCATCCTCCATTTCTTTCAGTTTCAATCCTTTTTTCCTCTCCGTTCTGTAATAAAATACATTTTTATTAATATTGTGTGCGCGTCCATTCCCGTGTGCGCTGTGTAGCTGCGTACAAACACCGTATCGCACGGCAAGCCGATTTTTAAGAGATTGCGGCATTCTAGGAGGGTAAAACTCGGGTTTTCTACTCCCTACGAATCACATGAATCCTAAAATTGTTCCACAACACAAAATAGTTCTGATTTCCACTTCAGAACAATCAAACACAGATTAACAAATCCTTCATAGGTTTATGAAAACATTCGACAGGAAACATTAATTATCGCCATAGTAGTAGTTCTGTTGTTGGTAATTGTTCAATTGTTTTGTATTGAAAAATGTTTTATCTTTTGTCATAACTTACCGTCTTACTAACGAATTTTCCTCATGGGGTTGTTTTGAAGTTCAGAAATTACACTACCCTTTTTGTTGCCATTTTCGGAACTTTCTCTATTCAGTGCTTTTTATATATTCTTGTTTATCAAAATCAGGAAGTCAAGATCATGGCTGCCCAACTATTCGGAAAACAGCCGATCTCGATTTCCCATAAGGGGGTGCCTAAAAATTACCGAGCTAAGGGGGTGCATATTCAGAATCGCCATGCCGGGACGTGTGCCCAGACCTGGGTGGGACTCAGTCGATCGACCAGGTGTGACGGGAGCCGAAGGCGACTGTTATTCCTGCGTTCTCCGTAAGTTCCCTGTCAATAAATGTGGCTCGCGTTGCGATTTAGCGAGGAAATTTCAGTTTTTAAAATCTGCCTAGTCATTCGCCCTCCGCCATTCAGTTTTCCTTCATATCCCAACTAAGGAAGAAGTTTTGTTTGTGTCGCTTCGAGCCCATTGTGAGCTTCGGATAGCATTTTTGACGTTAGATATGGGAAAGACTCGAGGACTACAGCGCATCTAATGATAGTAGTGACTTCAAAAAATAACAACGAAGCCTGTCGTAGCAAGTAGACATTTAGGTCTTCACGTGCATATTGGAATCATTGCGAAAAAAGTGGTTGTGACACTCCCCTACAAATGAAAGGGAATGAAAAAAGGAAAATTGAACAATCGAATGAAGGTCTGAATTAGTACACAAAGTAGCGAAGGGGACTTACTGCTATTAGTTTCTCTGAGCTGAGAATCGAGGCTTGTTGTGGTCTGAGCCGGATCTAACATGCATGGCCGCACCGGCCGAACTTTAGCCGAACTGATGCGAGTCACTGCTGATCCCATTTTAGTTCACTCACCCATAAGCTGGAATTTGGGAACCAGTAGTCTTTCTGAACTGCAGAACCAGCGACCATAACAGCATTGATGAGATTTTCGACACTTATGAGCAAATTTTACCTTCAAGATGAAAACTGAGGGTTCATACTGGGCGTCCAGAAAGTACGGACGAATATTTGACGTTCTTGTTTTCTGTGACGGTTGACTCGTCGGCGAATCGGTTTTCTGGAGCTCACGTCGCATTATCAGACACGAAATCAGTGTTCTCTTGAGTTCGAACAGAACGGAGCCGTCCCTTTCTTAGCATTGGAAGCAGAATTAGTGGTTTCAATCAATCGGGTGAACTCATTAACTATGGGTTCGGTTGGAGCAACGTTACATCCGAGTATCACAAGAAATTCATGACTGTTTGCCGGAGACTTTCATTGTTTTTTAGTCGGTTGTTATCACTTGGATACGTTGCTTTCTGTCATCTGATCCATAACGAAAATAAAAACCAAACAACAATGCTCACCAAACAAAAGCGATCAAGCTATGCATGGAAAAGCTATTAAATAACAAAAGTAAGAAAAGCACGCCTGTCAACCGTCACAGGGCAAAACGACGCGAAATTCAAATTCGTCCCTACTTCCTGGACACAAGATACAATACAGAGCAATAAATTAACTTCCAGTTATGTTTCTCAAGGTTAAATACTGCTAATGTCGCTGAAAAAGCCGCGTTAATACTTCTGCACTCAACTGAAACTCCTGAAAGTGTGTTGTTTCAAGAGAGACAGACACTCTTTGAAATATTCATAACTGGATAGGAATTATAGTGCATACTTCGGTCATCTAAATTCAATTACGCTACCGCCGTTTCTGAGAAAGTTCAGTGTAATGAAAAAGCTAGGAATAAAAACTGAGGAAAAAAGTCATGGAATAGAAAGAGTGATCTTCATTCATAAGCGACGGTTCTTTTGATTGCGAATGGCAATCAAAAGAACCGTCGCCTATGAATGAAGATCACTCTATAAAAAATTGACAATAAGGTTCTTGCAACAGAGCACGCTACGCTGTCCAATGACAAGTGGAAAAAATTCTCACCCAATTTGCTGGGAGGAGTTGTATTTTTGATACTCATTTAATTGTGATCATTGGAAATTCGAGTCTAACGCTAATAAAAGAAAGCTGTTCAAAAAATTTGACCGTTCAAATCGAATTGTGCATTTTGAAACCATTTTCGAAATAGGATATACCGAAACCGAATATGACCTTCATAGTTAGAGCTGCCTACATTTGCTCTAGACGAAGTTTTCCTCAATACTTTGCGAGAAGCTATGTTTAGCTGGAGTCGAACACCATCCTTATCAGGGCGAAATTCCGCTCCGTAGTTGCGGACAGCCGCTCTTGCAGCACGCAGTACGATGATAATCGTGTAAGTACCACCGAATCCCGGCACGATTATCTTCATTCTGCTTATTCCAACAGCGGTTGTCTGCAACTGCTGAGCGGAATTTAATTTCGATAAGGACAGCATGTACATATGTAACTTTAAAGATGGTTCGGCAGACTGTTACATATTTGACTTAAAAACTCTATGTGAGAGCCATTAAAGATGCTTAGAACGACCTTCCCTCGTCATATAAGATGTGACCAATTAGTAAGCGTTTCTACAGGATACGACTGCGTAAGCTTGACTCTTGTAGAACCTTTCCAACTTTTCCATTGTGCAAAAAGAAGGTACCCGTGTCAAGCGGCCAGAACATTGCATGAGTTCTGAACGTAGACTTCATACATTAAAACCGAGAACATTCGACTGGGCTCGGAGATCGACAAAAGAAGGTAGATATTTACTATTATCATGATTATCGTTTTCTCTGACAACAGCGAGCTCACATCGTTAAGTGGCAAGTTTCGCAAAGTTGATAGTGACAAAGATTTCGCATGAGTCTTGAGCTTTACTTGTGTGGAAGATGACCAGCAAAAACCAGCAGGCTACATAGATGCAATACCCGCGCTAAGTTTTGTAAAAACTGGGAGCATTTGCCAAACTTGGCAAAAAAACGTCCGATGCTTGTAACATAACTATTTGAACGACGACCTTTTGGATTCTAAGAACGCTGTCGTTTTCACAGCTCAAATCCCTACCTAATTATGTACTTTGTGGAACGAATTTCAACAAAATCGTTTTGTTTTTTAGGGAAATTGTATTTGCGGTCGTTTTCAAAAACGTCGCGCGCGGCAAGGTGCGGCGAAACTTTGATTTGTAATTGTACGAGTATTAAAAGAGATGGACAGTGATTAAAAGAGCAATCTCTGTTTTCATCGTGAATTAGATGCAGGTGGGAACCTCCCGACATTTGTGCAGGTAGAATTTCGGAAATCCTTCAATAAGCACAATTAAGAACTTCCTGAAGAATCTGACTTGTGTTGCGCAAACCCTAAAACATTAAATGAAGGAATTCGAAAGTTGAACCTACACAGATCTCGGGATCGTTTCACCTGTATTTAATTCACCAAGAAAACAAAAGTTGCTATTCCATTTCTTGTACAAATGCAAACCAAATCTTTGCAGCACTTTGCCGCGCGCGAAGTTTTTGAAAAACTACAGTTGACTTTTGACTTTTGCGAACAAATCCACTTTTTATTTTCCTACCAAAGTGGTTCTAGTTCAGTCTTAGTTCCAGACGTTATGGTAAAGGGAGTGCTTCCATAACTGATGACAAAGAAGAGTTTGATCCATTCTAGTGCTACACGACTCAGTGAATGGAATCAAATTTTAATATTGAAATATTTTCAGATATTCGGTGTTCGGGATTCCATGAATGAATGAAAATCTCGTTTACCATCAGCTACTATGGAAGCATTCTCTCTAGGGTGATGCTCGAAACTGAAGAAAATTGAAACCACTCCAGAGAAAAATTGTATTTATTCGAAAAATGGAAGTCGTTCAATGCAAAACTATTCACTAAGGAGACCTACATTTTTTCTGAAAATAGTGTCTAAATTGTGTTACCGGTGGATATACGTACCGAAGTGAATCCTTCTGGGAGTACAAGGATGAATACCAACAATAGCAACAACGATGTAATACATATCGGTCAAAAAAGGTTCAATGGCAAATTTTTTTCATCTGAACCCTACAACTTTAACTTTAACTTTATTACATGCAATAATGCATGGCAGAATAAATGAGATAAAACGGGCAGGTGAAAAAAGTGCTGTAAAAAATAATTCGAGTCTACTAAAGAAATGAATAAGAGGGCGTGAAGGTCAAGAGGACGGAGGGATAGGATTGAAAAAAATTTCATCGGTGCAGGTAACTTCTGAGATATGTTTTGAATTTAGCAAAGTTATCCGAAACGAGCATTGATCTGCTCATCACAGTATGCGAGAAAGTTTCGTCAAATGGAAGTATGCGGCTTTCGAATTTTAAGCTTGAATCAAAATGATCCGCGCTGTCTGCTTCATTCGAGGTAATTACAGTTGAATTCAAATATGCAGTTCTAGGAGTAGACAGGTACTGATGATTTGGAATGCAAAAAAGGGAATTTGATGAAGAGCAATTTTAACCAAGAACTGGGTCCTGCAACGAATGTCTCAGTAAAAAAAACCAATCGTAAGGAAAACTGCGTTTTGTGGTTGGTAATCAGCTTGAGAATAAGTGGTAAATAAATCCGGATAAGAGAAACAAATGGATTAGCAGCGAGTGATGGCATTTCCCTCTTTTTACCTTTCACTAGCATTGTTACTCAACGTTACTATGACGACGTCGCCACACTACTACACTAGACACACATAGTGTCACACTGACTGGCGAAGATCATTAGTGGGACTTGTGCGTGGGCTGCCTCATTTTGACCACTACCCGGGCAACGTGGGTTCAGTGAACTTATAGGAGAGTCAGGGAAGACAAGGAGAACTTCTCAGGCGACGTGAATAACAATACTTTCGAAAATAGGAGCTTAACATTGGAACAGACGCCTTTTGACGGGAAGGAAGGCACTACCAAGGCAACGAGCCAGGTGCTTTATGATAAGGAAGAACTCTGCTGAAGGTTAATTGCATTTATACGTCATTTAATTTGAATTTTCTTCCAGGTAAAAATGAATTTTGAATAATATGGAAGTTTCCTATCATTCCTTAAGAGTTTTCTTTCCTTTTCTCGACTTCAGCAATGAGATTACGTTAAAATAGTCGGTATCTCATTTGGCTTCTGCTTTTCGACGTGGAACAGTTGACAACATTTATCCGATTATGAGACTGTTAAAGGCAGTGTCCACGATAAATTTCGTTCCCGTGTTTTAGCCGGAAATCGAAAGTTCAGGGTCTCATTGGAGCACTGGAGTCGAAAGAACGAACGAAAACGAGCCCGAAAGAGCTGCATACGGCTCCGAAGTCCGCTCGCGCTAGCCCTTCCGCTCGCGGTCGAGTTTTCCGAGGAACAGTTTGGTCCGCTTCTACATTAGCATTGGAGCGCGGGCGCGGCTGAGTTTTAGCACTGGAGCGCATTTTCGCACGCTGTCTACTTCAGGCCTTGCCCGCACAACTCATCCACCGTTGAAATGTGGCTTCCAAGAAGAAGAGGTGATTTTGGATGATTCGCAGGGTTTTTCATGATTCTTTCTTTACTGATGAAACAGTCAGACTCTAAATCTTCGTTTTCTGGTGGAAACTCGACAACGATTTTTATCGTGGACACTGCCTTTAAGAAAGATTAGCATTAATAAAGGTCTTCGAATTCCCCCTTGCCCGTCTGTGATTATTTAATCGAGAGGGTGTACTATCTGAAAGCTCAACTCTTCTTCTGTCCGGTAGCGTTGATCGTAACTTCAAATATTTACTCGACCTGCTTCCAATTTTGCATCAAAGCAAAGAGGGACTTTTGACCCCCGGAAATCTACAAATTTCCCTTGATTTCATCTTTTTACCTAGTACTGCTTGAGTTAATAGAAAATATTAAAACGACAGTTTTTATCATATCTCCATTGACTCCACCAAACTTGACGGCTAGGCATTGCAGCGGCTTGCCCAACGGTAATTACTTTGTTATTCATCGATATTTATTTTAAAGCCCAAAAAATTACGCAATTCGAATTTTAAAAAAAATGGCGGTAATTGCAAAATAAATAACAAAACAACGAAAAAAATAAATATCATTAGATAATATAGCGTCCATAATGCTTGACTACGAAGCCAGGTGTCCTAAAATCGATGAATAATGATGATATTGAAGAAAATTTGATTTTCAAGCATAACTTAAAATGCGACTTTCAGCCCATTGCAATGTTTCGTGACCCGCTCTGGTAATTTTATCAATAGGGTTTCAAGGATCTATGAACTCTGTTTTATGAATTAGACAGTCCTGACGAATAGAGAGCATGACGGCACTGCAAAAAGATAAGTGATCAAAATCCCCTCTAGATTTTGGTTCTATTCGATTCTTTGAAGTAACTGCGAAAACCTCTACTCAGAGAAAGAGGGAGAGCTGTGCTCTCAAACGGGATGATATTCTCGAACGAGCGATGAGCGAGGCAAGCAGAAGGACGGAGAAAAACTGCTAACCGACGTTTGGTGCAGGACGTACCCAACAGCTTAGTATTTGTTCTTAGCAATTACAGACAAGGACTGATGATCATCTGCAGTGGGTACTGCACATCACCAAGATGACATCGTATACCCATGATAAAAGAGAACGATCGATGCCAAAAGCTAAACATAACTGCTGTTCCAAAAAAACCATCCACAGTGATAGACCCAGGAGTTCCCCTAAAGCGCTGTTCATTGGCCCTATGTCTGAAATGCTAGCGATAGGAGCATGGTCTGTTAACAAGCGAAAGGCATGCACTGAAGTTATGCTCGAATATTCACATTCGATTCGAGTTTTTAGAAACCACAAATTCCAGTACAATGAGCAGTCGAATATTGGGAAAATTGGATTTATCAAATATCATCGAATGCCCTCTACCAAATGTTTCGGCGAATAACAGCTGAGTATGGCTTCTCAACTGGATCACACTCGATACATAATCGGTCTGCGAACATAATCGAATGGTTAGTTGAGCGCAACCATGATTATTAGCTTCAACTAATGCATTCTAAATTGGAAAGCGTGCTCTAAACGCATGGCAGTGAGGCGATCTCAGCCAACAGGCTAGGCAGAAGGTTCTAGACGGCTGAGTAGAATAGCTTACAATCAAGGTTGTGGCCTGCAGTAAGCGACATGGTCAAACATGAAAGCGCAAGCTTTTTTCTCCAAAAATTCCAATTGCGTCACAATAAAATTGCTTTGAGTTTGGAGAAAAAGGAAAAAAGTCATATGTAGAGAGGCATGTTCGAGGTAGAGCTGGGATGGGATCACTGCGGGCAACAAACCATCGTTTAGGGTGTACATACGCTTGAAAGCGCAGTGAAAGGTCATAAATGGGCGCTGCAGTGATATACATAAGTACTCGCAGTTTTCTCTTCAGCACCCTGCAGCAGAATCGTTCACGACCTACCCATTTAGTTACCTTATAAGAATATCTGTAAACAATAAGTTCGGTCTGCAGATCGCAAAATATCAAGTGCAATCTTATGACGTCTCAGAAAGAAGTTATTATCATAGTAGTATGAGCACAGGAGTAATTAGATCGGAGAGAGACAGTTATTCATGTGAAAAAGTGTTTTCAATAGAATTCTGCACCCGTGGAGTCTGATGCCAAGTCGTGCATATCCCGTGGTCAGATGCAAATGCGCAACGCACAAGGCTCTGCCTGGCCGCATTTCTTCCGTTAAGGTCCCTCCTTTTTTGGTTTTCTTTTGCTTACGACTCCCTTTGATAGTTTATTGCTATGCTGTGATGATTCGAAAAAAAGTTACTAAAAAAAGGCTCAAACTTCGAATGGCCTTTGAAGGAGCCGAAAGTCCCAAATGTTGTGGAGATGGAACTGAGTCGGCTTGTGAGACTTTGAATGAATTCCTACAAAAGTCACATGGAATCTGTAATCGAAAAATTACAGCCAGGCGGGAAGCTAACGGTGCTTTTGGATTCTTCGCCAGGCATTTGCTCCTGGGTCACCCCTAGCTTCGAGCACTGAACACGTTCCGGCTTCCTGGTCCCCTTCGCTAGTGTTTCTGCATGACGCCCCAGTGTGCAGCTGGCTGGTCAAAAGGTTTTCCCGCCAGTACTTTCTCCATGACCGTTGTGGTATTCTACTCGGAAGTACTTTGTAGTTCCAAAAGTAACTCCGATCATGCGAGAACCGTTAAAAATATACATGTATTTGTATCTGACAGTTTTCATTGAAAGAGATGATGTCAAACTGACCAGAGCAGACGGTTAGCTCCAGCTCTTGGGAAAAATGAAACAATTGAAATACATTATCAACCAAAAGTAATCCCATACAATCTCGTGAACGAATAGAAGTCCTTTTTTTAAACCATTATGTTCTTCCTCGTAAAACACCACAACGGTTTGATTTCGCTGTATAGAAGAGTCGACCAAGAATATCGCTTGGAGAGAATATTGTTCACTTTTTGTACACTCTCCTCACTTCACTTTCCTATTGTTCCCTTTTTGTTGGGACGTTTCTGACGCGAACCAAACCTCTTTCGCTTGGAAGACCCCTTTTGGTAAGAATTGTTCATTTTTTCCTTATATTACGCAGTAATATCCCTCAAAAATATGCAACACTTATCAACCTTTTTGGACTGATACGATAATCAGTAAGCAGGCAACAGACGATTATAAATTGCCATGTGCACAAAATTCTCACCGTAAACAAAATTCATGATAACCAATTGATAAAGAGTAGGGTTTAAAAGAAATTAAGAGCGGTGTGTTTTCATTCTCACACCGTCTTTCTCTGGAGGTGAGCGGCTGAAGCTTAACAGACTAGGGATTAGGGAAACAGCCTCACCGGTTATAAAGATATCACGATATCTGGGCCTAAACATGGAAAACTCTTGGCAGGAAAAACTGCTACACTTCCGTGAGAATTTTGTGCCGATGGTAAATTATAAACTTGTGCAATCAACTTGAGAAGCACGCTACAAATGAAGCGCTACTCACATTTCACGGCAATATGTACATATAACATGCACCGCTCTGCACTTTTCACGACGTCCCGATGAAAACATCAGAAGCCCGAAGCATTTTTCACGACGTCCAGATGACGTCATCAGAAGCCCGAAGCATGCTTCACGACATCCCGATGACGTCATCAGAAGCCCCAAGCATTTTCGACGTCCCGATGACGTCATCAAGCCAAGCATTCTTCACGACATCCCGATGACGTCATCAGAAGCCCGAAGCACTTTTCACGAGGTGCCGATGACGTCATCAGAAGCCCGAAGCATTCTTCACGACGTCCCGATGACGTCATCAGAAGCCCGAAGCACTTTTCACGACGTCCCGATGACGTCATCAGAAGCCCGAAGCATTCTTCACGACGTCCCGATGACGTCATCAGAAGCCCGAAGCACTTTTCACGACGTCTCGATGAAAACATCAGAAGCCCGAAGCATTTTTCACGACTTCCCGATGACGTCATCAGAAGCCCGAAGCATTCTTCACGACGTCCCGATGACGTCATCAGAAGCCCGAAGCACCTTTCACGACGTCCCGATGACGTCATCAGAAGCCCGAAGCATTTTTCACGACGTACCGATGACGTCATCAGAAGCCCGAAGCATTCTTCACGACGTCCCGATGAAAACATCAGAAGCCCGAAGCAATTTTCACGACGTCCCGATGACGTCATCAGAAGTCCGAAGCAATTTTCACGACGTCCCGATGAAAACATCAGAAGCCCGAAGCATTTTTCACGACGTCCCGATGACGTCATCAGAAGCCCGAAGCACTTTTCACGACGTCCCGATGACGTCATCAAGCCGAATCATTTTCGACGTCCCGATGACGTCATCAGAAGCCCGAAGCATTTTTCACGACATCCCGATGACGTCATCAGAAGCCCGAAGCATTTTCACGACGTCACGATGACGTCATCAGAAGCCCGAAGCATTCTTCACGACATCCCGATGACGTCATCAAGCCCGAAGCATTTTCACGACGTCCCGATGACGTCATCAGAAGCCAAAGCATTTTTCACGACGTCTCGATGAAAACATCAAAGCCCGAAGCATTTTCACGACGTCGATTACGTCATCAGAAGCCCGAAGCATTTTCACGACGTCCCGATGACGTCATCAGAAGCCCGAAGCATTTTCGACGTCTCGATGAAAACATCAGAAGCCCGAAGCATTTTCACGACGTCCCGATGACGTCATCAAAGCCCGAAGCACTTTTCGACGTCCCGATGACGTCATCAGAAGCCCGAAGCATTTTCACGACGTCGATGACGTCATCAGGCCCGAAGCATTTTCACGACGTCCCGATGACGTCATCAGAAGACCTAAGCACTTTTCGACGTCCGATGACGTCATCAGAAGCCCGAAGCATTCTTCGACATCCCGATGACGTCATCAAGCCCGAAGCATTCTTCACGACGTCCCGATGACGTCATCAGAAGCCAAGCACCTTTCACGACGTCCCGATGACGTCATCAGAAGCCGAAGCATTCTTCGACGTCGATGACGTCATCAGAAGCCCGAAGCACTTTTCACGACGTCCGATGACGTCATCAGAAGCCCGAAGCATTTTTCACGACGTCGATGACGTCATCAGAAGCCGAAGCACTTTTCACGACGTCCCGATGACGTCATCAGAAGCCGAAGCATTCTTCACGACGTCGATGACGTCATCAGAAGCCCGAAGCACTTTTCACGACGTCGATGAAACATCAGAAGCCCGAAGCATTTTTCACGACGTCCCGATGACGTCATCAAGCCCGAAGCATTTTTCACGACGTCCCGATGACGTCATCAGAAGCCCGAAGCATTTTCACGACGTCCCGATGACGTCATCAGAAGCCCGAAGCATTCTTCACGACGTCCCGATGACGTCATCAAGCCCGAAGCATTTTCACGACGTCCCGATGACGTCATCAGAAGCCCGAAGCATTTTTCACGACGTCCCGATGAAAACATCAAAAGCGAAGCATTTTCACGACGTCCCGATGACGTCATCAGAAGCCCGAAGCATTTTTCACGACGTCCGATGACGTCATCAGAAGCCGAAGCATTTTCACGACGTCTCGATGAAACATCAAAAGCCCGAAGCATTTTCACGACGTCCCGATGACGTCATCAAGCCCGAAGCATTTCTTCGACGTCCCGATGACGTCATCAGAAGCCCGAAGCATTTTTCACGACGTCTCGATGAAAACATCAGAAGCCCGAAGCATTTTCACGACGTCCCGATGACGTCATCAGAAGCCAAGCATTTTCACGACGTCTCGATAGAAAACATCAAAGCCCGAAGCATTTTCACGACGTCCCGATGAGCGTCATCAGAAGCCCGAAGCATTTTCGACGTCCCGATGACGTCATCAGAAGCCGAAGCATTTTCACGACGTCTCGATGAAAACATCAGAAGCCCGAAGCATTTTCACGACGTCCCGATGACGTCATCAAGCCGAAGCATTTCACGACGTCTCGATGAAAACATCAGAAGCCCGAAGCATTTTCACGACGTCCCGATGACGTCATCAGAAGCCCGAAGCATTTTCACGACGTCCCGATGACGTCATCAGAAGCCCGAAGCATTTCTTCACGACGTCGATGAAAACATCAGAAGCCCGAAGCATTTCACGACGTCCCGATGACGTCATCAGAAGCCCGAAGCATTTTCACGACGTCCCGATGACGTCATCAGAAGCCCGAAGCATTTTTCACGACGTCTCGATGAAAACATCAAAGCCGAAGCATTTTCGACGTCGATGACGTCATCAGAAGCCCGAAGCATTTTCACGACGTCGATGACGTCATCAGAAGCCAAGCATTTTTCACGACGTCTCGATGAAAACATCAAAGCGAAGCATTTTCACGACGTCCCGATGACGTCATCAGAAGCCCGAAGCATTCTTCACGACGTCCCGATGACGTCATCAAATGAAGCATTTTCACGACGTCCCGATGACGTCATCAAAAGCCCGAAGCATTTTCACGACGTCTCGATGACGTCATCAGAAGCCCGAAGCATTTTCACGACGTCCCGATGACGTCATCAGAAGCCCGAAGCATTTTCGACGTCCCGATGACGTCATCAGAAGCCCGAAGCATTTTCACGACGTCCCGATGACGTCATCAAAGCCGAAGCATTTTTCACGACGTCGATGAAACATCAGAAGCCCGAAGCATTTTCACGACGTCCCGATGACGTCATCAGAAGCCCGAAGCATTTTTCACGACGCATCCCGATGACGTCATCAGAAGCCCGAAGCATTTTCACGACGTCCCGATGACGTCATCAGAAGCCCGAAGCATTTTCACGACGTCGATGACGTCATCAGAAGCCCGAAGCATTTTCACGACGTCCGATGACGTCATCAGAAGCCCGAAGCATTTTCACGACGTCCCGATGACGTCATCAGAAGCCAAGCATTTTTCACGACGTCCCGATGACGTCATCAGAAGCCCGAAGCATTCTTCACGACGTCCCGATGACGTCATCAGAAGCCCGAAGCATTTTTCACGACGTCCCGATGACGTCATCAAAGCCCGAAGCATTTTTCACGACGTCCCGATGAAGCGTCATCAAGCCTGAAGCATTCTTCACGACGTCCCGATGACGTCATCAGAAGCCCGAAGCACTTTTCACGACGTCCGATGACGTCATCAGAAGCCCGAAGCATTCTTCACGACGTCGATGACGTCATCAGAAGCCCGAAGCATTTTCGACGTCCCGATGACGTCATCAGAAGCCCGAAGCATTTTCACGACGTCCCGATGACGTCATCAGAAGCCCGAAGCATTTTTCACGACGTCCCGATGACGTCATCAGAAGCCCGAAGCATTTTCACGACGTCCCGATGACGTCATCAGAAGCCCGAAGCATTTTCGACGTCCCGATGACGCCATCAGAAGCCCGAAGCATTTTCGACGTCCCGATGACGTCATCAGAAGCCCGAAGCATTTTCACGACGTCCCGATGACGTCATCAGAAGCCCGAAGCATTTTCACGACGTCCCGATGACGTCATCAAAGCCCGAAGCATTTTCGACGTCCCGATGACGTCATCAGAAGCCCGAAGCATTTTCACGACGTCCTGATGACGTCATCAGAAGCCCGAAGCATTTTTCACGACGTCCCGATGACGTCATCAGAAGCCAAGCATTTTCGACGTCTCGATGAAAACATCAGAAGCCCGAAGCATTTTTCACGACGTCCCGATGACGTCATCAGAAGCCCGAAGCATTTTCTTCACGACGTCCCGATGACGTCATCAGAAGCCCGAAGCATTTTCGACGTCCCGATGAAAACATCAAAAGCCCGAAGCATTTTCACGACGTCGATGACGTCATCAGAAGCCCGAAGCATTTTCACGACGTCTCGATGAAAACATCAAAAGCCCGAAGCATTTTCACGACGTCCCGATGACGTCATCAGAAGCCGAAGCATTTTCACGACGTCCCGATGACGTCATCAGAAGCCCGAAGCATTTTTCGACGTCCCGATGAAAACATCAAAGCCCGAAGCATTTTCACGACGTCCCGATGACGTCATCAGAAGCCCGAAGCATTTCACGACGTCCCGATGAAAACATCAGAAGCCCGAAGCATTTTCACGACGTCCCGATGACGTCATCAGAAGCCCGAAGCATTTTCACGACGTCCCGATGACGTCATCAGAAGCCCGAAGCATTTTCACGACGTCCCGATGACGTCATCAAGCCCGAAGCATTTTCACGACATCCCGATGACGTCATCAGAAGCCCGAAGCATTTTTCGACGACGTCCGATGACGTCATCAAGCCCGAAGCATTTTCACGACGTCCCGATGAAATCATCAGAAGCCCGAAGCATTTTTCACGACGTCCCGATGACGTCATCAGAAGCCCGAAGCATTTTCACGACGTCCCGATAGACGTCATCAGAAGCCCGAAGCATTTTCACGACGTCGATGACGTCATCAGAAGCCCGAAGCATTTTTCACGACGTCCCGATGACGTCATCAAGCCAAGCACTTTTCACGACGTCCCGATGACGTCATCAGAAGCCCGAAGCATTTTTCACGACGTCCCGATGAAAACATCAAAGCCCGAAGCATTTTCACGACGTCCCGATGACGTCATCAAAGCGAAGCATTTTCACGACGTCTCGATGAAACATCAGAAGCCCGAAGCATTTTTCACGACGTCGATGACGTCATCAGAAGCCCGAAGCATTTTCACGACGTCCCGATGACGTCATCAGAAGCCCGAAGCACTTTATCACGACGTCCCGATGACGTCATCAGAAGCCCGAAGCATTTTCGACGTCCCGATGACGTCATCAGAAGCCCGAAGCATTTTCACGACGTCTCGATGACGTCATCAGAAGCCCGAAGCATTTTTCACGACGTCCCGATGAAAACATCAGAAGCCCGAAGCAATTTTCACGACGTCCCCATGCCGTCATCAGCAGCCCGAAGCATTTTCGACGTCCCGATGACGTCATCAAACATCAAAGCCCGAAGCACTTTTCACGACGTCCCGATGACGTCATTAGAAGCCCGAAGCATTCTTCACGACGTCCCGATGACGTCATCAGAAGCCCGAAGCACTTTTCACGACGTCCCGATGACGTCATCAGAAGCTCGAAGCATTTTCGACGTCCCGATGACGTCATCAGAAGCCCGAAGCATTTTTCACGACGTCCCGATGAAAACATCAGAAGCCCGAAGCATTTTTCACGACGTCCCGATGACGTCATCAGAAGCCCGAAGCACTTTTCACGACGTCCCGATGACGTCATCAGAAGCCCGAAGCATTTTTCACGACGTCCCGATGAAAACATCAGAAGCCCGAAGCATTTTTCACGACGTCCCGATGACGTCATCAGAAGCCCGAAGCATTTTCACGACGTCCCGATGACGTCATCAAAGCCCGAAGCATTTTCGACGTCCCGATGACGTCATCAGAAGCCCGAAGCATTTTTCACGACGTCCCGATGACGTCATCAGAAGCGAAGCATTTTCCCGACGTCTCGATGAAAACATCAGAAGCCCGAAGCATTTTTCACGACGTCCCGATGACGTCATCAGAAGCCCGAAGCATTTTTCACGACGTCCCGATGACGTCATCAGAAGCCCGAAGCATTTTTCACGACGTCCCGATGACGTCATCAGAAGCCCGAAGCATTTTTCACGACGTCCCGATGACGTCATCAGAAGCCGAAAGCATTTTTCACGACGTCCCGATGACGTCATCAGAAGCCGAAAGCATTTTTCACGACGTCCCGATGACGTCATCAGAAGCCCGAAGCATTTTTCACGACGTCTCGATGAAAACATCAAAAGCCGAAGCATTTTTCACGACGTCCCGATGACGTCATCAGAAGCCCAAGCATTTTCACGACGTCCCGATGACGTCATCAAAAGCCCGAAGCATTTTCCACGACGTCCCGATGACGTCATCGGAAGCCCGAAGCATTCTTCACGACATCCCGATGACGTCATCAGAAGCCCGAAGCATTTTCCACGACGTCCCGATGACGTCATCGGAAGCCCGAAGCATTCTTCACGACATCCCGATGACGTCATCAGAAGCCCGAAGCATTTTCCACGACGTCCCGATGACGTCATCGGAAGCCCGAAGCATTCTTCACGACATCCCGATGACGTCATCAGAAGCCCGAAGCATTCTTCACGACATCCCGATGACGTCATCAGAAGCCCGAAGCATTTTTCACGACGTCCCGATGACGTCATCAGAAGCCCGAAGCATTTTTCACGACGTCTCGATGAAAACATCAAAAGCCCGAAGCATTTTCACGACGTCCCGATGACGTCATCAAAGCCCGAAGCATTTTCACGACGTCCCGATGACGTCATCAGCCCGAAGCATTTTCACGACGTCCTGATGACGTCATCAGAAGCCCGAAGCATTTTTCACGACGTCTCGATGAAAACATCAGAAGCCCGAAGCATTTTCACGACGTCCCGATGACGTCATCAGAAGCCCGAAGCATTCTTCACGACGTCCGATGACGTCATCAGAAGCCCGAAGCATTTTCACGACGTCCCGATGACGTCATCAGAAGCCCGAAGCATTTTCACGACGTCCCGATGACGTCATCAGAAGCCCGAAGCGATTTTCACGACGTCCCGATGACGTCATCAGAAGCCCGGAAGCATTCTTCACGACGTCCGATGACGTCATCAGAAGCCCGAAGCATTTTCCACGACGTCCCGATGACGTCATCGGAAGCCCGAAGCATTCTTCACGACATCCCGATGACGTCACCAGAAGCCCGAAGCATTCTTCACGACATCCCGATGACGTCATCAGAGCCCGAAGCATTTTTCACGACGTCCCGATGACGTCATCAGAAGCCCGAAGCATTTTTCACGACGTCCCGATGACGTCATCAGAAGCGAAGCATTTTCACGACGTCCCGATGACGTCATCAAAAGCCCGAAGCATTTTTCACGACGTCCCGATGACGTCATCAGAAGCTGAAGCATTTTCACGACGTCCCGATGACGCCATCAGAAGCCCGAAGCATTTTCACGACGTCTCGATGAAAACATCAGAAGCCCGAAGCATTTTCCACGACGTCCCGATGACGTCATCAAGCCCGAAGCATTTTCACGACGTCCCGATGACGTCATCAGAAGCCTCCGAAGCATTTTTCACGACGTCCCGATGACGTCATCAGTGCCCGAAGCATTTTCCACGACGTCCCGATGACGTCATCAAGAAGCCCGAAGCATTTTCACGACGTCCCGATGACGTCATCGGAAGCCCGAAGCATTCTTCACGACGTCCCGATGACGTCATCAGAAGCCCGAAGCATTCTTCCACGACGTCCCGATGACGTCATCAGAAGCCAGAAGCATTCTTCGACGTCCCGATGACGTCATCAGAAGCCCGAAGCATTTTTCACGACGTCCCGATGACGTCATCAGAAGCCCGAAGCATTCTTCACGACGTCCCGATGACGTCATCAGAAGCCCGAAGCACTTTTCACGACGTCCCGATGACGTCATCAGAAGCCCGAAGCATTTTTCACGACGTCCCGATGACGTCATCAGAAGCCCGAAGCATTCTTCACGACTTCCCGATGAAAACATCAGAAGCCCGAAGCATTTTTCACGACGTCCCGATGAAAACATCAGAAGCCCGAAGCATTTTTCACGACGTCCCGATGACGTCATCAGAAGCCCGAAGCATTTTTCACGACGTCCCGATGAAAACATCAGAAGCCCGAAGCATTTTTCACGACGTCCCGATGACGTCATCAGAAGCCCGAAGCATTTTTCACGACGTCCCGATGACGTCATCAGAAGCCCGAAGCATTTTTCACGACGTCCCGATGACGTCATCAGAAGCCCGAAGCATTTTCCACGACGTCCCGATGACGCCATCAGAAGCCCGAAACACTTTTCACGACGTCCCGATGACGTCGTCAGAAGCCCGAAGCATTCTTCACGACGTCCCGATGACGTCATCAGAAGCCCGAAGCATTCTTCACGACGTCCCGATGACGCCATCAGAAGCCCGAAGCACTTTTCACGACGTCCCGATGACGTCATCAGAAGCCCGAAGCATTCTTCACGACTTCCCGATGAAAACATCAGAAGCCCGAAGCATTTTTCACGACGTCCCGATGACGTCATCAAGATTGAAGCATTTTCACGACGTCCCGATGACGCCATCAGAAGCCCGAAGCATTTTTCACGACGTCTCGATGAAAACATCAAAAAGCCCGAAGCATTTTCCACGACGTCCCGATGACGTCATCAGAAGCCCGGAAGCATTTTTCACGACGTCGATGACGTCATCAGAAGCCCGAAGCATTTTTCACGACGTCTCGATGAAAACATCAAAAGCCCGAAGCATTTTTCACGACGTCCCGATGACGTCATCAGAAGCCCGAAGCATTTTTCACGACGTCCCGATGACGTCATCAGAAGCCCGAAGCATTTTTCACGACGTCTCGATGAAAACATCAAAAGCCCGAAGCATTTTTCACGACGTCCCGATGACGTCATCAGAAGCCCGAAGCATTCTTCACGACATCCCGATGACGTCATCAGAAGCCCGAAGCATTTTTCACGACGTCCCGATGACGTCATCAGAAGCCCGAAGCATTCTTCACGACATCCCGATGACGTCATCAGAAGCCCGAAGCATTTTTCACGACGTCCCGATGACGTCATCAGAAGCCCGAAGCATTTTTCACGACGTCTCGATGAAAACATCAAAAGCCCGAAGCATGTCCCACGACATCCCGATGACGTCATCAGAAGCCCGAAGCATTCATCACGACATCCCGATGACGTCATCAGAAGCCCGAAGCATTTTTCACGACGTCCCGATGACGTCATCAGAAGCCCGAAGCATTTTCGACGTCCCGATGAAAACATCAAAAGCGCGAAGCATTTTTCACGGCGTCCCGGTGACGTCAGCGGAAGCCCGAAGCATTTTTCGCGACGTCCCGATGACGTCATCAGAAGTCCTAAGCATTTTTCAGCCGACGTCCCGATAGAAAACATCAGAAGCCCTAAGCACTTTTCCACGACGTCCCGATGACGTCATCAGAAAGCCCGAAGCATTTTTCACGACGTCCCGATGACGTCATCAGAAGCCCGGAAGCATTTTTCACGACGTCCCGATGACGTCATCAGAAGCCCGAAGCATTTTTCTAGCGACGTCCCGATGACGTCATCAGAAGCCCAAGCATTTTTCACGCACTAATCCCGATGAAACGTTATCAGAGCCCGAAGCATTTTCACGACGTCAGATGAAAGCATCATCAGAAGCCCGAAGCAGCTTTTCACGACGTCCCGATAGAAAACATCAAGAAGCCCAAAGCATTTTTCACGACGTCCCGATGAAAACGCATCAGAAAGCCCGAAGCATTTTTCACGACGTCGATAGAAAACGGATCAGAAGCCCGAAGCATTTTTCACGACGTCCCGATAGACGTCATCAGAAGCCGAAGCATTTTTCACCAGACGTCCCGATGAAAACATCAGAAGCCCGAAGCATTTTTCACGACGTCCCGATAGAAAACATCAGAAGCCCGAGCATTTTCACGACGTCCCGATGAAAACATCATGAAGCCCGAAGCATTTTTCACGACGTCCCGATAGACGTCATCAGAAGCCCGAAGCATTTTTCACGACGTCCCGATGAAAAACATCAGAAGCCCGAAGCATTTTCACGACGTCCCGATGAAAACATCAGAGAAGCCCGAGAAGCATTTTTTTCACGGACGGTCCCGATGAAGCCACTGTCGACACCTGAGCGATTTTCACGATTTACGTCCTGTAATGACGTCATCAGAAGCCCGAAGCATTTTTCACGACGTCCCGATGACGCATCATCAGAAGCCCGAAGCATTTTCACGACGTCCCGATAGAAAACATCAGAAGCCCGAAGCATTTTCCTACGACGTCCCGATAGAAAACATCAAGAAGCCCGAAGCATTTTCACGACGTCCCGATAGAAAACATCAGAAGCCCGGAAGCATTTTTCACGACGTCCCGATGAAAACATCAGAAGCCCGAAGCATTTTTCGACGACGTCCCGATGGACGTCATCAGAAGCCCGAAGCATTTTTCACGACGTCCCGATAGACGTCATCAGAAGCCCGAAGCATTTTCAGACGTCCCGATGAAAACGTCATCAGTAGCCCGGAAGAAGCATTTTCCACGACGTCCTGATGACGTCATTAGAAGCCCGAAGCATTTATTCACGACGTCCCGATGAAAACATCAGAAGCCCGAAGCATTTTGTCGAGGTCCCGAGCGAAAACATCAGAAGCCCGGAAGCGATTATCACGACGTCCCGATGAAAACCTCAGAAGCCCGAAGCATTTTCACGACGTCCCGATGAAAACATCAGAAGCCAGAAGCGCATTTTGCACGACGTCCCGATGAAAACATCAGAAGCCCGAAGCATTTTTCACGACGTCCCGATGACGTCATCAGAAGCCCGAAGCATTTTTCATGACGTCCCGATGACGTCATCAGAAGCCCTGAAGCATTTTTTCTCACGACGTCCTGATGACGTCATCAGAAGCCCGAAGCATTTTCGACGACGTCCTGATGACGTTATCAGAAGCCCGAAGATTTTCTTACGACGTCCCAATGACGTCATCAGAAGCCCGAAGCATTTTTCACGACGTCCCGATGAAGAAAACGTCATCAGAAGCCAAGCATTGTATCACGACGTCCCCGATGACGTCATCAGAGCCCGAAGCATTTTCACGACGTCCTGATGACGTCATCAGAAGCCCTGAAGCACATTTTCACGACGTCCTGATAGACGTCATCAGAAGCCTGAAGCATTTTTCACGACGTCCCGATGACGCCATCAGAAGCCCGAAGCATTTTCACGACGTCCCGATGACGCTAACATCAGGTGGCTCCGAAGCATTTTTTCACGACGTCCCGATGAAAACATCAGAAGCCCGGAAGCATTTTTCACGACGTCCCGATGAAACATCAGAAGCCCGAAGCATTTTTCACGACGTCCCGATGACGTCATCAGAAGCCCGAAGCATTTTCACGACGTCCCGATGACGAAAGCATCAGAAGCCCGAAGCATTTTTCACGACGTCCCGATGACGTCATCAGGAAGCCCGAAGCATTTTCCACGACGCGTCCCGATGACGTCATCAGGAAGCCCGGAAGCATTTTTTCACGACGTCCTGATGACGTCATCAAGAAGCCCGACGCATTTTTCACGACGTCCCGATGCAAACGTCAGAAGCGAAGCATTTTCGACGTCGATGAAAACATCGAAGCCTGAAGCAGTTTTTCACGACGTCCCGATGAAAACTTATCAGAAGCCCGAAGCATTTTCACGACGTCCCAATGCCGTCATCAGAAGCCCGGAAGCATTTTTTCACGACGTCCCTGATGACGTCATCAGAAGCCCCGAAGCATTTTCACGACGTCCCGATGAAACGTCCCCAGAAGCCCGAACTATTTTTCACGACGTCCCGATGACGCCATCAGAAGCCCGAAGCATTTTTTCACGACGTCCCGATGACGTCATCAGAAGCCCAAAGCATTTTTCACGACGTCCCGATGGCGTCATCAGAAGCCAGAAGCATTTTTCACGACGTCCCAATGACGTCATCAGAAGCCAAGCGATTTTCACGACGTCCCGATGACGTCATCAGAAGCCCGAAGATCATTTTTCACGACGTCCGATGACGTCATCAGAAGTCTGAAGCATTTCTTCACGACGTCCCGATGACGCCATCAGAAAGCCTGAAGCGCGTTTTTCACGACGTCCCGATGATACGTCATCAGAAGCCCGAAGCATTTCACGACGTCCCAGCCGACGTCCCCAGAAGCCATGATCGCTACTGACGTCCCGATGACGTCCTCAGAAGCCCGAAGCATTTTCAATGACGTCCCGATGACGCCATCAAGCCTGAAGCACATTTCAGCGACGTCCCGATGACGTCCCTTCAGAAGCCTGGAAGTTACTTCTTTTCTACGACGTCCCGATGACGTCATCAGAAGCCCGAAGTTATTTTCACGACGTCCCGACACGTCCTCAGAAGCCCTAAGCATTTTTCTTCACGACGTCCCGATGACGTCCTCAGAAGCTCCGGAAGCACTTTTCACGATGTCCCGTTAACGTCATCAGAAGCTCCAAGCACTTTTCACGACGTCCCGATGTGGCGTCATCAGAATCCCCACTCACCTACAAATCGGATTACTTACCAGCCTACGTACTTCCTACCAACTTACCTGTCTGCCAAGTTGATTGCAGCGACCATTGGCAGTGGCTATAAGCAGTGAGCGACTGAAAAGCGTGATTTACCCACGGCCTACGGTGACCTACGACCAACCTACGGCGAGCGCCGGCCTACGGCCCTGACACGGCCCTGACCTACGGCCCCCACGGCCTAGACCCGGCCACCACATTTTTGACCTGCGGCCTACGGCGCGCACCATGAAATTTCATTAAGCAGAATCACTGAGCTTTGTTGTTTGAGAACTGGTTTGGCTGGGGGTTGGAAGGCAGGTGTCTTCTGGACCTTCACTTATATCCAGAAGGAAATTTCAAGAAATTCTGTTTCAAAGATTCTATAAACTATTTTATAAACTTCTAAGTGATCACAACTCTTAGGCAAAACCAAACCTCTCCAGCCGCTTCGCGGCTGAAGCGATAGAGAAGGCTCCTAAAATTATTACCCCGTTAGGGGTTAATTTTGTTTCCACAGCAAAGCTGGCCACCTCGCAGTGGGTAGTGGCGGCTCCGGCCAGCTAGGATCCATGGCCGGGAATGATCATCGAAATCTTGCAACGCTTTCACCCCATTTTCGCAGTAAACCCACATCATTTCGCGTAACATTCAGCCTACTTTCGTGGCATATTCATCCCATTTTCACCTATCCTAGCGGCAAATTCACCTGTACAGTGAATTAAGCTTTAAATTTCTTGAAACTTAGGACTTCATTCCGACTTGTACATGAGCATCAAGTCTTTTTTAACGAGGCATCAAGTCTCGAATCGGCATAGTAAGTTCGATAACTAAAGTGTGTCCGAATGTGATTGGCGAACGACGCGGCCGGCATGCTTAACAGGCGGCCGTTGCTTTTTTTTTATAGAACTGACCGCGCGCTGGAACCGCGACAATAAATCAATTACGACTGACCGCGAACAATTTTGCGAACTGGGCGAAATCTTGCGGTACAACCGCTTCGCGATCCGGTTGACCGCGCGCAACTTTGCAAAGCGGGCAGAAACCGCGCAACTTTAGGACCGACCGCGCGCAGACGTGAGGGAAAATGTTTTGTGTGCAAGGGCCGAGAACCCATCAAGTCCACGCCTGATTTCAAAATATTTTTGCTGCGGTGCTTGGTTTTTTTTTGTTTTACTGATGTTTTTGTTTGTTTTTCTTCCTCTCCAAGTCATCCTTCTGTGTTCCCGTGATAATTCGAATACGGCCATTTCAAAAATTCGAATAAATGAATACATTCGAATAATGCCTTTTAAAAAATTCCGAATAAATGAATACATTCGAATAATGCCTTTTAAAAAATCCCGAATAAATGAATATATTCGAATAATACCGTTTTCAAAATTCCCGAATAAATGAATATATTCGAATAAGGCGTTTTCAAAATTCCCGAATAAATGAATATATTCGAATAAGGCGTTTTCAAAATTCCCGAATAAATGATTACATTCGAATAATACCTTTTAAAATTCCCGAATAAATGAATACATTCGAATAAGGCGTTTTCAAAATTCCCGAATAAATGAATACATTCGAATAAGGCGTTTTCAAAATTCCCGAATAAATGATATACATTCGAATAAAGGCGTTTTCGAAAATTCCCGAATAAATGAATATACATTCGAATAATCGAAATTCCCGAATAAATGTTCGAATTTCCGAAGAAACTAGGAGACTGTTTTTATCGTGAACTACCTTCAAGACGGGGAACACTAACAAGGAAACTACTAATAGCCAAATTGGCAGTCCACATAAACCGTACTTTTCTAGAACCACTTTGAATGTAGGGCCCGAATATGCCCTTCACAGCTGCCTACTCAGAAAAATAAAAACAAGTTACTTGTAATATAAATGTAACTTACTTGAATGTCTCAAGTGACTTACATTTATATTACATGTAACATACATTTATATTACATGTAACTTAAATATATTTTACATGTAAGTTACACTTTGTTACATGTCACCTACATTTGAATTTTCACTATGGGTGGCCATCACGTGACGCAGACGACACGCGACGCAGAGTGCTAAAAACGATGGGATAAACGGTCGCTGCTGCCTGTTTTGGAGGCCCCAACTTAAATGGCTTGAGATAAGTCGCAGGTAACTTACATCAGCTTAGATATGTTACAAGTAACTTGTTTTCGATTTCTGAGAGGATACTGGGTGCAGTGCGCCTCCGATATGTTCCATGTAACTCAAATGGCACAATATAAGTCGCAAGTAACTTAAATCGACCAAGAAGATGTTTCCAAAGGGAAATGTACAACGCACTCGCGGGGTCAGGCTTACGACTGGCGTTGATGTTGGTTCAACTACCTAGTTTGAGGTACCTGGCCCCACACCGGCATGGGAGCCCCTGCACAGCATTTTTTCGCGTAGTTTGTGGTCTGGAACACGCTCTCTGCGTCGCGTGTCGTCTGCGTCACGTTATGGCCTTCATAATGAAAATATAAATGTAAGTTACATGTAACATAAGTGTAACTTACATGTAATATAAATTTAAGTTGCATGTAACATAAATGTATGTTACATGTAATATAAATGTAAGTTACTTGAGACATTCAAGTAAGTTACAGTTATATTACAAGTAACTTGTTTTGATTTTTCTGAGTATCAGTCCAGCCTGTTGCGGCAACTTCGGATAGCACCGCCCCTAATGAATATGCGTTGGTGATTGTGTACAGCGCGCGACGGGAGACCTGCACAAGAACGAACAGCGAAATGTTCCTCACAAAAATGGATAGCTCAATTTGCGAGAAGATCCTTTGAAGGGTTTCTGTTTCAAAGGAAATAGGTCTTGTCTAATTCGAATGTGAGGCACTTTCTTTCCGAATATTCGAATAAATCCGAAATTTAAATTTTCGAATAAATCGAATATTCGAATAAATCCAAATTTTAAATTCTCGAATAAATCGAATATTCGAATAAATCGAAAATTCTCGAATAAATCGAATATTCGAATAAATCCAAAATTGAAATTCCCGAATAAATCGAATATTCGAATAAATCCAAAATTTAAATTGTCGAATGAATCGAATATTCGAATAAATCCAAAATTCAATTCTCGAATAAATCGAATATTCGAATAAATCCAAAATTTCAATCCTCGAATAAATCGAATATTCGAATAAATCCAAATTTTAAATTCCCGAATAAATCGAATATTCGAATAAACCCCAAAATTGAAATTCCCGAATGATCACATTGTATGAGAAGGTTTTCTACTAGGGATTATTCTTGTTCTCATTTGATTCAATATGCGCTCCAAGAGAAACCCCTTCTGAGCGTGATTTAAAGACTGTGGCATGGACGTTCTTAGAGCTGCAGCCAAATTCGTTTGCAACATTTCACTACATTTAATGATTATGTTAATTCATATAGTATCATCACAGCCAAATCAATTCGACAATTCGTTTGCCAACAAGTTGAAACACTAAATGTTAATAGGATTATGTTGCCTTGACTCATAAAAGCAATCATCACAGCCGATCGGCGTCAATTCGACAACCGTTTCCTGCTCACGGAGCCCATAGCTTGCTAGAAATCAAGTTGAGTGCCAAGGGTTTCCTTCTACAACATCGTGATCTCTAAATGCCAAATCCTTTTTTTGTTTCAGCTTATAATTGGTAGAAATTAAAAACCACTTCCAAGGGTTTCCTTCTACAACATCGTCAATCTCTAACTCCTACAAATAGATGCAAGGCATATACTTTTGGTAGAAAAAGTCGAACAACCGCTCCGCTAACTAAGACACACCCAAGATAATTGTTGCAACGCGGCTTCCTACAAATAGATAATCAGTTATGTTTAGACTGATGAATTTCAAACGTGTCTTCCATTTTCAGTCCCTTGCCAGGCGCTCTCGTGTTTCGACTGCGAATGAGGAGACATACAGGCCAGATACAACTTGTCCACCAAATTAACGTCTCCAAAATATGGACATCTTGGAGAGCCGTGGTTCCGTTTGTAGGGGGCCGTGATAGATTTCAGATTTTTTTTGTGGCTAGCGTGTGATTCTCTCTGGGATGAACATTAAATATCAAATTTCCAAAAGTTTAGCGTCCTGGAAAAAGTAATGATTTGGCAATGTTATAACTACAAGAAATATAGAAGTTGACAAAATAAAATTTTAAAAAACAACTCGAAATATGTTTGAGTATGATTTGGCACAAAATAACCAGAAAAGATGAAAAAACTTTGAAATGTAGTGAAATGACCAAAACAGAATTTGGCGGTCATTCATAGGCCAAGTTTTGATAAGTAGTGACTGACGAGGGATTAAATTTTACAAGATTCTCCGTTAAACTTATCAAAGCGAAATCAAGCGCTCATCGGATTTGAGCGTTACGTTCACATAGTTCACCTATGCTGATTTCCGTATTACAGCTTCAATGAAATGTTTTACGGTTTCCGTTGCGCGCTTGAT
Source organism: Aplectana chamaeleonis (assembly GCA_029168955.1). Classification (NCBI taxonomy): domain Eukaryota; kingdom Metazoa; phylum Nematoda; class Chromadorea; order Rhabditida; family Cosmocercidae; genus Aplectana; species Aplectana chamaeleonis. The sequence goes on along the minus strand of JAPDOI010000125.1, from coordinate 408,078 downwards.
TTCGCTTTGATAAGTTTACCGGAGAATCTTGTAAAACTTAATCCCTCGTCAGTCACTACTTATCAAAAGTTGGCCTATGAATGACCGCCAAATTCTGTTTTGGTCATTTCACTACATTTCAATGTTTTTCATCACTTCAGGTTATTTTGTGCCAAATCATACTCAAACATATTTCGAGTTGTTTTTTAAAATTTTATTTTGTCAACGTCTATATTTCTTGTAGTTATAACATTGCCAAATCATTACTTTTTCCAGGACGCTAATTTTTTGGAAATCTCCTATATTTTTCCCGAAGGTTTCCTTTCTAACCTGATTTTTGCTTAGCGATTCCCATTTTGGAGAGGTTTTATGAAAGCTCTTGTCTACGGTAAATAATTGAATCATTACCGATCGGTGTGGTCGGACGACTATAACTCCTAAAAATTGTGACCCGCAGACATAAAAACGACCTATTCTTTCCTACTGAGGTCCCGTACACGTTTTACGGCGTCGTGCGCTTTCCCACTGGGGTCCCGCACACTTTCTTTGGCGTCCTGGGCACTCCCACTGTCGGCCCGCACACTTTCTGCGGCGTTCGGCTCACTCTCCTTTGGGTCCCACACATTTTCTGCGGCGTCCTGCGCACTTCCACTTGGGTCTCACACACTTTCTAGGCATCCGGCGCACTCTCATTCCGGTCCTACACACTTTTTGCGGCGTCCTTCACACTCCCACTGTGGTCCCGTACATTTTTACAGCGTCCTGCGCATTCCCACTGGGGGCCCGCGCATTTCTGCTGCGCCCTGCGCACTCCTCAAATCCTATTCACAACAACCGTCTCAAAGAGGAAACAATCCTGGGCGGAAGCCTATCATTAGCTGTGTTGATTTTCATTAGTTCATTTTTAAAGTTCAGTGAGCGTCGGAGGGTTTACAATAACATGTTTACATGTTTTTACCCGTCTTGGCCCTCAATTTTTAGGTTTCGCTAAAACTGAGCTTTCGGCTCCAAAATTGAATAGGAGCTAGCTGCATCCATTTCTAGGCTCCTGCCAGAAAATTAGCTTCCTAGCTCAATTCTAACTGGTAGCACAAGATCGTGAAAGCCGTCTGAAAAAAAAGGAGATTAACAGTTTTTCGACCAAAATCACGTGGTTTTCGCCATTTTTCCCGAGCGCCAAGAAACCATTCCAAACCATTTTTGGGTGTACACTATACTTGTTATCCGAAGATAATTCTTCGGATAATGGATCGATTCGGATAATGCCGATTTTAAAATTCCCGGATATTGGTTCGATTCAGATAATGCGTGTTTTCAAATTTTCGGATAATGAATCGATTCAGATAATGCCATTTTTCGAATGATTCGGATACGGATATCCGTCGGATAATTTCGGATATTTTTGGAACGAAGTTGAGGCAAAACGGTGAAAAATTCACCAGGTACTCAAGGCAAGCCTTTGAAAACATCCATAATTGAACAAACAGTAGTACTTCATTGCATTTGCGGCATGTTCACGTAGGAACTTCAATCTTAATATACGCATATTAATAAAAATATGAAAACAAATCTTCAGTTACTATGCCGTCGTTGGTAGGCACAGTATTATCCATACTCAGGTTTTTCGGGACAACGAGCAAGTGAAAAGTATGCAAAGCAATTATACAAAAAACTTCTACACTGAATAACCAGCCACATGGTCATCTCACTTGACCACGCCCATTTTCCGGCGCCGCAAGGACTCTTTCGATTTCAGAAGGAAGAGAAAAACCCTGGGTTGATGTACTAAATAGAAGGCGGTACGGAAAAATGGGCGTGGCCTCGTGCAATTTTGTATGATCTTATCCAAAAATTATCCGATTTTATCCGAAAACTTACCCGACTTTTATCCGATTTTATCCGAAATTTATCCGGATTTTATCCGATTTTATCCGAATTTTTGACCCCTCGGATAATGGTTCGATTCAGATATTGCCGATTTTAAATTTCCCGGATATTGGTTCGATTCAGATAGTGCGCTTTTTCGAATTTTCGGATATCGGATAATCCGAATCTCGTATATCCGGTCGGATATCCGAAAAGGAGTGATTCGGATACTAAGTATAGTGTACACCCCAACTTTTTACGCTCTTTCCAATGGAGGAGAAACCGCATTTCTACAGTCACTCCGAACGCTGATTTCGTAATCGCAGAGTTGCGCGTGGGCGAGTTAAAGCCAAATCTGGTGGGCGCTTCGCGCGCACCACAATTCTTTGTTTGGGTGTCCTGTGCTTCTGGGACTTTTCTGAAGAGCTCTCGATTTCGATTATCATCACAAGCGGAACAGAGGGCTATTGTAAAATACATTGAGCTGGAGATAAAGATGGTCCGACGAAAAAACCACCGCCCGCTGCTGGTGATTATTGAAGGTGAGAGCTTTTAGGGAAGACCCAGACTTTATAGTTTCCTTGTGAAGTTAAGTCTAGTGAATGCACGGGGCTGCGATGGTGGAACGTCGCTCACTATCTAAACTCCGCTGGCCGCACAGCCCGCCCCGCAAAATGATCAAGCCTAATCCATTCACTAGACTACGCTTAACAAAGGAGACTATATATAATGCCTCCAAGTTGTGACGGCCGCTTTTTTCCGATCAGATAGGTATGTTCATATATACAGATACTTTCTCAGTGCTGCACATTTTGCCTGCAGTATGTAGAGTGCCTAACGCACAAGAAAAACTTCGAGTATTACCAACCATTATCGCTACTACGATAAGCCATGAACGAGTGTACATGTGCAATGGGTTATGCATATTATGTAATTCATAAAAGGCTATATTGATTATTCTAAACTGCAAATCTCATCACTGACCTCGCTCACCCAGGGAAGTGTTGGAGCTTTGTGAGGTTTCATACTGGTAAAGGCTTTCGTTATACCAGCGACCATACTGAGAGGAGAAATTGGCCTGAAATGGACTAGCTGAAATTTCAGAGGGGTATAATCATCAACTAGTACATAGACACCACGTTCGAAATTTCATAAAAAGGGCCGAACACATATATTCACTCTATGTACCCTATGATCTGTGATGTTATTTCTGCGAGCGCACTCACCTATTCGCCATAGTTTCTCCAGCATGAAGAATCCAATTCAAATCGAGATTCTCCTCTTCACCAAGTTCAGATTCAGACACACCAAATGACGAGTCGTTTACCGGAGGTGTCGAGTACTCGATCAGACCATCGTACCGGATTCGAGGTAGAGTTTGACGGCGTAAGCGCGCCTGGAAACGTAGAGTTGGTCATGTTGGAGTAGATTAATCGTAAGCGATGAATTTCAAACTGATATCTGAAACCTTGATACTTTCCTAACGCGAATGTTCGCCCAGGCGATCGGCATGCGTTCTAACAATGTAAGCACAGCTACGGCGGCCTTTTCCGGATGAGAGTTCACTCGGCGCAAAACAGTTGAGTGCCGCTGTAGTGACTTACTTTAATGTTCATCCATTATCCCTTCTTGCAGTACTCTTTTGAAGGAAAGTAATCCCAGGTCTGCAAGAAAAGCGGTGTTTTCATTTTAACTTGGCGTCGTCAATGCGCCGCGAATCTATTTCGTAGAAACAGAAAGAATAATACAATACCTATCGCATCTTTTGCGTTTGAAGAAAAAAAAGAGTGTTTTTGTGCCATTTTGTCAAAACTCTGTACGAAATCTTTCTCAGAATCTGAAGAGATAATTGAAAGCAGCAACGAAAGCTCTTTCTTTTCGAATAACTTGCAACCCTTTCTTGAACAGGGTGTATGTATGTATGAGGAAGATTTCTGAAATTTTGGCTTGCTGGCAGAAGCAATGATTTGGAAATGCTATATCTCCGAGAATCTAGAAGTCACAAAAGTCAAGAAAATTATATTGAAATGTTTGCCAAATGCTCCTCTTTCTCTTATTCTCCTTACTCCACATCAGGGCTTCGCGGAACTGGTCCGTTTCCGATTCCGTTTCCGTATTTCCGATGTTTTAGGCTATTCCGTTCCGCTTCCGTTTGCGACATTTTGGGCCCGGAAACGACAGAAAATAGTGTTACACGGATAATGGTAGTGGGTTGAGGTAAGGTTTTCGAAGGCACCATGAGAGGCTGAAAAAAAAACTTTCGAACTCTTGTGCTCAATCGAGTATCTGAGCCTGGCTGAGATCCTCGACAATGTTCTGAGACCTGGAACTGCGCCCCTCTGGAATGATGACATTAAATAGGCGTGTCAGTAATCTGACCGCTTTCGAGGGAGGAGGTTCAAACAGCTTTTTCTCCGAAAATTAATGATTTTTGTGGGACTTTCCGCTAAAGTACTCTTATTCGTTTGTCTAAGTTCAAATAATCTGATCAGCTTTGAACAGGCAACGCGCGGACCCGCTTTCATCTACACCTGGAATAACCTGGACCCTTTACCCGGGAACAGGCTGTCTACTGATTTGAAGGAGCAGCTACTCTTTTTCAGGAGCAGACTGTATACTGCTTCGAAAGGGTAGCATACAGATTCTCCCTGACGACTTTCACTGAGTGATTTTTGAAGCTGCCTTTTCGGACTTTCCAGGAGGAAGAATGCCTCATAGATATTTTATGGAGTTTGAATAATGGTAGTTTATTGGCTGAAACCATAGGTTATCGAGTGAGAGCTACAAAAAATGAGCAGCGACGAAATGTGAGAATGAGACAACGCATAATTTTTTGATCTCTTCCGCTTCTGTTTCCGAACTTCCGTTTCGGGCGTTTTTTGGCCATTTTTCTTCCGTTTCCGTTTCCGAAAATCTTGAAAAAGAATTCCGCACAGCCCAGCTCCACATGATTAGTACAGCTTCTGATCAACTAGGCTTATTCGAGTAAACCTAGTCACGGCCAAGTTCTTACCCGCTCCAAATTTTTTAGTTTACATTGAATTTCTACGATGTGTATATTGAAAGTATCCCATCGCTGCCTCCTTTCATTTCCTCCGATATCGTTTTTTTTTCTTCTCTCCGTACTATCCCCACAAAATGCATTTTCACTATTGAATTTTGAATAAAACTCCGGAAGTTTGCTCCAGTTTGGGCGTGTGATTGCACAAAACGCCGCTGTGGTAGGGCGCAAGTGACTCTGAGCGATTATTGGATAGGATCATGATACTCTCTCATGTAAGTTAAAAATTTTCTAACCACTGAAAAAAAAAGAAATAAGAAAATTCAGCCCACGTCTGCTTGGAAAACCTATTTCTTTACCTGTGATGTTTTGTTATGGAGTTCGGATGGAATTTCCCTAATTGAACAACTTGTTTTTGCGAAGTTCGGCCAGAACTTCCTCGATTAAACTACCTTGTTTGATGGAATTCCATCGCAACCTTCCTTATTAGTTGCCCTTCGGATACATCTTTATCAAAGGAAACCAAAGTTATGACAGCCGCGCTTAAGTAGTGAGAAATCCGCACGTTTTGGTTCTTAGAAAGGGTGCCCAAAAAGATCCCGAGCTAAGAGAGTGGGAGCATATCCAGAATCGCCACCCCAAGACCAGCCCTGATGAAGACAGGGTTTAATTAATTTTGAGAGACCAAGCGTAAGACCCCCTTCATAGTTGGACGATAGTACGACGTGTCCCCCCCCCCCTAGGTCGTCCGTAGCTCCACCTGGGTCGTCCATGCACCTGCATGGCCCGTACTCGACGGGATGCGGCAATGATGTTAATGGCATTTTTGATACAACTTCAATCAGGGTTGGACAGGGAGAGACTACGGACGACCTAGGGGGCACTATCAAAGAGCAATTACTCGCCCTGGTTTCGCGTGTTTCATTTGTATATCGACCGAATGGGACTACGGGCTATCGTCCAACTATGACGGGGGCCAAAGCGACTAATGGCTCCTGCATAGTCGGGCGGCAAAAGTCGCGCCGCCACAATGAAGGATAGAGAGCGGCTACGCAGCTTCGTGCCCTCCCTTTATTCCTCATCATTGCTGCGCGACTTTTGCCGCCCGACTATGCAGATGCTTTATGGCGTCCTTTGCCGAAACCTGATGCTCATGATTTCCGAAAACTGTAATTTGAGGGATGTGATCGCATCCGCACCGCGGGAGCGGTTCGGCTGGCACACGCGACGCGCGCGGCGCAAAACCGCTGCGTGCACGTCGTCGTTGGGGCACGTTAACCTTGGGGCCTCTAACAAGAAAAATAGTTGGCGCTCGGTTAACGCGCTCCAACTACGAAGTGCGCGCAGCGGTTTTCCGCCTCGCGCCTCACGTGTGCCAGCCGAACTGCTCGTGTGGATTCGATCGACATCCCGTAGTTTGACGGTCGCATAATCTGTTGAAACATTTGGAGGATTCCCACAAAAATTTTTCGATTACCTAGCTTCACCTAGCTTCACCTTTAGTCATCTACCAGGGTGAAGCTAGGTAATCGATCACGTTCGTTTCTCGAGTAACTCATAGTTTGGTAGAGATCACAAACGAACAGAAAACTCAATTCATTCTTATATAGAAGGGTCCCTGTTAAAAAAAATTCATTGATAAGATGAAGGCACAATGGAACAAGTTACGGTGCAACGATAATTTTTTAAACATTTTTGCCCCTATTATTTCCCTACTGAACCTTTGAGTCCTTACATCCCCTGCAAGTAGTGCAGGGCTTGTACACAGGTGAAGTTCCACTAAGTCAGGGCCCAGAAACGTCAGTGCGACAGCTGTTACTTTGCATTTCATTACTTTCTAGTATTTCTCCGGTGATCAGTGGTCAAGTGCTTAATTCACAATGATAGACTGTTAATTGGATTCCTATTTTACTTGTCAGAATCACAGTCAGAACTAGCAGTTTATCCTGCGTAGCTCTAGAAACTTTTGCAGGAAGCACGGTCTTATGAGTGAGATGTGAAGTTAAACGGCTTTGTGGAAGCTATCCTTGATTAACACCACCGCAAGTAATTTCCTACTGAGTCCTTTAATCAAGTTCCGTATTTTTCTGTGTGTTTCTTTGCAGATACATTTTTTTTCCACATACCATAACAGCATCAGTGAGGCCTTTTGCTGAATGTCGAGCTTCAACCTCTCTAACAGTCCGTATAAGGACGTCAACCTTCCCGTTCATCAGATATCCCACGACAGAGAGCTGTTCAAACGCCGCCAGCCTGAAAATGATCACGGAAGTCAACTACATATATCATTTTTCAAAAGCCTGGATTTAAACGCGATAGACTGATTGGAAAGTACACTTCTATTCAGTGTTTTTAGGTTCCTAACCGACCGAGTTTTGCTTGCGAAGGAAAAATTTTCGCATCATAAAGATTGTAAAAACGAGAAAATCTTGTATTTGCGCGTGCTGATGCGGAGCAGAGGTTAGAAACAGCGAAATAACCAAGGATAGACGGAGGGCTCAGCATCACGCGCCCATGCACGCGCATTGGCTGAAGAGATGCGATTTTTTTAACGGAGAATAGATACAGACATACATTTCCGTTCTTCCTTTGTTTTGTTTTCGTTACTGTGTCATAGCTCCGCCTACTGTGGCCTTTGATTATGATTCAGAGAATTCGTTTATATGAGAAGCCGAATTCAAAAAGTGAGATTTGGTTGCTTAGCTTCATGAGGAGTAAAACATACATATCTCTCGTGACTTACCGGACTCTCCTTTTAGGATCGAGGAGCAGTGGAATGAGCATATTTATAACGGCAGTGAAATTGATCCGAGACGAAGAGATGATCATCAGACCCGAAGTCAGGATGTTGACCACCTGTGCGATCACGAGAAATTACGAAACTTTTTGAATAAGTTCTTGAAATCGTTGGGTACTCCTAGATGATTTTTTAGCTTCGTCGGCCTACAGAATCAGCAAATGGTGAGTGTATTCTTCGAACGCCACAGGCACCATGCATGAATAAATCGGAGATGAGAAGCTCACCTCTTCCCTAACTCTCGAGTTGCGGTTCTCCAGGTGTACACTAAGCGCCCCAACCACAGCTTTTGGATTGATGTTTTGCAGCAGATCCATGCAAGTCATCATGATCAGCTGCTTAATCACGGCCTTCTGATTTCCAAAGTGCTGCGAAAGAAGAGAGACAACTTGCTGAAAAGTATTCCACTTTCTTCTGGCTATATTGGAGAGGAATGTTTCACACCTGTAGATGGGCCTCCATGTGAGACTTTAGCCGATTCACAGTCAGGCGGACAACATCCAACGCTAGGACCACGACCTAAAATTGACATAAAGGCAGGAAAGTGGTGGATGCTGCTCCAATAGATGACAGAGCCCTGAACCAGCTCATGAATATCATCCCAGGCTATGTCGAGGGATAGTGGACTCAAACTCGTCATGTCATACAGTTCTATGTAATGAACCTCTTTTGAAATGTGATAGCAAAATGTAACAATGAAGAGTACGGTTCGAAATCGCGTCGCACGTCGATTATTAATCAGAGCGTGTTGTCAGGGTGATCTGCGAGTCAAGTGTAAAGCACTTGTTATGTGTGTTGGCTTCTTCCACTAAAAATTCAATGCGCGTATGTTATAAAATATGCGCATCTAGTTTGCTTCAGCGTATCAGGGAGACCGAAAAGTAATGTCGTTTTCTGAGTGAGTGGGACCCAAACACCTGCTCTGCTTACTTTCCCAATCAAATGTTTTTAGATGGTCGACCAAGATTGATTAAGACTATTTGATAATTTTTCGAGCGTATGACACGGATTCGCTTCTACATCCGCCCTTGACACGCCATTGTCTAGCGATGATGGTCATCCTGATCAGAGATGACCGGAATTTTCTATGTCTGTTTTCAGTTTTCTGCCCATTTTTGACAATTTTTTTCTGTTTTCTGTTTTCTGTAAAAATAAGCAAAAATTGGGAAGAAAACATAAAAAACATGAACCGCGGTTTCAGCAGGATTTTCGTAAAAAAAAGTGGCCAGAATTCTCGAAGCTAAGCCAATATAGTGAGGGTGTACTCCACCCGGACTCTGCAGTCCTACCACGCTAGACACTTTTATCTCGCTGTAGTGGTTTTCCATTAGGGCGCGTGTCGCGTGGTGGGAGGAAACGCCAATGTTGGCGGTACACGGTCGGATTCGATCCTCGCCGAGGTAAACAAAACCAACCAAACCTCCGGGGTCCATCAATTGGTAACAGATTCATGCAGGGAGATGAAGGCGTTAATTGGGAAGTCGGCTAGCCCCCGCAAGCCACTAAATAAACACGAAACCCACTCCTATGAAAAAATTTGCCGAGTCAGTGCCGGCAAAGTACCGCGACCCTCGACTGTGCTGCGGTAGTTCCGCGATAGTACCGCAGCGACTCCGTGATCAGACGATTCCGCTGCCGTGCCTTGAGCCTCGACATCGCCGCGATAGTTCCGCAACGGTTCCGCGTTAGAACCGCGCCGGCTCCGTAAGGATGCAGTAGCGAACCCGCGTGGAGTACGATGTACTGTCCTGTGTGATGAAACAAAATTGTCGCCGATTCATATACCCAAGTTTGAGTTATAGTTCTTAGATAAGTTCATATCAGATACTCTTCCGGAGCCGCTGCGGCATTATCGCGGAGCCAAAGCGTTACTGTCGGGTCCCCGCTACGGTTCCGCGGTAGTGCCGCTTTGGTGCACGAAACGGCACTATCGCGAAGCCGCAGCGGCGATTCCTCTCAGAGTCAAGCCTCCACGAATACGACGTTGAATGCGCTGCGCACCCCAATAGGGATTCAGGGAGTCGATTCCTTAACTCTATCTTATAGTGGATACTCTTACCCAGAGGTTTACCGTTAACGAATTCCTCAGATGTAACGCAAAGCAATCAAGTAAAAGGAAAAGTGCAATGTTACTCTATACTAATAATAATAAGCCATTAATACTGCTTAACGCCCACTATTCATAGCCGCACTGGGGCGTCGCTTGAGTATAAATAGTTTTTACACGTGAGAAGATACTAAGAATTCTCCAGCGCTACCGCTTTGGTAGACCGGGATAATGTTGGCCGGAACTGTGCCACGCACGCAAACTCTAAATACGTGTTTTATCCGCTGCATCGCAGATGGTACAGAATTCAGTTAAGATGAAGCGCCAAGAAATTGATGGTGAGGCTATGAGGCAGATGAAAATTCTGCCGCAGAGGTAGGAGAGGCTCTCCACGGTGGAGGAAACGGCGTGTCATGTCAGTTATACTCTAACGGCACAGGCGAGCGGAACGGGCGCGACTTACAGCTCTGAGAGTAGCACAGTGCTCAAACCAGCAGTTATCCCACAATCAGTTCAAAATATGTACACTAAGGAACGGAAAGCTCGCTCCGACTGCACTACGTACTTCTTGCACAGACATATGTATTGAGCTTCTAATAGAGTAATCGAGCTTTTATTGCCTGGGAAAAGTAAGGTTTGATTAACATTTGTCATCTCATAGCACTCATAATCTGCATTTCTTGAGCGTCTATACTTTTTGCTCTGGCCAACTGTAAGGTTTTCAAAAATTCAACGAAAGAAGCATAGATCACTCAAAAAATGTATAAAAAAGTTCAATGTTTTGAAAAATTTCGTTTAGTGTACGCTGAACACCCTTTATTGATTTTTGAAAAATTTCTGTTTTCTGCCCATTTCTGGAGATTTTTTGCTGTTTCCTGTTTTCTGTCTAACCAGATTTTCTGTTTTCTCTTTCCAAAAATATTTTTCCGCGCATCCCTGATCCTGATCGAAACGAGCCGAAAAGATCGGAATTACCCGATTTGAACATGGGGAACCAGCTTTGGAATTTATAAATGTTCAATTCAGTTTTATTAACATCGCAAAATTTTTTGGTAGCAACTTTTGCGTCACTTCCCTTGCCAGTGTCAAAAAGCACGCAATGCCAGATGTGTACCTCCTCTGGTATTTGGCTGGCCATTTTACCCAAAATTTCATAAAAAATTGTAATTCAGCTGTCTATAAGTAAAGAAGTCACTATAACCTCACAAAGTCTTTGGCACACCTCAGAACCAAACAATGAGCTGGGGTGGTAGTAAACTAGCCAGAACCGGGAGTTTGATACCGTGATTATGTCGCATTAATCGGGAGGAATTGATGCTCGAGACATTGATGTAACCTTCAATCTAATTGGGATCTGTCTCATAATATTTGTTTGCAAAACTAGCCGTCGGTGGAGATGAACTCGCGAACCTCTATTCAATACCAGCGACTCATCGCTCTGCGATATATGTCGGCAAAGGGCATCTGCAAGAAGTGGTTGGCATACCAAACCATTGCACACGCTCGTGCAAAACTGGGTGTACGGGGGGGGGTTCCCATCACCTCGCTGGAGGCAACAGCGCGACATTGCGCTGCGCCACGCAACCACAGGTGACAGGACTTCGAGAGGCTTTCTAAGGCTATTGAAACTTGTGTCTTACATTAACGATTAACACATTCTCGACAGGGATATCAGCTATGATCCTGATAACAGCAAAAATCATAGTTTTCAACGATAGCGCAATCGTTTTTCCCGTGTTCACTAAACGTTTCAACCATCCTGAAAAGCACACTTCCTCCTGAGGGATGGTAGCCGTGTTTCTGTTGATTGATTCGTGAAGTATGTAGATTACTTTCCCTCTGACTGCTCTTTGTTTGTGTACCTCTCGTGATATGTGTTCCGGATTTTTCTTTTCATTCTACACTAGCTAGAGTTGCGAATTCAAGTAGAACTGACCCATACATCAGTCAGAGGAATAGCTGTACCAGAATCTGCTGGGAGATAGGATTCAAAATTTAGATTTTTCATGAAAAATTACCTTTGGATTTTTCCGGGTTTTTTTTCGACTTTGTCCGTTTTTCTGCAGTTTGCTACTAACTTTTGCCATGACATCCTACTTTTTTTCAAGTATGAATGATAATTTCCTCATAAACACAGTCAAAAATACTGCAACTTTTTTCTCTTCCCGGTTTTAGCATCCACCACATGAGGCCGGGATCAAACTCACCACGACGAGCGACGCGACTCAATGTTTACCATCAGTATCAACCGAAAATCTAATATGCATGATATGCACAGTCGCCGACTTCGATCGTGGAAAGTATGATCACGGCCCCAAGACAGGGAGAGTAGGTACCAGTCTTGGGACAGAATCGAGTAATTGTTTGAATAATATTCAAGTGATTCTAATATTTGATTCATTGGGGAAATCATATCAAGTGTTTCTCCAATACTCGGTTCATTCGGCATTTCCAACTAATCGGTTTTTCAAATACCTGTCCTATTCATAGTCGTAGCATTTAATTTTCGAAAATTCGATCAACTTATGGCATTCGAATATACATATAGTAGCAGGAAAAATTTCTACCAGCATTGGTGAACTATTTGGAAATTATTCGAAAATTCACAAGGGACATTGATACGAAATTTCCGAATATTCATTCGAATCGAGTATGAGACAAGATATCTAGTTTTCTCATTCATTCAGGGAGATTCAGTAGTCCTTACTTGATAGGTCGAAAAGGCGATCGCCAATATTCGAGTGCGAGCAACGTACAGAATCTAACAGACTAGGCATTTGACGGTAAGTTTGCAATGAATGAGTGATACGAGTATAGCATTTTTAGACCACCTCGATTGAGTGAATAATTGTAACAATTTTTTTCCGAAAATTCATAACTAATGATTTTTAATGATTTTTTCGTATATCGCGAATGATTTAACAATTTCTGGGTGAGACCACTTGAATGTTTTAAATGGATGAATAAACTCGAGAACATTTCTTCCACTCGATCAGAATTATTCGCAAATATCTCACAAGTATCCATGTAAGTTTTCGAATTGTTTCCGAACGCCTGACTGCAACTGTTGCACACCTTTTTCGGCTCTTGGACGTTGGAATGTTATGCCCTGCAGTTGGTCGAGTAATGAAAATCCTTCTACGACTCTAGGAATGGATGTTTGGAAAACGGAATAACACACAATGCAGAATGAATATCGAGTTTTGCAAAAAAAATTATTTGACTTCCTCCATCCAACGTATTGAATATTCAAGTATTTCTAAATTTATTTGAATAATTACAAAAAATATAGTCACGAAAGAAATGAATACCAAACACATAAAAACAGATGAAAAAATTCAAGGTTGTCTCAAAATCTGAAAATGGAGCTTTCAAGATTACCTTTCAGTGGATTTTAATTAATCCCGTTATTCTTCGTAGAGCTTTCTCGGCCAGTGTCACCTAATTTCGCAATAATCATTTGAGCCAAAAGATTAAGAAGAAAAATCGTGAACATAAAGATATGGACAAAAACAGAACCATCAAACGAGAGCAGTCAGCTGGATTGCCATTCGTTTATAAATCAACGGAAGGCAATATTCACTATTGATCGCGCTACCACTGCACATCACTAATGGTGCGCCTAGTCGTGTGGGAATTGACGTGTATTTGGGCCGTTCTTGGCCCATTTACGGTTTCGGCGATAATGGACGGGGAACTGGGAGTTGGAGGGTTACAGAGAAAAGTCCTCGAGAGGACTTTTCGCTCTAACCCACCATCGTCGTCCAGCGCACTCCTCGATAGGCGCAGCGTCTCGTCGCTGGCCTGTGGAGAACACTGATTATTTGGCGAACGTCAATGTTCGCGATCGAGGGTTTTCTAATGGATAACATCATTGTTAACGGGTAGTAACATTGAAGTTTAATTCTAGGATTTTCACAGAAGCTTATTTTGGCCTTAAATATTAAAGCACTGTTTTTTGGCCTGACTAATAATCTCATAACTAACACCGATGTTAAAGGTCTTAGTTAACATCATAGTTTGGCCTGGCTCTCTACTTGCGTGCTGGCCGCTACAAGGTTTATCGGGTTTACTATGCGCGTCCTAATCGCGGCGTTTGTTATCTATTGCGCACTTTTTGACGAATTTTGTCGCAAAGTAAAAGGAATACGGCAAACGATAATCGACAAAAATTGTTCGAATGCGGCCGACAAACGGCGATTGCAGCACATCCCTGGACGGGATACTACGCAGTTTACTAGGGATACCCAAAGGAACGCTAAGACCAGAGCGCATAACGTTAGCGCGTTGACGCATTAACGCATCAACGCAGCTTTTAAATGAGAACTAGCGATGAGCACTCAACGAAAAAGTCCTAAGATGACGTCAAGGACAATGTTAAAGGCAGTGTTCAAGATAAATTTCACTTCCAATATCTCCACGGTTTATATAGCAAGGCATGCATGAAGAGGACGCTAACGTCGTGTTTTTCAGCCAACATAGATCCTCCCTTGTTTACGTTGATTTTTGAGCGTGGAGAAATTAACCGCTATGAAGGATGATAGCATTCAATGCAAACAAGCGATCAGCTCACTTATCAGCACTTCCTCCACTTGATCATTCCTGTAATCTGAGTCTTCATTTGTTTATATCGAGGGGGCGGATCTGGAGCACGGGGCGGTTCGGGTACACCAGAACTCTTGTTCGCAGCCGTTATTTTGTCACTCCTGGCTTGTTTTCTACCGTTCTTTCGACACTAGGAGCCTAGAATCCTCCTCGCCTATCATTTCACTGTGGAAAGTCAACGAGGATGATCATCGTGAACGCGGCCTTTAACGATAAAAAAACCGTATTCCAGCAGTTTTCTGTTTTTGAGTAGGCAAGTTCACGACGTAGCGAATAATAAGGCAAAGTCCCCATGAAACTCTAGAATGTCGGTGAAAAAAAACTGTTCAAAAACCCTATCAAAGACGCCCACTGGTGTGTTTTGTGCACTGCGGATAAAACGTCAAAAAAAAGATCGCAAATGTTCTGAGCTTCAAAATTCTTAAGTGAGTGACTTCTTTGTTTTCTGTTTTCTGTACCACAAACTCTTAAAAAACAAGATGGGTCAATGCACATGCCTGGATGTTAAAATCCTTTGCGACAAAGAGTATTCAAAAGATCGGCCTCTGGTGGAAGAAACGCTGGTGAACTGCCACATGGCGTGGGAGGGGTGATCGAATCGGTGGGCTGGTCCACGAGTGTTTCACCCACTTCCTGGCCGTTTTCCGTTGTACTTCCATACTGAATCTTCTTAAAGGAACCCAAAGCTTACGTTTCCGCCAGAAAAACTGATTGAAATGGGACCTCTGACGACTTATTGACTTTTGCTGTGGTCAGGTAGAGCTTTCAACGCGGTTTTTTTCCCAAATTTAAGGATTAACATTCAACGAAAAAATATTTTCCTCTAAAGGCCGTGTTCACGATTAAAAATATGTTTCAGTTTTAACTACGAAGGGGTATTGGAGGGGCACACTGTAACGTTGACGTCGAAAGAACGCATGAAAACGAGCCAGGAAGAGCCTCAAAAAGACGGAAATAGCCTCATTGAGCGCCAGGCCAACCCCAAAAGTGCAATGCCCGCCCTCCGACGTGAACAAATGAGAACTCGAGATTGTGAGATGAGCGATGGTTTCCAATCAATAGCCCCCTCCTTCCCTTCATTCTCAACTTCTCTCTTTATTTAGGTCAGCTCGCATATATCGGCTGAAAAAGACGGAAGTTACAAGCCTTGGACAACTCGCCCAATATGCTTTCCCAGCTCAATTTTTGAGGGACAATAACTCAGTTCCCAGAAGGCCTTGTACGATCCCAGATACATCAATGGAAGCAACGTGGGACCACTGTCAAGATAGGCAAAAAAACGACGTTTATCGTGAGCACTGCCTAAAGCGCACCCTTGCTCTAGACCTCTTTCTTGTGAGATCGTTCTAGTACATATAGCCTAGCTGCCTCAATTCAAGCCGGTCGAAGTAAGGCTTATCGGTATTATCATGTAAAAATCTCCTTATCACTGTTATATTTTGCCATGACCGACCACTCTGTTGCTTTCTCCGCCCGGACTCATCCGAGCGAGCAAGGCTTTACTTTACAGGATGGGATGTCGGAAACTTTCAGATTAGTTTTGCGCCAGTAAATTTCAACTGAAAAGTTTTGTAGGTAATGAGTGGAATGAAGTACACACAAAAAAAAGTTTTATAGACTTTGTTCCCAGAAAGGGCAAACTGAATATCGCACGAAACAATAAGTTAATGAACATACTTTGAAATTGAGTTCCGTGAGAACGTTGCTAAGGGAAATGAGATAGGAATGTAGATGGGGAACGAGTCGAGAAATCTCATCATTTGTGATATTCTCGATCAGTTGTTTCCACTGAAAATATCCGGACGTCAGTGGAGTGTTTGATTTGATTACTTGATTCAAAACCGACCTTTTCCAGTCCTGAGATCCTTGTCGGTGCATCGTTATTGTCGATGACAGTGGCAGCTACTATGGATGGGATGATTCCGAATCGAAAACGCCTCTCACCAGACACCAATTTCAGCGTGTTCCGGTTCACGGTTTGAGAAAGAGCTGCAAGGAGGGCGGATCACAGATTAGATACCTATTATTGTATCGAGAGAAAATCCTAATTTCGAATAATTACAGTTCATTGTAGATCCTTGCGGTGCGACGACGACGTTTTTACTGAGGCGAGCGTAGTCTTTCTGCTGAGCTCCTGACAATCCGAGCAGTAGGCGCTCAAAGACGTTCTTTCCAAGATATGCTCAAAATAAGAGAATCATTTGGATGACTTGAGGGGAATAGAATGCATTGTCCTTGTACCTTCCATTTTTTTGGCCGCGATAGCCGCACTTTCAGCCGCGTCGTTCTCAGATGTTCCCATTAGTTTCGTAAGAGTATCAATTAGAGTAGACCAGTCCGAGTTGAGCAGCTGTATTAATACTAATCGTAAAGTCGCGAACTAGATTTTTCGCTCTCCCTGATCCCAGCCTAAAAGTCATGGCTTCCGTCCCTAGGGTGTGCCAGTCACGGCGTTACTCATTGCGTTGGCCACTGCTCCATTCAAATGGAGCATTTCTCAATATAGAGCCCACTTCTTACTCAGCTTTTTTTGTACCAAGAGTCCGTTCATGCGAGAAACTCGGAAGCTATTTTTTTCGCACGCAATGCACTTACTCAAATTCGTGACAACCTGTGATCGGTGAGGTTGTACGCTTCGACAGAACACGTTTCCTACGCAGCCTAACTATATCCCAGAAAATTGCTCTTGAAGACATCGGGCGTGTACAATCGAACAATTCCGGCTAGCCTGCATCACCCGCGAAACCTGCGGCTCTGAAAACGCGCCCGGTAGAGGTTATGGTCACCTGAAAACGGCTGCACGGTCGATCATCTAGCATCAGCATGGATTCTAATAAGACTCTGCGTTCCCCATTGGAAGTTGGCTCAAACTCGCATATGACACCGAGTTTGCGCCAACCTTCAATAGTGAGCGCATGGTCTCATTAGGATCCATGCCGACGTTAGTACTTCTGGGTCGATAATTCAGCACTTTTTTCACAGAATGTTGGTGCGACCGTCAAACAACGGAACACAACCATGTCATAAACTCCGCATGCAGCAAAACTTCAGAAATGACAGTGACCACGACTCCAAATGCAAAAAAACGTCAGAAACGATATTGCGCAAACTTCAAATCCACTTTTACAGTGTATCCAAACTAGTTTTTCTTCAGAAATGAAAGCTTTTCATGGGTCCTTCCAGCATTTCGGTTCACTACAGAGGCCAAGTTACACAAAACCATGGGAAAAATCACCTGCGCGTACGATGTTTCAAATTCAGTGTTCACGATGAATATCACATTTGAGTTCGACTCAAAAATGGGGTTGTTTGGTCGTGACTTACGAATAGTAAAGAAACAGACAGGAGAAGCACTCAGAATAAGCTTAAATAGCGGTTTCTAACTCGTGTACAGGTTCAGGGCGTGGACAAGCTTACGCGCTCTGCTATTTTCCGTGAGCGGCTAATGGCTAAATGTGCGCGAATCGAGCAGGCTAGACGTGGAGGAGTTGCTTAGCAACTTGTCATCGAAAACGTCCGCGGCGCCACAAGCTCGTCAGAACGGAGGGCGGGGCGGGCTAAATAGGTGTACTACGCTAAAGAAAAGTTCACACTCAATTCCAAACAGTTCAGTTTTTAGTGTCGATCTCGGGTATGATTGCACAGCAAGCACGATTCTTAAGGTATCTATAAAGCGTAGAAATCTGCCTAAACCTCTGCCTCGAAGTTAACACTTAAAATGCTGCATATGAGTTATGAAATTTTAAATTAAGATTCGAGGGTCTTGATCAAGTGAGCGCAATTATCGAAAACGATTCTGTTGGAGCTGCAAACTCCGCGTACTCGTCTGCTAGTGAATGGAGGAAGATTTAAATGTGGAAGCGGAGGTGACAAGCTGTCAGCGAATCCGGTTGTGCAAAAAGAAGTTATATTCGCTAGTTTTCTCCAAAAAAGGATTGACTCTTGGAATCTACCAATATGGACACTACAGATGAAACGCTTACCTTCGTCATAGAGCAGGAGAGCTTGTCAGGTGCGAATTATCACTCTGCCACCTATGCATACATATGTATGTACATAGGATGGGCCTGTCTTCAGAACTAAAGCGAAACTCCCTTTAACAATACCACGACGAAGTCTCTATAGACTTTCTCCAACCCTCAATCAATGCTAGAAGCTTAGGCAATAACGGTAGCCGCCTCGAAAAAAAAACATATTTCGACGAATTTCCTGAGATGTTGCGCAAATATCTATCATGTGTACTGTATTGGACATAAATCGACTTCGGAAGTATTCTGTACTCCTGAGGTGATGCTGATCAAGTAAATACCCAAAGGCAGTGTTCACGATGAAAAAAACTATAATCTAGTTTTGTTCAGGTAGGACCACGAAGTAGACGTTAATAGGGAGAAGTCCCCCTAAAACTTTCAAATACCGGAGAAAGCAGTGAGCATAAACTTCTGAAATATTTAAATACGCCTGTTGGGGGGGGAGGGGGTGGGCTGCGGACAAAGCCTCAATCCTAACGTCGGAAATGGTTATGCGCTTCAGAATTCTTAGGTACGTAATTTTGTTTTCTGCTTCACGCACCCAAGACTCCTTAAAGAAATAATATGGGACGATGCACATGCTTGGCTGTTAAAATCTTCCCGATAAAAATATATACAAGATGAACAACCGTTCCACTTGATAAGAAAGGTGGACAATTTTCACCCAACTTCCTGGCCGTTTTTTGTCGAACTTCCGTTCTTACTCTTCTTAGAGGGTCCCAAGGCTTATGTTTCCGCTAAAAAAACAGGCACATTTTCCATCGTGAACACTGCTTTTAAGTTAGTTTGCTTCATTTTTTGCTAGCGATGAAGAGGAGTAAACGCTAATGATTGCGTACCAGAGAATGAGGTGTTTCGATAATTTTTCCCGGAACTGTAGGTTTAACAGGGCAGGCTACTCAGAGAAGTCCAAGGACGATCCGCGGCGCTTTTGCAGGATCGTCCGCGGCCGACGACCGGACGATACTTTACCGAAGCCGCGGATGCGCCGGCAATGCGCAGCGGATCGTCCTGCAGACGCCGCGGATTGTCCTGACGGCCGCCGCGGATCGTCCTGACAGATGCGGCGGACCGTCCTTTTGAATAATGCTATCCAGCCCACCCCGGTCGACTCATTGGCCGTGGGACAGATTTTGGCATTGGAGTACGCTTTTCGCGTTAGCATTCCATACTTCTCAGAAAGCCTCAGTATCAGAATTTTGCAGGACTTCTCCATCGTACGAGTTAATTTCAAGAGTAGAACAGATCGATTAGCATGCATAACTGGATTCGATATGGTTTAGCTGTACAACTGTGAAATGTATCGCTGAAGAAGTATTGTGAAAATATTATATTTTATTGCAATATTTCAGACATCGGTGATGTATAATTATGATTATGAACAAATGATTAATGTATGATCATGAGCTGCAAATTCTAGAAATCGAGAGCTCATATTTTATGACTCTTAAGCAACAGCTTTGTAATATTAGTTTAGACTGAAGACCTGTAACACTTGTCGAAACCAGTTCTACATGTCAATTGAGCTGTTCTACCTCTGAAAATAAGTCGTACGGTAGAGCAATCCTGCGAAATTGTGATACTGATGCTTTCTGAGGAGGTCAAAAGGCTAGCGCGAAAAGCGTGCTACAATGCCGAAATCTGTCTCACGGTCAATGAGTCGATTGGGGGTGCACGTACTGACTCTGTTTCCATCTAATTGGCCATCCTAGAGGTCAGAAAACCCATGCGCCAGTCAGCGGCAAAAGCGACAGTTGCGGCGGCGATCGATTTGATTGTCTGGTTACGGTAAGCGGCACTGTGGGCTTTGCGCATGTTAATTGCGTAAGCAAAACACGGAGCGAGAATATAGGGACTGCGCTCTACTAGAATATCCCACTCGATGGAAACAGAGTTCATTTACTGTGCTTCTCTGCGTCAAATTCCGCTCCTCTGAGTAAAATTCCGCTCCGCAATTGCGTATTGAGACGCTTCGCGGCCGCACGCGCTCGAGCCGGACCAGATTCCTGCGCCGCAGCCGATCAGCTGATTGTAGGTGTCTTTTTCATTTTCTTCAATTTTCTTGAATTCTGTGACTAAACCCGTCCTTCTGTGTTTCTTCATATATTAAAGTGTTATATCTACATGCACACCAAATTTTTCCCTCCAGATGCCTCCGCAACAACTTCTAGGGGAGAAAAAATTCACGGTGGTTGGTAATTTTTAATTTTCACGTTTATTTTTGTTATTCTCTCTTTTTGTTTTTCTTCCTTACATTCCAGTGATTTATATGATTGTTTGGTTTCCTAGGGTAGATGGTTTCTGGCCGAAATCGATTGAACTCGGGATCAAACCGGGACTATTCTTTAAAAAAAAACACATGAGGAGAATTACGAAACCAAACAATCATAAAAATTATTTGAATAAAAAAAAACAAAATCAGAGGTGAATCCCAATAATGAACGAGAATATGACACTTTACTTACCACCGGGAATTTTTTCTGCCCTGGAAGTTGTTGCGACGGCATCTGAAAAGAAAAATTAGCATGCATGTAGATATAACCGTTTGAAGAAGTTATAAAAACGAGAAAGTCGAAGTCAGCGGCTGGGAAATCGTCTTAAAACTGCGGGGAATGAGGTGGTGGAGTCGTTCAATCCAAAAACAACTCAAACATATATGTGGCTGCTTTTGGGCGTTCGGTATCGAGATGGTGGACTGCCGGTGCGCCCCGAAACCACCCTATCTAGAACACACAGCGCCGCGGATCGGCCGTTTGACCATCCCACTATCAATTGTGCCGCGGATCAGCAGTAAAGCGCCGCGGACCGTCCGGAAAGCTCATCTGCCGCCGCGGACGGGCCGTGAGTTTCTCTGAGTAGTAGATGCAGATAGTGGTAATAGATCAAATATGGTAGGGCATGTTATTTCTTGACATGGAAAGCTGTTTAAAGAAAGAAAACAAACAATTTTGAGAGCTCAAGTACGGCTTGAGTATTCAAGAAGTCAAAGATAAGGAACGAAATAAAATGCGCTTACCTCTGGCAGAAACATGGCTGGAAATTCGCGTATCACCTCTATTTTCTGAGCCCTTTCTGTGGATGTGAGCAGAAAATTGGACAACGTTTTCTGAAACATCACACATATTTGGAAGCACTGAATGACGCAGATTTCTCCAGCAGTATTACCAGAACTGATCCGAGAGCCTCCGGTTTCTGACGTAAGAACGACTGAATTGCTTGTATGGAGATTTTCCGGACTGTGATCTTAGAACTGCCCAATTTCGGGATTAGGTTGGGCATCAGATAGCACATGCAGTACTCCTGATTCTGCAATTTATCCGTTTACGGAATGTTTTGTGAGCGGAGGCGTATTGAAACCTGAAACTGTATCAGTTCAATCCGAGCAAATCGTCACTAATAACTTTGATAAGTTTACGACTAAAAAGAGTGGCCAGTATTAACAGATCGGATGGAGTTCTTTAATTTTACTTCAAACCATTGACGGTCTTCCCGATCGAAATCGTTCCCTAGTTCTTAGCAAAAATGGAGGAAGTGGGAGCTGTCCGCACCAATAACGAAGAAACAGGCTAAGATAGGCTCGAAATTTGCCTAACAGTACGGCTCCGCCCGTAGCGAGCTACGAGTGACAGCGGATGTCAGGGTTTCCCTTCTCCACCACGGTTATTGGTTTGGTCCCAGAGCTGCAGAAAACGCCAGCATCAGCGGCTTGCAGCTGCAGCTAGCGTCCGCTGCAGCCCATCGTCTGCGCCGCGGCTGGATTTTTTTGGTTTCTTTAAACACTCGGGTTTTATTGGGCAACCCAAAATCCTATTAAGGCCGAAAAATTGAAGTCGATTTTATTCGCGGACACTGATTTCAACAGTGTGACACGGTCATATTAGTCACCCGGCTTTTTTGCAATTCCAACAATCGGCGAGCTTCATTCAATCTGCTCAAACCTTGTCCGCCTTGTAGAAGCGCCAGTAAAAAAATACTTCCGTAGTTGGCAAGCAGAAATCAGAGGGATGACACATACTTAGACTTCATCAAATGTGATCATATACATTAAACAGCAAATTAGTACGTTTGCAGTAATTTCGGTAGACAATCGAGATCGAGGGTGCCACTTATTTCGTAAGTAGCTAATAGTTGGTTGTGCCAAGAGCTACTAGTTAATAAGATCCTATTACAACACGCCTGTATAAACCTTTCCTGGAAAACTAGCAACAACTCAGACACTCCCCTTTGTCTACAGAACGGCGTTCTGCGGAAAATGAGTCATCGCTGACCACGGAGCAGTTCTACATACGAGGGGGCGTGATGTTGTGCTGTTGAGCAGGGGTCGATGGGCTGCTAAACTGCTCATCGACTGGCAATCCCGCTGACCGCTGTAAATCAATGCAGATATAGATCGTTGTGTACAGGACGACTGATCGAGATGTCTGCGTCTCTTCAGGTCGATGGACAGCTCTAAAGAAATTTCATGATCTTTCGAAATTTCATTGTCCAAGCTTTTTCGCGACTAGTCTGCATTAAAAACGATCACTATATTGATTCACCAATCTTAGATAAGTTCTGGAGTTCACCCTCCTTTCAGCATTCCCGAAAGTGTTGCAACTACTGATCATCGACCTAGAGCTGTCGTTTTTTGTTCAAATTTGACCTTTTCTGAATATTTTTTATACGTTCAAGATGTCTCGCGCAAAAACCATAAGCGCTTTGAAGAACGCTATTTCTGTCAGACATCATTGTGAAAAGTTGGTTTCCTGTTGCGCCATTATATTGGTACGTTAAAGGCAGCAGACACGCTCAAAAATGGTATCGATTTTATGACATAAATCAAGGGTTTGGAGCTGGTTGTATTGGGAACTGACGAAAAAACGAAGGAAAACTGTGCGCAAATAGAGGAATAATGGTTATTTTGTTATCAGGTGAAAGTGGACGAGTTTTACGGCGCGCGGTTTAAAACGCCAACACATTCGGTTGAGATAGAGAAGCCGATATACTCTTACAGCCTAAATTGGAACGTTCACCTCGTTGGAAGCATCAAACACCAGCCAAAGGGACCGTATTAATACTATCTATCTGGACGAGTTTGAATTTTGGGGCGGGGTTGCAGAAGCTCAGGGGCGGGGTTGCAGCAATTTTTCGATTTGCATTGCTGAAATTTAGTAGTTTTGACTCGTTTTTGAAGCTTCCAACGGCGTGAGCAGTCTACTAGGAGCCATGCGACTTCAGAAACGTAGTTATCTCAACAACTTTTTCGAGCGTGTCTGCTGCCTTTAAGGCGGCATTCAGAGTTCATTCGCGACGCGATGTTATAGGTAGTCTATGTATCGATCAAGCGAAATCGCGTCGTGGCTGGGTGTTCACGGTGAAGAGGCATTCGAAATTACACGCAATTTGCCATCGCGCGGCGTCCAGTATATAGATATCAAGATATTGATTTATTATTCTTAAGACTATATAGATATCAAGATATTGATTTATTATTCTTAAGACAAGTTCTGGAGTTCACCCTCCTTTCGAATTTGACCTTCCCTGGATATTTTTTATACGTTCAAGGTGTCTCCTTACAATGCAACGGGACGCGATGGACGTCGCGCAGTGGCAATTTCGTTGCTGCTTTTCTTCAGTGTTTTTGTTTTCATTATTGCAACCAAATCTATGAGTGAAGGGAACAAAATAAGCTCATCTAGGATCAAATGCATTTAAAGAAACACGAAAAAAGTGTTGGTACTGCTACAAAAAATTGCAGCTTGTTGTTTACGAGAAATCGCACACCTACGCAATTGCGAGTAGTCGCCCAGCATTCGCGCAGCGTTCACACCCTAACACTTGCGCGACGCGACTTCTGCGTCGCACTGACATGTACCATCGCATCGCTCCACGATAACTCAGAACGCCGCGTTAGGCGATCGCAGAATGGAAGGTCCTTAGTAGCAATGTGTCTGGTACATGCGACGGACGCGACAGAAGCCCCTGCATTCATGTTGTCGCTGGAGCGCCCTGTGCAACGAGTTTATAGCGGGATCATACTTCCCGCGATGCGCGACAGCGACAGTGCATGTCAGACCTATCGATTTTCTGTCTATACTGATGGTAAAATTGGCGTCGCGTCGCTCATCGCCGGAATTATGATACCTGCCTTAGCCAGCCGAACTGTCACTAGGGCGCCTCCCGTTCTGTGAATAACAAGCCTCCAAATGTTCAATCCTTTTTGTCGAGGAGACCAAGATTTCCGGAATTGAACTAAGACAAGTGTCGCGGAGCCTTTTCCTAATATATTGGGCTACAAATAAGTTTTGAGAGATTTTCCAAGCAAGGTGTGCCTACCTCGTTGACTTGCCTTACATGTCAACTAGAGTAGTATGGTAAAGCTTCCTCAATGCTCCCAAAAAAACTATATTTGTCATCTCAAGTATTAACGACATACATTGTTTGTACCCTAATAATGCCAAACTTGGTGTCGAAAAAAACATTTTGGGAGGAATGCTGCTTCTCGTCACATTTGGGAAAACAAAACAGCTTATAGACGTAGAATGTTGTGCTAATAAGGGAACCTCGCATGGCCTACCCCACCATTTAAAAGACGATGAATGTTTTCTGATCAATTCTGGTACGCTGTCTCCGAATCTGACTTCGGATTTTGCAACGGACATCTCTGAACAAAGTTACAAGCGTTTTTGAAGCTTCGTGAAAAGGTATGTAAGGGTACCCATCAGCCAACTTTTATCGGCTCAAAACTTTCAACGAAACTTTTAAAATAAAAAAAAAACAAAAAATAAAAAAAGTCTCAGTTCTTAAAACGAAAACTAGCTGCCCACGCCTACTGAAGATCGTTACCAACAATAATCGATACAGCTGAGGCTGAAGTACAATACCGCTCGTAGGATTTGGTCAGAAAGTGAGCGAGGTCGGGTATTCGCGTCCTTTTTGTATAACTCGCTTCAAACTCAACTTAGAGCGAAACTAGGGTGATATTTATGATCCAGGCGTTGAGGGCTATCCAAAGGGTTAGCCTTTGTGGTGATTACGTTGAGCACTCCGGAAGTTTCGCAATCAGTCAGCTCTCTATATACGGTAGGCAACGGGAAGCGCAGACAGAGACGGTAGCACGCCGCCTGCCACGGTACCGTAATTACAAACCTGGCTGACTGCGGAACTTCTATAAATCTCAACGTAATCACCACAGAGGCTTACTCACTGAACAGCCCTCAACGCAAGGATCATGAATATCGCCCTAGTTTCAGGCAAAGTTGAGTTTGAAGCGAGTTATACAAAAAAGACGAAAAAGACGCGAAAACCCGGCCTCGCTCACTTTCTCACCAAATCCTACGAGCGGTATTGTAAAGCATGAACGCAGACATCTCACAACTTTTGAAACACCATGCGAACAGCATAAAATACTCTCCACATGTTTCCAGCATGTCATTTCGGCGTGCACAGCTTACGATCATGGTTCCACCGCTGCTTCCCCAGAAAGTCGATGAGTAATGCAATACTGAAGCGAGCGAACATGCTTCAGTCAAGCTTCAAACATATCACTGGAGAGTCCACAGCCAGCGTTTCGAAAATGAGCGTCTGCATCCTGTTATCGATTTCGCACCCAGCTCACCATCTTCTTCTCTCACATGTCTATGGTGTGTTCATTTTTCCCAATCCTGATATTCATTCAGTTTCGTTCCCGTATGTTGTGTTACTGTTCTAAACGCAGTTCCGACAAATATTTCGGCGGTATGAAATCACTTTCAGTCTTATTCTATGTTTTTTTTTTACTTTTTAACACTTGAAAGACCGCGTGTCCACACTGCGCACCCACGGCTGTTTTGCCCCTCGGACCGCGTGTCCACACTGCGCACTCACGTCATAGAACTTTTAATATTTTTTATATTGCTACGGCGTGGAGTCTTTCTTAAGTACGGATAGGTTCTTTATAATGTAACCTATTTGCACTCACAGTGGTCAAGCATTTTGAGTGTTCATAGTAATTTTACAGTCATCTCCGGAAATGGCACTTTTCGATTTTTCGACCTTCTTTGGCTGGAAAGAACTCGTTCCAAACTTGGCTAAGAAAGATTATCAATGATGCCTATCATGGAACTGATGTTCTATAGCTGATTGTCGAAGTAGTAGTGCCCCCTATTTGAGATAACTGTAGTAGGTCATCGTTTCAAATTTCGCTGCCTTGATCAAGTGATCAAAAGTGAACACCAGAACCTTGTGCAGCAACTCGAATAACCCTCGAGGTCGACCTTGAGGGTTATTCGAGTTGCTGCACAAGGTTCTAGTGTTTACTTTTCGATTTCCAATGAAATTTCCTTCGACTGCGGTATATTAGCCAACGGTCAACTTTGTCTAAAAATTTCGCTAGATTTCGAGTGGAGGGTAACTTGGGGGGAAAGGGGTGAAAACCTAGAAATATGTATTTCAGTGCTTAAGATTTTATTGAAATTTAACTACGAGGTATATTTGGAGGCGCTGAACAATGAAATGGTGTATATTTCACCGTTTTCTAAAGCTTCGCTGGCGTCTGCCGTTCATTATTCGTTCGTAAACGTTTCAGGTTTTGGTGCGACTTCGCTCACGTGGTCATTGGGAAGGAGGGGGTGTTGATCATGAACCTGATTCCCATTTTTAGATTTTTTATAAAATTTCTGTCGGTCGCATCAGACAACTTGGTAGATCAAAGTATTTGAGTCCGCCGGAAGCTCAACATGAGGTTTATTAGGACACTACAATTGAGAAGTTCGTTCGTTTTTCAAGTTTTCATAACAAAGCCGAAATAACTTCCGAAATAAAAAAAAGCAGGTCCGGAAAAAAGCGGTGGATCATTGCTTC
Organism: Aplectana chamaeleonis; assembly: GCA_029168955.1. Classification (NCBI taxonomy): domain Eukaryota; kingdom Metazoa; phylum Nematoda; class Chromadorea; order Rhabditida; family Cosmocercidae; genus Aplectana; species Aplectana chamaeleonis. The sequence goes on along the minus strand of JAPDOI010000125.1, from coordinate 380,935 downwards.
ACCAAGGCCTCACTCCAAATCTCAGTGGAGCAACATACTCTCAGGTGGAGTGGAAACGGAATTCTGGTTGTCTAAGTAAGAAAGCCTGCTCCGATCAAAATGGTTCCCAGCGGACCGCGTGTCCACATATGGTTTCCGTTTTATGTTCAGTCTGACGCAATCGCCAAGCGGCTGGCCGTGCGGGGATGGGGGCCTCACTGGAGAATGGGGTTTCGATTCGCACGGAATGATCTACCGTCGCAGCTCCGTCCATTCATCAGACTAAAATGATTGCGCGAACTCTATGTCACCCACGGAAACGATTAGCCGTGGAGCGCACCGGTCGGCTGTGGAAATTCGCCATGGAGCAGGCGGTCTCTTATGTGTTAAAGGAGTTCAGTTGACAAGCCGTCCCTTTTCAGGAAGGGTTAAGAGTGCAGCTCTAAAACTCATGTTTTTTTTGACTGTTTTGCAAAAACTTATGTTTTTAAATTTCGTAGCTTTTCACTGCTTTTTGAACGTCGACTTTCCAAATACAATCGAAATTTGGAGAAAAAAGCCATTAATAGTAGTAATCAGCAGGGTTTCTACAAATTTTTGAACAAAAAACTTGGAAAATCTAATAAAATTTCCTGTTTGAGGAAAGATGATCGCTTAGTTATCATGGAGACAGATAAGGCTAATCTGCTAGCAGACAAATTTTGTGAGGTCTACGGGGAGGTCAGTGATGTATTCCCTCCTTTCTGCCATGTGATCGAGTACCCAATGAGCAGTTTCCCATTTTTTGAAGGCGATGAGATTTTAGACATTCTCAGAAAGCTGCTAAAATCCTTGTCTGTTACACCGGACTTTATACCGACGATTTTTGTGAAAAACATTGCTCATGTGATTGCTGGACCTCTTGCTTATCTTTTCAACCAGTCACTTTGGTATTCGGAGGTGCCACAAAGGTGGAAACAATCCTTTGTGACTCCCTTGTTAAAAAAGGAACCCTCACAAATGGTGGATAACTATAGGCCAGTAAGTATCACGTCGATTTTTTGCAGAACTTTCGAAAAGATCCTCAAAAAACATATAGTAGACCACGTGGAGAAAAATTCAATTATTCCCGAGAATCAACATGGGTTTGTGGCAGGGAGGTCGGTTGAAACCAATCTGCTGGAGTGCATCAATGATTGGAGTGAGTACCAGGAGTCGAGGAAGGCATGTGATATAATTTATTTGGATTTTTCGAAGGCTTTCGACAGGTAGACCACCACAAACTTATTTTGAAACTTGAAAAATTGAAATTTCATCCATTAGTGTGCGAGTGGATAAAAAACTATCTCCGCGACCGTAGTTTCCAGGTGAAAGTGGGTTCTAGTTTTTCATCGAGTAGATCGGTTAGAAGCGGGGTACCACAGGGTGGTGTTTTATCACCCATTCTGTTCGCTATCTACACAGCTGAGCTTCCCCTGTTTCTGGAAGGAACTGGAGTGATCTGCAAACAATTTGCCGATGATGTGAAAATATATAGCAAAATAGAGTCGCCCGGTGATGTCGAAAATGTTCAGGCCGCTCTGGAAAGGATACTGGACTGGTCTAATGTTTGGGATTTACCACTCGCTCCGGAAAAAACGGTTCACATGAGAATGGGAGACTACAGTATTCCGGTTACTTACGTGCTTGATGGCCACTCGCTAACATCTGTTTCGAATGTTAAAGATTTAGGTTTTCAGTATGACAGTGAGCTTGATTTCTCAGCTCACTATCATGCAATCTGTAGTAAAGCCTCAGTGCGCACATTTCATATATTCAAAGCCTTGTCGACTTGCAACAAAAGAGTCTTAGCGCGTGCCTATCAGGTGTATGTTAGGCCAATAAAGGAATCGGGAACTTCAGTATTCTGTCCGTACAAGAAGAAAGACATTCAACTTTTGGAAAGAGTGCAACAAAACTTTACTCGTAAAGTTTTCTTGAGAATGAATGGATTTTCTTATGCTAGAGTTCCTCGTCCCTCAAGGAGGAATGAAGAGCTGACGTTACACTCGCTTGAGTCTCGCCGTAAGCGAAACGATGTGTGCACGATCTTTAAAATCTTGAGTGGGATATTGAGAATTGACAAATCGAAGTTCTATAAATTCAACGCCTCTAGGACACGTGGAAACTCGGAGAAAATTTCTTTTAGTATTCCCAGAATTAACCTCAGATTGAAAAGTTTCACATGCAGAGCTGGCTCTGCTTTCGCCTCTTTGAAATTGAACTTTATGAATGTTCCCCGTTCTTTTCCATCTTTCAAACGCAAAGTTTCGAATATTCTTCTTGCGTGGTAATGTTTCACTTTGCTTTTCAGCTATGTATATTTTGCCCTATTTTCAATGTCTACCTTCTGTAGCGTATTAAATAAATAAATAAATAAATGTTTCGTGCCCAAGCTGTTATGAATGGGATCCCTGTTGTTACAATCTGGGCAAGCCTCTCTCGCTCATCAAAGTCCGGGCGGAGCAAGCATCGGAGCGGTCCATCATGGTCAGATAATACAGTGACACATGGAGATTTCGACATGATGAACCTGATGGGTCTTATTTCAACCGGCACAAAATGAGGAAGAGAAGAGGCCCGAGCGAGCGGATTGACAAAATGATCTACAGGATCGAGCAAGTTTTCTGCAAAAGCGGTATTTTGCGGCGCTTTTTGCGCTCCAATGCTCCTTTTTGCCGCAACTTGCTACAAAATAGTCTTGCTTTAGTTTTTAAGTTTTTTACTGCTTTCAACGAGTTCCATACAGTCGTGTTACAAAACACTAGATTCAGCTCTAGAACTATATCGAAAATTGCAGATTTTCACCTGGAATAGCCTCATTATGAACTGAACAGACTGTCGTCATAGTAGGAATTTGTTATGTTTTAGCCTGTGGTCCATGAGAAATTCAGTAGGAAACACACATTTGCTGGCAAAATGCCGGGGTCAAAAAAAACTTTTACAATATCGGTGCATTCGGCCCTCTGAGAGGAACACAAAAAGTCTTTTAAAATTCCCTTTTGTGAATTTTGAAGTGAATTATGACGATACGGCGCTTTATGCTCGCCAAAAACGCTGCGAAATACCGTTTCTGCAAAGTACTATAGCAAGCCGTGAAAAGTATTCTGCTTGGGTTTCGTGTCTCCGACTGCAGTGAATTAAAGTCGATTTTTTTCGATAGTCTTCTTCTGTTTTTTTTAGACATAAAACTCTCTCCCGCTTGAGGACAGATTTGATGTGAGCTTCTTATTGAAAATGTTGGTTCGGGAAAAATGACAGCTCTCGTCTTCTACGTTTACACACTTCTCTGCAAATTTTTCTATAGAGACACAGTCCAAGCACGTGGGTCAAATTTGATATGATGGTCCGGTCTCTGTGTATAGCACCCCTCCCGAACGCGCGATTTCAATTTTTCAGAATAAGCGACAAAAATTTTCCCGAATAAGCGAGAAATTCTCAAATTGTTGTTATTTTTTCCTCTTAGTTTTTCGAGTTGTTCGATTCCCTAACTCTGTGCAACTGGGTTTTCTATTTTCAAACAGATCTTGACTGCCATCTCTGGGGGGGGGGCATGAACACTGCAGAGTTAAAGGCACAGTTCAACCTCAGAATCGTTCCTCTGTTTTCCTGCCTATTTTGAAAACGGTCTCACACTTATTCCAATGATGTCTCTAGAATCGCACAAGACCCCCTAGGAACGAAGTTATGGCCCCTCAAAAATTGAGCTTGGGAAGCATGGTGGACGAGTTGTCCGAGGCTTGTAACTTCCGTCATTTGCAACCGATGGCTACGAGCTGACCTGGATGAAGAGAGAGGTTGAGAATGAAGGGAAGAACAGGCCTATTGATCGAAAATAATCGCTCATCTCTCCACTTTTGAGCTCGAAAAATTGGAAAAGGGGCGTGCCAAAGTGGCTTCCTGGTGTAGGCGCCCCAGGGTGGCTTCCTCCTATAACTCGCCTATTTGGAGGAATCGAGAGCTCGCACTTGGCAGGTGCTATAAAGGGTTGGTCTACTTTAAAATTACATGGAAATCTCAGATTTCGTTCCTGAGCTTGGACTGTGCCTTTAAGGCACAGTACACCCTCAGATATGAATTTTGAGATTTTCATGTGATTGTGTAGAAGACCCCTCCTGTATAACACGTGCCAAATGCGGGATCTCAAATCTTACAAATAAGCGAGATATAAGCGAACACCACAGGCCCGACCCCCTTCGCTCACCACCACAGGCCCGACCCTCTAACAGATTTTCGGACTCGATAGCGGCTCGATGGATGAATGAATTCTAATAAGTCGTCGTTCTTCAGCCCATTGCTTGGCTATCTCCTTATCCTGGCTCACTCTCGCGCAACGCTTCCGAATGAAGAAAAATACAGGCCTGGGACAACTCGTCCACCAATTTTTCACCCCCAAAATCTAGGCATCTTTGAAGAGCCATAACTCTGTTCATGGAGAGTCTTGGAATATCTCATAGATACCATTGTGATCAGCGTGTGACTCTCTCCAAGATAAGCTTGAGACCTGAAAATTAATTTTTCGGGTATCCTGTGCCTTTAGTTATTTCGCGCCCAATAGTAAGTGCGCCGGGGTTTACTTATCAAAGGACATGGATGGCATGTAGAAATCTACCTGGGGTTACATGCCACAGTGATGTGGAGAAGAGAACTTCATTGAAGAAAAAGCTGTTGAGAAATCCGTTGGCTCTATATTCTAAGCGGTGAGGTGTACACCCAAGATTCTTGTATAAAAATGAAGAAAAACCCTGGTATCGGATGCTTGACATCACTGTCAATCATTGTTGGCGCCGCGACATGTTGAGAAAACTGGACGCGGGAGAAGAATTTCACCAACGTGGCACTTGTATTTATTATTTACTATTAATTAAGACTCTTGATCGCGACAGTACAATTGTTGAACTTTCTTTGCGAAGAGCTCAGCCGTCTTCTTAGCGTCTCCCGCGATAAGTGTGATCCAATCCGATGCGACTTCCTTTGTTGGCACTTGTAAGCTTATAAAAATACGGGAGAGCCATGGCTGTCGAAGCACAGCAGTTTGAATAGAATACATTTTACCAGATTGACTGAATAATGCTTCGAAGTTTTTTTTTTCAAAATCCAAAACTTGTTTGCAGACTTAATGCATACACAGTATAACCTGATAACAATGCAATGGAATAAACAGGTATTAAAGGTAGGAAAACCGGGGATTTCGCTTTTTTTCTAGAAGGGTTAGCGAGGGTTCTGAAGCTTTCTGGGAGATTGCTCTTTGTAATTCTCATTCTTTTCCTGTTTCGAATTCTCTCGTTGCCTAATACCTGTAACTTCTATGGTGCCCTTTTAATAAAAGGTCTATTTGAGAATAAGCATTGTTCCCTGTTATGTATAGTTTCCGACTCAGCTGTCCCGAATATCGTTAAAATGAAATGTGGATTCTAACGTCACACTGAAATACTGGCGAAAAATGACGTCACTTTCAAAATGGTGTAGTTTCTTCTTGTAAACCTGATCAGTAAACTCGATATTCTTTACTGCGGTAAAACTAGCAACGAAATCACTAGAAGTGAGCCACAGGATAGGTTTCCACGAAGGTTTTCGCCATTAGAACAGTGACTTCATTTGGCGGACCAGTGCTTCACTGGGATGGCAAAGTCAGGTTAATGGGATGTTGCTAAGATGTGATCGCGGAATCAGGAATGGAGACCTTCGTCGGTGGAGAAGTTTACAGAAACCGCTGTTCCGCGATTAGGTTGTCCACGACACCACGTACAGTACCGAGCATATTTTTTGCAAAAAAAGCGTTTTGCGGCGTTTTTTGCGCTCACAAAGCGCCGCATCGCTATATCTCACTTCGAAACTGACGAAATGAGTTTTTCAGGTAGTTTTCGTGTTCCTCTCAGTGAGGCGAATGTAATGGTATGTGTAGAAAGTCTTTTCGACTCCGGTATCCTATCGAAAAATGTGTATTTCCTTCTGAAATTCAGATTGACCGTTGGTCAAAACATGAGAAATTTCTGCTGTCATGACCGTCTGATCAGTTCATAACGAGGGATTTTGTGGTGCAAATATGCATTTTTTTGATGCTTTTGTAGAGTTGAATATTTTATTTTGTACACTACCGTATAGGACTGAATGAAAGCAATCCAGAAATGACTTCGGAATGGGAATTGGACCACTTTGAAGCACGTTATGGCGATGCTGCACTTTGTGAGCGCAAAAAACGCCGCAAAACGCTTTATTTGCAAAAAATCTGCGCGGTACTGTAGAGGGGTAGAAGGCAGATGTCGAGGGGCTATCCCCGCCCATTTTCCATGCCAACAGGAAGCATGCGCGAAGTGACATCTCATTTGTGTCCTGTACACAACGGGGAGTGCCTTAGAGTCTACACATGGTAGCCCCGCGCCGAGTAATAATAGGATTTCCAGAGTCACGATATTTGGAGCGCCCGAAAGCTAATTAGAGCTTCAGAGAATGGTCTATTGATGGTTGGGAGAGAGAATTTAAAAAAAAGGTTTCGAGTTCAATTTCCTTCAGTGCAATCGACCAAAAAGTGCATTTTTTTAATTTCAGAAAATGGAACAATTCTGGCCTAAGCTTTGTCCAGGAGATTATTTGACGCGATGAACTCGAATATAACTCTGTTTGAAGTTTCTCAGAAGTATGAGTGCTAAATTCTCAACACATAATTCTATTATGAACGAAGTGATGCTGCCACTCACCGGGCCAAAAGTTGGCATAGCCTCCAGAAGAAATTTGATGCACTGATGCTGCACTTCCCATCGATCATCTGACAAAATTCTATCGATATTCTTGAAGAGCTCGCCCTTTCTTGCACAATTCGAAAACCAGTCTGGCTCCCGCCGAGATTGTCCGGCCATGCGATTGAGCGTCTAAAATTATATAGTTATGTACGCATTAGTACGATGTAATGTTAAGTACTTATGATTATTCGAAAGACACAGGTAGTAAGCCGCCTTAGTTGATCTGTGGGCAAATGATGAAGTAAGCTTTACAAATAAGGTTTTTGGCAATTCTGGAGGTTCTGATCTGAAGGCATTCGGATTGAGATTTCTGTTCTCACCCAATGAAAAGAACCACACTTATTGTCCAGGTGAGCCAGCCAACATCCAGGTTCCACTTCTACATACTTTCATCTTCCTAGGTGAATCGAAAACTTCTGATGAACCGCTGATGAACGCCACTGAGCCCTTTACCCCTGCTCAAGTGGAGAAGGCTATCAAGGAAATGCGGAACTCGAAGGCTCTCGGACCTGATGGTATCTCAGCAGCCATCTTGAAGACGCTTCCCACGGAACATCTACCGATGATCGCAGATATCATAAACACTTCTTTCCGAACCTGCACTCTACCCCAAGCATGGAAGACCGCCAATGTGATACCCCTGCCTAAGCCAGGCAAATCGCAAAGCACGGTGAAGGGCTATCGCCCTATTAGCCTGTTATCAACGATCGCGAAAGTAGCCGAAAAGCTAATCGTAAGGGACCTGACAGAGCAGACTGAGGCACAGCAACATCAACATGGGTTTAGAAAGCTTCACTCCACCACCACTGCCCTTCTGGAGATTGTCAGCTATGCGGTCGATGGGTTCAATTTCAGAAAGCCTCTTAGAACAGTGGCCGTTGCCCTCGATCTAACCAAAGCATTTGATTCTGTTAACCTAGGACTTTTGTCCGAGAAACTATTGAAGTCCTCGCTGCAACCGTGGCAGAAGCGTTGGATCGCAGCGTTTACGAAAGGTTGTCGGGCCAAAGTGCTATTCCAGAATCACGTCTCCGATAGTATACCTGTAGCAGCCGGTGTGCCGCAGGGTGGAGTTTTGTCACCTGCCCTCTTCAGCCTGTATATTGAAGACCTACCTGAGCCTCCTGAAGATATAAAAATTGTTGCGTATGCCGACGATATCACCACCATGGGCCGTAATCGTGACATACAGGTAGCCGCAAACAAGATCAGCGACTATCTCGTCGAGCTTAAAAACTTTCTCGATAGTATGATGCTCACAGTTTCCGCGGCGAAGTCTTCTGTTTCGGTATTCACATCTGACCCAAAGGAACACAGCGCCCAACCTGTTGTCAGGTGGGATGGTGACCTCTTGCCTACAGCGCAATTTCCTAAACTGCTGGGCCTCGTTCTGGACCCATCGCTGAAGTTTCACAAAAATGCTGAACAGAAGCAGGCAATTATCAAGGCAAAGCTTAATGTGTTGAGAGCTCTAGGAGGAACGTCCTGGGGTGGCAGCAGAGAGACGATCTTGACGACATATCGAGCTATTCTGCAGCCTGCATTGGAGTATGCTGCACCTGTCTGGCAGCACATCGTGTCGGACAGCTCCTGGACTAAGATGCAGCGAATTCAGAATGCTGCACTACGAATAGCCACTGGATGTGCAAAAAGCTCACCGATTGAGCACCTTCACCCCGAGGCCCGTATCTTGCCAGTGAAAGAGCATTGTCAGCTCCAGGCTCAGCAGATGTTTATTAATGTCCTTAGGCAACCTAATCATCCGTCGAGAAGACTATTGAATCCCGTGAGAGAGAGAGATCGATCAGAGTGCCGTTTGCCGATGCTTCGAACAAAGTGAATGTACAGAGATGGACCGACTCGAATCAAGAACGGCTTCGTCTCTTACGCGCGGAGCACACCCGGTTCGTGAAGGATCATCTCGCCAAAGCGGCCGTCAACCCTATTCTCGGTGATGTGCCGCCCAGTGTATGTGATACCGAGTCCGAGCTCGGTAGGCGCGCCAGGTGTATCCTCGCTTCGTTGCGCTGCGGACATTCTCCATTGCTTATGTCTTACCTGCACAGGATCGACAATAGCCAGCCTGATGTGTGCCCGGACTGTGGAAACCAAGGCCACGACACTAAACACCTATTTGATTGTCCGAAGAAGCCAACAACGCTCACTACAATAGACTTGTGGACGAATCCAGTGCTGGTCGCCCAGTTTCTCAACTTGTGACGAAACCCCTCTCAGTGGCTGCAAAGAAGAAGAAGAAGAAAACTCAATGACTACCCGGAGAAATGGGAAGGTTCGAATAATCTTTTGTGGGATCGAGCTCGAGTAAGCGATGTTTCCGCCGAAAATTTATCCGAACGAGACTGTTCCCCCACGCAGTCGGCGGGCGTATCGAGCGAACGTCGCGAAGGCATTTTCGGGACATATAAATCGATCAGTAGGATTATTAGACGAATAGTGTATAACATCTCAGTCAGCTGTTTGCAGCTGTGGGAAACCTAGTCCAAAAATACCTCCATCACGGCCACTCTATGTACACATACACTGACCGCGTGGACAGACAGTGTGACACAACCCCTTTGAGTCTTCTAATCCCGTCTACTTTTGAGAATTTCTCTCAAAATTCTCTGGTAGTGTTCTGACGCGCGTCCATATTTTTTCCTTTTCGTCATTGATTTTTTTAACAAATCACTGCACTCTATGGGTAAATATCCAGTAATTTTCTTTGAAATCCTGGTAATGTTGTCAAACCGTCTATAAGGAGTGGCTCCCTCGGTATGAGTCTTCTGTAATGACGCGCTGTCACGTGTCTCATATCAGGGCTTCCTTGGCGGATTAAGACAGATATTCAATTTTGATTACTTTGTGTCGTTATGACCAGGAAGAATGCACTGAAGCCCCTACTTTCTAGATAATCTTATTTTCGAAAATGTCGCTTCCGGTGTCAAGAAGTCGCATCCATTTCCCGCCTCCTTTTTTTCATTTTTCTCATCAGACTTTTTTGTCCCATGACTTGAGCAATATATGTATGTCCATCCATATGCTACAAAGTATAACTTTGTAATGTCATTCTCAAGAAAAATATATGAGAATTAAGCTCCCTCAAAACAAGATTTCAGAGCTCAAAAAATCTGTACTGTTTCAACATGTATGACCTATGTAAATGCACTTGAAAAATCTGAGTTTTCCGCTCTAAAAGAGTGAACCCTACCTGGAGTCGAACATCAAAATCGGGGCTGCGAAGGAGTTCGGAATAATCATCGTCACGAGGCATAAATGCTGGCGATGGAAGTCGGTCCGGACGATGACGAAGTGGATCCAGTAAGGAATCCATCGTTGCCCGCCTTCAACTTTGAGTCGTTTATTGTTGTTTACAAATTGGGTTTTCGTACAAGTTCAGAGAAGAGCTAAGACACAACAGCGAATGATGATCCAAAGCAAAGTACATAAGGTGCGTCCGAATGACAATGGCGGCCCATGCGGCCGGCGTGCTTGGCAGGCGGCCGTCGCGTTCGCCGCTCTCGGACGAGCATGTGAAAAGTCCTCACCGCCATTGACTAGGAACGGGGCCGGCACCGGCTGGCAGCAAGCACTGCGCCGATCAATCAGCTATGCAGACGGTGGGAGAGGGGACGGCCGTCGTTGAAATCCAACACTCGTCCGACGGCGGCACATGCGACGGCCGCCTGCCAAGTACGCCGGCCGCGTGGGCCGCCATTCTCATTCGGGCACACTTTAGATCACAGAAGATGCTTTGCTAAACAAATAGAAGACGTACAATGTGCACGGATCGCACTGACCGCGTTGGTTCCCTCCTAACGGTGTGGTTTGCAGTGGCGCAAACTACACCGTCAGGAGGTGATCAAAACTGTCATTGCGATCCGTGCCAAATGTTGGTGTGAGAGATATTTACATGCATAAGTGTTGAAAAGCAGTGTTAGCAATAAAGGATTTCAGACTTCTTTCATGAAAGAATATAGTTAAAAGGTGTGAATCGCCGACAATATATGGATCAACATCTGCCACGACTGCGAACCCAATGAAATAGCCAACCCTTTGTAACGGTAATGCTTGAAGATACAATTCCCGCGATAAGTTCTGTAAAAACGGGGAGCAATGTGGCAGGTGGAAAAGAATTTTCTTCTCTATACACCATGTACCCGGGGTTCTTCCTATCTGCCCACCATATAAGTCGCTTGGACATTGGACCTCCCTGGGGGGCTCTCGGAGTGTCATGAATGCCGCCACTGATTGGTGTGCACTTCACACTGGGTCGCAGGGAGTGCTCCCCCCCCCGTTGGAGCTTGCACGCATGAGACCGGCCGTGATCAAGAAGTGAGCTTCATCATTCTTCGACTGAATCCCACGAGCCATAGTTGCTTCACCTACTTAGTCTCCCCAAACGATTTCGTCTCAAGAATCACAAAAAAGCCGTTTCCATCTGCCGAGATAAAACGTCCACTTCGTGCCGCGGGCGATAATTGCCACGCGCACTCGTATGTATTAAGCTCAATGGAATTTGATTTGTATTTCAATGTTCCACAGAAACTCCATTCATGTCTATGAAACGGCATTCAACGAAGTCCAGTAATTTGTGGATTGTGTGGATTATGGAAGGGATTTCTTCTAATTCTCTGCACAGAAAGAAAAAGTATTTGCTGAGAAATATAACACACGTTGAAGAAATTCGAAAGGCCATTAAAAAGAGGAAGAGGCGACGCACAAACGTGGGACAGGGTCTCTCTACACACCTAGGGAAGAGTTGTCCCGCTTTTTGCGGCTCTAATTCCACTCGAGACCACTTCGCTCGCGTTGGGTGGCGTGACGTTTCGAACTGCAAAAACGGGACAACTCCTCCCTCGGTGTGTAGACAGCACCTGTCCCACAAACGTATCCTCTGTTTAGGAGTGAAATTTATCTCCGTTCATTGCGTGCGTCGGCGCGCTCATGCTGCACCTCCTTCTCCCAACACTTTCTCGCTGCCTCTACCCTCGCTCCGCACAAGCGCGCGAAGGGATAGAGTAAATTTGGCTACGAACCATGGGATATGTTCTCTTCATAGAACTTAGTCTAGCGAATGGACGGGCTGTAGCGGTAAACTGTCGCACGCGCTTGAAATCCACTGGCCGGCGGTGTTGCGAACGCCGCGCGTCTCGCCGCAACGATTGCGTCACGTTCATTCGTTAGACCAAATTCAGCGAAAGGCCTTTATGCGTGGTCTACGCGGGATTTCTCAAATTACATAGGTGTTTTTTGCCGATGACATTTCTCAAATTACATAGGTGTTTTTTGCCGAGAGACTGATCGAGCATACACCGATCAGACGAACTCTCGCGTGTCGGCTGTCTCTCCTTAGCAAACCAAGAGAGGAAGTTTTCTAGGCCGTCCAAGAGAAAATGTATGCACATTTCTAGTAGAGCCACTTTGGAACCTAGAATCCGAATGTGCCCGCCAGAGTTCCATACGTAAGCTCCTAACGGCGTTATTGGCGTTTTTCCCCATAGTTTTTTTTTCGGTAAACTGAATGCGATGTTCGTGGAGCTCAAAAACATTTGGCTCAACTATTGTTTACGAAGGTTATTTGACGAGCTGAACACGAGTAGAAGGTCAGTTTATGAGAGATATTTCGGTAGGGGTCGTTGAGAGACATGCACAAAGAGTCTAGAAGAATTCAATTCGAATTCGAAGAGAAGCCCTTCAATCAAAATCAGTTGATTGTGAAAACGTTCAAGAATAACATTCTAAGTTCAACTTTCAAATTACCCATGGTGGTCGTCTTGGGTGATGTACGTAAATCTTAGTTTGATTATTCCAATTTCAAAATATCTCAGCGAATCGGGCCCGAAGCTTTTCACCGGGATAAAGTTTTCGGAGCTAAATGCGACATTTATCTCTTTGAAAAGCTAAAGCAGATCAAAGGCAGTGTTCACGATGATCATCCTCGTTGACTTTCCACAGTGAAATGATAGGCGAGAAGGATTCTAGGCTCCTAGTGTCGAAAGAACGGTAGAAAACGAGCCAGGAGTGACAAAATAGCGGATGCGAGCAAGCGTTTTGGTGTCCCGGACACGCCCCGTGCTCCAGATTCGCCCCCTGGGAATGAACGAATGAAGACTCAGATTACAGAAATGATCAAGTCAGGGAAGTGCTGATGAGTGAAATGATCGCTTCATTGCGCTGATAGGTATCATCCTTGATAGCGGTCAATTCCTCCACGCTCAAAAATCAACGTAAACAAGAGAGAACCTATCTTGGCTCAAAAACGCGTCTTTCGTGTCCTTTTTAAGCATGCCTTGCTATATTGGGCACCAGACCTTTCGAAAACCGTGGAGATATCGGAAGTGAAATTTATCGTGAACACTGCCTTTAATCTCAGTCTTCCAAGTTAGAGTTGTTTGAAGCGCTGGAAACTAATCTGGGCACGTTTACCAACTGTCGAGAGATTACGATGGGTTACGGTGAGCATACGGTAGTTTGGTGAAAGTCTCAGATTTGGGTGAAGCGCTTCTCGGTTTTCGAAAGAGTTGCGTAGTCTAAGATATCCTATACCTACCATAATCTACTGTAGACCTTGTAATAACGGCAAATGGGCCCATATTTTTGTTCAACGAAGTTTTCAACCAAGTGCGAAACAATTTCACTTATTAGAAAGTTTCCCAATTTTTTGGCACCTTTAACAATTCGCGGAGCTTTTAAAAGCAGCATACACGTTCAAAAATGGTATCGATTTTATGACATACACATATGGAGGTTAGAAGCTGGGGGTATTGGAAGCTGACAGAAAAACCCGATAAAAAAAACTCTATTGAAACAAAGAAATAACGGATTGCTATTGTATTCGGTCAAAAATGGACAAGTTGCATCGTAACATAGAACCTCGGTTGAAATAGACTAGCGACAAGGTAGCTGTGATTGCGGTACTACAATACCCACCCTAAGTTTTGGTAAAAAGGCGGAAAAAACACGGAAAATCGCTTTTTTCGTCTTTTAGTCATAACTCGCTTCAAAGTGGACGTTTTTCAAACTTGAAGATATCTTTGGAATCCTCGTTGATCATTCTTTTTTTTTTGACCTATACATGGCTTACTGTCAAACAAGGCATATACGGTTGACACAATCAATCGAGTGAGTATTGGGACAATATTCAATGCTGAAATGTGTGACTGCGTCTCCTCCTATTCGACTTGTTTCTGATTTCGGGTTCTTTATTTAACGAATTTTGTTTCTTTTAGATTTTTGATTTTCAAAATTTAATTCTATTTCACCTCTGTGTATTGTTTTTTAGCTATTCAATCAGTTATTTATTTAAAAATTTTTTGGTGTTTCATCACCAATCAATTCTCCTCGTATTGCTGACCTTATCACTGTCTCAATACAAGCGAAACAGTCAAGCTTTACCATTACTTTAATTTACTATTAGTTTTGCCTAGTCTTGGTTGAACTTCGTTCTGGCGATGGTCCCCCTTCAGCTTCCCCGTATCTCGGGACAGGGGCTCTCTACACACCAAGGGAGGAGTTGTCTCGCTTTTCGCGGCTCTAATTCCACTCGGGACCACTTCGCTTGCGTTGAGTAGCGTGACGTTTCAAACTGCAAAAACAGGACAACTCCTCCCTCTGTGTGTAGAGAGCCTCTGACCCCGTATCTCCACTCCTTCGACTCTACCTCTCTCTCTTCCTCTCGACGATCTGACGCACTCCTCGCTCGAAAACAGTCCCCCGAAGTGATTTCAATTCGCAGAGCGGGGATGGACTGGAGAGTCAGACCACCCAGCAGCTAGCGCGCGCGGCCGCGGCGCGTCACCGCATTGATTAATCTCCCAAACGAAAGGTCTGGCTTAATCAATTGACGACTCGTCGTCGAATGCGGATATGAATTTTTTAGTACAAGCAAGGAATAGGTTCTGAACATGGATTTCTTTGATTTTTCCGATTTCTCATTTTAAAAAATATAGATTCATCGGAATAAGAGTGGGAATCGGAATATCGGAAATCTCTTCGTGTTATCTGTGCTTTTGTTTGGAAAGACCCCTAACAGTACCCCCTTAAAATTTACGTGCCACGGTGGGTGAGTCCTCGGTCGCGGACCACAAAACGGCCAGCGCGTGCAGCCGCTCATTGATTTATATTCCAAGCAAGAGGTCTCAACCGAATAACTTCGATTCCATGGAAAAATTTTGTTCGAAAAAATGTCGAACGAACGAAAAATGAAAAAAAATATTCGAAAAACTTTCGAACGAATGAAAACCGAAAAAATTTCGTTCGAAATTTTTCGAACGAACAAAAAATGAAAAATTTTGTTTGAAAGACAGATTTTGAAACTTTGCTAGCCGTCAAACCTTCAGGAATTTCTTTAGAATGCTTAACCTGAATCGGAGGTTTGCTTTCATTTTTGAAAAGAGCTAAGAATGAGATTCACATATCGAAAGGACTATAGCTGCTTGGACCTAGCAAAACACCCATTGGAAATCAGCTCTTTTCCGTCAGATTCAGGTTTAGGCATTTTCAAACTGGGCTCTTTTTCAAGGAGATTTGGGTTTGCCCGTGCTTCTATTAATTCTGGTACGGATCTTTTCCGTGTGCATGTTTTTGTAGAGCTTACAATCAGAACAGAGTGCACATATGGTCTCTTCTTAGATTGAAGTCTAGTGAATGGATGGGGCTACAACTTTAAGGGGTCTGCAGAGTTGCGCCGCGGCGAGTCCCGCTGCGACACGGCAGTGTTGGAGAGTGGGGAGCGCCACGCAGTGGGCGAGGGCGGCGACGTGCCGCGCGAGAGCAGCGACGTCTGTACCTCGCAGAGTGTTTTGGCCGCCGCGACAGCAGCGGCTCCCGGAGCGACGCCGCCAACGAACGGCGGCGAGGAATGGTCTGGACCATTTTCATCGTCGGCGAGGAGCGCCGCCATCGATTCTTTCAATGTACTTTCCATTGTTCAGTTATCTACGCAAACTTTTTCTAGTTTACTCTGTTGTGAGGTATTGATCGCACGTTTCCGTAAACACTTGAACATTTTTTTCATCTGTTCGTTTTTTTATGTGATCCATGCCATTTCACTCCCTGAATAATTGACTTTATTACAGTTTTTACTTTCTGTGGAACAATACTGATTCTCACGAGAACTTCCAAATCAACGTTGCCGCTAGATTTTATGTTTTCCGCTTCTGAGAGCGTATATTTAGATTTTTTTTGAAATGAAGAAAATCTTCCAAAAACACAGAGAAGTTTAGCTATTTTTGAGAAGCTTTTCAATTCTGGCGTCTTCAGATTCAAATTTCTGTTGAACTATGGTTTCATGGTGAATCCAAAGAACACATAAAAATGAGCGAGGAAAATAAATGCGAATTTTTGAAATCAACGAAACTAAAGTGTTGGCGTGGAATGAATGACCTTGTACGTAATGAATTAAAATGGAGAACGACGACAGGCATCGCTGCCACTCTGCGAGGCACTGAAGTGCGCCGCCGCGTCAGGGTTTGGCCACGCCCCAATCCTCTCGCTCGGCGGCGTGCCGCCGGGCGGTGCAACTCTGCATACCCCTTTAGTCGCACTATCGGAACCCCTTTAGCCTGTGGTGTCGCGAGCGCCGCCGGCCCGCCGCAAGGAGCGAGTCTCTTCCAAACTTGAAATAGACCTCGTATTGGCGTTCGGCGCCCCAAACACCCTCCCCCACGTACAAAATTCAGGCTGAAGATATTTTACTTTCTAGAACCTCTAAAAGAATCCTTTTTCATCTGTCCATTGGCACTAAGAACTTAGAGAAGTTCAAATTGTTTCTTTCTATTTCCCCCACCACAGTACACAAAATTTCGCATTCTCGGTTTATGCTGGGATCAGTCTCTTGTCAGCTTGTTCGTCCGCAACGTGAAAAAGCGACGCCGCATCCGCAGGACTGCTCTACAATTTTTAATTTATTGATCAAATATAGTTTTCATAAAAAATCGGGAAAAGCAAGAAAAATATCCATATTCCGACCCTGTTCCTTGTTCTTAATGATTCATGTCCACATTTGACGACGAGCCGTCCATTGCTTGAGCCAAACCTTTCGTTGGGACAGGGGCTCTCTACACACCGAAAGAGGAGTTGTCCCGTTTTTGCAGTTCGAAACGTCACGCGACTCACTGCAGGTGAAGTGGTCCCGAGTGGAATTAGAGTCGCTAAAAGCCGGATAACTCCTCCCTCGTTGTGTAGAGAGCCCCTGTCCCCTTTCGTTTGGGAGATTAATCAATGCGGGGACGCGCCGCGGCCGCGCGCGCTGGCTGCTGGGTGGTCTGACTCTCCAGTCCATCCCCGCTGCGCGAATTGAAATCACTTCGGTGGACTGTTTTCGAGCGAGGAGTGCGTCAGATTGTCGAGAGAAAGGGAGAGAGGTAGAGTGGAAAGAGTGGAGATACGGGGAAGCTGAAGGGGACCATCGCCAGAAAGAAGTTCAACCAAGACTAGGCCAAACTAAAAATCTTGACTTTTTCCTAGGTATAGAGAGAGTTTCGAAGTCAGCATTACGACAAGAATCGATTGGTGATGTTCTTCGGGTTGAAGTCTCATCAAATCTCAAGTATTTCAACTTCTCGGGAAGGTGAAATGTGTTATAACTACTTCAAGAAATAACTTTTCTCTTGAACTTGAAAACATTTTTGAAATTAAAATGACGAATGTTATTTTCGAATTTTGAAAATAACCCCAGAAATTTTGAATATTGTTTCAAGCTATTGTTACTCGAGCTATCTACCTCCTCCATTGATGAGGCTTGAGGTTTTCACAGTTTTGAATTGTTTGTCTGAGGGTAGAGCTAAAAGGGTTGGTATCCGAATAATTTTTTAACGATGTTAGCGAATTAATTTTCTAAATAAAGCAAGAATAATATGAATGGAATTGAAATGTATAAGTATTCAAATTATAGTGAAAATTCATATAAAAATAGAGTGAATAAAGAAGAATGTTGCAAACAACACCAAAAATTTTTAACCAAATAAGAAAACGAATATCTAATAAATAATACACAGAGGTGATATGGAACAGAGATTGAAAACAATCTAAGAGAATTAAAATTTGGTAAATGAAAAAACCCCAATCAAAAACAAGGTGAATAGACTAGAGGAGACACAGTCAGACATTTCAGCATTGAATATAGTCCCACTTCTCACTCGATTGATTGTGTCAACCCTATATGCCTTGTTCGACAGTAAGCCATGCATAGGACAGAAAGAAAGAATGATCAATGCTGATTCCGGAAATATCTTCAAGTTTGAAAAACGTCCACTTTGAAGCGAGCTATGACCAAAAGACGAAAAAAGCGCTTTTCCGCGTTTTTTTCGCCTTTTTACCAAAACTTGGGGTGGGTATTTTAGTAGACTCATACGGCCTGTACTAGAGCGATGAGTATAAAAATGAGCCAAAAAGCATCTTCAAGCAATCCATTTGGACGAGTTTTGAGTGGAGGGGTGGAAACTGTAAGAGAGTTGGGCGGAGGCTGCATGTTTTGCTGGTTCAATATATCTCCAATATGTATAGCTCAAATATGGTAATTTTGCCTCGTTTTTGACGCTTCCGACGGCATGAGCGTTCTAGTGGGAGCCGTACGACCCCACTAGTGTCGCTACCTCGACTTTTTTCGAGCGTGTATGACGCATTTAAAAGCAGTGTTCACAATAGGAACAGCCTCTGAGTTTCGACAGGATCAGGAGGTCCGGGTCTCATTGCCACCACGATTTCGAAAGAATTGAGTCATGGATAGTTCTATACGGAACAGGACGTTTCTATTTTGGGTGTTAACTCGAAGCTTGTTTTTCTCGTCAATGACGAGCCGATCTAGCGGCGAGTCGAGTTAAAGGCACAGTACACCCTCAGATATGAATTTTGAGATTTTCGGTTAATTGTGTAGAAGACCCCTCCTGTATAACACGTGCCAAATGCCAGATCTCATCTACTCCAAATAAGCGAGATATAAGCGACCACCACAGACCCGACCCCCTTCGCTCACCACCACAGGCCCGACCCCCTAACAAATTTTCGAACTCGATAACGACTCGATGGATTGATGAATTCCGATAAGTCGTCGTTCTTCAGTCCATTACCTTACTGTCTCCTTATCTTGACTTTCTCTCACGCAACGATTGCGAATGAAGAGAAATACAGGCCTGAGACAACTCGTCCACCATTTTTTTTCACCCTCAAAATACAGGCATATTTGAAGACCCATAACTCTGTTCAAAGGGGGTCTTGGACGATTTCAGAGATACCACTGTGATCAGCGTGTTACTCTCACCAAGTTAAGCATGAAATCTGAAAACTAATTTTTTGGGTGTCCTGTGCCTTTAAATGAGAAACTACACCACAAGATCAAAAGTAAGAAAGACGCTCCTGGATTCCAGCCCCTCAGCAGAGTGAAATATTCACCATTTTAACAGAGGAATGAGTTTGCTTGTGCAAAAGTTATAAGTTGTGCAGGATAGTCGAAGTCTTTGCATTCGAATAGATTTCTGAATAAATTTTTAGAAAGAACAGTGTGTGCAGGACCGCATACATTTCTTTCAGCACTGGAGTTTTGTTGGTTTTTTTTGCGCACACAACACGCCGCGTCGCCACAAGTTGCTTCAAAGCGGTCCGATTTCAATTATAAAGTAGTGTCTGAATTTTTCGAAAGCAGGGTTCACGATCAAACTATCTTCAATTTTCCACACTGAATCGGGACTGCGCTCAAGGCAACAACCACATCGAGCAAAAAACGGCTTTCATGTAAAGCTGACCGTGCAAGCCCAATAGACCCAGTTTACACAACAGCCATCCAAGAAGTATATATTTTGGGTTCGCCTGATTGTGGCCTTTTGATATGTAATCATTCCTTATCACAGCTTCACCTCTATGCTGTTCACACAGCACGATATGTGATTCTCTGTATTCAAGCCGCTTACCGGCTCATTTATTATCTATTCACACTCAATCATGACACTTGTAACGCGCATCAAAGAAGATGCCGCGCCGTGGTATCTCCTCAATTATCTCTGCAGGTCGATAAGACCCTATGAGGCGCTATTCATACTACTCAACGCCAGCGCGGCACGCGCGGCGTTTGTGTATGAATACTTTCGACGCGCGTGACGCGCGTGCCGCGCTTGCGGAGACTATGAATACTCCAGCTGCGACGCCATGGCGGAGCGGTGAAGCTGGAATGAATGAAACGATCGATAAATAATATCAGTGGATGAAAACGCCAAGGCGTTCATGGTGGCAGTATGAATACTGCAGCGGCGACGCCATGGCGGAGCGGGCGAGCGTGACGCGCGTGCCGCGCGGGCGGGGCGTCAAGCCATTCGTACACAAACGCCACGCCAGCGCGGCACGCGCGTGCCGCGCTGGCGTTGAGTGGTATGAATAGCGCCTAAATAGGGAATTCGTGAGCGTGTAAGAGAACATACTATTCTGTCTATTCTCATAAAAGACTACCACTGAATCAGTCTTAACAGACACACCGCAGTACACATTTTGGTGCATCGGCTAAAATATTGCCGATATATTTCCGCCTCCTCGATTGAATTCGCTGAGGCCAGAAATAAGAGCTTCCTAAACAAGCTCAGTCTATTCCCGTCTCACCGATTGACTTCGCTGGGACCAGGAAACAAGACAAGCTCGAAAATAAGAGCGAAAATCGAACTTTGATGCGATTCACCCTCCTCCTCAAGTGCGGAAAAGCCAGAAAGGACTCATCCCGTTTCTTCGATTGAAATCGTCGAGACCAGGAAGCGAGATAAGCTCGAAATAAGAGCGAAAATCGGATTTCAATTCGATTCAACTTCTGCTCAGTGCAAAAGAGAGATACAAAAAGCTATCTCATCCCGTCCCTTCGATTAACTTCGGTGAGACCAGGGGTCGTATTCGCCAACAACCCGCCGAGGGAAGTCGAAGGGAAGCGGAAGGGATGATACCGCGCGCGGCAGAGGAGCAGATCAACCCATCTTACACCATGTAAGATGGAAATGCAAACTGTGTTACGTATCGATATCACTGCAAAAAGATAAAGATTCCATCGCGAAGCGGCCATTCTTCAGCTATGCGATTCGGGAAATTCCGGCGGTCGCGAGGGAAGCCAAGGGAGGCGAGAGGTGGCCGTGGAGCGCGTGTTTTGTACTGAAATTTCACCTCATTTACCCTTCGACTACCCGGCGGGTTATTGGCGAATACGACCCCAGGAAACAACACGCTCGAAACAGGGCACAATCGAACCTCGATTCGGTTGAGTCATTCTCGCTAAAAACTGTGAAAAAGCCCAGGTCATTGTACCTGTAGCAACACAAGCAAAAAAAACCTTGATCAAACGTAGATTCGATTCAATTTCTCGACAAAATTGCGAGAAAAAAAGACCACCACTGAACACATCGCACTACACATCCTCCACTGGTGTAAACTGACCCTCATGCGCCCGTGCACAGTGAAGGTTAGGGCCGTTTAAGGCCAATTGGGGCTTGCTCGAAGCCGTTTCTTCGACGTGGTTGTTGCACTGGGCTGCAGCCCTTTCGATTCCTGGTGGAAACTCGAAGTCAGTCTTTATCGCAGACCCTGCTTTGACTAAACCACTACAAACAGTATGACAGAAAATTAGACTTGACTTCAACAGTCTATGTTTCCTTACTGCTTTCCACCTCAAATTCCCTCATTATGAACTTATCGGACTGTAATGCGAGCAGAAATCTCTTATAACTTGCCCTGGGATCGATGGGAATTCCAAAACAAAGTTAACATTTTTTTCACAAAGAACCGGAATCAGAAAGTCTTCTTTCGCATGCTATTGCACTCCTCTCACAGACAGGAACACGAGAATAAAATACACAACAACCCTAAACCAGTAATTTCACAAGGTCTCGAAATTGGGAAAGGGGAGAATAGCGATGAGCAAATTTCATTTAAAAATCAACAAAATTTCATAGTTTCAATGAGGAAAATGTTGAAATACTGTAAAGTTGCACAAAAAACGAAAACGAGTCTGGGAAAGTGATATCGTTCTAAAAAAACTAGCAGGAATAATACAAAGATACAAAGCAAAAAATTCATTGGATGAGAAAGCAGAAAATTTTAGCTTCCAATTTGGAAACGGGCAATGGCGTCCTGTTGAAATGATCGTCCAAGGAATATTCGATCCCAAGAATCTTGAAAAACTAGCATATTATTATCCAGCATTCGGAGCAGACCCAAAGTTCTATGGATTCAGATTCTCGTTTTGTGAACAGCAAGAATTAAAAGGGTGAAACAATTGAAGAAACTTCAGGAACGAGAAGGAAGCAAACTAGGTGTCACTCTGGAAGACCTTGCAGAAAGGTGAGCGGGGAAAATGCAAATTCTGGCGGCTTCGCCCAAAATGCTCCCAATGGAACCGTAGTGGCTATGGTTCAGGTGGGGTTCACCAGCTGTGTATCGATGACGTTGAAGGAGAGGCTTGCTGGAGCCGTCTGTCAACGTGTGACCAGAGGTTCATGCTTGTGAGCGTCAGCTACGGTCTCCATGACAACGTCGTGTGAAGTCTCCCACTGCTGTCTCAATGCCTGTGATATCAAAAGAAAAGTCTTCGTAGTCATCCGAGAGAAGGAGGAACAAACACATAATTGGAAACAGCTGGATCAATTCTGCATGCAAGCAGCAGTGATACCATACAGTTTGAGGTTGACTAGGTGATGTTTCAACAGCTTCAGTCGCTGTTCTCAGCCAATTGTTCACTCCTTAAAGGCACAGTTCAACCTCAGATTCGTTTTTCTGTTGTTCGGCCTATCATGAGAACGGTCCGACGCTGATTCCAACGACGTCTCCGAAATCGTACAAGACCCCCTGGAAACGGAGTTATGGCCTCTCAAAATTAGAGCTGCGGAAGCATGGTGGACGAGGTGTCCGAGACTTGTTACTTGCGTCTTTTGCAACCGATGTATTCGAGCGGACGTGAATGGATAGAGAAGCAGAACGGGGATATTAATCAAAAACCATCGTTCATATAGCCACTATTGAGCTCGAAACATTGTAAAAGGGGCGTGCCAAAGTGGCTTCCTGGTATGGGCGCCCCAGGGTCACTTCCCCCTATGTCCCGCTTGTTCTGGGGAATCAAGAGCTCGCACTTGGCAGATGTTATAAAGGGTGGGTCTACTTCACAATTATGTGGTTTTCTCAGATTTCGCCCCTGAGCCTGGACTGTGCCTTTGAATGCTCCCTCTGACTATTGAGAGTGCAGTAACACGACCTTCCTTTTCGCTTAGTCGCGGTCTACAGATCAAGGAGAACCGGAAAAGTTCTTCCGCGGGAGCGCTTCATTGCCGTTACCTCGACCGGACTATGACGACAGGTGCTTGTTGCTAACTCCGGGAACATCCTTCTCCGCAATCTGCTGTACAGCGCAATATGTTTATGTGTTTATGAACTAGTCTCGCACTCAAGACTCAATGCTCATTGACAATTTGCTGTGTTTTACTGAATTAATCTCTGGTTGAGCTAATATGGCAACACACGGCATAGAGTCCATCTAATAATGATTCTATCTCTAATCGTGTAATCGGCTAAGCCTTAGTGAGGGAGACGACCACAAACAAAAGGATAAAAGAATGACGTCTACGGAAAGCAAACAAAAAGTTCCTGCTGGGAACATCACTCTGATCACCTTCGCGCAAATTCCGATCGGCATGTTCTTCTGTCGACAGTGTTGCCGACAGTTAGGCCGAAATCATACTTGCAGCGATGAGCGACGCGACGAAATGTTTACAATCCACATATATCGACCGAAAATCTATATGCCTGATACGCCCTGCTGCTGTCTCCGATCGCCGGTAGTATGGTCCCGGCTTTAGGCCTAGTGCATAACACTATGTAGCTGCGCTACATAGTGTTTGTCATAGAAATCGATCGAAGGTCGATATTGCTGATATGCACCGTCGCTGTCGCGTTTCGTGGGAAGTAAGCACTAGGCCTTATACGAGGAGGGTGGCGATAAATGGCATAGTGAGTTGGAACGACCCGGAAATAAATACTAAATTTTAGAGATAGGTTCAAGTATTGCCCTTATTTTGGGTGACTTCACGTTCGGGCCGCGTTCAATATTGTATTAACGTATCGCTGGCGGGACACGCGAGCTCGAATGGCAAGCAAAATCAATTCTAGTTTTTCATGCTCATAGTGAAGCTATCAATGGAGAAAACATTGTACCAGAAGTTCAGCTCATGGAACTTTTTCTATCATGAGAAACAACTGCCTGAATTCCCGGCAGGGTCAGGCGGGAACATTATATGCCGCCACTGGTTCCTGTAATACTCACTTAAAGACACAGTCCAACCTCAGAATCGATTCTTCGTTTCTCTGCCTATCTTGGAGAAAATTTCACGCTGATCACAATGGTGCCTTCAGTATCACTCAGAACTCACAACGAGCGGAGTTACGGCTCCTCAAAAATTTCAGTTTTGAACGGCTAGAAGCTCGCGGACGAGTTGTCTCGAGTCTGTCGTTCTGTCATCGTTCTGAAGCAGGCCAGAATTTAAAGCCAGACCAAAAACAGATCGAAGAACATAGATTTTGAATAAAATCATTCGCGCTCTTCGCTATTAAGGTCGGAAACCTGCCGGTGGGCGTAACCCATTTTTTCTTTCAAGGGGCGTGGCCGACTTTTTCCTGGCTTTTTCTCGCTTACTTGAGCGAATTGAGATTTCTCGCTTGGCAGGGTTGCTGTAGGCGACGACCGGACCATAATATCAAAAATTATCTCTGAGGTCTGACTGTGCCTTTAAAGGCAGTGCTCACGATGAGGAACGTTATCGAAACAACTACAAAAATCAGCTTAGATCGAAAACAGTTGAAAAACTATGAAGGTAGCGCGGTGAAAAACGGGCTAGAATTAGAGTTTCTAGGGTCCAAATATGCTAGTTCGTGCACACGTGCACAGCACCGCATAAAAAATTGCAGTCTCATGCCGAGCGGTCAAAAATCATCGCCGTTCGGAGGAAGAAATAAATGCAAATTTACCTGATAAAAACAGTTGAAAAGTGAAAGCAAGCACTTCAGTCAGTTTTTGACTGGGTGAGTACATAATTATTTGAGCAGGTCAGTCCGAAGGTTAATATTCATTGATCGAAACTCAATTTCAAGTCAGCTGATGTTCTTAAGATCAGAGATCATCGATGCCGGTGTTGTGGATGGGGCTCGTCCACCATCAAAAGACAAAAAGTTAAGGCTTCAAATTTGACCCGAAACAGTGTTTTTTTTTTCGCGACTTTTTCTCATAGGTCCTACTACTCTGAACCCAGAAAAGGGTTTAAAGAGTAAAAGAAGACAAGCGTATTTGATCGCGACCACTGCCTTTGAAGGAGCGTCTTTGGATGTATTTCAGAAACCTGCTATCTGTTTACAAATTCTGTATCGTGTAGGTTTTGCCATGTTGGGTAAAAAAAGGTAAAATTGAAGAAAATCGATGTTTCGGGGTCAGGGCAGGTGTACTCATGGTAGTGGCACGTTTCCAGGTGAACAGAACGTGGTCCCAACTCAGGTTTCCTGCTGATTAAAGGCAGTGTTCACGATAATCTTCCATTTTGAGAATAATAGCTAAATCGATTGTTTGGACCCCGGGTAGAACATAAATGACGAAGGAATCGAGAAAAACGCACTAGAAGGTCACGAAATCCTATACTCTCAACCCACCTCTTTACTCTCACAGGAACTGTTCGTTGTGACAATAAAATCATTTGTGGGCCGGTCCTTAACAATTATTTGCTTTCTGTTGCTCCGTTATTTTCTTCGGACCCTAACTAGTACTATTTTGCCTGGAATATTCTTCCATTTTCGACTGATTCCATTTTTCACCGGTGACAACCACCGTGAACATGTTCATACAACTGGACAACTAGTCCAGGCCAGAGATTAATGTCACTGAAATATGGCGTTTTAGTGCGTTTCTCGCCGTTTCTTCGTAATTTCTGTAACACTCGGTGGCCAACGCTTTGTTTTGCGTGGAGAACTCGGGAACGAAAATCATCGTGAACACTGCCTTTAAGCTGAGAAATGGCAGAAAGAAAATATTTCTTGATGCGCTCGGAAAATTGGTTTTGCAACGATTATTTTATATTGAGTCCCAGTTATTTTCAGAAAAGTTTGAACATTGTGCTATAGTGGAGCTGCTGACGGGCCACGACTCTCGTAGTCGATTCCAGGATAGGTAAGACATTGAGCATGAGAAAGTTTGGGAATCCGTCTTTGTGGCAGAGATATCGATTTCTGAGAGGCGTGTCCCACCGTAGGGACACGTGGTCGTGAATGCGTTAAATAGCTTCTCAGATTAGAAAATAGTTAATTTCGAATGAATTAATCAAGGAAGGAATCCAAACACGCGAAAACTCGTCCCAGCGCGCCTTTTGACCAGATTCGATGAGTTGGATACCAGGAATTCCAGGAATCTCAAGGCCGACAAGCCTGAATCCTGAAATCAGTGAACGGAATCACGCTCATTTCCGGTATACGCCTTACAGGCGCTATTGGAAATATTGGTAGGCAAATTCATTACAATGGCAACTCTGGACCGGTCGAAAATGAATAGTGTCTGAATGCTGACTCGCACAAACAAAGTAGTCAGTGTATCCTTATTTTGCATAACGGATATGGCGCGAAGAACGGAAGCAAGTTATTAGACGGAATTGGCTGGCACCGCATGGATCGCAACAACTCGGCTAACCATCGAAAAAACCCAGATGACTGAAACTGAAAAACAGCAGTTTTCAGAAGCTATAGCACAATTAAGGTGCTTGAATAGAACAACACATGGAAGTTCCCTAACGGTAATCATTTCCAGCCTCGACGACTAGTATGCTCCCCAAAATAACGTACACGCCAGTAGTGCGGATAAACGCTTAAAAAGCAAAGTTTCGAACGAAGACCGGAACAATTTCGCGGAATAAAAACTGTCCTCATTCTTATGGTAGCTTCACGTTTTCGTGGAGCTCTTGAAAGCAGCATACACGCTCAAAAATCACATCGATTTTAGGCTTCCGACAGTATCCCGCCAGAAATGTTTGGGGCATACCGCCCGACCCAGGGTGAGCGAAAGTCAGGCTTATATGCGAACAATTTTTCTTATTGAGAGTCTGGAAGGACATGATTGACGAAACAACGAGCAGGTAAATGTAATCGGCAGTCGGTATGAGAATGAAATGATCAAGTGATACAAAGTTCCTAGAAAAACTCTCTTCGATTGGTGCGTCGCCAGATTTCGCCACACGTATAATTCCGCTCGTAGGATTTAGTCAGAAAGCGCGCGAGGACGCGTTTTTGCCTCTTTTCCTCCTTTTTGAATAACTCGCTTCAACCTCAACTTTAAACGAAACTATGGTGATATTCTTGAACCTGGCGTTGAGGGCTACCCAATGGTATACCCAGTTTCGGGGTTACCTCAGAAAATCGCCGCATTCAAAGCGTGTTGAATATGCATGCAACTTGAGTGACCGCACCCATCGAAAGGATCTATAGCAGGGACACGTGCAGCAAAAATCTCATCGACGGGGCACGTGCTGCCAAAATTTTTATCACAGGAACACGTACTGCGAAAAGGCGTTCTTGCGCACTGTCTAGTAAAATATTACGAGCGGTAGTGTAACCCTTCGCGGTAGACACGTTGCTTGACGTGGAGCTACCGTTTCATCACAAAACCACCACTCCGAAGTTGAACCCGACCGTCAGCAGATCAGATTAGCGCCGAAGTAGAGAAAGGGGGCGATACTATGGGGCGTCTAGACAACGTTTGGCACAGGTGTCGATCTAACATGGACGTCGACATGGATCGTGAAGAGACTTCGCGTTCACTATTAAAGGTTGACGCAGACTCGGTACTATATGCTATAACATAGGTGCACCGAGCTTACGTCAACCTTCAACAGTGAACGCGAAGTCTCCTCACGATCCATGCCGATGTTAGGTAGTCGTTTGTCGCAAAACAATTGAACTGTTCGATCGGAGCGAAAATCGTATCAGTAGTGGAGGGCGACCGCTGTTGCAGCAAGCAGCTAGCTAGCAATCGTGCAGGGACCTTGTGGTCCCAGCACGATTTTGTGTGATGTGCATGAAGCTGCGGATCAAAACCTCGTTTTGAGAAGGACGGTAGATATCAGTTGAAACACAACACTAGACAAAAGAATATAAAATTTTCGCCATCCCGAATACTGTTTTTCAAAGAATCCAGGCCTATTTTTAGCGAAAATTGTTGAAAATTTTATATCTATTACGGCATAAAAGACTTGAAGGCAGCGTTCACGATAAAAGTCGTTTTTTTTTTGTTTTTCAGACTATCTTGAAAACGATCCCATGCTGATTCCAACGATGTTCCTAGAATCGTACAAGACCCCCTGGAAACGGAGTCATGGCCCCCCGAAATTCAGCAAGGGTAGCATTGTGGACGAGTTGTCCGAGGCTTGTAACTCCCGTTTTTTGCAGCCGATGTGTGGGAGCTGACCTGAGTAAAGAGAGACGTTGAGAATGAAGGGAAGAACAGGGCTTTTGATCGGAAACCATCGCTCATCTAGCCACGAGTTCAGGGCAACTGTTATAGGACGTGGGCGGAGTGGCCCAATGAGCTGGCTGGCCCCAGCAGACCCACTTACCGGCCATTTTTCGTCGCACTCCCATTCTTAATCTGCAACTTTTTCTTCGTGAACACTGCCTTTAACTATCGCACACTTGATGCACAAACTTTGTTTGAATTTCTAAATGCGCGACTCGATGACATTTCCACGGTAGCGCATCAAATTGAGGCCCTTTCTTCAAAAAATTCGCCACGGAAATTCTGAACTCGCAGCACCTTTTTGCAATCGAGATGCCTCCAAGAGATTTGTTTTTCAGCTACAGATACAATTTTGTTTATCACATATTTCCGAAAACAGGAAAATAAGCAAAATTGGGTTTTTTGAATTCGTCCTCATATAATATCCAGTTTTAATACCAGAATTGGCAGTATCCAAAAAGAACTAACAATCTTCTAGTGGCACAGATTGTTTCGAAAGCTTCCGAACGGAAGTGCTGTAAGCTTAAGAATTTCAAAGCCATAAATCGGTGGAATAACCTTGGAGGCAGAGTTCGCGAGAAAAGCGATCGTTGTGCTTTTTTTTCGATTTTCTTAACTTTTTGTAGCTTCTAGTTTCTCTTGAATGTGACATTGCCAAACAATTTTTTTTGCCAGGAAGCTACCAGGTTTATAATGTTTATATTGTTTATGTTATTATCGGAAACTAAACCAAACAAATAAATTAACACAGGAGCAGGTTGTTCAATACGTTTTGTCGTTTGATAAGAAAAACACAGTTTAATGGTTCAAAATACACTTTATTATCCAGTATAATCTCCCTGAACATTACTACGCTTGCTACAACGATCCTCCAATCCGTGGATCCCATCCCTGAATTGAGAATCCTGGGGCCGGATTCATCAACGAAATTTGGGGTAATTTATACCCCGAGTTTAATTAACTCCACTCCATCCCCCAAAATAAACCCCAAATGTATGTATCGGATACTCCCATATATACCCCAAAAATTGGGGTTTATTTCTTGATGAATCGCAAAAATTTACCCCGCGGAGTAAATTATTCCCTAAAACCACGGTTTTATCGTTAATGAATCCGGGCCCTGAAGGTCTGCAAAACACGCTTCAACAGCCGTTGTGACCTCTTCATTTGATGAAAAATGCTTGCCACGCATTTTATGAAAAACGCTTGCCACGAAGTCGCTGGGGGCCTAATCTGGTGAATATGTACGCTGGACACTCCAACATTTCGAACTTTAAATCATGGATTCTAGCCATTGTCAAAATGCTCTTGTGACACGTTGCATTGATGAAAAAGGATTTTTCTTCTTCAAACCAGGTACTTTTTCGCGAATTTTTTCCTTCAACTGTTCCAAAAGGTTGCAATAATATTCAGAATCATTTGTTTTGCCAGTTTTCAAGTAATCCACAAACAAAATTCTATTCGCATCCAAAAAAAACTGATGCCATAACCTTCTTGGCCGATTTCCGGACACGAATTCATTTCGAAGCCGAACAACCAGGTTCACACTAGCCTCTTGTTTTGATTTAGGGTCATGGTGATGGATCTGAATCTCATCCATAGTGATGAAACGACACACGAAATCCACTTTGTCCTTTTTAAAACGCTCCAAGTGTTGCTGAAAAAGTCGCATTCGAATGTGTTTTAGTTCCATTGTTAGCGAGTGCGGCACCCATTGGGCACACAGCTTTCTAAAACCCAAAATTTCACTTAAAATATGGCTCATATTGCCTAATGAGGTGTGTAGAGCCTCTTCTAAATCTCTCTCAGTAAATCGACGCTCTTCCAGAACCATATCCAGTATTTTGGCTATGATTTCTGGTGTTTATGCGCTTTTTGGACGTCCTTCACGTGGATCGTCTTCAAAGCTTGTAAGACCACGTTTAAATTCAACAACCCATCTTTCTACTGTTCTAAATGTAGGTGAACAATTATTATACACTTTTAACATTCGTTCGTGAATTTCTTTTGGTGCTACGCCTTCCGAAAATAAGAATTTTATCACTGCACGATATTCAATTTTTTCCATTGCTGTGACACGGCCACACTAAATGGCTCGTAAACAAAGAATGAATTGACAGATTGAAATGAAACTGTACATTCGTTGATATAAAGAGTGTACCAACAAAACAAAAAAATTGGGCTAGCAGCGACGTCCTCTCTTATCGAACGACAAAACTTTTTGAACAACCGGGTATAATTCCGTAATTTTACATTTTCGTGATGACCATGCCTACTTTCTCAGAAGGATAGATAGTACAAGAGTCTTTTTTTATTCGCGAAACCTGTCTTCAAAGGCAGCCTATACGCTAGAAAACTTTGTTGAGATAGCAAAGTAAACCGAGCCCTACGGCTTGCACCACAACGTTCACGCATTTGGAAGCGTCAAAAACGATTCGTAAAGACTTTACAAGAATAATAATTGAGTCCTAGCCTTGTAATCGAACGCCCCATCTGTATTCCGCTTTCCCTCTACCAGGTACACATAGAATCACCGACCTCGAAGAAGCTAACGATCACCGAGAGAAATAGCACGACCAAGAGGGAGTCGGCACGAGATATCGCCTGATTTCTGATTTAATTGAGAGACCATATTCTCAAAAAGTGTCCCATTCCGCCACTCTCATGAGCCATTTCCAACAACACCGAAAAGTTTCCTTTCCCTTTCACCGTTTTGCGCAGATGTTGTTTAACATTTCGGAAAATCGGTGAAATCCCCGAGATCAGGGGTGGTAGTAAATGGCGTGTTAAGCGCGAATAAACCGCCACCTCCAAGCCGCCAACATACCGCGACATAAATGCAGTAGAGCCGCCAAATTAACGCGAACAAAACCGACATTCTCCTGGTTGGCTATTACGAACCGCGACATAGGTGCCACGGTTTGTTGCCGGTTTAACGAAAGCTGCCCTCTGCTTACACATACATTATGCGTGACCTTCGTCTGCATAAGTATTTTCTACAGTTGGACACGAACGACGTTAACGATGGAAAGACGGGGGATCGGGAAGATTATACAAGTAATGCTATTTATTTTATTCATTAGCAACAGCATTCAAAGGGAACTTTCAAAAATTTGGCTAGCTCCAAACACGATATGAACGCAATTTTTCAAATTTTCCTTGGAAATCCTAATTCTCGTAATTTTTTATGAGCTCCGTGAGTTTTTGGAACCACTCTCGAGAACACATGCTAGGTTAATCATTTGCCTCAATCACCAAACGTGCGTGATCTTACAAGATTCAGCATCTGTAGTAACCTTGTTAACTTTTTTTCAAAAAATTTTTCAAACAAAAGTTTTTTTTTGAAAAACAAAAAATTTCTTAAAAGGAAATTTCGAGCGAACGAAAATTCGAAAATTTCTGAATGAATTATTTACAAGGTGTTCTTGGGAAGGTAACGCTAGGTGCGAAAAAGACATTCCGAAACTCGTCGAGTAATGCATAAATTCAAAGAATGTCCTGCATTCAACTGAAATGGATAGTTAAAAACTTATAAGAATGATGTTAAACTAGATAGTGTATTTTCGTTCTTGAAAATAAATTCAATTGTTTTTTTGGGAGCGTGCTACTGAAGTCTGGGGTCCGAGATTAGGGTAATGGTGTGGTTTCGGTCATTTATGCAGTTGAATTTGTGAAGTGTTGCCGTCTTCTCAATATGAAACTAATCCCCCGCCCGCAGTTAGTGCTGAAAATATATAGAAACACTGTTACACACTCATATGCGCATCATGCAAGGAAAAGATTTTGTGCACATATTTCAAAGTAAGAATTTGAAACACTTCGAGAGGCTCTACCAATGCACCAAAGCAACTGTGTCGCGGACCTTCAAAAAAAATAAGAGGCCACGATGGCACTGATCTGGCAATGAAAGAGGAGTATTCGAATCTTGCAGAAAAAGGAGAACAAATACAGTTGGTTTAGAAACAAGTTAGGATTTCTTTCCCACAATACTCGCCCGATACGCCACGACTAATGCTGATTAAACGTTACTAAAGCATCGAATCACTTGAAAATCAGTGGCTTACGAAATTTTCACTTTTTTGCGCTGAAAAAGTTGTGGAAACCTTTTCGAAACGCGAGCAAGCGAATAATTTACTACATACTCCTCATAGCCTGTGCTATGCAATGAATTATGAAAATGGAACTAACCTGATAATAGCGAAGCGACAGAATTTCGGAAGAAAATAAACAAAAGCGGGAGAAGTGTCGGCGCTCGCCAAAAATTTAACAGCTGATTGAGAGGGATTGATTAGTGCCACCAAAGAAGACGGCCAACGTGTTTCAGCAATGATCCCTGCTTTGTTTTTGGTCCCTCATCGCCCGTTTCCCTGGCGGAAGCCGTTAAAAGACTATTCCTTGAAACACCTTTTAGTTTTAAAGATAGGCTGACGTCCTGAATCAAAATGGCTAACAGTGCTATCAAACTTCCTCAACCCACTGCATTAATTAAAATCGTACTTGCCCTCAGTATAGATGGTCAAAACTTTTCCTACTGTATCTTGCTAACCGCATCCAAAAACTCCTCGGGAGGAGTTTTTCGTTAACCGCCAGTTCCTCTCGCATTTCAGCACTATTTCCGTGCTGTCTGCGAGACTATGGTAAACGCGAACTTACCGCGAGGATGCCACATGTCGGAATTTGAGAGAAAAAAAACAGACCTGAAAACGTTTTGGAATCGCTATTTTTCGTAACAAAGGTTACAATTGTCGCTTTTTCGAGGCGTTTTCATTGAAAGTGTAGAAGAGGCCTACCACTGGGGGATGTTAGGGTGAAACTAGAGCAAGTTCTCTCCTAACTATCAAGAAATATCATTACAATCTGGTGTGGTTAAACTCGCGTTTAACGCAAATTTAACTCCTGTTAACTCGCCTTTGACACCCCAATTACTGCCACCCCAG
The DNA here is from genome assembly GCA_029168955.1 of Aplectana chamaeleonis. NCBI lineage: Eukaryota > Metazoa > Nematoda > Chromadorea > Rhabditida > Cosmocercidae > Aplectana > Aplectana chamaeleonis. The sequence goes on along the minus strand of JAPDOI010000125.1, from coordinate 347,768 downwards.
TTTTATCGTACCTGCTGCTTTTGAACTTAGCATTCAATAAGTGCGCACTCAATGTTCGATTTCAAATGAGGTTGAGGAAGAATAGTGATCTTTGAGCGCTAAGCTTGTGTTATCATTACAGATTATCGCTCACTTACACACCCGTGTGTCTGCACTCTTTGAGCTCTCAACGGAAGTGTTTGAGTGGTAAGCGCACCTGCTAAAACGACTAGTATCGTTAATATCTCTTGTGTCTCAATAGCAAAACTGCGCAGTATACCTCCCAGAGCTGCACGTTCCAAGAAGATACGAGCTTGAAAAGTCCGTTTTTGTGCCTTTTGTACCTTCCAAAAAGCGCATTAGCCTTCGGAAAATCTGGAAACGGACCTTACAAATGTGTTGAGCGCCCAAAACTACCCTCTAAGCGCAGTTAGAGTGAAGGCACATTCTCCAAACTTTGTCCAGACTGACAGCGTTTTGGACTTGTATGTACGGATTTTTGATTGGGGCGTTTATTTATACCAACTAGATGTACGGATTTTCGATTGGGCGTTTATTTATACCGATTTGAAGGCTCTGGAAGCATTTAAGAAAAATTTTCCACATTTCACTTAAAGTTCTTGTGGGGGGGGGTCTTTAGGGCGCTGATTACGAATCTGTGGTTTACTTGCCGTTTTCCCGAAATTTTCATCTTAATTCGTTCAAATCTTCATATCGGGCCCAAATTTCATGGCGATTCGCGACTTTTGACGATTTCTGAAACGCTACAGTATAAATTGCTCAAAATGTTTTTCTATGGGTTATTTGGAGTGCTAAACTCGAATCTGGAGTTCGTTTACCGTTTTTTGGCAGATTATGGTAGATTACGTTGAGTGTACGGTAGTTTGGTCAAAGTCTGAGATTTTACTCAAAATTTGAACACGGGGTTTATTCGGGGTGGAGAATTCGAATTTGACGTCCGATTGCCGATTTTAGAAATACGTATGTAGGTACATAGGTTTTGCCCCCTTAATGACACGATACCTACCGTAACCTACAGTAGACCCCAGAATCGCTTTTATCGCCCTAGGTTACCACTGCACACAAGTTTTGAGCAAAATCCGAGAAAATTTTTCGAAATTCCCAAAAAAATTCCTGATGGGTATCCAAACCTTTTCGCGAAGCTTGAAAAATGCTCATAACTACTTGGAACCTGCAGCTCGGGGCTGGATACTGGGCATTTTTACTATTGAGCCACAAGAGATACTAACGTTACTGGTCGTTTTCTCAAATGCGTTTAACACTCTATACACTTCCCTTGTCAGTTTTCTCCTCTTTTAGCCTCAAATGCAGTAGGAGCTTTGAAAGAACTTTGTTTCACCAACCTCTTGCTCATCCTCTTGTAGATATGAAGATATTCCATTCCTAGACAAAAGGATGTCTCTAATAAAGCCTCCCTTTCTGTATCTGCAAGGTGACCTTTAAATATGGGGCCGGATTCATCAACGAAATTTGGGGTAATTTATACCCCGAGTTTGATTAACTCCACTCCATACCCCAAAATAAACCCCAAATGTATGTATCGGATACTCCCATATATACCCCAAAAATTGGGGTTTATTTCTTGATGAATCGCAAAAATTTACCCCGCGGAGTAAATTATTCCCTAAAACCACGGTTTTATCGTTAATGAATCCGGGCCATGGTGACAAGGTTTCAAATCTCATCACGTTGGCATATGTGCATGCCTAATCGGCTTCTGTAGTCTGTCCCTTCCTATGAACCTCTCCCTCTCAAAACGTGCTAGGTCTGTAGCATGAAATCGTTTTTTAATCAATGGTGGAAAAACGCCTGAGGGATTCTCTATTTGTAAGAAATCCTCAGTTTGGAAGAAGAAGTCATCTTCAATGATCTCTCCTACTTCCCGTATGCGGGTCTAGAGAACTGCCCTAGGGACCATACTGAAGCAGAAAAAGTCTGCTTGAAAACGAATCATAGCTGAAGTCTTGAGACTCTCTACCCAAACAAAGTGCGGGCAAGTTGCTGAATTCCATTCGTGGGCTCTGTCGATTTTAGCGCACCCACGTTTTCGTTATTTTTTGCATTCCCTGAAGACTTATAGGCAGCTAACTCCGTGGTCAAGTGCGGAAAAATATTCTCTATAGAATTTTGTACTTCACACTGATTTTCAAGAAAATTGATAATCGATCGATTTTATCAATTTTCTAGAAGAGTTGGTAATATGTGTGCAGATCGATAGCAAACCTTCATGTCCACTCATACTTCAAGTTTGACTCCTTACGTTGTCAGCTAAGGCGCTATTTATACTACTCAACGCCAGCGCGGCACGCGCGTGCCGCTCTGGCGTGGCGTTAGAGTATGAATACTTTCAAGCGCGTGACGCGCGCGTGCCGCGCTGCGGAGACTATGAATACTCAGCGGCGACGCCTGGGCGGAGCGGAAAAAGCGGGCCTAACTTTTCCAAGCAACCAAATTCTTTAAATGCTTGCACCACCGATAGCAGCAGAAGAGAGCAATGGAATTAATTATAAAGAAACGAAATGAAATTGATGATGATTTAGTAGTGAAAATGGTTAAAAAGCCATTACGGCCATCGCCGCCATGGCGGAGCGGGCGTCACGCGCGTGCCGCGCGGGCGAGGCGTTAGGCCATTCATACTCAAACGCCACGCCAGCGCGGCACGCGCGTACCGCGCTGGCGTTGAGTAGTATGAATAGCGCCTAAGCGAAAAAGTGGCGAATTCAGCTATTTTGAACATTGACCTAGCCCGAAAATGCATCTCGGCAGTTTGTCCTCGCGTTCTCTCAATCGAGGATCGAGGGGTTTGAGCTATGACACGTTTTCAAGCGAACACCCTCTGCTTCGAAAAGACCCCATTAGAGCAGTTCTTCACCGTCACATGGAGGAACGAGCAGCAATTACCGAAGCCGACTCAATGACCAGTTCTACTGTGAAAAATCAGTGACCCTTGAGGCTTTCGCTCACCATTTGTTTCAAGAAGCATTTTGCGCTCCGAAACTTTGTGCAGTTGGAGAAAGAAGTTTGATGCAAGAAGCAGACTACACAGGGTAATTAGCGAAGCACATATAAAGACGTGGCAAGGTTAGAAAACTTTGTCACCATATTTATAGCGCACCCTGTATATATGTATCCTGACATTAGAGGTTTACGCAAATGTTTAATTGCCAGTAGTCGAGAAAGTTCCCTCATTGGGTGAGAGCCAATGCTGTGGTGAATATTAGACAGAGGAAGAGTTTTAAAGGCAGTGGTCGCGCTCAAATATGCTCGTCTTCTTTTCCTCTCTAAACCCTTTTCTGGGTCCCGAGTAGTAGGACCTATGAGAAAAAATCGCGAAAAAAACGCTGTTCTGGGCCAAATTCGAGCCTGAACTTTCTTGTCTTCTGATGGTGGACGAGTCCACCCCACATCATCGGCATCGATGATCTCTAATATCAAGAACATCAGCTGGTTTGAACTTGAATTTCAATCAATGAACTTCCGGATTTATGTACACATCTAGTCAAAAACATTGGTTGAAGTGCTTGCTTTTGTTGTTCAACTGTTTTATTAGGGTTTTATTACGTAAATTTGCATTTATTTCTTCCTCTGAGTGTCGATGATTCTCGACTGCTTGGCATGAGATTGTGATCTTTCTGTGCACGTGTGCACGAACTGGAAATTTAGGGTCTTAATAACTCTAATTCTAGCCCGTTTTTCACCACGCTACCTTCATAGTTTTTGAGCTGTTTTATATCTAAGCTGATTTTTGTAGTTTTTTCGATAACGTTTTTCATCGTGACCAATGCCTTTAACAACGAGGTTAACTTCAATGATGGTTCGAAATTTCCGAAATTAATGTCATAAAATTGCGGTTTTATCAATTCGTTTTGTTGCTTGTTGCCACGCGGTTCTGCCGTGTAATAGACCAAGTCAAATCAAATCAAATATGATGCTGTCCATAATGCTTGTAGATAGAGTATCGATTTTGAGATATTCCGCCAAGTACAGGTCACAGGTGTTCCCAAAAGACTTGCATAAATTGCAGGAAAAAAAACTATCTTCTTCGTGTTATTTCAGCCTAATTCTGAAAATCACCTATGTATAGTATTAGAATAACGAAAAGAGCCTTCTCCTGCGCTTTCTTCTCCCAACAGCGCCTCGAACATAGCTTCGTTGGGTGGAGCTATGTACTCCACCAACCTTCACCCCTGGGCAGGTGAAGGGAGGAACCTTCACCATTGGGAAAACTGGTGACAACCGGTGAAACGCCCGGAAAAAGAATGAAAGTGGCCCAACACTGATGCAAGTCATTTTCAAGATTTGATGGGTGTCATTGCCGGTTTTTCGTCCGTAACTTTTTTTGTGCTCAGAGATAGACCTTTGGTGAAGGTTGTTTTCGAAATCACAATAAAATTCTGCATATAATAGCGTTTTCAGTTTTAAAAAATACGTTTCCCTTCTTCCAGCCGATTTCATATCATAAAGAGCATTTTTTCGCCTGAAATTATCGGTTTTTCGTCCACAACATTTTTGTGCTTGGAGAAAGATCTTTGGTGAAGGTTGTTTTCGGGATCCCCATAGAATTCTGCGTCGACTAGTGTTTCCAGTTTGGAAAAATATTTTCTCGATCCTTCAGCCTAATTCATTTTACGAGACAACGGTTTTTCGCCTATAACTCTTCAACCGTTGAAGACAGTATTTTGTTGAAGGCAGTTTTTGAAATCTACGTGAAATTCTGCGTCGAATGATATACCGGGTTCCTAACTTTGCTTGCTCCATAAGCCAGCCAGGTCGGTGGAGCCGAGCTCCACAGTTATCTCCATAGGGTGCTCTCGCCTCTATGGTGTAAGTAGGAGACGCAGAGTTCTCCTGGAGCGTACAACGGGGCTTGGCTCCACCGACCCGGCTGCGTTATGGAGCAAGCAAAGTTAGGAACCTCATACATCATTGGACGCAGAATTTTACGTAGATTTCAAAAACAACCTTCACCAAAACCCTATCTCTAACGGTTGAAGAGTTATAGGCAAAAAACCGGTGTTTCGTAAAACGAATCTGGTTGAAGGATCGAGAGAATATTTTTCCAAACTTCAAACACTAGTCGACGCAGAATTCCATCGAGATTCCGAAAACAACCTTCACCGAAGGCTATCTTTCAGGGTAAAAAGTTATGGACGAAAAACTGATTGCTTTTGGTAAAAGAAACGCTACCTCATAAATTGAAATCAGCTGAGAGACTGGAACGTATTTTTCTCAACATGAAAACAAAATTCCACAGAGACTTTGGAAACAGCTAAGTTCGAAGATTCGCCTTAAAGGGCAAAAATTTTATGAGCGAAGAACGGGTAGTCTCTCAAAAATCGCTTGGAAAAATTTTCCGAAAACTTTAGACTCCAAGACAGCTCAAAGGAAATTTTTCATGGCCTAGGCAGATCATTTCATTAAGAATAGTGAAATTCAAAAGGAGGTCATCTAACGAAAAAATGTTTCAAAATTAATGAATAAAAATAAAAATATATTGAATGCAAGAAAAAGAGGATTAAGAAAACGTCAAATTTTGAAGTTGTAAGTCTATAGGGAACCTTCACCATTCCCCACTCAGGTATCCTAAACAACCTTCACCTCTCGTACCGCTGTCTCCACCCAAACGAACCTATGGCCTCGAATGCCGTGAGTGCGGTGATCCTGCCGGGTTGCGTCAAGACGACCGCCCACATGCGGTAAAAATATCTATATTTTTCTGCGCTGGTCTAGCTTTGAATACCGTAATTTTTTACGCAGATGTCATTTTCTCGAAGAATAACGACTTATAGCTCACAAAACTTCTGAATGAGTTTCGACTAATTCAAGTCGACCTATATATTTAATATAGTTGTGCCATTCGAATAGATTCGAATCGATAAATTCGAATACGTATTCATTATCGGAATTTCTAAAATCGCTTTATTTGAATACTATTCAAATATCGGGCCTCAAAAAGTGGGGGGGAGGATATTTGAATCTATTAAATAATCGAAGCCTACTATTCGAATATTCATCCGAACAGTTATAATTCGGAAAGGTTTCGAATAGATTTGCCCCGTTGCAGCTATTTATGATCTACGATAGATGACCGTATGTTCCATTGGCAGGTATGACCACGTCGAAGGATTTCAAAATCGCGCCGCAATTCAAAAATCGGCGTCTTCATCGTAACGTGGCGGGTCGATTTCGAAACATTTCGGCGTCTATAGGGGCCTGCAGAGTTGCACCGCCCGGCGGCACGCCGCCGAGCGAGAGGATTGGGGCGTGGCCAAACCCTGATGCGGCGGCGCACTTCAGTGCCTCGCAGAGTGGCAGCGATCCCTGCCGTCGTTCTCCATTTTAATCCGTTACGTACAAGATCATTCATTCCACGCCAACATTTTAATTTCGTCGATTTCAAAAATTCGTATTTATTTTCCTCGCTCATTTTTATGTGTTCTTTGGATTCACCATGAAACCATAGTTCAACAGAAATTTGAATTTCAAAGACGCCAGAATTGAAAAGCTTCTCAGAAATAGCTAAACTTCTCTGTTTTTGGAAGATTTTCGTACTTCAAAAAAATCTGAATATACGCTCTCAGAAGCGGAAAACATAAAATCTAGCAGCAACGTTGATTTGGAAGTTCTCGTGAGAATCAGTATTATCCCACAGAATGTGAAAACTGTAATAAAGTCAATTATTCAGGGAGTGAAATGGAATGGATCACATAAAAAAGCGAACAGATGAAAAAAATGTTGAAAAGTTGTGTGTTTACGGAAACGTGCGATCAATACCTCAAATCAGAGTAAACTAGAAAAAGTTTGCGTAGATAACTCAACAATGGAAATTACAACGGAAATTTACATTAGCGAATTACAATGGAAATTTACATCTATCTCAACGCAGTATAGCTTCAATATCTAACGAATATCTAACTTTCATGAAGCTAAGGAATCAAGCAATTCTGAATGGAAATTACATTGAAAGGATCGATGGCGGCGCTCCTCGCCGACGATGAAAATGGTCCAGACCATTCCTCGCCGCCGTTCGTTGGCGGCGTCGCTCCGGGAGCCGCTGCTGTCGCGGCGGCGAAAACACTCTGCGAGGTACAGACGTCGCTGCTCTCGCGCGGCACGTCGCCGCCCTCGCCCACTGCGTGGCGCTCCCCACTCTCCAACACTGCCGCTCAGACAATGGAAAAACCTGACCGCTGACCAATAGACGACCGCCACCGGGATGGGCGTTTGTTGGTCGGTTTTTGTCGGCGGTTAGTCTGGAAATTCCTGCGGTTGGTCGGCGGTGAGACCGCAGGGTTTCTGCTGTTGGTTTGCTGGACCTACAGGTGGTCCGCAGGTTCCTGCGGTTGGTCTGTAATTTCCTGCGGTTGTTCCATAGGTTGCTGCGTTTGGCCCGCAGGTTCCTGCGGTCAGTCAGCACGTTCCCTGCGGTCGTCCCGCAAGCTGCAGCGGTTGGTCCAGATTCAGCCATGGCCAGCCCATCAGGTACCTCGATTCATCCGGTTCCGCTGATTAGCCTGTGAGGTCACACGTAGCCCATCAGCCCCTAGTTGGTGTAGACTGAACCATGACTTCTTAAGGTCTTTTTTTACACGTCTACTGAGCCATCCAGCGCGTTTAAGCCCAAGCATAGATGAATAGGCCGAATTTGAGAATATACCCTGCTCTAGCGATTGCTTCTGAGGGTCCACCACATTCGAGCACCACCAGACATGCACGTATACGCAGAAATGTTTCTCTCAGATTTATTTCTTCTAAAGTTCCCCAACGGACAAAAAATGTCAACATCGACAGACAACAATTTTAACCTCCAACAGAAGAAACAATGTAAACTTCCAGCAGGCAACAGTGCATATGAGAACAGCAAAAAAATATGGCATACTAAACTAAATATGTATGTGAGACCTCTATACCGGTAGACGTACACAGGTAAAAAGACGACTAATGAGAATTGTAAAGCCAGGTAGATCCGTGAGTATTATAAAGCCAAATAGTAGGTAGTACAAGTGAGGTTGAGAATAAGTGATACTGATGGAACCGTATTATGATTATGGCAGAAAGCGACAAAATGGTAGGAAAAAAGAATGCACGCTCTTGCAAAAAAAACCGGTGTCTGTACGAACAAAAAATCATGATTTATCCGTCATCCAGATCCAGCGAATTGTACACCTTGCTCTGGCGCTGAAAATGCAGACTAAAAGTAGTTGCCGGCATCCACAACCCCTACTGATTATACTCACACCACCTATTTGCACAATTTCGCGTTTTACGCTCTGAAAACCACATTTCGCATGTTTCTAGGCGTTTCGAACTCAAAACTTCGTAAACCGCTAAACGTCCGGCAGGTACGGCGAATATTTTGGGCTATCGAGGCGGAGCACATGATCTTTCGTTTCAAATCTTTCAGCGTTTTGAGTCCCAGAAATCTCATTTCCGTGGGTTTTTGTGTGTTTCGCACAAAATTTTCGAAACAAAAAATTATTTGTCTGCCCAAATCTGAAACCGATTACCATCATTCATACTCTTCCTTAGCATACTTGTTTACTTCTTATTCCTCACTCCCAACCCTCTAAATTCAGCATTTCTTCCCTCTACTACCTCCAAGCGTCCAAATATCGTTGTAACCTTCATTCTCCTCGCGACATCGCCCTTTCAAAAAATAGCCTCCAAAGTCATCCTCGTTCATTAGGCATAGACCAGGTTGCATTTATTGGTAATGATAGATTCGCTTCTTCTGTGTCATACGATTAAGATTTTAAAACCGTAATTTCGTTTTCCTTCTCCAAAGTCTGTCTTCGGTTCCGTCCATAGCAGCGACGATAAGCGGCAGGCGCCAGCAACCAGCTTCAGGCGTCGGCGACCAGCGGCAGGCGTCATACCATGTCCGAAACGCTGGCGCATGACGCTCGGTGGCTGGCGCAATCAACGTGCCCGAGGACGGCACGTGTCTCAAAACCATATTCATGACAAAGGTTCCTGGTAGCCCCATTAATTAGTTCCGCTGTTCTACTTTGTATCCGCCTACCCCATTTATCCTCAATAATAACCCATCAAGAAAAACAACCCCTCTTCAAAAGATTGAAGAAAGTAATCAAACAAAATATCTTGAATTAAATACACAGACTTTAACATACCGTGCTCGGAATCCACTCGAAAGCACCGGTAACACTATCGTATTTATGGCCATAGGCTCGAACATCGCGCCTGAAACGGTTTTCTGACAAAATAAAACTCAGATTACATGAGATGTTATCAGTTGAGTACGAAACTTACAACGCCTTTGAGAGCCTTAAAGATATCCGCGCGTAGCTCGTCGTCATTATCGTCGTTGATTAAATCTTCGGCGAAATCTGAAAAAGATACTCAGACGTGCGATACAAAATCGTAGAAGTGTAATGATTACCAATGATAAGGCTCGACGCGTGTAGGGGGATGTTCTTGAGACTCGCGTCCTTGGCAGACACGCCGTTCATACGAAGATTCACATTTGGGTCAGTCTCCTCAAGAAGCTCAGGATCTATATTCTGCAGCGCTGCGAGAACTGGGCGTTCTGAAAAGGAACATTTTCGAAAAGACTTTAGAAAATCCTAACAATTAATTCAGTCTTGAATTTTTCGAAAAAAATACAAGTTTTGAAGCCAAAAAAATTGCAGAGTTTCCCAACTGATAAAACCTCTGCGCTGAAAAAAGCATGTTCAAAACAGAAATCAGGAGTTCTCGGAATAGAGGAGATTGAGTCGTCGAATTTTCAGGGGAAAACAAGTTTGAAGCCAAGATTTTGCGCAGAGGTTTCCTCCCAATAGAAAACCTCTGCGCTGAAAAAAAAAAAAAAAATGTTCAAAAACGGAGATCAGGAGTTCTCGGAATAGAGAGATTGAAGTCGTCAATTTTCGAGGAAAACAAGTTTTTGAAGCCAAAAAAATTCTGCGCAGAGGTTTCCACCCAATAGAGAAACCTCTGCGCTGAAAAAAATGTTCAAAAACGGAGATCAGGAGTTCTCGGAATAGAGGAGATTGAAGTCGTCGAATTTTTCGAGGAAAAAACAAGTTTTTGAAGCCAGTAATTTGCGCAGAGGTTTCTCCCAATAGAGAAAACCTCTTCGCTGAAAAAGTTCTAGAAAAAAGAAATCAGAATTACTAATAAAACCAGCGATGTTTTTGGCACACAAAATTCCTGATAATGAATCAACATGCAAAAATTTTCAAAAAAAATCCAATAAAGTATTTCGTTAGTAAGCATACCTTGGCTGCCTCCTCGTCGACGAATCCTTGGTGCCTGATTATTCTCACCTCGCAGCATAAGAAGAGAACGGAGGTGTTCTGCTTTCATTGCAGCTCGCATCCTCCTCTGCTCAACGATTTCTAAAAAAGAAAGCCCAATCCAGTTTCCAAAAGACTCTAAAAGGTTTCAATTTTTCACCTCCACAGCGTCGAGTTCCCAAGGTGTTAATCGCAACCGAACGTCTCATCTTCACTGCGTTAACGCAATCTTCCGAGATTTCATCAGAAGTTTCTAGAAAGACGGGCTGCATAAAACCGAGCGGAATTTGCGTCACATTCGGATTCGTATTTCGCTCACGATCAAAAAACAGTCAACAAAACAGGTGTTAAGTCAGGCAGAAATCAAAAACGGAGAATCAAACGAGAAAAAGAGCGCTGCTCAAGAGAAGAACCTGAACAATTCAAATATTACGCGTGATTTCCGGTGTGTCTCTGTCCGTAGGCGCAGACTATCTCACAATTCACGTTGAAACCGAAAATCACGCGCAAATCCGGAATCCTACGAAAACAAACTACTCGGGCTTTTCGAGTGGAATTGCGGGTAATATTTGGTAAAAGTTGCGTTTCATTAGTACAGACGATAAAAGGCAACACAGAGGGCTGAAGCACTCGGGAATGAAACATTGCAAAATAACGAGAAATCCGATTCCAAAACCAGAACGAGAAGAATTCAAATATCACGCGTGATTTTCGGTGTAGTTTCTGTCCGTAAGGTGCAGACTATTTCACAATTGGAGGTTGACACTGAAATTCACGCGCAAACCGGGAATTTCTGTAAAAAACGTGTTACTCAGGGCTTTTCGAGTGAAATCGCGGGTAAAATTCGGTGTGTTGCGTTCCGTTACTGCGGATGATATCACATATTTAAAAAAATATCTGCAGAGTTATTGCTGCCACGCGCGCATCTGGTTTCAAAATATGGCCGGTTCCCGAAAAAAAAACAGAACAATTCATTTCGCTCCAGTCCACTTGAGATTGCGTGGTAATTTTGTAATATTCGCAGAAAAGCTGTTCAATCATCCGAATTAGATGGATATTTGGGAAAATATAGAAATACCTGCTATTAGTCATATTAATTTAATTATGTTGTTGCATTCGGATGGTAATTCTCACTCCTGGCTGGTCTTGTTATTCGTTTTGAGGTCAAAATGTCGGAACACCAGTTGAAATATCGTCACGAAAACCAGAATGCTTTTTCTGTAGAAAACACAATGGTAGAGGTAGAGAAACGACCTTCTCCTCACTCAAGAGATAAATGCTGCGTTGCGGCTTCCTAGAGATATGATTCCAACCATATACTGGACGTAGGTCGAAATTCAGAGATTCAAGGCAAAACCACGGTGTTATGAGAACTAAAAGCGCTAATAACCATTATTTAATGGAGAAATTGGGAGGAACGTGGCAGAAGGAACTGATCAGACTTGTTAATGAAAGGAGGCATGGCTTGCTTTCTCGCGGCCTCAATTTGTTATCACCTGCAGGTCATACGGTGTGGGCTGGCCGTTGCCATCAACTGCGACCTTATTATGACGGGCCTCGCACGCATGGTTCATTAAACCCTACTGTATTCGCTATGGAGTTTATTAATGTTCGAACACAGAGTATACAATTACAGTATAGGGGTTCAGTGGCATACTAAGCACCCTAATACAAAATTTACCATGTAATTGTTGTTAAGTCTCTGTAGAGCTTCGATTTCGGCTTTAAACCCTACCTATGGTGTTTTTAAGCTCGTTCTATGTGGATTAAACTTCTATTTAAAATTCTGATTGTTATAAAAATACATGGAGTATTGCATTTTACGCAATGAGATGTCCCGATACCCATACGCTTACTGTGATCTAGGGTGATTCTGGGCATGTTTCAAACAAATCAAATTCAGACCTTTCGGATTAATCCAGCTGTGATTTGCTCAGATCCAAGTATATCAAATTCTACTAAAGCCTATCCTCACAACATCTACTAATTGGTTTCGTTATCCGTCCACCAAACCAGTCAAAACCAACCCAACAAAGCTGGATTGCTACATTCTTTCAATTGTCCCATCCATCGTTGAAGCGCTAATACCAATAACGAATACGAATAGAAGCACACTAAGCTGATGAAAGAAGCATATTGCTACAACATTAACTCATATAGAAACCGATAAAGTGAAACAATGAAAGAAATGAAGGCAACGCCGCGCTTTGAAAACTGCGGCGATTTGAACCGCGGTACGCGCCGCGTCGCCGAGCGCTGCGGCATTGCCTGCGGTCAAGTGGATTCTGAATGCGGTCCAACCGCTTTTCAAGCGGCCCGACCGCTTGCATAGTTGTGCCTGCGGTCCAACAGCGGCGCGCTATCAATGTGCGGCGGTTAGTCTTAATTCGAGAAGTTGCCTGCGGTCAGGTTTCTCCATTGTCTGAGCGCGCGTGTCGCAGCGGGACTCGCCGCGGCGCAACTCTGCAGACCCCTTATCTCAGCGGCGAGTTCCTTCCCAATAATTTCACCGCTGCGTGGATTTCAAAGCGCTTTTGCGTGCCTGCATTGCTGCATAGTCGCATTTGCAGACCAATTAATGGATACCTATTTTGTTCCTCATAATGTTTTCTTGAGTGAAATTGCACGAGGGGCACCTCTTCATGAAAAGGTATCACAATGAAGTGGATGAAGCACATATCTGCAATAGATATTCATTCCAAATTTAGAGAAAAAGGTTCCGATTTCACATGGTACTCCGATATAATTTTTCATTTCATAAATGTCAAAAAGATTCAAGCAAGACGGGAAATGTGCCCAAGTGAGAACAAATTATGCAACGAGAACTGTACGACCTGGAAATATGCCTAGAAATGGTAGAAGCGGTGTATAAAATGCTGATTAAGTGACTACTGGCATAATTGATCATTTATTGATGCTACCTCCTCAGAAATGTTGAAGAAGTCTGAGAGGAAACAAAAAATTCTCAGGGAAATAATCGGGGCTCAGCGACATCACGTCGCTGGGGCTGTCGCCACGGCCACGGAGTATACCATGGCTACGCCACTGAAAACTATAAGGCCGGGATCATACTTACCGCGAACAGCGACAGCGACCGTGCGTCTCAGGCATATAGATTCTCGGTCGATATTAATGGTAAAGATTGCGTCGCGTCGCTCGTCGTCAGAAGTATGATCCCCGCCTAACACCCCTCAGCGACCCGTCGCAGCTACGGACGCGTACAGACTGTTCTCACGGCCGACCCTGCCATAGTGCTGGTGCTGGTCCTGACACGATGAGGGATAGTTGGCGAAACCTGTCGCGGCAGCGACGAGGAGGTATACTAATGCCCTTAAAGGCACAGTCCAACCTCTGTATCGCTTTTCTGTTTTTCTGCCTATCTTGAAAGCAGTGACACGCTGATTCCAATGATGTCTCTGAAATCGAACAGGACCCTCTAGAAACGAAGTTATGGCTTCTCAAAGAGTGGGCTGTGGAAGCATGGTGGACGAGTTGTCCGAGGCTTGTAACTTCCGTCATTTGCAACCGATGTATGCGAACCGACCTGAACAAAGAGAGAAGCTGAGAACGAAGTGAAGAACGGAGCTACTTCTAGGAAAACACCGCTCATCTCGCCACTAATCAGCTCGAAAATTCGCAAAAGGGGCGTGCCAAGGTGGCTTCCTGATGTGGGCGCCCCAGGGTGGCTTCCTCCTATATCTCGCTTATTCGGGGGAATTGAGATTTCGCACTTGGCAGGTGTTATATAGGGTGGGTCTGCTTCACAATTATGTGGAAATCTCGGATTTTGTCCTTGAGCTTGGACTGTGCCTTTAACATCCTGCCTTCTAAGGATAGCGAAGGAACTAGGCACCAGTAGTCTTTTGCTGAAGCACAGATACTCTAATCCCCTCGGATTGTGAAAAAAATTACGCCTTATTATCCGAGTGCGAGGCGGAAGGAAGCTGAGTTAGTAGAACCCCTGTCCTCTAGTGTTAGAACGTCTCAAGGTGAAGAATTCAGACAGTTTAAGTCCCACTAAACCGTTCATTCAAAATCAAAATTGAATCATTTCTTCTCCTACGGAGAGCAAGTGTGTCCAGTTGTAGTCTTTTAATTCTGAGAAATTCCTAGGATTGTTCGCGTACGTGGATCCAAAAGCCCGAACATAGACTTTCCGCGTGTAACTACTTTGCATCCTTTCCAAAATTTCTACAATCTGCCGTTTGCAGGGCACAAAAACGCAGGTATCATACTCCAACATTGAACAAACGTAAATTTTATAGGCCTTGATCAGCCACTATGGATCTTTGAACTTAAAGGCAGGGTCCGCGCAGAATTTTGATTTTGAGGTTTCATGCTGAATCGGAGCGTATGGTACATGGGGAGCGGACATTGCTCACCCGTGCGTTCTGCGTCGCGGTCGGTGAGCGTCGCGCACGACGGATGGGGCGGCGACGCGACATCTCAGCTTTTATGTAAACTGGCACGTCCTGAAGCATTATTCTGTTTGGTGCGTTCATGTTATGTCACTAACGATGACCGTTTCACCGTATATGGTGCTGATGACTCTTCTAAATGATGGCGGATTTTCTGCGTTCACCGCGCGCGCGCGACACTCACCGGACCGTAACGGGTGCGCAAGCAGTTTATTTCGAAGTATAATGTCCACTGACAGCTCACCTGGTCTGTTTTCGGTTTGTCGCTCTGAAATCATTCGGAAAATTATTCGAATATATTCGAATCGATTTTATTCGAACCTATTCAAAATTCGGACTTCGAAAAAAGAGGGTCATTCGAATATATTCAAAAATCGAACCTCAAAAAAAGAGGCCATTCAAATATTTTCAAAAATCGGACGTCAAAAAAGGAGGTATTCGAATTTATTCAAAAGTCGGACGTTAAAAAAGGGGTCATTCGAATCTATTCGATACTCGGTCTTCTCGTCCAGGGCACAACTATAATATTTAACCCAAGTTCTGAAAAATAATGTGACCGAACCTTGCTTTTGAATGATGAAGACATGATAAAAATTGCAGCTTTTGAAGATTCCCTGAAGTTGTCAATTTCGCACGATTCAAACGATTCCACAAGACCGCTTTGTGCTATGAAGTAGGCTTCACAGAGTGCGATTGTTCTATGCAAAGTCCAACCTCAGAATCGAATTTTTGTTTCCCTGCTCATCTTAGAGGGAATTTCACGCTACAGTGGTTACTCCAGAATCGCTCAGAACGCACTACGAACGGAGTTATTGCCCCTCAAGGATTCTGATCTTGAACGGCGAGAAGTTCGCGGACGAGTGGTCTCGAGTCTGTTTTTTTCCTGTTATTTTCAGCCATTTTTCTGAAGCAGATCAAAAAGGTCAACCGGACCGAAAACAAATGAAAGAACGTAGATTTTGAATAAAATCAATCGCGTTTCTCATACCTATTGAGATGGGAAGCTTGTCGGTGGGCGTCACCCTTTTTTTCTTTCAAGGGGGAGTGGTAGACTTTTTCCTCGCTTTTTCTCGCTTATACATTTGTGCGAAATGAGATTTCGCGCTTTGCAGGGATGCTATACATAGCGGCCGAAATATAGTATTAAAAGTTACCCCTGAGCTTGGACTGTGCCTTTAAAGGCAGCATACACGCTCGCAAAAGTTGTTGAGATAACTACATTAGTGGGGTCGTACGGGCCCTAGAAGAGCCTTCACGAAGTTGGAAGAGTTGAAAACGAGTTTAAATGACAGCATTTGGGCCGTATTGAGTCACAAAATCAGCCTTTCTCCGCCCACCGATACGGGCTCCGCCCCTCAATACAAAAGTTCAATGCTCGATTACGGTCATTTTGGCTCAGTTTTCACGCTTCTAACGTCGTAAGCGTTCCAGAAAGGGCCGTACGAGCTCATTAGCATCGTTATCCCAACAAATTTGTCGCTAGCTCCGCTGTGTCAGCCAATGCGGTACAACTCGTCCGCTTCTGGGCCAATATAGAACGAACCGTTATATCTTCATTTCAGTTGATTTTTCACCGGTTTTTTCGTTATCTCTGAATATTAGCAGCTTGAAACCTTCGATTCATTCCATAAAATTGATATCATTTTTGAGCGTGTATGCTGCCTTTAAGTGCCTTTAAGCAGCTCCGATAGATAGAAAGAAGAGAAAGAGATGCAATTTAGGAAATTTGGGCTCAAAAACGTCCTCCACGTCTTGCTGCGAAATCCGAAGGTCGTCAAACTTCTTGAGCAGCCATTACAGCCATCAGACATGGGAAAAATTGTGCTTTCGAATAGCATAACACAGTTGATCGAAAGATCACAGACGTGCTAGGGGAAGTTCGCTGACACCCATTTAGTGCAGAACTTTCTTGACAGTCCGATAGTGTATGGTTTTCCTCGTATGCAGTATTACTCCTTCGAACAGAAATTTGTTGGTGGTCAGTCAGGGACTCCTCATTATCCACACAATCTCTTAGTAACACTGCAAGAACTCAACGGGTTCAGGACGATTTCGGCCGCAAACACAGTCATACCAGATGTTCGATCGAGTGTTTTCAGCGAGAGCACGGACGCTGCGACTGAATTCTCTCATCGAACGGTCGGCCTTCGCCTGTGGCACCACCCCCAACGAGCATCTTCAGCTGTCATTTACTTTCCTTCGGCTCAAAGTTATGCCTCTCATATATCAACTTATAACAGGATTTTATGCACTCAACCTATTTTTCTTTCACCTCTTTCTTTTCCTTACATACATTTTAACGGGCAGAAGCTCTGCACACCCTCTTAATTTTTTTCGAGTGCTCCATTTTTCAATCAGACAATTCCGATGAAACGTCAGTCATGTGCTGCGGGCTCCTGTGATTTTGCTGTTTAATTTTAATTATTTTACACGAATTACTGTTGGTAAACTTTGGATTTCCGTATTTATGCCTGATAAAAATGTTTCCCATGAAATGAGGGGGGAGGAAATGCCAAAATACGCCGCATTGCGATTGTTTCCATCATATGCCCTGCGGGGTTTCCATCTGAAAAAAAAGCTGTTCTCACAATTTATATCCATTTGATAGCCGCCATTCTATGCAAGCGATGCTGTGCAATTCTGCCTCTGTCTCTTCAACGTTTCGCATCTTTTACACAGGCTTTTAGAGGTCTTTGAATTCATAAGTGTTGTTGATATTCAACAATGACCGCGGAAGCACCATTGATTTTTTTATAGCACATTCATGATGTGAGATCCCTGATCGAGCAAACGAAAACATTGTTAGTTAATGACAAAAAATCAACATGAACATAATTTAATTTCTTAGCTAACTATTGAAAATACTATTCGCCTCCTGCTCAATTCACTTTGTGCTCCATAGGTCAGCTGGTTTCTTGCGGAGTCCTTTTAGCAACTACCCTGAGCTTCCCCGATTCCATCTGACGCACAAAGTTTCAGACACATTCTACTCGATTGCGCATATCAGAAAACCCTTGCGTACTCTATCTCGGAATGTAACTTATTTCCGTTAATCGCTTGCGTTTGCGCGCGCACGCTGCGTCTCCTTCTCCCCCTTACTTTCTTGCTGTCTCTCTCTATTTGCTCCGTACAAGCGTGCGAAGAAACAGAGTAAAACTGGCTCCGGAATCGGGGATGCACACATTCAGACTGACTGAAAGAATTGCATGTATTTGGCATGAGTCGCACTAACACCTGTGGTTCCCTGTTGCCGGTGTGGTTCGCGTTGGCGCTACATCAGTGCTCCTAACGTTGGCCCTACTAGAGATTCCTTAGTGGCACTTTGAGTTTTCAATTGAAGTTTGGCGCAAACTCGGTGCACCTATGTTATTGCATAGACACCGAGTTTGCGTCAACATATAATAGGGAACGCACAGCACCACTAGGATCCATGCCGACTGCTATAGCATACGTGCACAGAGAGTGCGCTAAGGCGAACTCCGCCGGCAAGAGTGAATAAAGTTACACGGCGGTCCGTGCTGACTGTATCATATGCTTTAGTTAAACTAGAAGCTGAAAGCACCCTTTCCATAATTCTCGATCACCCAGTCATTTGCGCCGATTGGCCATGGAGCGCACGGTCTCTTAAAGGCAGCGTACGCACAAGAAACCGTGTTCAAGATTTTCAATATTTTGCGCAGATGGGCTCACCAGGTTGTGATATACGGCAAAGGCAACCCAAAACACTCCAATTCAGGAGAAAAACTCGTTTGAAGATCCCGTAGCATTCAGCTTCCTTTTTTCCACGTCTGTCCGGTGCGCCTTGTGTAATACACAAATGTCGGAAATGCTGGACGTCTGAAAGGGTTTAGCGCTTGTAACTTCTTAGGATGATTATTTCTTTTGGCCTTTTCATTGTCAAGGATCCTCTAAAAAAGAGACGTTCCCAGTACACACGTTTGAACGCGAGGGTTTGTTGAAATAAAGAATATGGAGTTTTGGATTTCCTGTCGGAGCCTGTAATGGTGCTTCTGCTCCTCGTGCTAGATGATCGACCGGGAAACGCCTTTTCAGACCCCGGAGCAGTTTTCAAGAGACTCTAGCATTATGAATACGTAACATTGATGTCTCAGGCTCCGCCAACTATCTCCACTTGGTTCAAACATTAAATTGGAAAGGAAAACTCAAATGTGGTCTTCTGCGAGGAAGCTGCCTTTGAAGGCAGTGTTCACGATTAAAAATGTTATCCAGTTTTCTTTAGGAATTGGTGGTTGAGGGGTACTCTGTAACGTTGACGTCGAAAGAACGCATGACAACGAACAAGGAGGAGCCTTAAAGGAGCCCGAAATCGCCACATTGAGCGCAAGGCAAACCCCAAAAGCGCAATGCCCGCCCTCCGGCATGAACAAATGGAAACTCGAGGTCGTGAGATAAGCCATGTTTCCGATCAATAGCCCCGTTCTTCCCTTCATTCTCAACTTATCTCTTTACTCATGTCAGCTCGCACACATCGTCTGCAAAAGACGGAAGTTACATGTCTCGGACAACTCGTCCACCATGCTTCCATAGCTTGAATTTTGAGGGACCATAACTCTGTTCCCAGAGGGTCTTGTACGATTCCAGAGACATCATTGGAATCAACATGGGACCCTTTTCAAGATGGGTGATAAAACAGAAGAACGATTTCCATCGTGGACACTGTCTTTAAGTTTCAATGTGAATTAGGGTGGGTATTGGAGGTCCACCTAGTAAACCTACCTCATGTCCCGATGATATCGGTTTATAACGAGCTGGATCGAATAGATAAACGTTTGAAAGTGAATTGAGAAGGGTAGTTTCCAAATTGATTTGCTCCAACTTGTCGTCCAACCATGAAAAAGGTCTAGCATCCTTTTGGCACAGACGGTAAAGAGTAACCGAAAAATGGCGGGAAGGTTAGGTGAACAAGTTGACCAAAACTCTCGAAAAAGTATCCCTGGCGTCGAAGATAGTGTTGAGTCAGGATAAGGAGGTATGCACCGACTTTTTTCGATATCGTCCTTAAGTCAGAACTACATAGATGCGTTCCGACACCACGCTTCCAGCGTCTATTACGACGCTACGGAGACCGTCAAGAGCTATGAAAACAATGCCAAGGAAGGATACAAGAACAGGGGCTACTACAGCTGTACGAAAATGTTCTGCCAAGACTTGCTAGTTCACCTAGCCACATGCTACTACATGCTATTACATGCTGTTAACGTTGCCCACTGTCTTCCTCTCCGTGGAGGATCACAAATGTTTCAGGCGAAGAAAGGAGGAGAAGAAAAATAAACAGGTCAAAACAGAGGTAAGGAGACCTCGTAAGAGAGATGGACAACTTTGTTGGATGTAAATTAGATCAACATCTCTTCAGGAATTATTCGGTTTCTCCATTGTGCCTGAGCAAAACCGATGACTTTGCCTCAAGGATGAGCGAAACGAAATTATTGAGAATTTGCAAATCGGGTTATGAGTTTTGGCACACATTTTTTCGGAACTCGGAAATCGGGCGCGAATTTTGAAAAAATCAGAAGAAAGGTCGTTTTCTGGAGCGCTAAACGCGGAAAATTTTTGAAGATTATTAAGTAGCTCTTTCACACCCAGTGGACCCAATGTTTCCGCCTCCGCATCACTTTTTGCGGGTTTCGGAGCAGGAAACGCGGACCCCTGCTTGGCCTTTTCCAGCGAGGTACACCATGTGAGATAGGGGCATTTCGAGCAAATTACTATTTCCGGCTGACTGTCAAGCGCTTGTTTGTCTACTGGAATAAGCGGGGATAACTTTGTGGGCCCATATATGTGTACAAAGGTATTTCCTGTTTTGATTTTAGTTAGAACCATAGCTAATTTTTAGTTAACTCGGTAGCTTGAACCGAGGTTTTCTGATATCCTAAATCGAACGCAGTAGTGGCATCGTCTGAAATATGATGCGTCCCATGGATTCGAGAAATTTCTTGGTGAATTTTTGACTCTGAAAAATACTGTGTTACATATATATTATTTATTTTCAACAATTTAGAAAACATTCCAAGGTCTTCCAAGGCAGCAGCTGTAGTCGTCGTGTTATATCTTCCAGCAACAACTATGATATGGATGTCGAACCACAGCAAAATTGTGAGTGAACTTTCTAAAACGTACGTTATTCATGTTTGAGAGGAATCTGGTCAGAGGAAAACATCTCGATGAGTCAGCCGAACGGCATTTTCTTCGCACTTTTTTGAAATGCTTCTGTACAGTAGAGCACGAGCAGTCGTCTCAAAACTTCACAAAAACATTGTAATGACATTGCTGAATGTCATCAACATCTGTCCTCTTTCACTTCATTTTCTGGATGATTCTTGCTGTTGAACTTGACCACGAGGTGGTTATGGGCTAGCGCGTTCCAACGGAATCGTCTATTTTGGAGATTGGAGCGTTGAATCAAAACGTGCTCATTGGGTGAATTGTCGACAGAAATTCGGAAACTTTTTTTCAAAACGTGCATTCTTGAAAACAGAGTTGTTCGGAAAACTCCGCACCTTACCAGAATTCTCGCTCAGAGTCCAAACTCGGTGCGCATGTTTTTGTAACATATGGTTTCCGATTTCATTTTAGTCTGACGCATGGACCAGGCGGCTGGCCGTGCAGGGTTGGCGGCCTCATTGTCAGTGGAGAATTGGGTCTCGATTCGCGTGGTGTGATCTACCGTCGCATCCCCGTCCACTCATCAGACTATTGCGCGAACTCTACGTGCACCGAGTTTGCGTCAACGCACAATAAGGAAACAAAATTTTTATCAGTGCGTTCCTAGCCGACTGTACATAGAGACACAGACTGCAAATAGACATAAGGGGTCTGCAGAGTTGAGCCGCTGCGAGTCCCACTGCGGCATGGAAAATAGCGAACGCCACGCAGCGGACCTTCGGCCAATCGCCGCGCGGAAACGGCGACTTCGTGACCTCGCAAAGTATTTTCGCTGCTGCGATCGCAGCGACTCTCGTAGCAACGCCGTCAGCGAGCAGCGGCGGGAAATGATCTGGACCATTTTTACAGTCGGCGACAAACGCCGCCACCGACCAAATTGAGCTCTACTATTTAATTTAACCAAAAATTCGGTTCTGTGAACCTGTTTTTTTTTCATGGTTTTAGGCAAATATCAGAGAAAACACTCGTACTATTCGATTTTGTTAAATTTCCGCGATTTCCTATGATTTTTTTTTCTTTGCGAGTCTCGTTATTTTTTTTTGTTTAGTGTACGCCAGTTGTAAATTGTTCAAAGGAATTTCGAGCTTTTCTTTTATTGAAACTTCATTTTATGACATTTTCACTTTGTTAGATATAGTTAGCCATGCGATTCTTCATGATTTACTGGAGTGACATTCATAAAACTTTTGCACTTTATTAAAAGCATAAACGGTTTAGAAACACATATGGCGTCGATTGAGTGAGGTTGTACGCAACAATGAGTCTGGCGATAGCGTCGCTGCAACTCTGGGAGGGCTTCGCGCGTAAAGCCGCGTCATGATTTTGCCACATCCTAAAGCTATCGCTCAGCCACGTGCCGCTGGCAGGTGGAACTCTACAGACACCAATGGAGACTGCGTGCCACGCGCATAGAACCTTAACACATATATAACGACATGATACAGCGAACCGACGAACGATTCTGCATCAATTATAAAATGGTTGCTTATCTCTTTAACTGCTGCCCTCAATATTTCCGAAGCCGTAAACCCATTCAATCTGCTCCACAAAGGTTATAGAAACCACTGTGACCGCGCAAGCTGCGTCCATTTTGCCGACTAAAACATTGAGACGACTTTAAATTGATGGCCGTTCGGAACAAAACTTTACAAGAGTCTTAATCGACTTTCTTCGTCTCTTTTCGAACAGACTGGCACGCGGTGTGCTGAGTATGGTTGCTTTTTCCAGTGATTCTGTCCTCCCTTGCTGTTCCGGCCGATGGCAAATCTTCAAGAATCTCGTTACGAAAAGTATCCGGAACTGACGACTGTGGGGATGGTAGGTTTTTTTCCGTGATGCGTCGATTTCCTTCACAAATACTTTCCATGCTTTAGTGGTGGTGGAGCCGTTTCCTGCTCTTCCGATCAACGTCAGACTTCCCAGCTTTCGAAAAGCGTCTGTCGATGTCTCCACGCAGAGCACAAGTGACATCCACAAACAATATGTATCGATTTCTCGATTTATTGGAATTACTGCATCGGTGACATACCAGAAACTGCCGCTGACGGATTGACAAGATTGCATAGCAGTGCTATTCACTAGGTCTAAAAGCAAGCCGGAATCTGGATCACCCTATCCCGCGAAATCCAGTCCCTAGAATGCGTCCTGCATTGTGAATGGAACTATACGAAATTCAGACGTTTCCAGGAGCAAAACATACGCAGAAATTCTTGTATAAAAAAAAACTAATAAATTTTTGTGAGAGGTCGTTTGAATAATTAACTCATTTGAAAACTATCATCCAATAGATATTTCTAGTACATAAAGCCCGTTCGAATAAGACTGTCCGCGCAAGCGGTCGGCGTGCGTGTTCAGCGGTCGTCGCAAACGTGTTTTTTGGACTTGTGGATAGACTAGAAGGACTATGAGACGGATAGTGTTTGCAGCAGTGGAAAAGTTTTTTGGATAAAACCCTCGATACCAAGCCGACCGCATGGGCGGTCAGTCGTATTCGGACAGGCTATATAGATTCCGCAGAAGTACCCAAGAAATACAGTTAATGGAAGGGGGAAATATTGTCAGTTTTTGATGTTTCGCTCTATTCTTTTTCGTCAACAAGGTTGTGAAATGAAGAGATTTTCAGGTCGTCGAAGATCACTTGAAGCAATGGGCGAAGCTTGAGGTTCTGCCCGACACAGATGCAACAGCAGCATTGGCTCAGCTAACTCTTAATGACAAAGAAGCGCAGAATTCAAACACCACCAGAAAGGTCAGTATAGAACTTCAGAAAAACGTGCTTGGTTTTCGTCTGGTCTCAATATAGAGTTTATCGTCATTGAATTTTGTAGAAAGATGAATTATGTTTGATCGAAAAATCTATCCTAGTTAGCTAATGCATGCCTGGCATCCTACCATATGCATTCGCCAGAGATTAGCCCCAGCGCAAACTGGAGTTTCGAAAATTGACATGTGAAATGTTGTGGGGGAGACGGAAAAAGATTTTAAAGCTTGCTAAGTTTCCTTGAAGCACCTGGGTAGACCAGAAAGAACAAATAAATTTTTTTCTCATTTAGAAAAATTCGAACACTTTCAGCCCAAACTTTGTCCAAGGGAGGTGGAGGGGTTATTTGGGGCGCTGGACACCAATGAAAGGTCCGTTCCAGTTTTTTGACAGATCACGGCAGGTTACTGTAGGCAGATGATTCTTTTTCTGCTGTAACTTATAGTAATCTACTGAGAAACTGAAAATGGACCTTATATTTGTGTTCAGCGCCCCAAACAACCCCTTTTAACAGAGTCTGCGCTGGAAACGTTCAAGTTTCTAAAATCCAAAAATTTTTTGCGGTCTCTGATCTACCCATGTGCGTCAAATAGTTTTACAAAACTTAAAGTGACTTCTTTCTGCCTTCCCCACAACACTAAATAGATCGTTTTTCGGAACTCCAGTCTGTGCTGAGATCAGCCCCTAGTCAGTGTTGGTATACCGCTGCCGACATCGTGTTAGTTAGTGCCATTGTCGCCCCTAAGTTACTGTCAGTACCGATAGAAATTTCCCGAATCGTTAGCCATTTTCAACCACGTGCGATCGCGAATCTGACCCTAAAACCTTGTGTCGAGCATGCGCTACAGCTGTGCTGCCAGCTCTAGCTCAGTACATTTTTATCAACAGCAAACGTTTCTCAACGACAGTTTACATGAGAAACTGCCTCGTCCCAAACCCTACATTTGCTGTTCAAAAATGTGCCTGTGTGATGTGATGAATGTGATTGCAGACTTTCGTACCTGCAAGGCGTCATCTGAAGAGGTCGATTTCGCTGGAATGGTCGGAGAAATTATTTCGAGTGGTTCGTGTCCTCCGGCTCTTGGCTGTTATGGCATTGTTCCTATTTCTTCAGCGAGGACAGCTCTCCATGATCTGGTCACCTTATTAAGAGCTCTAGCCATTTCTCTGAATATCACATTTGTCCTCTTACCGAATTACCCCATTTAAATGGACCAGCTACGACTTGAGAACTCACCCCGACCACTTTTATTGTGATCGCGATCAGTTTTCGAATCCGTTATACACTGCTCTGACTCGAATAATTGCGATCAACTACTCGAATATGTTTGATTTCGACGCAATCGAAGCTCCGAAGGGTGAAAAAAAGAAATTTCGAACATGCTCGAAAATCGAACTGTCTAAAAATGGAATCTCGAACACATGCGAGGAACGGAAAGCCGGAGAAGTTGAATTTCGAGCATGTTCGGGAAACCGGCTCGATAGAGAAAAATGTAAGGAGCAGTGTAGAAATTTGCCCATCAATTTGGTCTATAATAGAACTGATTGATCAGCTTAATTGCAAAAGCTCACAATTATGTGTTACAGCAGGTGAAGCCGAAACTTCGTTTCATATCGCATATGGACTGCCAGGACTTCCTTGTAAACGTGGACAGTATAAATAAAGTAAAGGAGGTAAGGTATAGATTTTTGATCAATTGAAGGACGGTTTGCAGGCACAATCTCAATCACGGGTGAATGCACCTGACGTTGCCTTCACGTACTCAATGGGTATATAAGGCGCATCGTTTCACTTGGCGCTCAGCCGGCACTTCGAGGTTACCATGAAAGGTGACCTGAGTCACTCATCAGAGAATCCTCCAACACGGAGGATCCTCTTGAAGGGCAGTTTTGCTACTAATGGTATCTCTTCACGGCTAAGAGGGGGGATCGTGGACTGCTAAGCATTTGTTGTGCTAAACGGAGCTCTTGAACAATTCGGTGAAGCGCTTCAGAGCTCCTCTCAAATGGTTTAATTCATACTTTCTAGGTTTTGCTTTTTTCTTTTCACAGTTAAAACGTTGTCAGGTGCGGTGTTTAAACAAAACCAGAAACCCATATAATCAAAGGAGTTCATTTGAAAAATTCTTCGTTTAGGACCTGAAAATGGTGTCGGTGGCACTCGAAAATAAGGGAATAGGCAGGTATTCAAAGGAGATGTCTGTGAAGGAACTCGAAGAGCATGAGGTTTTTTCTTATTCAAATTTCCTAGTTTGAACACTGATTTCCGTAAAGGTACTTGCAGAGTTGCAGCAACAAACCATCAAAATCTAGCTTCAGACTAACCACTCGAGACGAGAATATTTTCAAGCATTTTCGCCGCAGCGTCAAAACGCTGTGGCCAACCTCGTCACCGGTTTTATAGTTGGTTGCTGGTCCCGTAGCCCAGAAATGCAAGTTTGATGAGAGCTAGAAACTCTAGCCCGTCTGCTTCCTCCAGGGGCGGCATGCATGAACGCAGCGAACGCTTTCAGGGAGCCGCTCCGCGTGCCATGCGCGCAGCGCCGAGCAACGGGGCGGCCGCGAAAATCAGGCACATCAATACACGCCACGAAAGTCGGGGCCGCCCCGTCGCTCGACGCTGCGCGCATGGCACGCGGAGCGGCTCCCTGACACCGTTCGCTGCGTTCATGCATGCCGCCCCAGAAAGATGTATTCTCTTAGCCGTTGCTGACCACTAGCCCTACGTCACGCCGCGTCGATCGCTCCGCCGCCCAAATCAATCGATATTACATCACCCAGCGCTGCTCATCGCTGCGACCAACGCCAGGGCTTCAACTTTGCAGATTCTCAATGCTAGAAGCACATTGAGAGCAGCATAAGTGAGGAAATATGTTCTCCCTATTATCGTGGTCCCTCAAAAACTGAAGGCATCTTTCGCAGAAATTTTCTCATTAAATTTTTCAGTTTTAGGTCCTAGCTTAGTGTTTCATGTTCTTTGATAGGGTCTAACATTGACGTTTTGATGATGGGCTAAAGAAATACCCCGTGGGCCAATGTGCGGATGAATGATGATCATGATGGCTGTAAACCTTCATATAACATGTCTGCATCTCTTTTCTCGCGTCGGGCAACCGTCCCTAGCCCCACCCCTGGGATCACGGAGACATATTCTTCAGAAAGCTTCGTCTCCATTGTTCAGCAAAGTTTATGTGCAAAAAGCCGAACGTGCAGGGAGGATATCACATTCATACAGAAAAAATCTTCGGATTTTTGACATTTGCGAAAGGTTTCGAGAACGATGTTTTGAGAACCATGATGTTGTCGCCTCCTCTTTCGCCCACAGACAGACCGTTTTCTGTTTGAATTGGAAGTTCAACAATGAATAGGAAAGGTTTCCGCAAAGGGTCGATGCCAATGAATCACAAATCGTTTTTCACCATTCTAATAGAGCAGCGTTTCTAGCCCGACACTTTTCAACCACTGGAGCCCTCTACTGTCATGACGACGATGACGTTGGCACCACCGACAAATGTGCCAGAACAAGCTCCAATCTGCAACAGAAAGATCACTCCAATCCCAAGAGATCTCAAACCTCCGCACGGTCATAAACCGGTCTGGTATTCTATTCATAACGGCTACATTTTTTTCATTTTGTTTTTCATTCACCAGTCAGTTCCAAAAAGTTGTGGTCTTATTGGGTCGTATGGCGCCTTGCAGAACGCTTACATTGGAAGCGTCGAAAACGAGTCAAATCACTAAATTTGAGACATGCAAGTCAAACAGTTTCGACAATCCGCCCATGAACTTCAACAACTCCATCCCCCCCCACCAATATACGAATACAGTCACTTTGGCTGGTTCTTAGTGCTTCCAACAAGGTGAGCGTTCTAGTGCAGGATGTAGGAGACTGTCGGCTTCGCCATCTCGACCGTTTTGCCGGTAATATTCGCTGTTTCAACCTCACAGGCATAGCACAACCACTTTTACCTCCATAACAAAAACAACCCTTATTCCTGTATTTGCATGCAGTTTCGTCGATTTTTTCGTGAGTTTCCCATACTACCATTTTCAAAACTTCGATTTATGTCCTCAGGCGATTGTCGGCCCCGAGCCGCCTGACAGTTCGGCTCGTTTTTCCAATCTGCGAGTCGGCTCCTGTTGCTGTCCGGGCCGCTGCTGTTGCTTTTCGGGCCACTCCTGTTGCTGCCCGGGCTGCTCCGGTCCGCCCGAACAGCAACAGCAGTGGCTCAAAGATTGGGAGAACGAGCCGAACTGTCAGGCGGCTCCGATTCCTGTTCGGTGCGGCTCGTGGCCGAGAATCGCCTGAGTCAGGAAAACGATACTATTTTTGAGAATCTGCTGCCCTTAAGCCCTTGCGCCCCTTAGAGACCTGGTTGACATAGCTAGTGTTGAGTTATGCATGCGCGAGAGAATTTTGAGTGGAATATCCAGGTAACTCGTCCTAGACTCCACCATTTTCGTGTATCCGAATATGGCGCCCTTTACTTCCATATAGAAATGAACGACGCGTGACTCGCCTCGACAGCTTTCGAGGTTTTTGCGATACCGCGGTCAACGTTTGTGTCGCCGCGAGCGATTCGACGGCTGCCGCGGCCAGAGACTTGCCGTTCATTTTCTCGATAAACAAGAGTGACGCGTCTATAAGTAATATACAATTATCAAGATCGAATTGTTGCAGATTCGCTATGCTCTATTCGAACCTTTAAACTGGATCTACGATGGCTGTCTAGATGATCAGGAATTCGAGGAGAAATTAAGTTTCTTGTCACTAATAACTAGCCTACTTTGTAATCCATGGAAACATTCAGGCGCTATTTATACTTCAGAGCCAGCGCGGGCGGGCGTAGGAGTATGAATACATTCTACGCGCGCTTGCGGAGACTATGAATACTTCGGCGGCGACGCTATGACGGAGCAGAATAAAGTGGGCCTTAACTTTGCCGGCCAAGCAAAATTACACGCGCTCAGTATTATGGTAGGAGAAGACAGTACTGGAATCATCTATTATGGAACGGAATGGAATTGAAGATGGGTCAATAATGAAAATTATGAAAAAGTTGTTACGGACGTCGCAGCCGTGGCGGAGCTGACGTCGCACCAGGGTAAAGCACCCTCGGTTACCATCCATAACCAAAGGGGGGGGGCAGCTCTGGGGGGGGGGGGGGGGGGGGCGCGCAGGGCCTTCACTGGTCATTATGCAAAAACGCCGTACAAAAAATTTAACTCTATGGATTATTATATACAAAATTGAAAATAGGACGGATTAATAAAAGTTATTACTATCATTATCATCATTTTTATTACACCAATAATATCAGAATGCTCGAAAAATTCCAGCGTTTTCTCAAAGATTAGATTTCTTAAGATGTTTTGCGTTTTGTTCATTGAGTGTAATATAGAGTTATGAAGAGCATTTCTTTTTATATTTAGTGCTCTTTGTTGTTTCCCGTAGAGCTCTATCGTTAGAGATTGTGCATTCAAACGTAGTGGGTGGTTTAAGTAGTGAAAATTTCAGTGTTAATTTTCGCCTACTATCGGAGCATCAATTCACTCAATGTTGTTAAATCATCTATATCCTTTGAAGGCTATATGGCAGCACCGAGCAGGTTCGCCCGCATCTTTGTAAGATTTGTTTTCTGCAATTTCTTCTGCTTTCAGACTTTAGCGCACCAAGCTTTGTGGTTAAATACTGTAAAGAGCTCCCTATTCAAAGATATCGATTAATCGACTACTTTCTTAAACAACTTCAATCTTTGGCATGTATTACTTGAAGCCTCCTCGGGACTGTTACAGATCTTTATTTGGCCAAGGCGTTTCGGCGAGATCGCCTTCGTCTGACAAGGGAAGTATAAAAAGCGTAGGTCGGATCTCCTAAAAAGACTAGTATGGTTAGTATCTCTTCTGGCCCAATAGTAAAAATGCGCAGTATCCCGCCCCGAGCTGCAGGTTCAAAAAAAGTTATGAACATTTTTTAAGCCTCGCAAAAAGGTAAGGGTACCAGACATTTTTTTGGAGTTTCAAAATTTTTTCTCGGATTTAGCTTAAAAGTTGTATGTAGGGGTAATCTAGGGTGGCGAATACGAATCTGGAGTCCATTTGTCGAAATTTTGAGGTTTACTGTAGGTTACGGTAGGTAATATGTCATTTAGGGGCCAAAACCCACCTCAGTATTTTGAAAATCGACAAACGGACGTTAAACTCGTATTCTCCACCCCGAATAACCCCCGTATACGAATTTTGAGTAAAATCTGAGATTTTGACCACACTACCGTATACCCACCGTAATCTACCGTAATCTGCAAAAAGTCGATGAACGGACTCCAGATTCGTGTTTAGCACTCCAAATAACCTGCAGCAAATGATTTTGAGACATATCTATCGTAGAAAACCGGAAATCTCGAAAGTGGCGTTTTTCCCTCGAAATTTTCCCCGGTTGGAAAGCTCCAAACGAAATGAGCCAAAAACTTTTGAAAATCGCCTAATAAATCTCAGAATCGTGATCAGCGCCCCAAAAAACCCCCGTGGGAGAATTTTAAGTCATATCTAGAACATTTTTTAAACGCTTCCAGAGCCCTCAATCGGTAGAAATAAGCGCCCAACCGAAAATCCGTACAAGTCCAAAACGCTGTCAGTCTGGACAAAGTACGGAGAATGTGCCTTCACTCTTACTGCGCTCAGAGGGTAGTTTTGCGCGCTCAACACATTTGTAAGGTCCGTTTCCAGATTTTCCGGAGGCTAATGCGCTTTTCGGGTGGTACAAAAAGCAAAAAAAATGAGCTTTTTAAGCTTGTAACTTCTTCGAACCTGCGGCTCGCGGCGGGATACTGCGCAGTTTTACTATTGAGCCACAAGAGATACTAACGACACTAGTTGTTTTGGCAGATCAGACCTACGCTTTGTATACTTCCCTTGTGAGCCTGAAAACTCCTAGACTTTCTTCAACAATCGATTTTTAATTTTCATTCAATTTTTGACGAAAAGTCGTTAAATCAGCGAATCAATCATCAGAAGAACAGGGAACTCTTCAGAGTGCACAACAGGGATGTGCGGCAAACGATTTTCGAAAATCGGCAAACGACAATCGACAAAAATAGCACAAAAATGGCCGGCAAACGGCAATCGACAAACGGCAAAATTAAAAACCTCGTATAAAAAAGGATACGAATGTTCGAAAAGTAACTGTGGAAAGATGTTTGATTTCTTCATGCACCATTCGTATTAAAAATAACAAAGTAACAAATCGTTTCCAATAACACCACGTGGAGTTGAACTTTTCAGTGCAGTACCTGACATGAAAAAAAAACAGTTTCAGTATGACTATCTCATTGAAAACTGGTAATCAGAATATCATGGTGCTAGGGTAGCAATTTTTCGAGGTTCTGTGGTGCCAACCATTTTCGGAGGACCGAAGCCATAACTCCAGCGATACTGAGATCGCCATAATTGATTGGCTTACGAGTAAAAAAGTCTTGCACTTCTTGATAGAAGAATTTTCAACAATTTTTCAAACCCCGGGATTAGCGAGATATTAAACTCATACCGTTAGAACTACACCGCATTTTTAGATTCTTTTGTTATTTTTTCCACCACTACAACAACACTGCAGTCGTTTATTTG
Source organism: Aplectana chamaeleonis (assembly GCA_029168955.1). Classification (NCBI taxonomy): domain Eukaryota; kingdom Metazoa; phylum Nematoda; class Chromadorea; order Rhabditida; family Cosmocercidae; genus Aplectana; species Aplectana chamaeleonis. The sequence continues at coordinate 316,530 of JAPDOI010000125.1, read as the reverse complement.
TTTGTAAAGCGAAGGTTGATCTTTGCTTTACAAACAATCGTTCAATGTTTTTGTTGTTCAACAATTTTTTTCATATCAGGTAATGCACTGAAAATTCAGCTCCCCGTGGTGCTAGTGGAAACAATCTTCGTTTGAATCTTCGCATTATGTCAACTGATGGAGGAGCGAATCAGATGTGGAAAACGTGCTGTTATTGTCTTCATCGACTTCAAAGCGGCATTTGATTGCATACATTGGCCTCGATAAAACTCTCTGAATTCAGAGTAGTAGATCCCATATGTAAAACCGCGGGAAAAAAGCCAATTCGGGTGGTATCAACAGCCTCAGCTTTGTACGCTTTTGAATGTGGACGATCCACTTTACATGATTGGCGTCGCTGATTTGCAGTGCCAAGGTCATTAGGTGGCTCAAAATAAGGGTTGTAGCAATGACTAGAGGCTGCTGAACCGTCCCCCTAGTACATTCTCATTCTCTCGAATTAGCCAATATCCTGCTCATTTCCGTGAACTGTTTTACTATTCAACTTCAGCTTCATTTCTGGCCGTGACCGTCGATAAAATAAGACTGTACACAGCTCGGGACTTGAAAGGTTTGGGCGGAGTTGTGCAAATGTGCATTGGGGTCTTAAAACTCTAATTCTGACACGTTTTTCGGCGGACAACCTTCACGGTTTAGAGCTGTTTTCGAATCAAACTACGTTTTATTGTTTTCTCAGCAACTTTTTCCTTCACAACCACTGCCTTTGAACCACCTAGGTTGGAGTTTTTATCGTGTAGCCTGTCAATCTCTTTTCGGGCCGGTAGCAGTAAGGTTCACCGGGCTTTTCATGTGACCGCTGCGCTGCATGCTCCGGAAGAACTGGGCTGGGATTCATGAACGAGCATGGGTCCCAGCTGGGTTTGCTGCGAAGCTTTCACATGTTTATAACGCGCCAACACCTGTTTCGGCTTGCGCTGGGCTACATTTGGGTTTCACGACACCGCATCTCCGTGCTTCTTAACCAAACCCTAGCCAGCACCTCGCAGGTGCGGTCCCGTGGGACCCAAATGTAGCCAAGCGCTGGCCGAACCAAGTGCTAACGCGTTGTTGGATTGTGAAGATTTTGCAACAAACCCAGCTGGGACCCACGTTCGTTCATGAATCCCAGCCCTAGTAAGAGCGAGAAAGGCTTCAGGCCTATTTTCCCCTTCGAGTGGGAGCGTCGGTATCGTATGAACACAATGATATTAGAATCGATTTGTTTTTTAGAGGGTTCTATTATAAGGACACAAAAGTTCTATCCAAAAGACGAGAGAGCTGGGTCATCATTTGAAAATAGCGCGCGGCCCGTTTACTATGGGCCTTGCGTCCAAATCGTGGCGGTTGTTATCTATTACTCACTTTTTGCCGAATTTCGTCGAAAAAGGGTAGGAAAAGCGGCAAACGACAATCGACAAAAATCGTCCGAAAACGGCAGGCAAACGGCAATCGGCAACCGGCAAACGACAATTGCCGCACATCCCTGGTGCACAACCACGGAGTTTCAAAACCTCAAAGTCTTAGCATATGGAAGAAGTTGTAGAAGTTGCAAATTTCGCAAAAATGCAAAAATTACGCAACTGAAGAATTTCGGCGAACCTGTTCATCTAGCCCTCATTCGGGTCGACAGCTTCATATCAATGAATTATTCGGTGCTCTGTTTAAAGGCAGTGTTCACGATAATCGTCGATTTTGAGATTAATCGCTATTGTACTATCCCTATAGTGAGTAGAGCTGAAATGACGAAGTCAACTTTTTGAGAAAAACGCACTGAAGGGCACTAAATCCTCAAGTATCAGCGCCGGCATCAACTGGGAACTAGTTCGTTGAATGACAATGAACAGTTTTACGCTTCGTTCCTTGGCGCAGCGTTGAAGCAATTCACCGAGGATGCCGCTCAACTACGACTTCAACTGAATTAAAATGGGCTACCCACCTGCTGCGTTGCTGCCAAAATATTCGATCGATCCGATTCGAAATTGACTGGCGTGTTATTGCGCCCTACGACACGTCAAGGCACGCCCGCCGTCAGCAACCCATTTGTTCCTTGTAACAACTAGTCCAGGCCATAAAATAATGTCACTGAAATAAGATGAATTTGAGTAAGCGAATCTTCAATCGCCGGTTTTGTAACTCCAAACTTTCTGAGTAACATTGGTCATGCCAACGCATTGTCCGAATGAACGCATAAACCCAAATTCGGTTTTCATCGTGGACGATGCCTTTAAAGGAGATGAAAATGAAACGTTTTAAATATTCACTGCTTGGACGACACTAAATTTAAATGTGAAACTCGACAGATATCGGGTTCCATGGAAAGCTACAGAAAGATAAAAGGAATAAATACGCTCACGAATGCTATATCATATTACGCTTTGCCAAACAGAACACAAAAGATCGAGAAAGAACTCAATCCAAAAACACAAAAGCTTTTCAAACTACTCTATAGTAATGATTATATAATTGCGCGGGGGTAGGATGCGATGCGTTGGAAGGCTGGAGAATGATAAGCAATGAAAGACGCTATATAAGCCTCGCTATTGGATAGACGTGTTCAACTGTTTGTGACGGGCAATAGTCAACCTGCGGTTGGTCTGGACTCCACGCAAGGACTACACGAGCAAGCAGCACCGCCAGCAACAGTAAACACTGACAGCCAGAAGAAAGGGGAAAGACGACAAGGGTGGTGAACAACCAAGGCCGTATATAAAGATCTGGTTCATAGCGGTACGATGGAGAAGAACTACGTTGCGCACGACGGCGGATCTCGGGAGCCAGAAGTCATAGAGGACGAACGTCCGGTCCTTATCTACCTGGCACGTCGTAGTGGACATGGGGGAACCTCTTCTCAAAGTTCGCGGAACTGTGAAAATTCTCGTCTGAAGCTCTGAAAGGTATCCACAATGACAGTATTTGAACGTTTCTGTCTCGTAGCCTAGTTTCATTCGCGGACCTATTGCGCCGAACCAAGGACGATGAGTGTGTCTGACTTGGCGTCAAAGTTGCGAAAAAACGCAGTTTTAACTTGGTGCTCCTGAAAAGGGTGACTAGGCGAGTTTTCCGGCTTGGACTGATGCAGTACTTATTTGGAAGAGGATCACCAAATAAGGTTTCCGGTCGAGTCCCAGGTCGATTGGTCCCACCAGAGCTGAGAACGGGACGTCGGTTACGAGGGTTGAAAAAACCGCCCGGTAACCGAGGCGCCGCTCGGCTGCAAATGTCTCCAGACGGGTGGCTTCGGGTTCAAGGTGACATATACTAAGCCAAGTTTTAATCGCGGACCATTTGCGGCCAAAACAAGTCATCCGAAGGTACGCGTATTATTTCAGAAAGGTATCGTTGAAGGGAACTCATTTGGTGAAAGTTTCCATCCTCTTTTCTGCTTATAATTGAAATCCACTACAATTTGCTCTCTTTGCAAGGTACACTCGCAGCCATTTTGAGTTGGAGGGGGCGCAAATATTTTCAACATGGAGGGGGGAGCACCTCCGACGGGCCGTTAACCAGGGCATGTCTTACCCTGCGTCACACGCATACCTCGCGGGCGAGGCGTAAGGCCATTCATACTTCAACCTCACTCCTGCGCGTGCCGTACTGACGTTGAGTAGTATGATTACCGCCTAGGTGTGTCTCATCGACACATCGAGCGAGCTCTGCTTTTTTCGGTTTTTCTTATTTCTCGAGCCTTAGGCCGGCTGTTTCTAAACTTAATATGTTATAATTACTGAGTGAGCTTCGTTTGCTGATGATTTAATTTCGGCAATAGGGGAAACCAACGGATAGGATTCGTCAATCCCGGAAAAGATTTTCTTTTTGTGCTGTTGCCCAATCAAACCCCGTTTTTCGCTGTTTGTTATTGCAGTTCAAACCGAAAACAATACAAAATCAAAAAGATTCATTTACATTTAATGAGTTTTTTGGTGATTTGGGCTAACATGAATAGTAAGAAATTCGAAAAAAGTCTATGATCAGGGAAGACAGCACGGAAGTAGAAACAAATTGCCAAGAATTAAACAAGCCTATCCGCTCCTCATTTTTCGGCTATTCCTCAAGGTAAAACATTAGCAAACGAAACTCACCTGGTAGTCATAGTATATAAAGGTTGAGAGAAGAATCAATTCGATCAGCTAAAGGGGTCTGGAAGCTCGACGAACGAATCCTGGGCGTGTTCACAATGGCCACACTGAACTTAGTCCCGAAATAGAGGGTACATTGATACCCGTTCAAGGAAGCGTCTTCTGTTTCCCTTGCTCAACTGTCGTTTGAGAAAAGCTGATCTTCTTGAGGTCCAGTTTCTTCACATTTTTTAGTCGGCAAGTTTTGCTACATAAAGCCTAGCTCCCTCATTTCGAGCCGGGAGAAATTAGGCTTATCGCGCTTATCATGTTAGAATCTTCTTATCGCTGTTATATTTTGCCATGACCGACCGCTCCACTGCTTGCTGCGCCCGGACTCATCCGAGCAAGCTAGGCTTTACGTGATCCGCGTTCTGATGCCAAGACAACACGGGCCAATAAATCTCCGATGCCACCATCACGGTTAGGACTGCATCCTTACCCGCACCATGTCGCTAAAGGTAGCTCATATGGCCAAATTCGCACTTCTTGTTGCCGCAATCTCAAGGCCTACTAGGTGAATTGGGACTACATACGATGACATCTCACGACGGCAACTATCCCGTTTTTGTCACGCGCGGCGCATCGAGCACTCTTTTTTTTCAATACGCTAAGCGTTCCCGCCTTAGATTCCTTCGCGAACGAATAGCGGCGGCGTGAAGTATGAGCGGAGCCTGAGGTTCCCTGCGCGACTTGATGCGTCTTCTAGATTCCGTCCATATTTCCCATCTCTACGATTTGCCGCTGGTAACATCTGAGTCGAAATTGCTAGCGCGACAAAAGCTGGGCAGCTGCTCTGTCGCTGCTCTTACACTAACGCGTCGTACTTATATGTAAAAAATCGCGCTTACCGTTTAGCGTCATTTATGGACCATCATGTTGTCGTTAGGCCAGGATCATAGTTCCAGCGACCAGCGACGTGACGCAATGTTTACCATAAATATCGACTGAAAATCGATATGCCTGATATCGATATGTCGCTGTCGCCGGTCCCGAGAAGTATGATCTCGGCCTTGATTCATGCATGGCGACACAGCGACGTGACGGCCACATCGGCATCGCGTTTTTGTGCATTTGATTTGATCGCGGCCACGGAAAGTATGATCCCAGCATTAGCCCAAGTGAAGCGTCTTGAAAAACCACAAGAGCAACAATACTTGTTCGAAGTAGTATTGGATTGTGTGGATTGAATAGGAAAATACGAGTACATGGCTTAAAGGCGGTGTTCTCGATGATTTTCGTTCCCGAGTTTTCCACTCAAAACAATGCGTTGGCAACCAAGTGTTACGAAAAATACGAAGAAACGGCGGGAAACGAACTAGAACGTCATATTTCAGTGACATTATTCCCTGGCCTCGACTAGTTGTCCGATTGGATGAACATGCAACCGATGGTTGCCACCGGTGAAAAATGGGGCTAATCAAAAATGGAAAAATATTTTAGGCATAACAGTTCTAGTTAGGGTCCGAAGGAAAGAGCGGAGCAACAGAGAGTAGCAAGTTGCAAAAGACGGGTCCACAAAAGATTTCATTGTCACAACGAACAGTTCCAGTGAGAGTAAAAAGGTGGGGTGAGAGTAAAGGATTTGGTGCCCTCCTGGGGCGATTTTCTCGATTTCTTCGTCATTTCAGTTCTACCCAGGTGCCAAACAATCGATGTAGCAAATAATCTAAAAATTGAAGATTATCGTGAACACTGCCTTTAAGTCTAGACACTCGAGTTGTTTCGCCAATATCGAAATGTAATTCATGCCTAGCCCTTCTTCTAAATTTAACCTGGGTCCGAAATTCTCAGCAAAACTCGTAGCTTTTTTCTAGCAATGAATGTTCGTCTCTTGTTTCAGTGGGCTGCCATTCTTGACGCACACAATCGTTTCCAGCGCGTTCACACGAAAAATGCACTTGTCACCGCAACATCTCAACCTACCCACTCATCTCCTCTACACTCGACGAGTTCAGGAAGAAGGAACTCATTTGACAAGTGTGTTATTTTTCCTCTTATTTGAGTAAAAAGTCACTTCAAGGTTCACCTAACCTCATTCCTGAATGCAATTTCGAGAAACTGGAAACATTTTTCTTAGACTGATCTGTCCAATGTTCATGGAAAACCACCATCTTGACAACAGTCTAGACTAGGATTCTCGAGGTCTTGTTCATGGTTCGCCCAACGACCAATTTCAAAAAGGTGGCTCCACACTAGCAGTGTCAGCAAATAATTTCCCTGTAATTCGCCCAACTTGGTCTACCTGGCGCAGATCAGTAGTTTTCTAGGGAGATTTTAATGATACCTTTTTGCGATGACACTCGAGACCATCTCATTCCTTGATCCACAACCGTACTCCAGCTTTTATCTGGACCCCCTGGAAACATCATTTTATAATAGCATGCTGGCTACACAGTGAAACCGCTGCATATCATCCTTAGCCTTAAAGGCACAGGACACCCAAGAAATTAATTTCAGATTGCATGCTCATCTTGGAGAGAGTCACACGCTGATCACAGTGGTATCTCTGAAATCGTCCAAGACCCCTTTTGAACAGAGTTATGGCTCTTCAAAGATGCCTAGATTTTGAGGGTGAAAATGGGTGGACGAGTTGTCTCAGACCTGTATTTCTCTCCATTCGCAATCGTTGCGTGAGAGAAAGCCAGGATAAGGAGATAGTTCGGTAATGGACTGAAGAACGACGATTTGTTGGAATTCATTCATCCATCAAGCCGCTGTCGAGTTCGAAAATGTGTTAGGGGGGCGGGCCTGTGGTGGTGAGCGAAGGGGGTCGGGCCTGTGGTGGTGAGCGAAGGGGGTCGGGCCTGTGGTGGTCGCTTATATCTCGCTTTTTTGGAGGAATTGAGATCTGGCATTTGGCACGTGTTATACAGGAGGGGTCTTCTACACAATTACATAAAAATCTCAAATTTTATACCTCAGGGTGTACTGTGCCTTTAATAGGGAATGTCCCGAACACGAAATGGAGTTATGAAAAACGGTCAATCAAGGCTTGTGGTGGAGACAGAAAGGAACACTTTCAAGTATTAATTAATTCATCTGGGTAAATCAAAAGCGGCAAAAAGTTAACTTTTTTGGACTTCAGAATTAGAAAAAATTCCAGCCTGAACTTGGTTCCGTTTGCTCTTTGGGACGCTTAAAGTCAGCATACACGCTCAAAAATGATATCAATTTTATGGAATGAATCGAAAGTCTGAAGCTGTTAATATTCAGAGATAACGAAAAAATCGGAAGAAAATCGACTGAAATGAAGATATAACGGTTCGTTATATATTGGCCCAGATGTGGACGAGTTTTACCGCATTGGCTGAAATAGCGGAGCTAGCAACAAATTTGTTGGGATAACGACGCTAATGTACTCTTACGGCACTTTCTGGAACTCTTACGACCTAAAAGTGTAAAAAATGAGCCGAAATGACCGTAATCGAGCCTTGAACATTTGTATTGAAGGGCGGAGCCCGTATCGATGGGCGGAGAAAGGATGATTTTGTGACTCAATATGGCTCAAATACGGTCATTTTAACTCGTTTTCAACTCTTCCAACTTCGTGAGGGCTCTTCTAGGGCCCTCAAGATCCTACTAATGTAGTTATCTCAACAACTTTTTTGAGCGTGTCTGCTGCCTTTAACACGGATCTGATGACCGCTTTCACTTTTTTATCGGAAGATTACCGGAGGTTACTGTAGTAAAGGTGTCATTTAGCTACAGCAGCTTACCGTGCGCTTCCCAAAAACGAAAACGGAACTAATTTTCGTGTTCAGCGCCCCAATTCCCTGGCCGGAGTAGGACAGAAAATTTTCTTATTGTGGAATGCACAGAAAATTCCATGCGGCTTTCCATCCATCCATGTCAATCAAGGGAAACTCGGAAACGTAGAATTTGTTGGACTCGTAAACATAATATAAGAGTAAGACGAAAAAAAAAGCAAATTTCTCTCCTCATCTCATTCCTAATTTTGGTATCCTTTTCAGAAATTGCTTTAGCTTACTACATTTGATCCTAAATCATAGGCTCGTGTAGAGCAGTGGCAAAAGGCGCCATCATCACACACACGGTCGAGTGATCGATCCTTCTGCAAGGCCAACCAAGCCTTCTTCTTTACGGGGTTGGTAGGTTGGTACCAGACTTGCCCGGCAGGACAAAGACGCCAACATGTACATCGTTTGGCGCCAGCAGTTCATTGCGTTAGCCCCTTATATGTACATTCAAAAGCCTCCACGATTCTGAATGGGATAAATAAAACCCGAGAACTATGTTCTTCATTTATGATTACCCTTGAAGCTCTGATAACATCGTTTCGTTATTCGTTTCCATGAGTCTTTGAAAGTAAGAACTCTGAAAAAAAGGATCTTTGATTTTTTCGAGAGATGATTTTTTTTTGGAATTCGTTCCTTCCACTAGCTTCCCAATCCGTTCCACTGATTAGGCAAACATGCCGAATGACGTTCTTTCATGCATGGATGCCCTCAGGACTCAGCAGAGTTATTGTTTTTGCAGATCAATTGGATTCGCCAAGAGAACGCTCAACCGAACTGCAAACTACTTTCTTCAGCGTCTCCGGGATGGAGTAAGTCATTCGAAGAAAAATTTGACACCTGTTCCGATGGACTTCTTCCGAAGTAGTCCACTGATCTTACAACAACCTATTTCATTCGTCGCGTGCGGGAATGGGCTAAAGTTTACACGCTTTCAAATATGTATACATTTTCGAATGTATAGAAAAGCTATAAAATTTGTAAGAGGTGCACCCTGCAAAATCTCGAATGAATCTTATTGTAATGACCGTTACATTATGGTTAAAAAAAATCTTCGATTCTGCATCTCGTTGTTCTTCTTCACTCATAAAGAGGCGAGAGTGTTTTGGTTTGGTGGTGTAGGGAAGTTTTTGGGTGAGCCGATTTGTCTTTTTTCGAAACAAGCAGGTCAGCAGGTCGATTAATAGCGGAGTAATCAAGGTTCACCTGGCGAAGTGATGAAGTGGCCGTGTTCCACCTCCCAAGGGTGAACGAGACCTCATCATAGATCCGACGATTTCTAGTCTTCTGCTAGAGTCGCCAGGTCAATAGAGCCCGAGACGAGGAACAATGGGTGCTGCGCTCAGCCTAACTCAATGGAGCTTCCATCATTCCTCCCTCGAGAACTGACACCATTTTTTCCAGTGATCTGCTGGTGAAAATCTCTCGTGATTTTTTGAATACATTTTCAAAAGTCTCCAGCAGAATATACTATTCTTACACGTCCCCCCGTCTCCGCATAAGTTCTTCATTCATCTCCATTTCCTTACTACAGAGATAAAGGAGTTAGATCGCACATTTTCAGTGTCCTTTTTTAGTCATTCCGTCATTTTCTTACATTATGTTATACTACTTGCTTTTGCCGGATTATGGCGCTCCTTTCAGTAAACTGATCCGTTCCTTATTTGGAATAAGTGGCAAGTGCGCGAATCTTCCAGCTCAACTAGGATATTCATAAACAATTTTTCTGTTAGTTTTATTTTTTATTCGATTTATTGAGTACGCCGTTTAGGGCAGACGTAAGTGAACAATCCTCTAGGAATCGCTCACATCATTAGTGTGACGGTGTGGGAACGAGTATTTTAGCAACAAGTACCAGAAGCGCAATAGCTTCTTCCCTGTAACTCTGAGAATTTTGGCCAATAAATAGCCGGCAAATAGCCGCGAAATGCCTGCCTTCCGCGTAATATGAGTTTTTTGGCCGATAAATAGCCGGCAAATAGCCGCGAAATGCCTGCTTTCCGCGTAATAGCCGGGAAATACTTAGCTGGTAGTCTCCGAATACCCGGAAATAACCGGGAAATAGCCCACCAGGAGCTGCAGCGGATCCTAGTGAACTATTTGGCGACAAAATCTCTCAGAGAAGGCGCTTAAACATCAACAAGGCAGCTCATGTGGTTAATGGCATGATGTCGAGATTAAGAGAGTTGAAGGTACATCCTGCTCTAGATGTGAACGAGAAGGTTCTTGTACTGCCGTTGGATGCTAAATATGAGATTTTCATTGAACTTATTGGACTTCCCGAGGTTCTAAAAGGGATTAGCCGGTAGGACTTTCATCCATTCGTTTTTGTGGCGCCGCAAGTGTTTTGAAAAACCGTGCAACAGGTTGAAGTTTCATTTCGGATTTCATAGCGGCTGCCCTAAGCACTCTGGGGTTTCGCTGAATTTTCGACCTAATATAAGTCTTTGGTATGGGATTGTTTCAAAGTTTTTTATTCGCAGGATGTTTTTTTCCTTTCCTCTGTGGGAGAGCCCATGTTCCACTTTCCGAAATGGGTCCTAAATGCATTTTGAAAGATTTCGACAGCACATTTTCATCTGTGATAAATAATGCATTAAAATTGTGAAGGGTCCTTGAGTAAGCTTTGTTGCACAAAAAAATTAGTGATCACAGAAGACAAGTTTTCTGTTACAGCGGAAGCCCAGATCTCTCACAGTGGAAACGGAATTCAGCACGTTACCATCTAATTTATAAGTGCATGGCAATTCTGAGATTCCCGCCCTCGTGAAAATATGCAGTCTTTCTGGGATTCAGTGGTGTTTTCCCTTTGTGAGTCCATCAAGAATTTTCTCTAAAGCGCTGGTCATCATGCCTTGATCATGTGCCAAATTTTTTGAAGAACAAGCACGCTGGGCCTAATTAAGGACAATCGCACATGTAATTCTAAACGAATTGAGCATAATTGATCATCCCTGGACACAATTTACTTCAGCTTTTTAGTTCACCGTGTTGTACTCAGGCGAAAATAGAGCCTTTTGTTCCAAAACGCCTGGAGAATACTGAAAACTCAAAACAAGGGTCGAAAAGAAATGCTCAGGTTACTGAAAGAGTAACCCTTTGTAGATTTTATCTTTTTTTGCACTCTTCAAAAACTAACCGAATTATCCTTCGCACTGAACCAGGAAGTTTTTTCTACACCAAAGATCTACTAGTACCCACGACTTGCCCATTATCATGCCGTCAATCATGGGCTTTCAGTGCCACTTCCATATCTCTGGGTACCGCTTATAATTCAGAATCATAAACAGCTGGCAAAGTAGTATAGCAGGGTTAGGTCATCAAGAACTATAATTTCCCTTAAAGGCAGTGTACACGATAAAAAACCGTATCCTTGTTTTCGGTTTTTTCTTTGAGAAGGCGAGTTCACAAAGTAGAGCATAAAAGGGAAAAGTCTTTATCAACTTCTCAAATATTTGAGAAGTAAATAATTATTTAAAAAGTTCTCTTGAATATTTAATTATGTCTGTTCGCGTGTATTGCTCACTGCGGACAAAACACCGAAAAATACGCTGGAACTTCTTTTGCGCTCAAAAATTCATGGGTAAAAGACTTCATTTTTTGTTTCGTGTACCTTGAAAACTTCAAAAATTGGATGGTTCAATGCACATGCTTGGATATTAGAATTTATGGGGACAAAGAGTATTCCAAATTCGGTGACCGTTTCTTTGATGAGACGAACACCGGCTGTTTCGACATTGAGCAGGACAACCGCTATAGTACGTGGGCGGGGTGGCCCAATGGGTTGCCTAGCCCATGAGATTTTCACGCACTTCCCGAACGTTTTTCGTCGCACCTCCGTTCTTACTGTTCTTATATATACCCAAAGCTTAGGTTTCTGCCAAAAAACGGGCCGCTTTTTCATCGTGAGCACTGCCTTCAACTACCTGTCGCCGCGACGGGCGCATGCAAACTGTTCCCGCGACAGCATCGTCAATGGCGCCGGTGCTGGTCCCAACACGATTAGTGATAGTTGGTGAAACTCGTCGCCGCAGCAACAACGAAGTACAGCGGTGGCCTTATTTGCTGGTCACTGCTGTCAGTACTGTCAAAAACCTTCGAAAGTAAGGATTGGAAAACTTAGCTCACACCACGGAAAGAATTGAATATTTCTAGAAAAAAAAACACCTGTTTCCAGCCTAGCAAAGGTTTGGATCCACCTACGAAAATAATCAATTATCTAAACATTATCAACACGCAAAGCAAAATTTATGCTCAATAGCACCTCGTTCATTTGCTGATTCAAAGACCAGATGAAAATTTTCTTACATATTCAGCGAATTACCGGCCTCTGTTTGGTATATTATGGTGCACATGCATTCAGAACTGGCAACTTTCAGATCGGAAACTCAAGAAAACCTGAAGCTATCTCTGTACGCCTTCCCATAAATACACCTTCTACTCTCTTCAAGCTATAGTTGTTCCTATTCTGCCATGCCCTCAACTCAAACTTCACCAATCAATTGTTCGTGCTCTTTTTTCCATGATCCCCAGTGCCTCCCAGCACGGCTTTGGCTTTCACGAATCCGTGCTTTTCAGCAATTTTGAATCCGTCCCGCAAACAGAAGAAAGACAATTCTGCTCTTTTATATTCCACCAGCGTGTAATTTTCGGTCACCTCGCCATCATTTCGCTCTCAGTTGAGACGAAAATCCGAATCCGTGTTATAAAAATTCCCTTTGCATGTTTGTAGAGTTTCAATCAACAAATAGTGTGAAGACATGACTTCTCCTCCGTCCGCTGTCATTTCCCATCTGCAAATTTGTTTGCACGAAACGTGGAAAATATGTGAATCCGTTGGGAAAATACCATCAAAACACTTCCTCCTACGTCTATTTATAACAGAAAATGACGCGTACGTCTTTCTCTACCAGGGCTACTCATTGCGTCTTCCTCCTTCAACCGCCGCTAAAAGATTCGCTCTCACCCTTCAATCTCCGAGGTCATTTCTGAGACCACTCTCGCCCGACGGAGTCATTTCAGACCTCTTTTTTCCATGGGAATATCGCTCATATCACGCAATGAAGCGTCTCAATCCTGTTCCATCAATGCTGTGGGGAACCAGTCTTTTCGCTCTTTCGCTCAATACATTTCCTGAACATTTCAGACCAATTTTGGGCATTGTTCTATTTTTGTCCAACAATCTTACGTTACATGATTTCCTGAATTGTGCTATCTAATTTGTACATATTTTGTTCCTTTTTTTCTTTTACTTCAAAGAACACTCTAAAAACGACAAACCTCTCACTATTGGGGGTTGATCAATATGTTAGTACGGCCATGCCAATGGAAATGTACATTTCTAGAAAAGGACTCAATATTTGGGCACATGGTTTCAGAAAAAAAACTGTTTTTCACGGATCTCAGCTTAGGCTTATCAAAAGTTTATGAAACTTCAACTACAAATCATACCTGGCACACACACTCTAAGTTGAATCTTGAATGTACAGTTTGTGTGATATGGAAAGATAACAGCGATCTTGCTTTATTATAAAAATCTACATACGAAGCCCATTTTATCAAAACATCTTCCTGAATATTCCAACACTGCAGCAGCTGCTGGTCATTGAAATTGCTTCAAAAACCAGTGTATGCCATTGCAAACGAGTACGTTCTTCTCGGAAAATTTTAGTGAATGAGTTCGGACTTAATTTACGGGATTTCGCACCTAATACATATGTATCTTGCTTTGGCGAGAATGAAAAAGCTCGGAATCCTCAGAACAGTTTTTTCTGTAATCTTTGTGTGATTCATGTTGAAAAGAACTGCTGCTGAAAAGACTGAGAAGTCCTTGTGCATCGTTTTGAGTTACACAGTAAAATTTAGAATTCTGGGCGACCTTTCATAGATTGTTTGAGAGGCAATTTTTCGCTCCACAAGTGAGTGATTTTTATTTGGAATCACGCTAATTTTCATTGCTTCCGGGTCAATGAAATGAAGTCATTTTTACTCTCAACTTTGCGATGTAGATTGCGCCAGGTGACACATTTTTTTTTCATTCTGAGACGATAGCATTAGGCTTATGTCCTGCAGCAACCACAACCTCTCGTAATCTTTCAGAAACCAGAAAAAGGAAATTACCAACCTAAAGAACTTTTCTTAGCAAAGTTTCTGAGAAATCAGAGACTTTCAGCGAGCCAAACATCGATAAACCTCACCAGCTTTGTGTTTAGCACTACAAAACCACCCCCCTTTTAGATTCTGAGCCAAATCTATAATTGTTGTTGAAAGTTTGTTGAGAGTTTGTTGAAAGCATTTTCGAGCATTTCCATAGTTACTTTTACGCGTATACTCTTTGAAAAGGTTTTGAAAACGCACACTATGTAATTCGTCAATTGAAACTGTAATCTCTGGAAGGCATACATATTCGGCTCCTATGTAGTAGAGTGAGGACCGAATAATCGGGTTCGAATAATTATTCGAATTTTTCGAACGAATTTTCATTCTAACATTCGAATATTCGAAAAGTGTGAATATTCGAACATTATTCGAATTTCGACTATTCGCAAAAGGTGAATATTCGAATATTATTCAAATTCGACTATTCGCAAAAGGTGAATATTCGAATATTATTCGAATTCGACTATTCGGGAAAGGTGAATATTTGGATATTATTCGAATTCGACTATTCGGGAAAGGTGAATATTTGAATATTATTCGATTTCGACTATTCGGAAAAGGTGAATATTCGGACATTATTCAAATTCGATTATTCGCAGAGGTGAATATTCGAACGTTGTTCGAATTTGAATACCCGAGCTGATTCAACAAAAAATATGAAAATCAGCTCTAATGTATGAAGGAATCGACATACCTTTCAAGACTGAATTCATTTTCTTCACTACTCCATTGTTCCATTTTTCCGAACGCAAGAGCTAAATTTTTTCCCCACACTGTCTGATGAGGCTACTAAGGCGGTTCTAACAGGGGGAGCCACATGGCAATCAAACTTGGCCACGCCCATTTTCTCATGCCGCTGCGCAATGATAACACCAACCATAGCTTCGTTGGGTGGAGCCATGTACTCCACCAACCTTGGGACAGGGGCTCTCTACACAGCGAGGGAGGAGTTGTCTCGCGTTTCGCGGCTCTAATTCCACTCGGGACCGCTTCGCTTGCATTGAGTCGCGTGACGTGTCGAACTGCAAAAACGGGACTCCTTACCTGTGTGTAGAGAGCCCCTATCCCACCAACCTTCACCTCTGGGCAGGTGAAGGGGGAACCTCCATCATTGGGAAAACCGGTGACAACCGGTGAAACTCCCTGAAAAAGAATGAAAGTGACCCAACCCTCATGCAAGTCATTTTCAAGATTGGGTGGGTATCACTGCCGGTTTTTCGGCCATAACTTTTTTACCCTAAAAGATAGCCCTTTGGTGAAGGTTGTTTTATGAATCCCCCTAAAATTCTGCATCGAAAAGCGTTTTCAGTTTCGAAGAATACGTTCCCCTTCTACCAGCCGATTTCAGTTGATAAAGTGCATTTTTTCGTCTGAAATTATCGGTTTTTCGTCCATAACTTTTTTGTGCTTGGAGATAGACCTTTGGTGAAGGTTGTTTTCGAAATCTTAATGGAATTCGGCTTCGACTGGTGTTTCCAGTTCGGAAAAATATTTTCTCGATCCTTCAGCCTAATTCATTTTACGAAACACTGGTTTTTCGCCGATAACTCTTTAATTTGGTGAGGGTTGTTTATGAAATCTACGTAAAATTCTGCGTCGAACGATGTATGTGGTTCCTGACTTTGCTCGCTCCATAAGCCAGCCAGGTCGGTGGAGCCGAGCCACGTTGTTGGCTCCGGCAGAACTCTGCGCCTCTCATTTAAACCATAGAGGAGAAAGCACCCTATGGAGATAACTATGGAGCTCGGCTCCACCAATCTGGCTGGCTTATGGGGCAAGCAAAGTTAGTCAGGCTTCTCGAATAAGCTCCTTAAGCTAAGTTAGAGCGGAAAAGTTGATTTTGTAGCATTCTTTGCGTAGTAGCCCGTACAGGTTTAGAGATGAGTCGTGCCTTATTAATTCCAATTGTAGGTGGAAATGAAGCTTTAGAAGAAGAATTCAACTTGTTATTGCCGCTCACTTTGTAGTTGCGCGATATTGCTATGGATGCTTAATTTATTCGTCATTCGAATTATCGTTCGTTCGAAATAAAAAATAAACGATTTGATTCGAAATTCGTTCGTTCGGAATGAAAAATGAACGAATTTATTCGAAATTCGTTCGTTCGGAATGAAAAATGAACGAATTTATTCGAAATTTTTTCGTTCGGAATAAAAAATGAACGAATTTATTCGAAATTCGTTCGTTAGAAATAAAAAAAATGAGCGAACTTATTCGAAATTTTTTCGTTCGGTCTCTCTTTAATAAGTCCTTTTTCTACTATGTAGAGTTCGCGTATTAATTTTAGTCTGATGAATGGACGGGAGTGCGACGGTAGATCATCCCGCGCGAATCGAAACCCCATTCTTCAGTGAGGCCGCCAACCCCGCACGGCTAGCCGCCTGGTCCATGCGTCAGACCAAATCCAAAACGGAAACCATATGTATGTCAGGGTTTCGTTCCATAAATGTGCAATTCTTGTGGACTTGCCATATTTTCCGAACAATCTCTCTTTATCAGGCGAAGCATCCAGAGCTTGCTGACTGAGTAATGTTTTCCTTTCCAGAGATTTTCTTATAGTCAGACTTATCAATTATGAATTGTCTTTATCGACGACTCACATTCCGCTATGGACTTTTACAGCCCTTGATGGAAGAAGTTACATCTATTTATTTCCTCGAAAATCGATTAAATCCCATGGGGTCGATCGACGAGGTTAGATTATTGCATTCTATCCTAGACTGAAGCACCTAGAGTACTTTCCGAAGGAAGCTTTGCCTGATTTCTTTTTCTGTGAACATGAATACTTCTGGATGCCCAAATTGGTAGAACTTCCTTTGAGCATGTTTTCAAGGGTGCTAGACTCAAGTGGACGTTCTGGTTTCCCGTGGGGCAATGAATAGGTAAATTATTCGGAGATGTATTAATGCAATTCTTTCCACTACATATAGGCGGTTCCCATATTGTCTTGCGCCACAACTATGTACTTCTCGAATGCACAGTCCAACCTCAGGGACGAAATCTAAGATTTTCACATACATAATTGTGGAGTAGATCCGCCCAATATAACACCTGCCAAGTGCGAGCTCTCATTTCCTCCGAAAAACCGATATATAGGAAGAAGCCACCCCTTCGCGCCCACAGCGAGAAGCCACTTCACCACGCCCCTTTTCGATCTTTCGAACTCAGCAGTGCTAAGACGAGCTATAGCTTTTGATCAACAGCCACGTTCTCTTCTTCATTTTCAGCTTCTTTCTCATCATTCAAACATCGGTTGCAAATGACGAAAATTAAAAGCCTCGGACAACTCGTTCACCAGGCTTTCGCCGCTCAATTTCGGGCAAATTTTAAAGGGCCATAACTCCATTTCCAGGGGTTTTATGCTTCTCCAAATTCATCATTCGAATCAGCGCGGGACCGTTTTAAAGATAGGTAGAAAATCAGAAGAACGGTTCTGAGGTTGGGTTGTGCCTTCAACGTGCGCGCTGCTCTCTACATAGCTTGCTAAGTATACAAGTACCATTCGAAATTTTCGGAATGAAGCAGTTCTGGAGCATTAGGTCACGATACGCCTATTCGGGGACAACTTTTAGGTCATGAGTGGTGTGAAACGATTTCAAGTATCAAATCTTAGGTTGATTTGCCATCCCGTTCCATTAAATATACGAGATCAGGGTTCTTCCCATTGACAGTCTCATTCAGACAAACTTTACGTGTGGGATGCTCAACGAATGCGATTTTTCTGCGGTTTTCGTACATTTCCTGTGACTAACTAGGATTCGCCCATCGTTTCAACAAGGGATTTCGGAAACGAAATTCTTTCCGAACCCTGTCATTTAGAAATAGGGCCGGATCTGTTTGTAATTGTTCGATCAGAGAGTCACCCATGTAAGGAACGGTCCACACACAGGTCTGCGAAAATGTTAGGCTTGATATTAACGAATACCTTTGGATGATCTCTTGAGGGCACTGTTCACGATAAACTTTATCCTCGAATTTCCCATGATTAACACTTCTCGTGGCTCTCAGAAGCAAGAACAGCGTCGAAAATACGGGACGAAAAGCTCCCCAGAGGCCGCAAAACGGCTTAGAAAAGTGGGCACACCCCGCCGTTTCGGGAAAGTCCGCCCCCTTTCCGCCCCTTGACGTCAACAATGGAACACTCAAGATCGTGAGATGAGCGATGGTTTCCGATCAAAAGCCCCGTTCTTCCCTTCATTCTCAACTTCTCTCTTTACTCAGGTCAGCTGGCATAAATTGGCTGCAAAACACGGAAGTTACAAGCCTCGGACAACTCGTCCACCATGCTTCCCTAGCTCAATTTTTGAGGGACCATAACTCCGTTCCCAGAAGCTCTTGTACGATTCCAGAGACATCATTGGAATCAGAATGGGATCGTTTTCAAGATAGACGGAAAAACAGAAAAGGGGTTTCTATCGTGAACACTGCCTTTAAAGGCACAGTACACCCTCAGATATGAATTTTGAGATTCTCATGTAATTGTGTACATAGAAGACCCCTCCTGTATAACACGTGCCAAATGCGAGATCTCAATTCCTTAAAATAAGCGAGATACATATAAGTGACCACCACAGGCCCGACCCCCTAACAGATTTTCGAACTCGATAGCGGCTTGATGGATGGATGAATTCCAACAAATCGTCGTTCTTCAGTCCATTGCCGGGCTGTCTCCTTATCCTGGCTCGCTCTCGCGCAACGATTGCGAATGAAGAGAAATACAGGCCCGAGACAACTCGTCCACCAATTTTTCACCCTCAAAATCTAGGCATCTTTGAAGAGCCATACCTCTGTTCAAAGGCGATCTTGGACCATTTCAGAGATACCACTGTGATCAGCGTGTGACTCTCTCTATGATAAGCACGGAATCTGAAAATTAATTTTCTGGGTGCACTGTGCCTTTAATGAACGACTCATTCCTGCTCGTACCTAGAGATAAACACAGGTGCTCAGAAAGATAATACGAAAATACTCTTATCTTTTAATGGGTTCCACGTCTCATCTTTTTAACAATTAACCTGCAGCACGAAAATGTCCTGAATTATTTTACATTCAGAAAAGTGAGGATTATGCATGAGCGTTGAAGTCAATTATTGGTCCACCTCACCATTTAAACTGGATCTTATCTCAATTTCATTGATTTACTTTATTTCATTTCCTTTTTGGTTCTATTTTCTTCATTTGGTTGTTGTTTATTCCAAGTGTTTCTCTACTTATTATTATGTTTTTTGGATATTTAAGTGCATCCGCGTTTTGAGCAACAGTCCGAGCTCATTAGATGTGAGCATAAATTCACTGAACTTTTCCACACTATTTTTATGATTTTCTTCCCATTTCCGGAATGTTTCATGCTCTTTGTGGGCCTGTTTCTGTTTTTTGTTAGCCTATTCCCTTCGGCAGCATGTGCCCTTGTCCATGTTATAATGCGCGCTGTTCTTGCCTTCCGAGTTGTCCTTGTCTCTTGTTCGTCCTGCTAATTTCAGTCGGAGTTATTCAGGTGTTCCGAGGCG
This sequence comes from Aplectana chamaeleonis, assembly GCA_029168955.1. Classification (NCBI taxonomy): domain Eukaryota; kingdom Metazoa; phylum Nematoda; class Chromadorea; order Rhabditida; family Cosmocercidae; genus Aplectana; species Aplectana chamaeleonis. The sequence goes on along the minus strand of JAPDOI010000125.1, from coordinate 296,973 downwards.
GCTGCCTGCCTGACTGAGGGGCTATTCAACATGAGTCAATTGTTGACTATACCTACTTACTCCCCTACCTTGAATCGATTGCTAGGGTCATTCATATATTTCCCAAGAGTTAACTAGTTCTGACCTTTTCTAAACAATTGAAAAGTGATAACCTTCCGCTTCCATCACTGATCCTACCCTTTCCATACTCGTAATCATCACGTCCGTTCATGGCCCTATCCGAGGAGAACTCGTCGAGGCTATTGATTCGCTGACTGAAGGTCATTCTATTCGGTAATCATCACTGCGTGGTAATCCCACATTCATCAGATACCGCTATACCAGAAATAACCGAATCCTCCACTGGCTACAATCAGTAATGGGACTACAACTGGGCTCTACTATTTATTGCATGTGGACGCCTAAATGTCTGGTTAGCGATTCTTAACTGTCTCGGTAACATAAACTGCGCAACTGATGCCATCGTATTTTCACTTAACGGACTTTGTTTTATATTGTTTTTTTTACCGAAATTTCGGAAAAATTCAGCTCCGAAACTGTACCGAAAAGGATTCGTGAGGCCGTCTCATTTTTCAATTACCCTTAGGCACAGGGTCAGGCAAACCGTTGTCCAGGACCTCGACGTAGTAGCTACGCCCGCCCCCCTCCCCACTAGAAGAACAAAATTTTTGAAAAAATGTCAAAACTTTTACGTCCCCTCAGAATCCGAAAAAATATTTGTTAGTTATTTAAAGTTAAATTTTTTCTTAAATAAACACTGAACTTCCAACCCTACTGACAGAATTATAAAATTCAAACGGCAGATTCATTCCACAGTAACCCAATGGACATGATAAGAGTATTGAAAACAACTCCATTCATTTATCGTCATGATGAAGCGCTGGTCGGTGGAATGATGTCGTGCTCCGTGCAAGGAATTCATTCCAGTATTCATGAAATAAGGTTTCGTATGACCGTGCGGTACACTAAAGACTTTCACATCGTGGTACTCGTCAAGTTGGAAGACTTGCAGCTTTCCCCTGCTGGTGCATAGGATAGCCCGTTAGGCCCTTATGGGTGAAGCTCTGAATTCTACCGGAGGTTGACCTACTTCAATTGTTGCCCAATTTCCTGCGCTTCAACGCTTCCCACCTGTTGCTCTCGACAACGCTCACCAGACAACGCTCATGTAGAACCTTTTTCCGCAAGTAAAGGAGTGATTTCCGCCCGAGGAGCATGATATCATTCCATCAACCCACATTTTATCGCGGCTGCAAATGGGATGCAGATGTGTTCCTTCATTCTTATCATGTCTATTGGGTTACGGTAGATGAAATCTGCGGTTTGAGTTTTATAATTCTGTATGAGCCTTGGGGAATGTAGTTTTGATTTTCTCTTCCTGGGCTTTGAAGCGCGTTATTTTTCGACGGCTCGCCGCAGTGCATTTCGGAATATTGTTGTTAAATACCTTAAAGGCATCGTACACGATGAAAACCGTATTTGGGTTTATGCGTTCATTCGGACTAGTGGGCCATGACAATGTCGCTCAGAAAGTTCAGAGTTCCAAAACCGTCTCTGAGTGAAGATTCGCTCACCTCAAAAAGGCTTCCTGGGTTTGGGGGGCCGGCCTTGGGGTCGATCCGTTGTTACAAATAACAAATCTCCTGGGTTGCTGACGACGGGCGTGCCTTGACGTGTCGTAGGGCGCAATGCACACGCCAGTCGATTTCGAATTCGACATCGATCGAAAGCAGCTGGCAGCACTGGACGCAGCAGGTTGCTGAAAGGCGAAAAAAGAAAAGGAAAAATCGATCTCTCACCTGAACCGCGTCCCCGTTGAATTGCTTCCGACGCTGCGTCATGGAACGAATTGTAAAACTGTTCCTTGCGTTCTCCGCGCAACTATCCCAAGTTGACGTGGGCGCGAACTTCAAATTTGTTTTGAGTTTTCTTAAAATGGTTTTTTCTTTAGAAGTTGACGTTTTTGAGGGGTCCTTTTGCAACAGTTGGTCACTCTAGGGATACAACAACACGAAAACACCAAAAACTCAAACATGGTTTTCATCGTGTACGATGCCTTTAACTCAGAACGTCGGAGGGCCGTGTGCCCGGGAATTTCCGACCAAGGGCGAGCGGCGGGGGCCATGTTTGCGAGCGGAGAATCATCAGGCGCGAGGCGGGGGCGCCACCAAATTTCGTTAGCTTGGTCCTGCAGGGAAAATTCGAAACAGAGGAAAACATGTTAACTCGGGCAAATCGCATGACACGTTGAACACCAGAATCAAACCCGTGCCACATACGGAGCACAATCTTATGGTGACTTCACTGCAGGCACCACTGAGTAAGTACTTACGTCATCGCGCACTTCGCGCGGTGGCAGTAAGGTAAGTTCCCCAGTCTAACGATTAGACTTGAATGGGACACCCACCATGGGGTTTGGAAAATTTTGGAGAAGGGTATAGCACCCGCCCAGGTTGTGGGAGAGGTGGTTCCCGGAGATCGTTATACAAGGAATCAATCATTTGAGCGATGACACCGTGGAGATGTTCTGCCCGGGCCCCGCGCTATTTGCTTGGATGCCCGGGCGTCGCGCTCATTATAAGTCATGGGGCTGAGGCGGGGACCTGTAGGGCGCCAGGCGCGTAGGGGGGCCCCGCCTCGCTGAGTGGTGGGTACGGGGGCGCGGCCCTCCGACGTTCTGAGAAGCTGCGGGGTATCCAGGCGATAATACCGTAGTTTTTAGAGGGTATGCCTAGAATGAAAATAGGACCTTCGTGACCTCAGGGTTGCCTTCTTAGGCCCCGGTCAGAGTTCGTGCTATTTGCATCTGTATCCCCCGCACCCCCAACACCCCCGCACCCCGCACCCCGCACCCCAACACCCACCAACACCAACCCGGTCGATACGTATGTTAAAATCGAAGGAGTGAGGTTGAGAAAATCACTAGATGTATCCAACTAGATATGACGATGATTACGTGGCCAACAGGATTGCACCTGTTTAGAGAAATAGTGAAGGAGAGTATGGTGAAGTAACGGAGGTAGCAGTAAGGTTAGCTTTCCAGTGATACGCAATGTTTTATCATCGACCCGCCCACCCGGTGATTTTCTCATCCACGTAATGCATGGATATCGACCGCGTCGGATACATCGAGTGATTTTCTCAACCTCACTCCATCATTTTAAACATACGTATCGACCGGGGTGTTGGGGAAGTGCGGGGTGTTGTGGTGCGGGGATACACCGAGTGATTTTCTCAGCTTCACCTCACCATGTTGTTCATACGTATCGACCGGGTGGGTGTTGGGGGTGCGGGGGGATACACCGAGTGATTTTTGCATCCCATTTCCAATGCATTCTGTGTGTATCGACCGGGCCGGAGACGTCGGCTCATCCAACTATGACCGGGGCCTTAGAGGAAAAACCCGAGTTGTCCATTTTTGACCAAAGGCGCAGTTCTGGGCAACGGTATTGGACAACGCGAAAACGGGTTTTAGGCGCTTTTCCTCATGATTCTAAGGTGATGGGAGGGTTATTAGGTATCAGTTTGTAGAGAATTTCAAGGCGATTCGAAATCTCAATTTAGAATTAAGAAAATCAAAAATTTTATGGGGGGGGACGTACGTTGCCCAATTTACGGAGAAAAGGATTGAAGCTTTAATTGACTCTACTGATGCATCTTACTCGTCTGAAAGTAGAGTTCGCGCAATCATTTTAGTCTGATGAATGGAAGGGGCTGCGACGGTAGATCACCCCGCGCAAATCGAAACCCCATTCTGCAGTGAGACCGCCAACCCCGCACGGCCAGCCGCCTGGTCCATGCGTCAGACTAGATCGAAAACGAAAACCATATGTCTTATGAGCTACGTCTTTCGCTACAGTCTAAAATGCCTCTACTGCATCTTTACGTTTGAAATGCTCTTCACTTGTGCTGCTATAGAGCTGGCATTGTTCCCTATTTCGTAAGGATTTTCGCTATTTAACTTTGTCAGAAGCGTTTTTTTCCTCTGCAAATACCCCACAATTTTTTGACCCAAAATATTTACGTCACAATCTTTGAGGGAACATAACTCCGTTAGTAGTGGATTCTGAGCGAATCTAGAAACAATAATGTGATCAGCGCGTAATTGTCTCTAAACTGAGCAGGAAAACTAGATAACGATTTTGAGCTTGGACTGTACCTTCAAAGGCAGTGTTCACGATGATTTTCGTTCCCGAGTTTTCCACTCATAACAATGCGTTGGCTTCCAAGTCTTACCAAAATTACGAAGAAATGGCGAGAAACGCACTAAAACGTCGTATTTTAGTGACATTATTCTCTGGCCTGGAGTAGTTGTCAGGTTGGATAAACATGTTCAAGGTGGTTGTCACCGGTGAAAAATGGGGCTAACCCAAAATGGAAGAGTATTGCATTCAAACCAGCACTAGTTAGGGTCCGAATGAAGTAACGGAACAACAGAGAGTAGAGAATTTCGAAAGATGGGTCCACGAACGATTCCATTGTCACAACAAACAGTTCCACTGAGAGTAAAGAAGCGCGGTGAGAGTAAAGGATTTCGTGCCCTTCTGGTGCGTTTTCCTCGGTTTCTTCATTATTTCAGTTCTACTCGGGGGCCGAACAATCGATTTAGAAATTGATTTCAAAATCGAAAATCATCGTAAAAACTGCCTTTAAGCAAAATCATAAATTGTTCCCGAAGAGGTTTGCAGTGTCTGGAATTGTCTGTTTTCAAATGCTCAATATCAATTTGTTCTTAATCTTGTAATTTGCGAGTATTGATTTCAACTTCTAAACGAATCTTAAAAAGGAAGTCGTCAAGATGTTTGTTTTTTAGATCGGTGAATAAAGGGCAGTACCCCGTAGAGTTCATGTTGGAAAGCGCTGTATGGCGCACTCCGAAAGTGCTGCATCGCAATAACTTGTTTGAAAAAATTCCGAAATGTGTTTCCGACGATGTTTTCACATTTCTTTGGACGACTCTAATAGCATAATATGGGAAAAAATCATTTTAACTTCAGCAGTTGATAAAAAAAAATTCCACATAAAAATCCCTCTATATCTATGAAATGCTCCGACGGTAATTCCGTGAAAAATTTTTATGTCTTGAAGGCTGGCATCTTGGCAAAAAAAAGGTTGTTTCGCTATCTGCATGGAAAGGCAGATCTTGCCTTTAAAAAAGTGAAAATAAGTGGTAATTCGGGAAAAAACGGGCAGAAACAAGCAGGAACGGCTCATTCCTGTATGTCCACCCACCCCCAATTGACGAAATTTTCCATGAATGCTTGCTTTTACGTCTTTTGTTTTGCTCATAAAGTAACTGCCAACTACTTTAAGAGACAGCTAATTACTTGAAGAGCGAAATAAAAGGCGGAAAAACAAGTATTCATACAAATCTCATTACCTGAGGGCGGGCAGACATCCGTAATTAGCCATTTAACTTATTCCTACGTGTTTTCTCTCCGACTTTTACCTGATTTTCATTCTTGGGATGACCGGATCCACCCTGTCATAAAAATAACGCAGTGAACGTTTTAATCGCGAACCCTGCCTTTCCCGTAAGCAGGGGATGCGAAAACATTTGGAAACCGAAAATTCAAATATTTTTCTGCCGAAAATTCGTAGAATGCTTCTCTGTACTATACTACGTTGCAATAATATACTTTTTCAATTTTTTCTTTTTTTTTGGTTTTCTCGGAAAATCAGAACCGATAAAAACCCGAAAGTTTTTTGGAAAATGGTCGCACTCAAAATGACCTACTTGTCTGCACCAAAAAATGCTCTCGGAACGACATGCTTTATTTTTCGATTTCGAATTTTTTAAAAATTTTCGCACAACCCTGCCCGGTAGGAAATACACAATTTTCAACGAAATACGTATTAGGGCCAAAATTCCTTTCACTTACAAACACTGTGGCTCTTTTTTTATGGGGGAATCCAAAAATATGCGCAGCAAATTATTCCATCAATCTTATCTTTTGGTATAGATAGGGATGCTGGGCTTTGTGAGCGAAAAAAAACGGCCGTAAATGCCGTTTTAGGCTCTAGTTAGGCTCCGACGCTACGAGACAAGGCCACTATTGCGCATCCAATCTGGGTTGAAGCATTTCAAAAGGACAAGCCGTTTTGAGAGAACGCTGCGAAAAGCCGCGCTAAGCTCTTATACTTCACGCAGCGCGGTACACCGGCTACTGAGGAACTTCTGTTTGTACTGGCTGGCAATTAGCCGAATTTCGCCAGCTAAGAATTTTTCTCCTAATGAAAAGAGTGTTTTCTCCACTATAGTCATTCTCCACTATAGTCATGGGAATTATACTCGTTAAAAGCTGCTTTCTTTTTAAATTATTTTGGAATGTTTTCTCTGTGATTTTTCACTGAAAGGTACATACCGTGTTTTCTCTTTTAGAAGTACATGTACTCATAATACTCAGACCCCTATTTTATATGTACTTCTATCAGAGGTGTACTTCAAATAGAGGCTGTACTTATAATTCTCAGCCCTCTCTTTTTGGTGTACTTCCATTGGAGGTGTACTTCTAATAGAGGGTGTACTTTTATTATTCGGCGCAATTTTTCGATTTTCCAATATTAGACTTCACATTTCTTGATTTCCAGTATAACACCAAAAACTTGTATATAATAAAATTTTAGGCTAGGCTCAATTGAATTGATGCTTCCACAATCTCTGATATCGTATATTCACACCTTTCCCAAGTTAATTTCTTCCAAAAAATGTTTAAGTTCGTTTTCGACTTTGTTGACACGTGCTTCATCGACTTGTTAGGCTCAAAAGCAATTTAAATGCAGCGTTCACGATGAACATCATCGGTGACTTCCCACAGTGCAATGATAGGCGAGAAGGATTCTAAGCTCCCATTGTCGAAAAAACGGTACAAAAATAGCCAGGAGTGGCTAAATAACAGACGCAAACAAGCGTTTTGGTGTCCCAGAACCTCCCGGTGCTCCACTTCCGCCCCCTCGACGTGAACAAATGGAGACTCAGATTACAGGGGTCGTATTCGCCAATAACCCGCCGGGTAGTCGAAGGGTAAATGAGGTGAAATTTCAGTACAAAACGCGCGCTCCACGGCCACCTCTCGCCTCCCTTGGCTTCCCTCGCGACCGCCGGAATTTTTCGAATCGCATAGCTGAAGAATGGCCGCTTTGCGATGGAATCTTTATCTTTTTGCAGTGATATCGATACGTAACACAGTTTGCATTTCCATCTTACATGGTGTAAGATGGGTTGATCTGCTCCTCTGCCGCGCGCGGTATCATCCCTTCCGCTTCCCTTCCACTTCCCTCGGCGGGTTGTTGGCGAATACGACCCCAGGAATAATCTAATCAAGGAAGTACTGATAAGTGAGCTGATCAATTGATTGCACTGATACGGATAGGCATCATCCTTCATAGCGGTCAATTCCTCCAGGCTCAAAAATCAGCGTAAAAAGGGATATTTTGGCTCAGAAACGCGTGTTTCGCGTGGTTTTTAAGCATACAGGGCACCAGACCTTCCGTAAACCGAGGCGATATTGGAAGTGAAATTTATCGTGAACACTGCCTTTAACTGATCGCCTTTCCCGCCCAGAGCGATTGACAAGCGCGGTTCTTGAAGGACCTGACAACAGCTTTTCCAGAAGCGAGTTCTTTGCGTCCACAATCCACTATAAGTAAAGTTTACCATTGGTGGTTTCTGATTTCCTCGCCGCATAAGCGATTTCTATACATAAATGATCCAATCTTCGTAACGCTGGGGAATCTTGGTTTTTCAAGCACCGCTAAAGTCAACGTCTAGGGCCAAAACAAGTCAACTTTGATCGACTAAAACCCAATCAAACAAAATATTTGTGAAGAACCTAAATAAACTCCATGCATTCGCCGCGAATAACAACAATGTCGAACATTAGCTCTGCGTTTTTTAATGGTCATTTGAAGTTCGCCGAGGTTTCATCGTAAGTTGTCCCATACAAGCGATCTCTGACCAAGGAAGGGTTGGCCGATAGTTTTTTTGTGAATATTCAAACCTCACATTGTTGAGAAAAATCTCGGGCAAACTGGTCGTTCTCAAATGCCACATTCGTGTTGCCAATCATTTACCCAAGTACCGGGGGTCCACTCCCAAAAGAGGTGTACTTCTAAAAGAGGGTGTACTTCTAATACTCAGACCTCTATTTTATGTGTACTTCTAATAGAGGTGTACTTCAAATAGAGGGTGTACTTCTAATACTCAGCCTTGCCTTTTAGGTGTACTTCTATTAGAGGTGTACTTCAAATAGAGGTGTACTTCTATTAGAGTAAATACGGTATCTGCTGCTCGCAATACTGCTGATGTCCCTCATTCAGGCAGCACCAACGTTATCACGGCATGATTTCACCCTTGTGACGTATAACTAAAGGCTTATGAGCCTTTAGTTATACGTCACAAGCTACATTTTGCTAACATGAGCTATATTTTGCTTCGGAAGTTAACCTAAAATTCGGAGAACAAGTGCTCCTTTCAAAGCTGGAACACTGTTGAGACTTCTTTGCTTCATTTTGGTTGCGAAAATAAGGAAGGGTACATTCCTATGGGAATCTCATAGCCTTCATGCAAATATGTGCATAGTCTTCGTTTTTTTTTGTGACGTCTTCAGTTTCCATATGTGAGAGCATAGCTTTACCTTCACTAACAATAAGTGCGTGGGAGATAGCGTACTGATTCAGGTCTTCCTCTGAGTCCTCTTGCTCAATAATGCCAGCAATAACTACCTCCATCATAGGGGTAGAGATGTTTTTTATTGTTAGGGCCAGATTGTGTTTCCTGCGGCCAAAATGTGTTTTTCTTGTCCAATTTACGATCACAGTTGAAACAGGTTTCCCGTTTGGAAGCGACCATTCCAAAAGGTCGTGCCGAGTTCGTCTCTCCCCAACCACGGAGCGCCCGTTTTGTCATTTTCTCCGGCGCTTTCTCTGCCAGTGTCGAGTCCCTTTCTAGAATCTGGAAAGGAATTTTCGTATAAAACCTCATACAATCCATAGAGTATCTGCGATCGACGTGCGTTTTCTCATGGACGACAAAGTTTTTATCGCGTTTCGATGGCCAGATGACTTCGAACGACCTCAACTCCCAATGCATAGCTCGCCCTCTGTCTGCATATCCAATTTCACAGCAACCCTTTGACTCTCTAGTAGTTGGCAGAAATGAAGACTTCCTCAGCTTCATTATTTTACTTCTTGATAATTATATTAATATGAGTACTTCTCAGTGGCACCTTATTTGCGATGTTTCGCGCCCAAGCGCATCTTCAGGCCAACTGAAATCAACTATCACTAGTAACCTTTATATATTTATCATGTTTAGTAATCCTTAGTCTTGACACCTTTACACACAGATGTAATCTTTAGTAGTTGCAGCGAATTAGTTGGCACCAAAGAGTAAAAAAATTAAAGACTAATTTTAATAATTGAGATAGACTTCAATTTGTAATTTTGAATTGGATTTTTTTCAGAATTAATTTCCAGATCGTTATACAGTACACAGCCTTGTGCGGCCACATACTGTATTCGCATATTTACTGAATGACGCACTAAAAAATTCCTCGAAAATGTTTCTTCTAGATTCGAAACCTATTGATTTTAGGCGGAGTTATTTTAAAAAATAGCATTTTGACCAAAGCCTACAAGCGGTATTGTAAACGAGCAAGCAAACTTTAATATAATGGACAAGTTCCCACGCATTAGCACTTAATTTGTCCTTTATCGATTATTTTCCTGAAAATTTAATTTGTCGTATTTTATTGATTGTTTAAAAATCGATTGATAAATGACAAAAAATGTTGTAATAGGCAGGGTCATAACCATAATAATGCTTAAAATCTCGGAGCTGAAATGCATTTTATTAGTCATATGCGATCGTATGTAGTTACAATTTGGCAAATTTCATCTGAAAAACATAAATGTCCTCGGGTTCCAGTATTATTCGTTATGAAGCTAGAAAACCTCCAGCTCATGCTGAATGCAGGAGTAAACTTTGGATACGTTTCCAAAGCATCACACGCAAAGATAGAGTTTGGCGTTTATCTTGGCAAAACTATAAATGCTGGGAACTCCGGAAAATGAACAAAGTCTTTTGTGCCATTGAATCTGATCCATCCAGTGGTGAACGAGAGCTTCTTTAAAATTTTGGGCGACCTTAACCACGATTTTAAGGCCCAAAGCGGTAATCGGAAGCCGGAGCGCCAGAAACCACCTGTGTTGGATACTTCGGGAATCCGCTCATCCCTATTCTGGACCACACCTAGTGGTATTCCCAGTTTTCCTCGGCTTTTTTAGAAACGTTTGCCGGCTGTCAGAAAGCCAAAAATTATTGGAAGTCTGTCCATCCCTGGTTCCACCCTACTATACAGTTCTACAGGCTCAATCTTTGAATCAAATTGGACTTCCTTCGGATTCACATGCTGTTTGAAAATCGTTTAAAGTCCTCGAGTAGTTGAATTATGTGTTATTGAAGCAATCTGTGGCTTTTGACGCTAAAGGTATTCTAATATTGTTCGACGCTCTCCAAGGAATTAGTCATCCTTAATTAGGGCCTTCGATGAAGTTCGTTATTTTAAAGGTTCGAGCAAGGGATAACAGGATATGTGTCCCACATAGATAGGAGAATCTCCATATTGGGAAAGATTTGAAGTTTTGAAAAGTAGCAGAATAACACCGCGGTAAGCCAGCGGTTTTTGCCACGTTCGCCTTAGTAACAGTATTTTTGCGGAAGCTTAAAGGCACAGTCCAAGCTCGGGGTAAAATTTGATATTATGGTCCGGCCGGCGTGGGTAGAAACCAGGGGTGTGCGGCAATTGCCGTTTGCCGATTGCCGGCCATTTTTGGGGTTTGCCTTTGACGTTGCCGTTTGCCGAAATTTTCGCTTAAAACGGCAAATTTTCGGCAAAACGTCGTTAATTTTACCGGGTTTGCTTTCACTTCCGTTTCTGTGTTTCTCAGCGATGCGAAGCTGCAACAAATATTTATTTTTACTAGTTTCAGGTGCTAGTTCCAGCTCATGTACCTCATGTAATGTGTAATTGTACAGATTGAATCGGTTACTGATGAAAATATTTTGACTAGGTAATCAGAGGAGTTCGCTCGAGTTCTGGGGCGGCATGCACGTACGCGGCGGGTTAGGTTGGGGTTAGGCAGGGTTTGAAGCGTCGGCGCGTTTGATGATAGCGGCGCGAGGGCTGAAAGGGGGTTAGGCTAGCACTGAAAAATCGTTCCCTCGCAAACCCTACCTATGAGGGTGGGGCAGCCGAAACCCCGTTGAGACCCCAACTATCTTCAGCACTCGCACAGCAATCATGAAGTGCGCCGACGCCCCAAACCCTGTCTAACCCCAACCTAACCCGGCGCGTACGTGCATGCCGCCCCTGAGTTGTCTGGGAGCCTCCAGGTGTTTTTTGTTATCAACAAATTCTTAACCCCTTGAAAATGACAACATTGCGAAAAAACCTTTTCCAGAAGCATGCCTTTTACTTCAAGTTCCATGATTACAAAGTCAAGTGGTATCAAAGTGGTAGCATAAAAGTAGCCTTTTTAGACATATGAACCAGGTGAGAACTCGTGTAATTTGGTCCGCTTATCGTCGGTTGGTGGGCTGATGGCAAGTATTGGAACAGGAAGTTGATCAATTCTGCAAATACTTTGGCCGGGTTTCTTTTATTTAACAATGTTCACAGCGGTTTTCAGTAATATTTTTGATTTTAAGATCATTAGCTGAAATGAGGGATTGACTCCCTGGCAGAGCTGAGTTTTTAAGAAATGGGGTAAAGATGAATAACTGAAAAATTTTTAAAGGCGAAGATCAAAACCGCCTACCAGTTTTCACCTAAAATAGAAGGGTTCGAAGCCCATCGTTCAAAGCCCAGTAGCCACACGGAAAGTGGGTGGGGCGGGCACACCTCATTTAAGTTCTGGGGACCGTACAGAGCGATTTACTGGTAGTATTAAGCCGACATTGTTATGGTAATGGACCTCGTGCAAGTCTGTGGGCCGAATACACAGAAACGGTAGCGCCCAAGAGCAGTGCGGCTGGCTAAACACACTGCACGCGGCGCTCCAGCGACGACGTGAGCGCAGCAGCTTTCCGTCGCGCGCGTCGCATGTACTAGTCGAACTGTCACTAGGTGCATTCTGTGTAATCGATCAACAAGCCCCTCGGAACTCTTGATTTCCGGTGAAATCTCGAACGCTGCTTTTATCGTGAGCACTGTATTCAGCTAGACTAGTCTCTATCCACTCCTGTAGCCTTGCAAAGGAAACCATTCAAGAGCAATTCCAAGTGAGCGAAATAAAGAACCTTGAACCCACTACTCGCTACTAACAGTAAGAATTGTTAGTGACTGCGTTCATAGCCTAAATCGTACGCTGTAGATCGCGGTGTGGACTGTCTTCCGCCCAATCATTGCGTTTTCATCCATCTATTCGCACCTGGATGCGACACCGGTAAGGCCACAGCCTCTGGGCAGGCGCACACTGCCACCGCACTAAGCTTGCTTACGGTTTGCTGAATGCACCCAAATCGACTAGGCTGGGACGCGCTGGCCGCAAGACATTTCAGAGTAAATCCATTGCGGATCTATCACACTTCGCATCACTGATGAAGACGCCCATTCTTTGGATCTCTAGCGTCGATTTGTTCGGAAACTTTTATTTTTGGGGAGGAATCAACAGAATTCTCTCCCGCGAGGGATAAGCTAGAGCCCTTCTGAACTTCATAGTGGCTCCTATTCAGATCACATAAATTGTGTTCGAATGAGAATGGCGGCCCGTGCGGCCGGCATGCGTTGCAGGCGGCCGTCGCATATGCCGCTCTCGGACGAGTGTTCAAACGGCTGCCTTCCCACCCCCTCCTTTGGCTGCAGAGCTGATTGATTTGCTTGCTGGCAGCCGGTGCCGGCCCCGCTCATAGTCAATGGCTGGGTTGAAAGGCTCGTTTTGTATGATCGCACGGGAGCGGCACATGCGACGGCCGCCTGCAGCGCACGCCGACCGAATGGACCGCCATTCTCGTTCGGACACACTTTACAGATCAGCGCTACTGACCTTATCTAATCACGTAAGACATTTAAAGTAGATTTTGGTATGCGGGATTTTTTCTTCTTGTAAGGGCTAGTAGAACGCCAGGTACACAGCAATTGGCAGACTAAACAAGTGTTGGTACATTATAGCACAAAACAGATTTTGCCGTTTGTCGTTTTGCCGTTTCCCGGTCATTTTTGGGGTTTGCCGTTGCCGTTGCCGTTTGCCGAAATTTCAAATTCCTTTGCCGCACACCCCTGGTAGAAACCCTGCCGAACGCTCGCGCACCTATTCTCTCCACCCCCATGCCCCGCCCACCTCAGCGGTTTCGGTCTCATTAAGGACGAGACGTGCCATGGATTCTGATCAAAATCTACGTTCTTCCATTTGGTATCGGTCCAGCTTTGTATTGAAGTCTACTTTATCACTTGAAGGCAGTGTTCACGATAAAAAATGTGTTTCAGTTTCCACTGGGAGTGGGTAGTGGAGGGGCTTACTGTAACGTTGAAGTCGAAAGAACGCATGAAAACGAGCCAGGAATCGCTCCAAAAGAGCCTGGAATTGCCACTTCGAGCGCGAGGCAAACCCCAAAAGCGCAACACACGCCCACCGACGTGAACAAATGAGTGCTCGAGATCGTGAGATGAGCGATGATTTCCAATCATTAGCCCCGTTCTTCCCTTCATTCTCAGCTTCTCTCTTTACTCAGGTCAGCTCGCATAGATCGGCTGCAAAAGACGGAAGTTACAAGCCTCGGACAACTCGTCCACCATGTCCCTTAGCTTAATTTTTGAGGGAGCATGACTCCGTTCCCAGAAGGTCTTGTGCGATTTCAGAGACATCATTGGAATCAGCATGGACCGTTTTTAAGATAGGCGGTGAAAAAGAAAACCGATTTTCATCGTGAACACTGCCTTTAAGAGACCGCGCGCTCCACGGCCAATCTTTTAGTGACTTTTCAAAATCACTTTTTGTTGTAATTGTCTGTGTCTGAACGAGGTATTTGGCGCTTATTATCTGCATACCGGTTATGGAAGTTGTATCAAGCAGAGATATAAAAGGAATAATTACAAGGAGTCCGTTTCTCTTGAAGTAAAACGAAAAAATTGAGTTTTTGGGTGCGCAGTGTGGACACGCGGTTCATTTAAAGCGACAACTGCGAATGACGAGAAAAATACAAGCCCGAGATAACTCGTCCACAAAATTCTCACCGTCCAAATTTACAATCTTTGAGAGGACAAAACTCCGTTGGTAGAGGGTTCTGAGCGATTCCGAAGACACCATTGTGATCAGCGTGAAATTGTCTCCATCCTGAGAAGAAAAACTGGATAACGATTCCGAGGTTGTACTGTGCCTTTGAGCTTTGTGTCCCTCTAAGAAAAGCAAAGAAGGAAGTACGAAGAAAAATGGCCAGGAAGTAGGTGAAAGTCCCGTGGACCAGCCAACCCACTGGATCACCCCGCCAACGTCATATAACAGTTGTCCACCATTCTTTCCACCAGAGGAACAATTGCCGAGTTTTCGAATACTGTTTATCCCAAAAGATTCTTACATCCAATCATGGGCATTGAACCATCCTATTCTGAAGAGATTTCGGAACAATGAACAGAAAACAAAGTCAACTAGGGACCGAGCAGAGTTCCATAGCGGCGCGGCGCGACATTATAATATAGATCGCCGCGATGAGCCAATACGGTGGCCCAGCACAAGGTCGCACCGCGCCGCGATGCAACTCTGCTCAGCCCCTTACCTAGGAATCGGAAAGCGCAAAACCGTTTCCCACGTTTGTGTTGTTCAAAGTTCGCAGTCCCCCGAAACTCACCAAACAGGCGTAATTAAATGTTCTAGAGGTTTCTCTGAAAAGTTTTTTCTCCGGTATTTGAGAGTTTCGTGGGGTTTTCCCCCATCATCCTTCACTTCGTGAACTTGCCTGTTTAGAAACATTGAAAACTAGTATAAGGTTTTTTTTATCGTGAACTCTGCCTTTAACCGGCATGATTTGGCATGTTTGTGGGACTTCATCAAACTTCAAAACGGCGTCAACTCCTTACTTTTACAGGTTTCCACCACACAAACATAATTGCTTTGCACTCTGACGTCAACATCTCAGAACATAATAAATGGATGTCCAAGGCTCAATTTTCAGGAAAAGTTGTGGTGTTGAGTTTAACCCATTCACGGCCACGCCTAATTTTGGGTGACTGCACGTTCGGACTTTGTGCAATATTGCGTCGCCGTATAACGTGTCCCACCGCTGGGACATGCTGGCTTGAACAGCATCCCACGGGTAATTGCTTTCACTTTTTTGTGCCTATATTGTAGCTGGCAACGATGACCGAACAGCATCAAAGTTTGAGCTTACGAGACGCTTTCGTCATCGAGAAACTATTACTCAAAACCAAAACGGGGTTAACTGAGCTGCAACGCCTTAAGAAAAGTAAACGAGTTTCAAACGATAGATTTCTACTAAGAAACCTGAAAGCTACCAATAGAAGGAAAAAGAAATCATCAGGTGCTTCTAAAGTTACTTTACGGCCGTTTTTTCCTCTACTTCAGCCCAATTGATTTTAGAAATCTCTACACCTGATTTTAGAAAACTAAATACGTTGTTGGATTTCACCTTCTGATGGACCACGAGGTTTTTATTCAAGTCTTGGGTAGGTCAATACATTGATCATGTCTAGGTTCGAAAGTAATTTCTCGTGGCGGAGAAATCGATTTTCAAAAAGGGTGTCCCACCAGTGGAACACGCGGTCCGAAGTGGTAGTGAACACATGTCCCACCGGTGGGACACGTGGTCGTGAATGAGTTAACAAACGAATCAAAAATGTAGCGAAATGAACTAGTCGAAAAATAATCTAGAACAATGATAGAAAAATTGGAAAACAATAAAATTCTGATATAAAGTCAGGTACTTATTCTTCTAAGGAAACCGTAGGTGAGGACATTCCAGTAGCCTTATACGAAACTAATTAATGGGTAACTGAAAACCGCTTATGCCGAAACCTTGAATTATTTCGAACGCCTGTAACCCACTCTCTCATATTGTCCTATGTCTCAACCAGTCAATCGTGCCAGAGCTGTATGCCTCATTTGAGTGTAAGACATACGTAGATCACAGAGAAAGAGCTCTCGATGCTTATTACAAAAATACCTTCAAGTATGAAAAACGTGCACATTGAAGCGATTGGTAAGTCAGAAGAAAAAACAATTTTCCGTTTTTTTGCCTTTCTCAGAAGAATTAGGGGTTGGTGTTCGACAATCTAGAGGGAGTTTGCTGGAACGTCCATTGTTTCCCTTGGTGTGAATCTGCTATACAATTGAAGTTGTGGTGCAATTCACATTGGCACTTCGATCCGAATCCCTCTTCTGGCTCTCGGAAATAGAAAGAAAAGGATAAGAATAGCAAGGCACGCAGTCTACATAAATCGCGGACTCGTTTACCCATTGCACTTATTGGTTGGACATAGCTGTAATCAAGCGATTCTAACGATGTGAATGGATTGCGCAACTGTCTGCTGTTTCGGCTGTCCGCACGACATGAGTCGACACGCACCTTTGCAACAGGAGGACGAGATTAGCCCCGCGGGGTTCGATCTCGGTCTAGAGTCAGCTGTGGACGAGACTGACACCTGCTGTCCCGTTTATCCGCGCCCATGAACTTCCTCATCCTCTTGTCCTCCATTTGAGAGATGAGTCCCTTGCCAGGTGACTTTCCTGGGTGCCCCAATCCACTCTACGCTAGAAGCAGATCAGATTACGACGCGTGCTCTCATTTTCACTCACTGTGACACCTCTACAGCATCGGCCCGCACTGCGGCAACCTATTGATTCCCCTCTCCTACTGATGCATTATTTATTTCAGATTCTCTATTTTCTTCCTGTATCAAATCATCTTGGCGGGGTTGTCAGTTTCTCTTGAATTTTTTTTGGGTTTTTCAAAGTATCGTTTCCCACATTAAAATCTCTCATTTACCTCAACGTTGTTATAACTAGCACACCATATGAATGAATGTTCAACAGTAGTCTCCTCCGTTTGGTTCATCTGCTCGCGTTCTGCTCTAATTTTTTTTGTGCTTTGTTGTCTTCGAAAGCCAGTGATAGATCTCAAAATGCCAGGAAGGAACGGTTTCTGAGCGCTGAATTTTCTGATAAAAACTTTCTAAGGCGGCATTAAAGGCAGCGTTCACGATGATCATCCTTCTTGACTTTCCACAGTGAAATGATAAGCGAGAAGGATCCTAGGCTCCCAGTGTCGAAAGAACGGTAGAAAACGAGCCAGGAGCGGCAAAATAACGGCTGCAAACAAGCGTTTTGGTGCCCCAGACACGCCTGGTGCCCCAGATCCGCCCCCTCGGAATGAACAAATGAAGACTCAGATTACAGGAATGATCAAGCCAAGGAAGTGCTGATAAGTGAGCTGATCGCTTGATTGCATTGAACGCTATCATCCTTCATAGCGGTCAATTCCTCCATGCTCAAAAATCAAAGTAAGCAAGGGAGGACCTATCTTGGCTCAAAAACGCGACTTCCGCGTCCTTTTCAAGCATGCCTTGCTATTTAGGGCACCAGACCTTCCGTAAGCCGTGGAGATATCGGAAGTGAAATTTATCGTGAACACTGCCTTTAAGAATCACGGTAGCTCGCGCTCTCACTGATTTAGGCCTACTATGCACGTCAGTGCCGCTGTAAACGGTCGCGCGCAACTATATTTCCCCAGTGGAACTTGCGTCCGCGCTCGTTTTTGCGAAACTCTTCGCGCGCGACGTCGAAGAAACTTGCGCGCGCCTTCAAACAACCTCTCACATGAAGAAGCTCCAGCGAGCCTAACCTAGAAAGACAAATTCACTGAGGCAATCAGCACGGAAGAACGAAGTGGCTCACAACTTTGAGAAAATTTGCCGCGTTAGTGCCGATCAAGTGCCGCGACCCTCGACTTTGCCGCTCTAACTCCCCAGCGGCTCCTTGATGATAACTATGCAAAGGCGATTCTGTTGCCTAGGCTTGAGCTTCGACAACGCCGCAGTATTGCCACGATAGTACCGCAGCGGCTCCTTGATGATAACTATGCAAACACGATTCTGTTGCATAGGCTTCAGCTTCGACAACGCCGCGTCATTGCCACGATAGTACCGCAGCGGTTCCCCCTTGGAACCGCGTCGGCTCCGCGAGGATGCAGCACGAAAGCGAATAGCATGAAGGGACAGAGGGAGTGAGAATCGGAGACACGACTGAAAATTCGTCCATCACGGCAGGCGACAAAGAATGTCAGGTAGAGAAAGAAACGTGCTTTTTAATGCTGTATTGCACATTGCTAAAAAAGTTCACCCGTGCAAGGAAAAACGTTTCTGAGAAAACAATCTCATTATACGACAATTCAAGAATCAGTGGAACTTACAGGCTAATACCAAAAACCTTTGGATACCTTTGGATACACATAATTGGAAGTTACCAAAAGTTTTGCAGACGATCGTCGAGGAATTTTCCCTGTCCTACTCATGAGTTCCATATCCATGCATTAGGATTTCACGTCCTTCTTCTGTTATGCTCCCCTTCGCACGGTTTTGCCATTCGCCATTTTTAGGCCCGGTTTTTGGGATGAAAGTTTTATACATATATCTGTGCCGAAGGTATCTTAGTTAGCCACAGTGAATAGACCTGTAATAAACCTCAACATTTTAGTAGAGTGGTGACATACCCTTATCCAGGAAAGTTGTTGGAAGTCATTGAAAATCGACTATAGGGCGTCTTGTGTGAATGTGTCGTTTTGGGACTGGTTTTCTCCATCGATCACTCGGAATCCTCCCCTCGTTCCTTTCCATCATCACAATCATTGTGTGCCCTTTTTTCATTTATTTTCTCTTTCCTTCGTCATGCCTTGCGCCTGCAAACTCTGCGGCGGCTAATTTGCAACGTTTTCCCAGAATCCCGGAACATGAGCGGCTTTCGGGATAATTCAATAGGATGAGAAGCTTCGTCGCGTGAGAAAAACAACCCTGCTGATAAAGTTGGAGACGCCATGTGTCAAAGATGCAGTCGGAGAAGGTTACCACTGATAGTCGCCTCATGTAATTCATAATACGAATGTACTCTGGAAATGAGTGCAGAATGGGTACATCAGTTGAGATGCACTTCATTGAACGCATCAGTTTTTCGCTGCATTTTCATCCCAGCTCACTCAGAACTGCCCTTCCTATCTTAATTTGAATCGATTTTTCTTGTAGAGATTTCCATTCGGCCGTGAGGAGGATTTGTCGATAACTAAATAAACTCGCATTTCTGGAAAATGGGCAAAACCCCGAAAATTTTTTGGTCGCTTTGACTGCTGATGAAAACTACTCATACGCTGCTGCTTGAAGTTCTGTGTGCTTGTTTGAGAAGATCTGCTTGGCTACTTAGCTCCCTGAGGCCCGTTACAGTTGGCTGAAAACCAGTGTGGGTCCGTCTGACTCCTGCCTACTCCCACCCTTTCGATAACCTATGGCAGAAGTGGTCTTCCTTAGAGAATTTTCGACACGGATCATTCTAAATTAGCGTGTCGTCGGTTTCACTGATTATTTGATAAGTTTATCAATAATTTCTCCGTCGCATCTTACTCGAATAGACCTTTCTTCTCCTTCCCGGTGGTTTTCACCTACACCTTTGACTCATTCAAAAAAACCCAACTTTTTTCTCCCTATACCCTAACTGTTTTACCTCGCTAGCCGCCCTAGAGATGGGTAGAGATTGGCGAGTCTTACATGCAAACAGACGAAGCGCATCGCTTTTTTCTTCACCTTAGGGGTCAATAAGGAGTTTGAATTTTGGTTTTCACTAGGCGTGAAAGTATACATAACATATATTATATTTTCTTCATCGCTCAATTTCGTACTTGGATGCTCCCATAGTCATCGCGTGCGAACTGGTTTTCCATCCTCTCATTCTAAGAAGATGGACTTCCTTTCTCACGTAAATTTCGCTGCTCGACCAATCCACACGATTGGTGTCCGTTTGCTTCTGTGACGGTTTTATGTGTAACTCTAATTTGTATACTAAACTTTTCGCTTTATTTTTTCTACGTCTGTTCAGATGAGGGATGGCTCAGTTAGGGCTCCGCTCTCTCCGTAAACCCGCTAACGCCCAAGGTAACATTGATTCATAGACCAAAGTAGTGTTGGGAGGAGATCATGGTTTCTGCCGTCCGAAACAAAAGGGAGGGCTTTTCTCGTATTTATTCGGAAAACCTGTGATTCACTATCCTAATTTTATATAAAATACTTCACTATCCTAATTTTATATAAAATACTTGCAATGTTCGTGGGCATAGTGTACATAAAAAAGTGAGTTTGGTATGATTTTGAAGCTACGCATTGGGCCCACTTGAAGGCAGTGTTCGCGATGAATATCGCACTCGAGTTCGACCCCAAAATGGGACTGTTTGGTCGTGAGGTAAGTAATAGTGAAGAAACAGGGAAGAAAAACGTCCAGAATAAGTCAGAATAACGGTTTCTAAATTCAGGGCGTGGACGAGAATCATGGGCCCTGCTGGTTTCGGCAAGCGCGCGCAAATCGCGAAATCTGCGCGAATCGATAATGCTAACTGCGGCAGAGTTGCTTGGCAAATAGCCATCGAAACGTGTGCGGCGCCACAAGCTCGTCCGATCGGGGGGCGGACCGGGATAGGTAGGCGCACCGGGAGAGCTTTCAAAGCCGTTTGTATTTATTTCTGGCCAGTTTTCGTTGCTTTCTTCGACCCTATCCTCTACAGCACCTGCCAACATAGTATTTCACACCGAGACCTCGACAACGAGATTTATCGTGAACACTGCCTTTAATACCTTCCCTCAACTTAAAGGCAGTTTTCACGATAAATCTCGTTTTCAGTGTGAAACACTATGCTGGCAGATTCTGGAGGGGATAGGGTCGAGGAAAGCTGCGAAAATGGACCAGGAATCAATGAACGGCAGCGAAGTGAAGATTTCGTTAGCCCAGTACGCCTGCTTAGCCCGCCCTGCCCCCCCCCCATTTTGACGAGCTTGTGGCGCCGCGAACCTTCTCGATGGCAATTGGCACACAATTCCGCCACGTCCAGCCTAATCGATTCGCTCACATTTCGCCACTAGCGCGCTTGTGGAAACTTGCCAGGCGCGTAAGCTCGTCCGCACCCTAAACCTATACATCTGAGCGCTTTTATTTGCTGTTTCTTGACTATTTAATGACTCACGACATACTATCTCATTTTGGAGTTGAACTCGAATATGATATTCATCGTGAACACGGCATTTAACGAAATAACGCCGATCAGAAATTCCCCAAGGCGAGATTTTTATGTGAAGGTGAAATCATATTCTGTCGCAGTGATGCGTCGCTGGTTCCATTTGACGAAGAAGCAGGCTCAATAAGTCAGTTTAAGTGTGGCGCACCGTGAGTAGGGCACTTGCCTTGCGCGATGTCGTCTTTGTTCTTTGGCATGCCATACTTGACGTCGTTGCTCTTGCGGTTCAGCGTCATTATGAAGCATTGTGATGTTGCTTGAGCTCGCAGAGCAACCCGATGGCCGCTTCATAATCGTGTCGTTGTGCAATGTCTATCGGCGCGTTCCATCATTACAGCAAGAAGTATGTTTCTGGCCTGACCTCGCGTCGCTAATCCTGTGATCAATTACCCACGACGGTACGCTGTCCCATAATTACGCTAAACGGCAAGCGCGGCAACTATATATGTGAGGCGACACCAACCGACCATCGACGGTGTCGCTTATAGGCCTATGCATAGTCCGGCGGCAGAAGTCGTGCCGCAATTATGGGGGATAAAGGGCATGGGCGAAACTGCGTAGTCGCCCTGTATCCTTCACCATGATGTCGCGACTTTTCCCGCTCGACTATGCAGAGGCCTTACGGCAGCTGCAGCGTTTCCGTCACGCGCGGCGCGTCAAGCTTGCTACTGCTCTTTGCGTACGATGTTTTTGGGGTATGGTATACTTTATCGCTGTCGTGAGCTAAATGCGTGGAATCTAGCACAAATAGCGATGGGACCCGCATCGGTGCAACGGCACCGGTCGTCGTAGGAACAGTCTCAGCGACGTGTCGCGGAGGGCTGACATACTGCAAGTGTGCCGAAGCCTGTCGCTGCCACTGTCGCTGACGCTGTTCAGCGCACGTTTAGAGAGCGGGAGCACCGCGACAGGCGGTTGCTGTCGCTCTGCAGAGCGACGGCAACCGCCTTTCACCGTGTGTCGCAAAACTATGTCATACCCCTTCCGCTCAAGTGGTGGCAGCAGTGCGTCGCGGTGAGGGAAGGTATGAGCGGGGCCACGACTGAACATCACACACTTATGCGTCCCATTCACGGATGCGGTCTTCTGTCCTCAAGGAACAGCCATGCAGCTCAATATTGAATAATTGTTTGCAGTTGCAGACAGTCACGCTTATGTTGGACCCCAATGGTGTTAGATAAACCGTTCTTTGTTCCTCCAAATCTCCGAAAAGATTTGAGTTTAGACTTCGGAGTGTATGTGTTGTCCTGAAATCTCTAGCTGTGCAGTTGAGTTGAATAGAAATTCTGTACTTTTATCGATTCGTGTAATCTTTCGAAACTCCTGCCTATGTGGGAGTGTTTTCGCTTTCGGTAACTTTCTTTTGACAGATAATCATCTTTCGGCTGTCGTCATTGCCACCGTCAGTTGCCGTGTCCCCTCCTGTGTCCTCCCTTCTCAAACACCGACTCATTTTGAGCCGGAGTTTTTCTGCTCTGAGGTTTTTAGTGCTTGACCAGGTCTTTCACTCTAATGAAGACGTTTCCCGTCACGACGTTACACTGTCAGTATTCAGAAAGTTCTCATTCTTGTACACCTTCAGCAGATCATATTGATAAGTCGAGTCCATTGGTGTGTAGTTTTGAGCTTTTGAGATTTTGTTGCGATTCCTGCGTGGTAAACCTATGGAGGTTATAGTTCTGAAATGGAAGGCACGTAATCTACGTTTGTTGACGGAGAGGAACGCTGTTGACTGATTTTGATCGTTTGGCAAGATACACAAATGTTTGACTCTGGTCGAAGACCATATGGTGGAGTCTCTGTCGTGTTTTACCCTCATCTTCCCATGGCGCTATCAAGCAAAACATTCTTTCCTCGTTAACGAAGTCCTTGCACTTACCCAGAATTCTTGTTGTCACCGCTCTGATACTCGCGGCTGCCTTGATGATAATTAAAACTGTGTAACTACGAGTAATATATTGCTCCCAACTGAACCATAAATACTACCCGCTCGCGGCCATGCTCTCTTTGCGACTTTAAAGTTTTCTGTTAGACACTCATCCGATAAAAGAAGCTGCTGAACAGGATCATAACGGCGATGAGTCGAGCGCGACACAAAGGTTTGGCCCAAGAAATGAAAATCCTAGGGGTTGGTAGAATTTTTTATGAACAAGATTTTTAGGGTATGATTGCAAGGTGGGGTAACTTTCGCGGATTCCTGTTTTTTACGATAAATAAATATTTTTTACTTTAATTTCAACTTTTTGAAACGTTTTAAAACCGAGGGCGGTTGTTCGTCTCTTCAAAAACCTAGGGTCCTCAAGGGGTCCTGGCTCTTCAAGAGCTTGACACAACGGTCTACTCAAACCTACTGCTTATGTATATAGTGTGTGCATTGCATTCCTTGTTGGTGCATTTTTCTGCGCTATATCCATCTGGTACAACTGCCCAATGAATTGATCAGGAAAGAGAGGCGTAGACATGAAAGGAGCAACCGAAAGGCAATTTTAGTGTGTTCAGAAAAATTGTTCCGGCATTGGCTCAAAACTTTTTTAAGGGGTCTTTTTGGGTGCTGAAACCTGAGGTCCATTTGTCGATTTCTTGAAGGTTTCGGCTGATTTGACCCAAAGCTTTCCACTGGTGGAAATTTCGCTGACCAAACGCGACTTTTGGCGATTTAAAGATTGCTGCGACAGAATTGCTCCACACAAATTTGAGGTTTATCCGTAGATTTTCGAAATATTAAGGTTATTTATTTATTTATTTATTTATTTATTTATTTATTTATTTATTTATTTATTTATTTATTTATTTATTTATTTATTTATTTATTTATTTATTAACATGCACGCTAAGGTGCGCATAGAAAGAACAAAAGAATAGTACGCGAGACAAATCAAACCCATAGCAGTAGGCACAAGGAATGAAATGAAAAGCAAAAAGCAGTGGAGGTTCTTCGCTAATTTCATTTAAGAATCTCATTTTATCTTTTATAATGCGAAACTCACACTCTGTTATGCCAGTGAACCCATTCAAGACCACGTCAAATTTTGTGCACGTTCGGAACGGGTGCAATATTGCGTTACCGAATACAGTGTCCCATCGGTAGGACACGCGAACTCGAATGGCACACCACTGAAAATCGATTTTCGCTTTTCATGTTTATAGTGAAGCTATCAATGAAGTTAACCTTGTAACAGAATTTCCGCTCATATCGCTTTCTCTAGTAAAAGAAACAACTGCCTTAAAGGCAGTGTTTACGATGATTTTTGTTAGCGAGTTTTCCACTCAAAACAATGCGTTGGCTACCATGTGTTACCGAAATTACGAAGAAACGGCGAGAAACGCACTAAATCGTCTTATTTCAGTGACATTATTCCCTGTTCTGGACTAGTTGTCCGATTGGATGAACATGTTACCGGTGATTGCCACCGGTAAACAATGGGACTAATCGAAAATGGAAAATTTTTCTGGACAAAACAGTATTACTTAGGCCACGAAGGAAAGAACGGAGCAAAACAAAATGGAGAATTGCTAAAGGCGGGTCCACAAAAGATTTCATTGTCACAACAAACAGTTCCACTGAGAGTAAAGAAGCGAGGTTAGAGTGAACGATTTTGGGCCCTTCTAGCGCGTTTTACTCGGTTTCTTCGTCAAATCAGTTCTACTCGTGGGCCAAACAATATATTTAGCGATTAATCTCAAAATCGAAGATTATTGTGAACACTGCCTTTAAGTCACGGCAGAGTCAAATGGATATATTATTTTGCCATCACTGCGCCGGTGATATTCATTTTAAGGAGTTCCTTTGAGTTTGACTTAGAAACCTGCTATCCACTTTTCAATTTTATATCGTGCAGGTTTGGTCATGGTGGGCAAAAAAGTAAAAATTGAAGTAGATCGATGTTTCGGGGTCGCAGTAGGTTTAGACATGGTAGTGGCACGTTTCCAGGTGGACAGAATGTGATCCAACTCGGGTTTCCTGCTGATCAAGCTAGGAAATGGTACTAGAAGAAAAAAGAACTCATAATGCGTTTAAAAAAATTGTTTTCGCAACGATTTTTTTTCGTTTTGAGCCTCACCTGTTTTCACATAAGTTTGAACATTCTGCTATAGTGGAGCCGCTGGCGGACCACGACTTCCGCAGTCAAGTCTAGGATAGGTTAATACACTGAACATCAGAAAATTCGAAAATTCGTCCTTGTGGCAGAGAAATCGATGTTCGAAAAGCGTGTCCCACCGATGGAACACGCGGTCCGAAGTGGTAGTCAACGCGTGCCCCACCCATGGGACATGTGGTCGTGAATGGGTTAAAAGGCATTGTGCATACAGTAGCCCTCAGAGTTGCGACAGTGGACCCCAGACTAGTATTAAGCGTCCTGAATAACCTCCAGTCGAAAGCTTTTAGCCGAATCCGGAAAAATTCTGCTGGACACACGACAATTTCTTGATTGGTGCAATTACTTCTTTATCAAGTATTGAAAAGCCCTTTCTTGGAATCCCCAAACCCCTAAGCGAATTATGAGCACGAATTATTCATGTTTTGTCACGCATCTACAACAGCGTAAAAATCTTTTCCAAAATATCGAAGCGCGGTGAAACATCCATAGGGAGACGAACACTAATCACTGCGATTTTTTGTATGTTTTTTGTGTCAGGACTTTGTCAAAAGCTCCTGAGAATTTTTAGAAAATGATGTTCATTGGAATTTCCTGCAGTATTCTTTGTGGAGTCGATCTCTGGAAATCGGTACATGAAATCGCCCATCATTTCTCAATCTCTTACCAACTTCTTCAATCTAAGTTTGAGCTTTTCAATCAATATTTACTCTTTTCGAGCATTCAGATGGGAGAGAAATAGTTGTTGTCTGCAAGCACGGACGCAATGTACGATCCGAATCAGAGTGTGCATATCCAATCATAACTCAACTAAGTGGAGTCTTGCTTTCACTTCGAAAATTTTTCATCTGCCTGGTACTTCAGAATATATATTTCATCGTATTCGTCTAGTTCATTGTATAACTCCAGACTAGTTCATTTTTCCTGAAGTTCAATTGCTTATTTGTCCGTAGAGCTATCGCATACGTCGTCCGAATCAATTCCGTCTTCGTTGGTTGAAGACATCGATGGCAATGACCACCTTGAGAGACTCCATTAGCCCATGGCATTTATAGGCGTGCGAACAATGTCCTTCTCCGGAAACCATCCACATAGCGCATAGTTTCGTGGGAATTTTTTTAGAGTTCTCATTTTCTTTCTGGGCAGGTCTCCATCGAGAACATTTTACACTTCTCTCTAGTGCATTTTCTATCATAAACACATCCTATTACTGCAGGAATGTTTAGAGACAAGTTGTAAGTACATTTTCCATCAGGAACCTCCCGTCGAAGTAATGCACTTGGATGTTTGTTTTCGATGGATTATCGAGATGATAGAGAATAGTTGTGGGAATTAGTGCAGCCTTGAGAAGTGCACGTGAAAAGCAGCGACATTGGGATGTCCTATCACTTTGACATTTTTTGGAAGTGACGCATTCAAAACTCATTTCCCCAGGTGAATTTTCTTTGCCAGTTCAGTGAGATTCCTGTCCAGCGTATTTGTTTCTGAGGAATTTAAGTCTTCTTTCTGGTATTTTAGTCACCATCTTCTGCTATAAGAGTTTGTGATTATGGAGTGATCATGCAACCAGGTTGTAGCAGCCGATGTGCTGCAGCAACTAGTGGTTCCCTCTGATGGGAGCCTGGTGTACATATACCCTTTTGAAGAGCTTGCTTTTGATTTCCCGCGAAAATTCCGCAGAACCGTCTCAGAAATTTGTGGGGAATTTCCCGAGGAAAATAGACCCGGAGGGGGACGTCTCGCCCATCTCCCCTCGAATTATACACAACGATAAGGCGTTCGAACCAGTCAACTCGGGGGGGAACAAGGGAAGTTCGCTTCACGGTTGTTTCTATGGCCTCCCCCCGAACATGATGAACGCGGAAACAAAGCCGCAGCGTATACGGTGATGCAGACAGGCTAGTCGCGGGGTGGTCTCGCATTCCGCAAGTTGAGGGGATAGATCTGTCACTCAAGGACTACGTAAGGCATTTCTGTCTGCTTTCCAGAGAAGCTAATAAGCTTCTCCATAACCTTCAGACGGAGGTGAATATTTTTGAACCGATCGCAGTTTTTCAGGAACTGGAGACTGACGAAAACAGCGAGTTCTAGCAAGCTGATTTTTTATCAATCATTGAACCATGGGAAGATCTGCAGTCGGAAGGTCGCGGGAAGACCTGCAGTCGGGATAACAAGAGAACTCCTGCTGTGAGAACTTCCCCATTACTCTGCTGTCGAGACGTCCCCTTCGCCTCCCCCCAATTCGGGAGAAGTCCCCCAGGTGTTTCGAGGGAAGTTCTGCTGTCGTTCTCGGGAACTACCCTACGAATGTCTGAAGTGTTTTGTTGTAGATATGAGACTAAACATAAGTGCTCAAAATTTCTTAAAGGCAGTGGTCACGATGAAAAACGTTATCGAAAAAATTACAAAAATCAGCTTAGATCAAAAACAGCTGAAAAACTATGAAGGTAGTGAGGTGAAAAAAGGGCTAGAAATAGAGATTCTAAGGCCCAAAAATGCCAGTTCGTGCACACGTGCACAGCGATGACGAAAAAGATCGCCGTCTCATGCCGAGCAGTCAAAAATATTCGACATTCAGAGGAAGAAATAAATGCTAATTTACCTAATAAAAGCAGTTGAGCAATGAAAGAAAGCACTCCAGTCAATGTTTTTGACTAAATGTGTACATAAATCCGAAGGTTCATTGATTGAAATTCATTTTCAAGGCAGCTGATGTTCTCGATGTAGGAGGTCATCGATGCCGATGATGTTGAGTGGGCTCGTCCACCATCAAAAGACAAGAAAGTTCAGGCTTTAAATTTGGCCCAAAACAGCGGTTTTTTCGCGATTTTTTCTTATAGATCCTACTACTCGAGACCCAGAAAAGGGTTTAGAGGGGGGAAGACGACAAACATATTTGATCGCGACCACTGCCTTTAAATGCCCCAGGAAATCACGAAAAAGGCTATTCTAATAGTTTTGTGAAAAATATAAGGGAATTTTTGATGTGTTCGAGAAACATTTTCCAGATTTGGTTCAAAACTTGTCACTTGGGTTTTTATGGGTGCTAAGCGCGAATCTTGGGTCTATTTGTTGCTATTCTGAGTGCAACTGTAGGTCACGGTAAGGATAATGCCATTTAGCTGACGTAACCTAACTTAATCATCATTTTCATGTGAATGTCAGGTTTTCAACCCAGACATCCCCCACAGAGCAGTTCTGAGCCACATCTGAGATGTTCATCAAACCAGAGTATAATCATCGTAAATTACCGCAACATACCGAAATTGACAACCGGAAGACAGACTCGTGTTAAGCTCTCCAGATTATCGCTAGAGAGAAATTTTCTGCTAAATCCATCGCAGCATTCCGGAAATCGTTGAAAGTCACCTTTGAACGTCAATTCCCCCTCCCACCTGTTGGGAAGTTTTATACCGAAATCTTTGAAAAATCAAAAAATGGACCTCAGATTCGTAATCGGCACTGAAAGCAAAGATAGTTCTAGAAAAAACCCAAAACAAAGACTGGAAGATAATTTTGAGCCCAATCATTTTTTCTGAACCATTTAAAATCGCTTTTCGGGTACCCTTTTTCTCTGCGAACCATTTCTGGAATCCCTTGAGGCAT
Source organism: Aplectana chamaeleonis (assembly GCA_029168955.1). Taxonomy (NCBI): domain Eukaryota; kingdom Metazoa; phylum Nematoda; class Chromadorea; order Rhabditida; family Cosmocercidae; genus Aplectana; species Aplectana chamaeleonis. Next base: position 267,993 of record JAPDOI010000125.1, on the reverse strand, counting down.
TTAGGGGAATTCGAGCACGCAATGTTCATGTTCTGTCGTACACCTACAACTACCAAAAACAAGTCCAAGCGAGGCGAAGCCACGGCGGCGCACAAGCTGAGAATGAGCGAAACGGTGCAACTCATCTTCCGAAATCTTCGAGAACTAGGAACTACCTTATGTGCAAATTTCTAGAGTTCAAAGGACTTTAGTTGCACCGAAAACCAGTCATCAATTAAACCTGGGTCATCATCAATCGACATATGTATTATCGGCCAACTGTCGTCAGGTGTTTTTATAGTATTATTCAGACCCGCTTGTCCCATTATTGAGAGATCAATGAGAGAACACTTTTACGAGGAAGTCTGACTTTCACCCGAGTAGGAGGACCTCGAGTGCTCAAAAGAGATTCTCTATCGAATCTTCTTCCCTCAAGGAAAACGTCCTCTTGTTGTCACCTCAAAGTATATTTGCGGTGAACACGAAAATAGCGCACGAATGGGTGTGTGTGCGCCCCAGCGAAGTGAACACATTCGCGATAACTACGAAATTGGCACTTTGTTGGCGTGGAACATTCTTCCAAACGTGAAGGTTGGGCTCTTTGTCTAGGTAATAAGGATAGGCCTTGACAATAGTCTAATTTTGTTTGAGCTATTCTTCGCTCTTCCGCAACACTCTTGTTATACTAGCTACCAAGCAGTTAAAGGATTGGGGACCTGACGGGGACGGTACGAGTTCGCTCTCCAGCGGGAAGGATAGCGCGCTTTCTTAAGGGATGACACATTATTGTTCTCTAGAGAACGTTCTCTGCTCGTTTGCTTTCTTGGGAGAAGTTTCCGAGTTGTTATAAGTGGGAAGACATCCTCATTTGAGAATACGAATTCAGTGACGAATTCGGCCCGTGAGCTCAAGAAATATTATTTCTCTGTCCCATTCCGCAGCAACATGCATGAACGCCCACGGAAGAGGCTATGAAGCCGTCTGCGTCCTATGAGCGGAGCATCGACTCAGGGGCCACCTCGGAGCACATATCGTTCCCAGTGCGTAGGGGACGCAACTGCGCAATTAACAATAAATTTTCCTCCCCGCATTAATTCATTTGTTTCAATTGCTTATTGTTGATTACTACATTTTGGGAAAGATTCACTTAGCTTAGGCCTGGGAGGGTCGGGTCAAGCTTTGAGCCTCCTCTGAAAAAGCCATGAGCCTAGAAAATACAGTAGGCGGAATTACAATGGCTTCTGAGACTTTACTCGGAGTCGGCGTCTCACTAAAGATAAACAATATGGAAAACAAAACTGTATTCTGATTGATAAAAATGCAGACAGGCTCTACTTCACGGGATTTTGTGCATTTACATATGTACGTTACGCACTAAGCACGATACATACTCGGGGTTTGTTCCCGGCTATTGACGCTCAGCGCACAGGATGCTAAGTGGCTCAGTCGTAGTTGATACAGGATCGAGGTAAAATGCGCCCGTTGACCACAATATAGCCAACTGCTGCATATACGCAGTGGCCATATTTCCGCCACAAATGGAGGCAAAAGAACGAAGACGGTTTCCCCCTCGAAGGCAAATGGACACGGAAGCATACTTTTGTCGCCGAACTGTGACGGGAGGCTTTTGCCTAACTTGGGAGGGAGACGCGAGCAAAGTTTAAGTATGCGATACCGATAGATCCTTCTGAATGAACGGTAGTAATGATATTTTACTAAAGGTGCTTGAGGTGTCGCAATGAGGGTGAGGAGAATATCACACAAACCGTCTTTTCGCAGACTTTGCTGCCTGCGTCCTTCAGAAATTGGCTGCGAATCGCTTTTTTCTGTGACAAAACGTGGCAATTACTGGTACGACTCATTGAATTCAGTTGCCTTCACCACAACAACTGTTATGCGGACGCTAAACCGGCCCAATAGTTCGTTTTTTGTTTGATTCCCCTTGAAATAACGTTGTCGTGGTCACACCTTGACCTGACTATTCGGCTTTATCAAGTGCCTTCCGAGAACTGAAGGTTTATCCCCAAAATCTCCCCATTTCTCTAACAGATTTAGGAAGTCCCCATCGATTTGTTTCTCAGTGTTGGTTGGGATTCCCTCTGCTGTTCGGCTAACAAGCTGCTGTTGTCGAAGTTTCTTAGCATCGCCTCCGTCGGCAAATGATTGCTAAAGCTTACAGAGCCTTTTTTTTCACCTCCAAGAAGAAATTCTCTAGGGAGTGATCACTCGCTTGTCATCCATCAACCGATTAATTTGAGTTTGTTCTCTAGAGTTTCTTCATCCTTTTTTAACTGCTCTTTCTCTCTCTTCTCGTTTCTTCTACCCACATATTTTCGTTTCACGTTTCGATTTTTCGCCAATAATAGTGTCTGCAAACTTTCTATACAGTTTTCATCTTCTTCGGATTAGGATTTTCTGCTAACAAACAAACTAATCCAGCAATTTGTGGATTACAAACATCTATATGTGTCATTCATTTTCGGGTGTTTATACACTTCACTCGCGTTTCAGTTCCTAGCTTATTAAAACTAACATGTAACTCATTTTAAAATTGGCATTTGATAGGTTAGTGGTCAGAGTGTTGTGATAGCTGCTACGAGAAAGCGCTTTTCTCTCCGGGAGGTTTGAGCTGAACTTCTGCTTAATCCTTGTGTTATGTATGTACATATATATCTTCTGCTTCGGAGCCGAATGTACTCCTTTCCTTCGCGCGCTTGTGCGGAGCGAGGCTAGAGACAGCGAGAAAGTGTGGGGAGAGGGAGACACAGCATACGCGCGCAGACGCATGCGACAAACGGAAACAAATTCCACTCCTAAACAGAGGATATGTTTAAGCCTATAGTAAAACCTTGTCTAGCGAATGGACAAGGCGCGATCATTTGCCACGAGCTGTGCGGCGTTTGCATTACCACCGGTCAGCGGGGCTTCGATCGCAAGCCACGATGTATCACCGCTGCTCCGACCACTCACTGCACTAAATTCTGCGGAAAAGCTATACAATGCCCTTGCTAGGTCTCGTTAAACGGGTAGTATTTGGAAAAATTGGCGAAACAAACTTCCGATACGTGTAACGTTCTTGAACAGAAAGTTTTTAGGATTGTGAAAGCGAAATCGCATTCAGATTACTATCTGTTGACCTGTACTTTGGACCCAAGTTCAAGTTTTACAAACGTTCATCGAAAACGTCGCGCAAGGCAAAAGTTTGAATAATTATTAGGAAAGTAATAGTAACTAAATTTCTGGAAATGCATTTCATACGGATTGATCAAACCTGCCCGCAAATCATTTTTTTGCTAGTGTGTCGTCGCCACATCCTTTTTACTTGAAGTTGAAGTTTGGGGCATGCGTAAAGAGTTCTGCAGTTTGATCTTTGCCAACGGCCAAGGGGTCCCTTTCTGCCGAAACATCGTCATCAACAGTTTTATTTTGCGTTGATCGGCCGGTTTGCTGGTGGCGACATTCAAGTTACGTTGTTGAGCTAATTTTGGAGCCATATGATGGGTTCGCTCCAAATCTTGTGACAAGGTTTGGGGTTCTGCCGCGCTTTCTGAGCACCTCTTATGGCCTGTTCTCTTCGTAGAGCTTACTTTTTAATGTTAGAATGTACCAAATTTTTCAGCTTCAAATTGTTTTTAAAAGAAATGGTCACCGATATCCTAAGCAGTTTCGTATTCAGTGGTAGTACTCGCTGTGCGTAGTCGGCTTCAGTTCTCGTTCTTCCTTCTCGCATGTGGACCTAGGAAGGCGTTCTGATGAAGTCAATTCTTAAAAGAGATTGTCTTCTTGAAAACTGATCAACGCCACTCATATTAGAAGAATGCGAGAGCAAAATGTCGTAAATTAAATACCATCACCCCAATTCAACGGTACCCACTATTCCGTTACTTCTGACATTACACATTAGATGATAGAGGCAACAAACTGTGTGCTTGAATGTTGTCCAGAGCTCTTTATCGTTTTTGACTTACTGTTAGTCAATAATGGGTACGTCCTATCAGTTATGAGAAAGGTTGGTAACACGTGGCCTTCATTTTCCCGCTACTCGCACTTTTCTGTATCACTATCATAGAAGTGGTGCGGTTTTTAGAGTGATATCTTTATTTTCATAGTTGAATTTTTCGAAAAACAACCGCTTCGCATTTAGGATTGTGATAATACGACTGCGAGTAGAGTGGAAATGAATAGTATGTACAGGTCGACCGAAAGGCTATTGTTATACCTTACGACAGACATATCGCGGTCGCGGAACGTTGCGACGTTGCCGTTGTCTGGACCAACCGTCGCTGTGGCTTAGGGCCAAGTAAATCCACCCACGACACTGGAATGAACCCTCGGTCGCTGTCGCCGGCACCAAGTGCTCTGCACTACGACGAACAATCGCGACAGCGACCGATTACCGCACAGTTTTAAAATTTGGCTCGACAGGTACATGCAAGTGTTCTCGCGACCGCTTCGCTGTGTTGGCGTGGTCCCGACACGATTCGTAGTGGTTGACCGCACCTGTCGCGGTCGCAAGGTTTCAGTATAACAATGGCCAAAGTCAAAAACACCAATACGTCTTTTAATTTTGACCCCAGCACAACGCCAGGAAACGAAAAATGTGGCACGGAGGGAGCCAAGTTTGAACACTGATCGTTTTTGGGTCACGACTGCTCTTGTGTTCTTTTGATAGGAGGTTCGACCGCTTTAGTAAAAAGATGTTTCCGAGCAGACAACCACTGCTCAAAATCGATCCTATAGGGGCTTTGGATCAATTTTTGACGAAAAATCCGAATTTGGCCTACATAGCTGCGTTCTATTTCTCTGAACAGAGTTACAGGCGTTTATTAAAGGGTTACCATAGTTAATTACCATCATGCCAGGGTCAAGCGGTAAATGCCCCGTTGGACAACGGGAATGACGTAATTTTTTTTCTAGAAATTGGAAGTATGGGAGGGGGGAACATGAAAATTTTGGGCCGAAACTGGAAAACTTTTCCGAGGCTATCGCAACACTCCCAGTACTGTAGGTTAGTATTGATTTCAAAAGAAATTGAATAAAGATTAAAGAAAGCTCGATTTTTTTTTGAAAATTTTTAGTTCCAGAATAAAAACTCCCCTAGAGAGGACGTAAAATTTTCGACATTTTTTCTAACTTCGAGTCAAAATGAGGGGAGGGGACGTAACTTCAACGAGGTCCGGGACAACGTTCTGCCTGACCCTGCATTATGCCCACCGCAGCCGCACAGACATCGTACAGAAGGGTTATTTAGGGTGCTGAGCACGAGTATGAGGGCATTTTCTAGTTTTTAGGCTATATTGTTGGGTCACGGCATAATAAGTTCTTTAATTCACCGCAACCTATCGCTTATAACTCTATTCAAAGATGCTGAGCGCAGCTGGAAAGGTCAAATTTGATTTTTTTCGCTAAAATTTGATCCCGAAAGTTGTATTTCGTTCGAAATGGCCACTTTCTGCAAGTGGCCTTCCCTTGTAAGCTCGTATTGTGGATGTTGCTGAAATACACAACCAGCAGACTTTGTGAATATGTGCCCTCTTGCATCTGAGACTTCATGTCCGAATTATCTTACTCTAAAAAACACATGCACCCTTTTCTGTGTATGCGTGTCGGAAAGCCATGTTGCTTGCATTTTCTGCGTTTTCGTTCTGCTTTCGATCGTGAAATTGAATTCCCTCCGCTTCACGGCTTAAATTCTGTTTTGTCCGTGCAGTACACTCAGACTCATTGCCGTTCTGCCGCTTTCGCGTTCACATATGTGCATAGATACTTTACGTGTACTTCATCGCTCTGATCCAATTTTCGCTGATTCCCACGTTACGCGTATCTCAGTTTCCTTCCTGTTGATTCCTCGTTTAGAGCGATTTGGTCGCCCCAGTCGTCCAGATATGTGCTGATGCCACGAGAAAGCAGCGGAGACGAGGCGGCCACTACCAGGGAGAATTGGGGTCGAAAGTTGTCGAGGACAGTGTTCGCCAATTTGGTGCCATTCCGCAAAGTGGTGACGAACGAGGAAGCCAAGTCGCCGACGTCGCCTCACGCGACAAAGTCGCGACGTCGGGCGAGTGCCGCACCAGAAGTACTGCTGGCGACAACAGCCGCGGGTAGTCCGGAAATCAGCGCCGTACACAAGCAGAGACAACGACGTCGCAGCGCTGACCGGATATACGCACTCAAGAGCAATCAGGTACACCCCGAATGCGTTTCTCATTTTAGACCCTTCATTTCGCTCCGATGCACGCTGCATTTGTCTTAACCAGTTGCTATATATACGACTAACTATTTGTATTTCCGGTTGCGAGCAATACCGAAGGCGCGTTTTTTGGGAAACCTCTGTCTATTTGTGACCAAGTATGGGTACTTAGGTCCAATTAAGTATTTATCTGGTCACAACTGAGAATATTAACTTAGGGAAATTTGTTCAGCCTTACTTTAGATTTCTATCTGTCTGCCGGTGCGGCATAAGAAGCCTGCTCGTCGTATTTTTTGGCACAAGGCTCATATTTGTTGCATTTATTTGATGCATTTGACTAGTCAAATCGTTCATTCGGACCAGGGCTATACGTAATTAAGATTTACGATTCCCGAATTACGGGCGTTTTTGGCAATTTTTTTACGATTTACGATTTACGGAATTGTGGCCTAAAATCGTAACGATTCGTAAGAAATCGTAACAAACCGTGAAAATGCGCTTGAGGGCACAACTTAGGCTATTCTCGGCTCCGAGCAGCCTGGCAGTTCGGCTCGTTCTCGCAATCTGCGAGTCGGCTTCTGTTGCTGACCGGGCCCCTCCCGTTCACCCGAACAGCAACGATGGTGGCCAGAGATTGAAAAATGAACCGAACTGTCAGGCGGCTCCAATTCCTGTTCGGTGCAACTCGGGGTCTAGAGACCCCTGAGATTTAAAATTTGCTGTCTAGAGCATGGTTAAGTTTGACACTTTTTTGCAGTCCTAAAATTGTATTTATCTTTTTAATTTCAACTTTCGGTAAAGCCTTTCCCCCACTATCCCAGAGCTTAGTCAGCAGCAGTGGGGTCGATCATGGGACAGGGGCTCTCTACACATCGAGGGAGGAGTTGTCTCGCCTTTTGCGACTCTAATTCCACTCGGGACCACTTCGATTGCATTGAGTAGTGTGACGTGGCGAACTGCGTGAACGGGACAACTCCCCCTTCTGTGTGTAGAAAGCTCCTCTCCCGTCGGTCATGACGAAATATAATAGTACGGGGCTGGGCTCTACAGGCTGGCCTATGAAGCAAATAGATTGGAACTCAAAATACACTTCGTTGCAGAATTTTAAGGAAATTTCTGAAACAACCTCCACCACGCATCCGCCATCAGTGGTTCAAAAGTGACCAGTAGAAAAACTGGTATTTCGTGAATTCAAATCTGCTGAGGGATCGTCAAATTATCTTTCTCACCTGAAAACAGTATTAGACGAAGAGTTTTACGAGGTTCCCGAATTGAACGTTGATAGATTTCTGTCTCCAAAGACAATCAAGCTCTGAGAGGAAAAGTAATTTTCAAGCTCGGTTCGAAACATTTCAACAAAAAAGACGGCTGTAAAGTTGCGTACCTTTCCGAAAAGGTTATGAAATATTTTAAAATTTTAGAATCTGGCAATTCTAAATGCGAAAGAAAAGAATAGGTCAGGTAATTGTCTGTTTTCGAAACCCGCGAGTTCGAAGGGACCTTGACATTTTTGCATTTCGGAACCCTACACAATCTTCACCACTCTTCAACGGTTATCTCCACTCCAACAACCCTATATTTATGTGGATAAACGCTTGCAATTCTACTCAGAGTAACGCTTCACATATAAAGTGGGAGAATCGCCCCAGTGTCCCAAAACGAACGAATGTGGTGTGCCCACCCCGCCCACTTCCTTGGTGGCTGTTGAGGAAGTGGGCGGTGCGGGCATACCATTCTCAAGTTTTGAGGCCGGGTAGGTCTACTCATTGCTTATTTTTAAACCGTTTCTAGTACCCTGTGGTTGCAATGGGCCTCTGACCTTTCAATTGCCGGTAGAAACTCATCGGCGGTCCTTATCGTGAGTCATTTAGGTTTGAAATTTCGTTGAAAGGGGTGTGGCGTATGGATTCCTCGAAGAGCTGCGTCTTTTGACTTCTTTCTACATCCAGCTTATTTCAGGGGTTTGAGGTCTCGAAATTTTCCGACATTACACTGGTGGACCGTTTCATTAAATTTCGAAAAGTGAACCGTGGCCATTTCGCCCCCGTGTCATTGAAAAAAATGAATGCGAGGGATGAACTGTTTGCGCAGTGTCTGACATTCAAATAAAAGTTCATCAAACGTTTGGCCAATAGGGCAGATGCCTGCATTTAATACACTTTAAATTGCCATTGTGTCTGAATTTTCATGTGAACATGAAAGAAATTTAGGTCTGGTTTGCAGTGCTTACTGGAAGCTTCAAGAAAAGGCTATACTTTTCTTGGGTAGGCAGGGTACTTCGATAACCACCGAAATTTCGATGCAAGGTCATCCTCATCCCAACATCAGCTGTTTCCTTTTTGCGGGTCCCCTAGCACAAGCACAAAGTGCCTTTGCACCCCTAAAACTCTTGCTCGCGATAAAATCGTCGAAGAGTTTTCTATAGGTTCGGCGTCCTCTGCAACGATATATAGGCAGCGAAATACACGGCAATAGCAAAAATAGCAGGTAATTAAGTATGAACGTAGGCAACAGCTTATATGAGTCACATTCGCTAATTCTCAATAAACAAACTGGGATAGTGGATTGTTTTAATACCCCGTTCTGCGCTTTTCATGAGCCCAGATTTAGGATAGGAAAAATTTCTTCGCCGAGAGCTGTACTAACGCGTTTTGTTATCAAAAAGATTCTATCATTATCAAATCCAGACAGTGGCGAGGTTTGTTCCCTTCCTCACAAGGGACGACCCCCCGGGGAGGAGATGTACTGAAAAAAGTTCTTCTGAGAGTTGTGGGGGATGGATGGGGTAACAATAATCTATGCTGGGGTTTCCCGACGAACCTTCCGACATTCCAGAAAAATAGGAAAAAACAAATTGAAACTGCCTGTAACCTCCTAATCGGAGCAACTGGAGTGACTTCATATGCTCGGCACACATTTAGTTACAATAACATTGCCCTATATAAGGTTCGACGGTTTGATTCCGGCCTATTCATGAGGCATAAGCGTTTTCCAAGCTCACTGTGTATTCCATTCCTCTCATCACTTGATTAAAGTTGTCGTAGCCAGCGAGCAAGGATGGTCGAGAGGATGACCCTGGGGAATACAAAACCACGAAGGAGCGCTGGGTTGCGCGTTCGATTCCCGCGATGCATCTTCTGAAAAATTTATTTTGCATTTATTCGATTGTTCGTCCACGAGGTCTCTCTGTATCATTTTAAAGGCAGCAGACACGCTCAAAAACGTTGTTGAGGTAACTACGCTACTTGGGTCTTATGGCCCCTAGAAGAACGCTCACGCAGATGGAAGCGTCAAAAACGAGTGAAAATTACTAAATTTGAGTCGAAAATTTTCGTCAGCCACGCCCATGAGCTTTCAACCCCGCCCCTTCAATATACGAATACAGTCACTTCGGCTGGTTTTTGAACCTTCCAACGAGGTGAGCGTTCTAGTACAGGCTGTAGGAGTCTGTCGGCTTCGCTATCCCAACCGTTTTATCGTTAATATAGCTTTTTCAACCGCTCGGGAATAACTCGTCCAATTTCACCCCATAACAAAAACAACCGTTATCTTGTATTTGCATGCAGTTTTCGTCGGTTTTTTTTTTCGTTAGTTTCCCATACTAATAGCTTCTAACCTTCAATTTATGACATAAAATCGACACCATTTTTGAGCATGTCTGCTGCCTTTAACTAGCTTTTTTCCAATCTAATTGGATTTACAATTTCTATCGCGTGAATCCCTGTAGTATATGAGCCTTATTCAAAAAATTATGCTTCTCACCTTCTTGTGCTAGCATTTCGAATTCACTGAAAATTATTGTAATGTGAGCATGTTGTAACTTCGTATTCCTTTGCTCGAGTAAAGGAGAAGGCCTATTTCGAACGCATAAAAGTCGTTTGCAAATCATTGTAGAACGAAGCATTGCCATTGCAAGAAGCGAAGCGATGAACTCTTTCTTGAAAATTATCATCATGGCCGCAGTTTTCATTTTCAGAAGGCGACAATCGGTTGCCCAATTCATCTGCTAACCCTTCATTGAAAACAACTAAACTTGGCTCGGTCACGCAGAAGTTTCTTTTCGATCATCTGGAGTTCGAGGGTGCGTGAGTGAATAGGGCGAAAAAAAGGCGAAAAAAATTCCCCCATATTGATTCAAATAAAACAGATTGAGGTAGACGGGTGCTAGATATACTAGCCAGCCAATTTTTGCTTCTGAAAAGCCGGAAGCACAGCCATTGGGGACTGTTGAAGGGAATGCGCCCGCTAATTTTTCATTTTCTTCCAATTTTCGCTCTACCGGATGGTCCATAGGTAAAACCCAATATACGGTAATGTTACTCTATCCATCCCCCACAACTCTCAGAAAAACTTTTTTCATGGCGTCTCCTACCGCGGGGGTCGTCCCTTGTGAGTGGCATAAGGGGAAATGATAATGAGAACGTTTCGCCAGAGCTACAGCTGGGGTCGAACCCAAGGATGTGCGTAATTACGGCTCACGACTAACAAATTTAACGACTAACGGGCTTTTCGGGTGTTAAGACTAACGACTAACGAATTTTCGAATATTTTCGTAAGCAATCTCGAAATTCGTTAGAAAGTCAATAGCCCTTCGAATCGCGCTCCAACCCAAGGCTTACACCAGGATTGGTAAATATTGCCCTGTTGGTTGTTCTAGGTGAATGGTGCAAAATAACCATAGCCGTCAGTATTTATTATTTCTACTGATACTGCTTCGCAGTTCTGGAGCCCCTACATTAGAACCACAATCGAACGTTGCGCGAGGCTAGGCGCTATGCACTTTATGGTAGGCTCATTGAGCCGGTTCCGGCACTGACCGGCTCCAGTGAAAATTTTCGCAGTGGGCAGTACCAGAGGTGATAATACGGAGCGGTGCCTGCAGGCCACAACTGCACAATGACGGGAACTGCATTCGATGATTAGATTGTGAAGGGTGCTGTCCTTCGATTTTTAGTCATAAATTCGACATATGGGGTTCCAATAAAATGGTGCTGGGATCTCTTAGGAGTCAAAATTTTACTTGTGTGCTAATTTCTTCCGACCTTTCCCCATTATGGGAACAAGCTCTAAACCACGCAATCGCTCGGCGCGCGACGCTTAGCGAAGAACAATTAGTGCAAAGTCGGTGAAACTCTCCGTGTTGTCATCACCAGGTAGATCTCAAATAACATCATATAGCGCAGAATGGCAAATTTGGAACTGGAAAAAAAGCAAAGAGCTCAAGATTTTCTCGTTTTCCCATATTGTTTTTTTTTCACCGAAGAAAAACGACAAAATCGATAAGCGCACACTCTCGAGTATTAAGCTTTCATGCATATTTTTAATTATGTATATGTAGGTATGCAGTTTGAACTAGGTTCTCTAACAAGGAATGATGTGTCTTCGATGGCCATGAATGTTGTGGAGAACATACCTACATCTCTTCATGCGTTCCTTTCTTTCTGTTCATAAGGGCTTCTTTCTGCCTGTTTTGAAAGCCTCAATTTTTAACGACTAACGACTAACGAGGGTTTTGGCCGGTTTAACGACTAACGACTAACGAATTAAAAAATTTCTATTACGCACATCCCTGGCCGAACCCACTTCAACCTGGAATTGAGCATCCCCAGTGTCTGGGAAGGCCAGCTTTGCATGCTCTCTTCTTTTTACATACACACATACGCGAAAAGCTTAGAACAATTTTGTGCAGGCCATTGATTGATTGGGTCATTTCAAATGAGATTTTTTGAAAAAAAAAACCACAAAATGTGCGCCCCAATTTGCTGGAAACTGGGGCAACTGCCTCGTTCGAATTATTCGTTGCGTCATAAAAACCATATGCATATCATTAAGCGGATTCGGCTGGCGCCAGCATTCCCATCTGCTCTCGATATACAATTATGTGGATGAAAAGCCAGCTGAAAAGCCTTGCTTCGAGGCAAGAAATGACCTTTTCCGGTACGAAAATGTGGGCTATCATCGTTATCAAGAGTTCTCCTGCCCGCTTCCTACGCAGAAGAAATCAGGAATTTTTACATTGATATGTTTGGTGATTAGGAAGCCTTGGTAGATCTTTTCCAGTCGTTGATATTGCGCTTGTACCTAAATGAAACGTAGCCAAAGTAATGTTTTTTTTCTTTCGTTCCAAGGTGCAAGGCGTTTTTTCCCAGTTAGCGAGAAAACGCCAGACATTGATACGGAGGCAGTATGGGAGTTTATTCATAGTCATTTCTGCTTCGCTGTGAAACCGAATTCTTTATCTGAGACGAATTTCCTCGTTGACACTGTTTTCTCACTACGCTAACAATACAAGTGAAATCTGATCCGCTTCGAGAAACTAGATTGTGTTTGAGAACCACCCATTCTTGCAGCTGCATACGGGAATCAGATGTTTGAAACATTGAATCTTTCTAAAAAATTTTCTATTTTCTTCATAAATTTTGAGTTGAAGTTTTTGAAATGCTCTACAGGTGCAGGAGTTCGTCATTGAATCCATTCATGTGGGGCATGGATTGGAAAATCCAGTCGAGATCTATAGACAGAAGCGAGAGCTTGGTTTCTTTGCTTCTTTGCTTCGTTGCATTGCAGTCAGAGATGTGCGGATGTATCCACTTACAGTTGACCGCAATGTTAAAAGGACATGGTGCGGTTGCGGACTCGCACTAGATTACGGTAGAATCTGGCACTTTGCCAGATTTCGTCATCGATCGGCGCCAACCGTCGTCTCTCTGCTCACGAGAATATCAGCTGTGGCGCCGATCGATGACGAAATTTGGCAAAGTGCCGGATTCTACCGTAGTTTTTAGTGCGAGTCCGCAACCGCACCATGTCCTTTTAACAATGCGGTCAACTATACCGTCTTCTGGTCTTTTCCACAAATCCGTTTTCTGTTTGTTATTTTCTGGGAAAAATCGAAGCATTCGAAGCTGATGACCATATACTCATGTACCATGCCATAAAAGTCATAAAATATTCAAAATCATCGAAATTCAGTCGTTTTTGTTCAACTGGAAATTCAGAAATGGTGGTGAGGCTTTACATTGTCTGTATGGAAATCATTTGCTCTACGAGGTTTTGTTTCAAAAATTTATTTTTATCGTTTCAGGATAGGTAAAGTGTTTAAATGACCTGAAAAAAAACTTTGAGGCAGTGGTCTCTATCGAATACGGTTGTCTTCTTTTACAGGACCTATGAGAAAAAGTCGCAAAAAAAACGCTAATTTGGGTCAAATTTGAAGCCTGAACTTTCTTGTCTTTTAATGGTGGACGAGCCTCATCCACATCATCGGCATCGATGATCTCTAATATCAAGAACATCAGCTGGCTTGAAATTGGAATTCAATCAATGAACAATAACCATCGGACTGACCTGCTCGAATATTTATGTACTCATCCAGTCAAAAACTGACTGGAGTGCTTGTTTTCATTTTTTAACTGTTTTTATTAGGTAAATTTTCATTTATTTTTTGATCTAAATGTCGATGATTTTTGACTGCTCGACATGAGACTACGGTCTTTTTGAGAGGCGTTGTGCACGTGTGCACGTACTGGCATTTTTTAGACCCTAGGAAACTCTGATTCTAGCCCGTTTTTCACCTCGTTACCTTCACAGTTTTTCAGCTGTTTTTGGTCTAAGTTAGTTTTTGTAGGTTTTTCGATAACGTTTTCATCGTGACCACTGCCTTTAACCTGTCGAAATTTTGATAACATCGACAGATTGGCCTCAATTTAGCGTTCAGGACCTTGAACAATCCCCAAAAGATATTTTGAGCCAAATTTGAAATTTTTTCTCTGAACACTCTAAAAAGTGATTGATCCCTAGTAAATGTCCTGACGCAAGTGAGGAAATATCTCGGTAAGTTGACTTGGAGACCTCTTTAGCGGCTAGAAGCCTTATTCAGGAAACACTCACAAAAGTACACCTGATCGGAATACATTTCGTTACAAACGGCCGAGTCTTCTAATAATATGTACTAGCCTAGAGAGAGGAATGAGTTCGTGAAGTTCTATGTTTGCTGTGAGAAAAAATTTACTAATCTTCTCTTTACGTTTTTTTTTTGCTTTCTGCTACTAAATTTTGATTATATATACTGTGTTCTGATTTGTTCTGGACCTGTATTAGATCTTTTAAAGTTTTTTTTGTAGACAGTTCATTGTAGATTATTCATCGTCCGAACGGAAAAAAATTCGGAGTCTGCTTCATGTGTATTTGCGCTCTCTAAAAGCTCAGTGCTATGCACTATCCAGTGAGTCCCTGGAAGTGCAGTTGTCGCACTCCTTCCCGTCTCCCAGCAGACGATAATTTTTTCTCTTCGTTTGACTTCATGACTAAGTACGCCTATTTCCCCTTGTGAAGAGCCGGAGGTGGGTGGTGTGCCGAAAGGTACACATAGAGAACTGAGTCAGCCCCCGGTCCCATTTCCATCGATTGCGAACCCAGTCAGTCAGTCAGTTAATCAGTCAGAGCCAGCTTATACTGAAACGACAGCCGTCTGTGGTTACCTCGCGGCAAGAGTTCGGTTTCACACCCAAATGTCCCGATCAATGACGCAACTTTTTACACTCTAGCCCGGCCCGGACCGCCGCCCAATCGCCGTCAATTGGACATCATGCGTATCCGACTCGGCCAGAGAATTCTTTTCCATTCTCATTCACTCCCTCTTCTCTACTTCCAATTTTGACATCAAAATATGTATGAATCACCTTTCTCTGAACAGAGAAAAATGAAGTGTCATCGATCAATTTTGAAATTGAGAAGTTCCGACGAATTCGCATGACGAACATATTTTTCAATTTCGACTACCCAAGTATATTTGGATTCTTGATTTTTACGTGGCTATCATTTCATTCCTTACTTTCCTTCAGAAGATTTTTAGTGACCGATCTCATTCCGGGTAAGTATTGTGAAAAACGAGGCGGTATAAGACATTCCCTCAGTTTTTTCAAAGATTGTGTTTGCTCAGCGTCGCAGGGTCTCACGATTTCGCGAAAAGCTCTACTGCTCATGTTGCTCCAGTACGGGGAATCCTCGAAAAAAAAACTAGCTCATGGCCAGGTTCTCATGAAAACTCGGCATCCAACCAATAAAAAGGTGCGTTTCATAGCATTAAAATGAGAGGTGCAAGCTAATGATTCTATGTTCACAAATTCTTCAGTGTAACTTAACATTTTAAAAAACCACTCCGTAGCCAAACATTTGCAAGTGGAAGCCATTTGTCCATCAAGAGGGCTCGCATAAAAAGGATAAGGAGGGGGAGGGGGGTTGAGTCAATTAGTTCCGAATCGATGATTTCAGAAGAATAAGGTTCCATTCATTAGAAGACATCCAAATTCACCCGGATATCCGATCCAGTCCCATAAAGTATGGTGAAAGTCCTAATGAATTGGATAGAGCGGCGAAACACCCTCTATTTCAAAGCGAAATTCATGTGGACATATCGCGTGCGTTTGCCCTTGCGTGCTGCTTCTCTTCCTCACACATACTTGTTGTCTCTCCTCTCGCTCCGTACACGCACTCACAGGTACAAAATATGTTTGACTCTGAAATAGATGGCATGTAGATAATCGGATGTGGGACTAATTCGTAAATACCTTTTTTCGGTGAATTGGGTATTGAATCATTCGGCTTTGGTGTTTTTTCGAAGGATCGGATCACAATTCATCAAAGTTTCGAATCGCTCCGATTGATGAAGGACTATTATTGATCCGGATCCTATGTTTACCGGATGCCCTTGAGTGGTTAAAGAACATCTCCATCTCTAAAGATCCCGCATGGTATGGTTTGCGTATCTCATTTAGTCTCACACATGAACCAGGCGCCTGGCCCTGCGGTGTTGGCGGCATCACCTGCGAACGGGGTTTCGATGGCGCGTGGCAATGCCAAATAGGTAGGGACGATTATAAGTTCTAGTGAATAGCAGAGTGACACCGCGTTGAACAAGGCTTTCCAGCAGGTTCACCCTAGACTGTGTTTTTTCACTCTTTGATGTCACGGTTCAAAGCGGTTATCGGTAGTGAAAATCTGAGAAAGGTTAGGTTCATCACCGTAGGCGTGGCACTCGACGGCTTGTTGTTCAAACTTATAGCTGAGTTTTATTTAGTACAGTCACTCTCTACATATGTTTTTGACACCTACACCCTATCAAGCACCCTAATCCATGTGAGGTACCGCTAAATCCCTGCGCTCTGGTACTTTGTTTTCTTGTGCAAACTCTTTTTTCCTTCCATCTTTTGGTTTTGAAAGAACTTCTCACGTTACATAGCTCACAACTTTTTTTCAGCAAAGTATTCTCTAAAGTCTATCCGAATGAGACGGTCCGCCCACGCGGTTTGCGAGCGTAATGATCGGACTTCGCGAAGACATTTTCCGAGCCTGTGAATCGATTAGTTGGAATCTCGGACAAATTGTGAATAATATCCCAGTGCACTATTCTGGTTTTCCCCTGAGCAGATTTGAAGGAAACATCCTCTTCCAACAATGTTTTGCTTTCCACTCCCCGTTTTTCGCTGCTTCGCTGAAAAAAAAAATCAGCTGACTTTGTTCCGAAGTGGGTTTTGATCTCTTAGCCAGCGGATTCGGTGCTGGCTTCTGCTTGTCGCTGCTGCTGTAATGCCATCGGCAGAATGCTCCTCTGCTTCTCATTCCCTTATCTCAATGTGTACCTCCCCACCTCTCTCGAGATAGCGATCGGGATCACCTCTCCTCTTCGGCGGCATTATCACCGCCAGCCGCGGTTGTCGAATGTGAATTATCACCTACTGATGGACGCTAGTCGTCAACAGATCCATTCTTGCCCCTTGATATATACTGCGAATCACCTGCAAATACACATGCATTAATTTGCTGCAACGCTTCCTCGAATTTTCGGAATGGCAAGCATGGCTTTTCCTCTAAGTTTTGTCAGGTCTCCTTCTTGGACTTTCACTAGGACTCGCTTGTAACTTCTCCGGAGATTTTACAAAATTGTGTTCTGGTAGTTGTAGTTGTACGACGGAACATTAATAAGCCGTGCTTAAAATTTTCTAAGTGCCTTTGAAAATTCCAGAAAATGGCGTTTTCATAGTTTCGCAAAAAGATAAAGGTTGAAAAATTAATTCCAAGCTTGGTCAGCAAAACTTTTCCGAATTCGGCTCAAAACTGTCTTTTAGGTGTTGTTTTGATGACTGATTGCAAAGTTGTGGTCCATACGGCTGATCTGGACCAACACTTTTCACGGTTGGGTGTTGCTGGACAAACAGGACTTTTTACGACTTCCTGAATGCTGCAATAATAGAATTGCCTTAGAACTCATCCATAGGTCATATTTGGACTCCTTAACACATAACGGAGGTCTTTTTATTGATTTTCAATAGGTTACGGTAGGTTGTGTTGGGTATACGGTAGTTCAGTCCGCGAACACCCAGACGTTAACCCAAAACTGTCGAGAAACTTTGACTGACAGATTTGGTTTGAGGCCTCCCACAGGTGTGCACTTCCTGGGCGAAACACGCCTTTACCTGAATTCCGGATTGCTACCTCAGATTTACCTCCAAAATTCCCCTTTTCATGTTATTTGGCGAAGTGAAATGAATCTGGAGTCTTTGTATCAATTTTCGTTCGATTACTGTTTGTATACAGTCGAAGTCACGGATTTGGTTGAAGCTACCCTTAGGGGGTTATTTGATGCCCCGATAACGAATCTGAGGTTCATTTGGGTCACGCCAGCTTAATCTCATCATATTCATCGTATCGTATAGTAATCCTGGAAATAGCGACAGCCGAACCCCATAACACCCGAAATATACACCCGGTTCAAAACCCGAAATAACCCCAGTAAAAAGTTGTGAACCAAATCCAGAAATTTTTACTGAAAGCCCTGAGAATCTCTTAATCTAAGATTCACTTCTATCAAGGAGGAAGATAACCTTTTCGCGAGACTATAAAATGCCTTTTTATAATACCCTAAGACACGCCGGAAATTCTGCGCACGGATTACACTATGTAACACGATTTTTGTTCCTGGGTTCTAAGTGTTATATTTCAATTGTTTATGTCCAAAGTATGTGAAAAAATGACTTCATCGAGAACAAACTTTGCTTACACTACAACAGCACGAAGAAAACCCGGTTTTTGTGCAAATAGAAAGATTTTCATTCATTTCCGGCATTATGAGCAGGTAAAAACAGAAAATGCACAAGGAATAGACAAACGCAGTTGGAAAGCACACAACAAGGTTCAGAAATGCGTAGATTTTCTAGATTTACGATTGTACTGTGAATCACTCTCTCGAAGTTGCACCCAAATGTAGTCCCTCATCATGTTCCGTTATACTTGTCCTAGCTAACGACTCTGTCTGAGGCTAAGGTGAGGGCTGGTATATTCGTCGGACCACAGATCAAGAGGATCATAAAAATTGAGGATTTCGCTAAGATGTTGAACAGGATGGAGAGCACGGTTTGGAGCAGTTTCGTTACAGTTGTTCACGGCTTCCCAGGTGATCCCAAAGCTGAAAGCTATGTTGAATTGGTGCACTCTTATCAAGAATTACCCCAAAATGGGATGCAGATCGTCTCTGGAAGTCCATATCATTGATTCGCATCTTGACAAATTAAACAAGCAAGGCGAGCCCTTTCATCAAGACATGTTGGACTTTGAACGTCGCTACCAAGGATAGTATAACGCAACCGCGAGGGGGGACTACATTTGGGTGCAACTTCGACAGAATGATTCACAGTATAGTCGTAAATTTAGAAAATCTACACATTTCTGAACCTTTTTGAGTGGTTTCCGACTGTGTTTGTCTATTCCTTGTGCATTTTTTATTTTTACTTGATCATAGCGCCGAAAATGAATGAAAATCTTTCTAATTTCACAAAAAAATTGAGCTTTCTTCGTTCTGTCGTCGTGTAAGCAAAGTTTGTGGCAAATGAAGTCATTTTTCACATACATTAGACATAACCAATTGAAATACAACAATTGGAAGCCAGGAACAAAAATACTCTTACGTAAATATGCGATTTTCTAAATTTCATTGTCATAGCCACAAAAGCGAAGTTTTCCTGGAATAACAGCGATTTCCCGTTTGTTCTAGTCCTAGCGGATTGGGAAAACACTATTTCAACCCAGGAACAAAAAAAAGTTAAAATTTCTTACATAGTGATATTTATGTTTGTCGTGTACCTACAACTCTTAGAACACAGATTCGCAAATTTTTAGGGAAGTGAAGTAGTACGGGAAAGCCTCAGTATGTAGTTCCTTTCCTTGGAGCATTTAAAAGTTGCCGACATCATCAGTAATCGAAAATGTTGTTGCCCATAGACTTCCTCAGAAATTTATCGCCTCAACCCCACCTCGCGAACGCTTCAAACTTCTCGCCAAACATGGAGGAAGTGTTTGCAGAGCTCGCTCTCTGATGGACGCACCACCCCAAACCCAGTTACTAATAGATCGAAGTTCCCCACGCTGAAACCTGAGCAGAGCCACGCGAATTCCTCTCATGAGTCATAGCCGCAAAACTGTCACCACCGTGGAGTCAATTTCGACCATCGATTTTCATAAGATATTATTCTCATTCCTGTTTTCCTCTCACATGACTCCTCATCTTTGTGGTTTTGGTGTTAACCAAAACGTTTGTTCGTCACCCTAATTCTTTCCAGTTTTTTTATTCGTTGACATTCCTCCGTCCTAACTAGAAATATTAGGTTACATTCCGGCAAGATCGTTCTATTTTGCTGTTTCCTATGTTGCTGAAATTAGGTCAGAATGAAGTTGGAAATCTTCCAAGTAGGATTTTGATGATTGTTATCAAATATTTTGCAGTGAGCAGCTATGTGCTCCGGATCTTTCACGTCACCTTAGGGCCTAGTTACACTTTGGCCACGTCTGAAGTTTGTTATTTATTTATTTAAGCCAATACAAAAATTATCAATGCCTATAACCAATAAACCAGGAAGCAATGATTGGCCATGTAGTAGCGAAAAAAAGAGTTGTGAAACTAGCGAAATTCCCTATAAGAACCGTGATTTGATAGAAAATGTCTCGATCATTAAAAAAAACTTCGTAATGTTGGAACTGTGGCTTCACTACAATACCGAGCAAATTTTTTGGAAAGAAAGCGTATTGCGGCGTTTTTTGCGCTCACAAAGCGCCGCAACGCCATAACTTGCTTCAAAGTGGTGCAATCTCAATTCTGAAGTCATTTCTGGATTGCTTCCATTTAGTCCTATACGATAGTGTTCCAAAAGGATAGATTCAACTCCGAAAGTGTATTGAAGTTTGCATATTTGCACCTCTAAACCCCTCATAATGAACTGATCAGACGGTCATGATAGCAGAAATCTGTCATTTTTTGACCTGTGGTCGATGTGAATTTTAGAAGGAAATACACATTTTTCAACAAAATGCTAGGGTTAAATGAGCTTTCAACACATACCATCACATTCTCCTTACTGAGAGGAACACGAAAACTATCTGAAAACTCATTTAGTCAACTTTGAAGTGAGTTATGGCGGTGCGGCGCTTTGTGAACTCAAAAAACGCCGCAAAACGCCGTTTTTGCAAAAAATATGCTCGGTACTGTAGTGCTGCAGACCTACATATTTGACCGCCTTGTAGTTCTACTACCCCCAGAGCACGCAACTGGACAACCATATCCGGTTCGACATTGAACATTAGTGCATCTGCCACGGAGGTCAGCGGCCACAAATCGCCGAAGTATAGAAGTTTAACCAGATGTCGACACGTCTCAGGCCCCAAATGGTCCCAAACTTGAATTCCTAACTCGCACCACGCCCTGTCTTCTCAAAAGACACCAATTAGAGTAAACGACAAAAAGTCGTTTTGACTAGAACAACCGTTGATAACATTATTATAATCTAGCTCACCATTTTTGGCTTAAAAGCTGCGTTCGGGCACGATTTCAACTTTGAGGTGTTTCCCTAAATCAGAGCTCAGGCCAGAGGTAATCCCAGGAAACAAGCGAAATTTGCACGAAAACGGTCTTCTTCCAGTTATTTGAGCCATTTCATTTGAATACTGATCCGCGGAAGTGTACCGGTTTTCCACTTTTTTAATCAACCATTCTCCGCATTTCGCTCGCTGTGCGAATCTTCTCCCAGCAGCGCCATGAATGCCGCCAATGCGGTGACTCCTCCGCGTGGCGGCGAGACGACTTCCCACTAGAGTATATCAAACGAATAAAAATTGCCAATATTCCAACAAACGATTAATTCGACTAATTGAATTTTCGAATAGTTGATTAAACGAATTATTCGAATAACAGACCTTTTCGGATAGTCGAATGACAGATTTATTCGAATAATTGACTATTTCGAATAGTCAAATAAGCTAATTATTTGACTAATTGGTTTTTACG
The DNA here is from genome assembly GCA_029168955.1 of Aplectana chamaeleonis. NCBI lineage: Eukaryota > Metazoa > Nematoda > Chromadorea > Rhabditida > Cosmocercidae > Aplectana > Aplectana chamaeleonis. The sequence continues at coordinate 246,493 of JAPDOI010000125.1, read as the reverse complement.
AATAGTCGATTGAACGACGTATTCGAAACGGCCTTTACAAATTTTCGAATTATTTGGAATAGGAATAATTCGGAATAATTCGAATTTTCGCTCGACGTTCGCATTGTCCACAAATTCACAAATGTTTCACGAAACAGTTTTGAGAATACCCTGGCTGTACGCTGAAAAACTTAGTATCACTTCCAGCCATCTTCCATCCGTCCATGTGATTGGTCTCATATTGTAAACCAAATTTTTCAGACGAGCGGAAGTTTGTCAAATACGAATGTAACGAGATTCTCCAGGGATGGTGTGAGTACTAAATTTCAGGACTTTCGGTGTATTTCTGGCACTTCCTTACCATTGTATCATCTGAACTCAGCCCGAAGTGCAATCCTTCGGTTTAGCCAGTAATGTTGGCATGGAAAATCATCCTGAGCAACTTTTTCAATTGGGAGAAAAGGACTCAATGTGCGTGAAGTTTTCAAACTGCCGAGTTTTTTATGGGAACTCCATCATTCTGACGTAAATGGAATGCATACGTGCTTCAGTTTAGAACACTGAATTTGGCATTTTGGAGTGTTTCGTCTATTCGTGCGTCAATAATTCTCAGTTTTTACCCCGTTTCGAAAGAAATGCTTGCGAAATTCATCATTCTGCAGCAAAATTCTGGAATTGCTTCGTGATATTAACTTCGTTTCACACACATACTGCCCACGCATATTCGTGCACGTGTTTTCATCGAAACAAACTGAAGTCAATTTTCGAAATGGAAGGACACATTACCATATGTGGTTTGAGTACGCACGATAGTTCGCCTCATAGCTTGGATAAACCCGCCCACTAATCTAAAGCCAATGAAAAGTTGCCAATGTATTATCCTAATTTGAAGAGTCGTTTAGGGGAATCGTACCTTCTCAATTGCCTTTTTGTACTTTTTTCTCTGATTCTGCGATCAATTTACATATAATGCATGAAATGAGAGAGACTGCTCACCTTATATGTATGTACATTTATTGTATGGTTCCACTTTTCCACAATAAATAACAATGCGAGAAAATAGCAACGCAAGAATGCATGAAAAATCCATTTCATCTGCTCGACAGGTTTGCAGACGTTTTTACTCCCTGACCTTCAATGTGTTAACTGTGTCTGTTGTCCCCATTAGCAAATTAGGCCATTCACCTCTTATTTCAAGTCATGCGTGATATCTAACAACAGCTGGTCCTTTATTGAGGAGAGTAGCGAGTCATCTGCCACGAGTGATATAGCCATGTAATTGCCATGTCATAGAGAAAATTGTACATATGTGGGGATTCCTTGAGAAGTGAAAGCCTAGATAAAGGTACAAAAAAGCCGAATAAGATGGATATGGGCTTCGGTTGAAAAAAATTAATGCAAAAAATGCTCGCTAAGACGTATACTGGAAATATGCTCTCCATATTGGAGTGGAGCTGAAGAGAGCTGAAATGAGGTAGAAGTTATGAAAAAAGCGCCAGTAGTATGCATTAAAAGCTGTATTCTCACCCCGTCTCTTTACCCTCAGAGGAACTGTTTGCTGTGAAAATAAAATATTTTTATGAACCCGTCCTTTAAAAATCTTTACTCACTGATGCTCCGTTCTTTTCTTTGGACCCTAACTAATACTGTTTTGCATGATATATCTTTCATTCTCGAATGACCCCATTATTTACCAGTCACAACTATCAAGAACTCGTTCATCTTACCGGACAACTAGTCCAGGTCAGATGAATTATCTCACTAAAACAAGAAAATTTAGCGTGTTTTCTCACCTTTTCTTCTTGAATTGAGTAACACATGAAGCCCAACCCATTGTTTTGAGTTGCAAACGTGAGAATGAAAATCATCATGAACACCGTCATCTCAGAACTCTCTGGGAAAGCTTTCCACTGCTTTAGAGTATCTAGGTTGATTGCTTCAACCTAGTTTCATTGGAAGCGCAGCAACCTTTCCTCGAACGTACAATAAGCTTACTGCAGTGCTGCACCCATCCTACGTCAAGGCTTCGCAAAGGATACTGCAAAGCAGCACTGAGCTTACTTGAAACGTGCATCAACCTTACCTCAAGGCTGCATTCATCCTACTTCAAGGCTGCGCAAAGGATACATTGAATCCGCACTAAGCTTACTTCAAAGCTGCATTGGCTCTACTTCAAGGCTGCGCTTACCTAATTCAGCAGTGCTTCGAAGGCAGCATACACGCGAACAAACACTGTCGAATTAACAACATAAATAGTTGCACACCCCTTCCATGTAGTCAGCAGAGATTGAAGCACCAAGCACTATTTAGGATGACAATATTTAGGAGGCAATTCCGTCTCATGAGCCTGTATTTTCTCACTCCTAAGAAGAAGTGAAGTTTGAGAAATCATGCGATAATTTGGAGGGATAGTACTGTAAAATGGGACTCTACGAGTGAAACAGTTTGTGAAACAGGAGCACAGCATGCCGTCTGCCTACCTGAGAGATCCTCTATATCAAAAGACAGTGGAAGTAGAGCGGCAATCTTGAAAGCGGATAATAATTATTCGGTATGTAGACATACTGGTGTAAATCAAGCTGCTACTCTTTTAGACTTTGATTTGACCTTGTTATAGCTTAAATTTAGTGAATGTTTTCTCAAGTTTCATCACATTTCGTTATGTTACTCGAATAGGGGGGGGGGCAATGTTGGAACGTTTCTGCCTGCATCAAACCAATTTTGCTTAGAGGAGCCCTTTTTTGATAGAATCCTTCTTCTGTAAATGTGATCTCGCTGGGGTCAAACTTCGGCTCGACGACTGCGACAACGAAAGGTGAAAAAGAGCTTCGTGTACCGACGATTTCGGTTCTCCAGGCTGGCATGGCTCGTCGGCCTGCTTCAGATCTCTTCGAAAATTTCCCTTGCTAGAATGACATAAAGGCCGCGTTCACGATGATTTTCGTTCCCGAGTTTCCTTCTCAAAACAATGCGTTAGCCACCGATTGTTACCAAAATTACGATGAAACGGCGGAAAACGCACTAAAACGCCTTATTTCAGTGGTACACTTTCCTGGTCCGGACTAGCTGTCCGGTCGTATAAACATGTTTCTGGTGGTCGTCACTGGTGAAAAACGAGGTTTATCGAAAATGGAAGAATATTTTAGGCAAAACAGTAATAGTTTGGGTCCGAAAGAAAAGACGGAGCAAACGAGAATAAAGAATTTCGAAGGACGGGTCCGCAAAAGATTGAGGTGCGGGCGAATAAGAATGGGGGTCCATGCGGTCGGCGTGCTTGGCAGGCGGCCGTCGCGTTCGCCGCTCTCGGACGAGCATGCGAAATGTCCCCACCGCCATCGACTACGAACGGGGCCGGCACCGACTGGCAGCAAGCACTGCGCCGATCAATCAGCTCTGCAGATGGTGGGAGAGGGGACGGACGTCGTTGAAATCCAACACTCGTCCAAGGGCGGCACATGCGACGGCCGCCTGCCAAGAATGTCGGCCGCGTGGGCCGCCATTCTCATTCGGGCACACTTTACATTCTTACAACAAACAGTTCCAGTGAGAGTGAAGAGGCGGGATGAGAGAGCAGCTTTTCGGGGATTTCTGGCGCGGTTTTCTCAGTTTTTGCATTATTTCAGCTCTATCCGAGTGCCAAGCAATTGATCTAGCAAATAATCTTGGAATTGAAGATTATCGTAACACTGTCTTGAAGGGCAGTGTTCACGACGATTTCAGTTGCCGAGCTTCTCAGTTGAAAGAATGTGCTGCCCATCATGAATTGCTAAAATCACGAAGAAAGTGCAGACACGACCGACACGCCTCATTCCAGTGGCATCATGCTCTGATTAAGACTAGTTTTCCAGTAGAACAAAGGGATTTTGACCGACGAATAATGGGTGAACCAAAAATGAATGTTTATGTCGTTAATCCCTGGAAGGGGAAGCAGCGACGGCCAGTATGATAGATCTATCACGAAGTCGAGCAGTTTTTTTCAAGAGAACAAGATGTTAGAAATGGATTAACAACTCCCAAGATAGCGAAATAATAGCGGCATCGCGGTTTCCTAGAGATGAGATACAAACCATATTATACAAAACAGTACTGACGGCCGGTGGCTGAAAGTTTTTATTGTTCCCACGAACAGTTCCTCTAAAAGTAATGGGGCTGAATGAGAGAACCGGAATTTAAATTTTTCATCATTCTAAATCTACCTTATGATCGATTTGTTATATAAAATCTAAAACTATCGTGAACACAACCTTTGAATCGAGGATTTAAAGGCAGCGAAGGCGGAGAAAAAGGAGGAGAAAAGGAAGGAGAATGATGAACAACTTCATGGCCGGATGCTTGCACTCCTTCCTGTGAGTGGTAGCAGAGACACGTTAGACCCTTCGAAAGTCGATACGTAGGATTCTTGTTCACGCCGTTATCGCAAGCTTACCGCGTCTATAGTCCCCTTTGTTTGTTTTGCGCGACTAGTCGGTATTCGGTTAGGCTTCCGACACCTAACCAACTCCAAGGTAAAGCTCAGTGCGAGCTTAGAAAACGACGCATTAACCATACATGGGCGGTGCATGCTCACGACGGGTTGTATACTCGCAGGAAGCTTAAACCCGTAAAAGTTCGGTGAATTAGACGGGCGAACCCAATTTTTCGGCCCGATTAGACGCAGTAAGGTTTCCCAGAAAGTTCTGAGATGGGTTCGCAGTTGCGGACCACCTCTGTTGCAACATGCAGTGCTATCAAAATCGTTCTGGAACCACTGATTTGGGCTGCTGCGGGCGGAATTCCGTTTCGATAAGGACGGTGCATGCATATACAGGCCATAAAACGGCCAATGTCTCACCGTCGACTGCGTACCACGCGCTGCGCGACCGCACGTGCGTCGGAAGCAGACGAATTTCGGCCGCCGCGCGACGAGTTTCGGACCGCCGCGCGGAGGCTGTGAAACGCGTCGCGCGGCGGCCAAAACTCGTCGCGCGGCGGCGCCAAAACCCGTCTGCTTCCGACGCGCGTGCGGTCGCGCAGCGCGTGGTACGCAGTCGACGGTGAGACATTGGCCGTTTTATGGCCTGTATAAGGCTCTGAATTTGTTCTCATTGCGAGGCTTCATCGTGGTTCCCTATTTATGCCCTTTGTGAGATCCGCTGGACACTTTCCAAGTGAAATCGAATATTTTCTTTTTGCAGGATACCCTGTTTTGAGAAGTAACACTGTGCAATCTTCGTACAAACATACGTAATATTGTATAGTGTGTGCACATATAGTCGACGCAGATTTGTTCGTCGGCTCAGTGTTTTCTCCTGTAATCTGCGTCTCCATGAGTGTATGCCCGCGGTGAGTAGTCTGTCTGTCCTTTCACAACCGGCCTCTCTACGTATGTATTCCCTTCATCAACCACACTGAGCTGATGACCGATTCTGAGTCGAACGTTCATTCGTAAATATTAGATACTAGTTACTCTTGATATTTCTGTGCAAACTCATCAAAATTATGAGAAAAAATATATTCACTCATGAATCAGTGCCGAAATTTATCCCAACGGTTCATTTTGCATAGGAAAGACCCCATTATTGTTTTGAAAAAAGCTTGATTTATCAAGAGAAATGTCATGTTTAACTTGTAAGAAAAAAATAGAAAAGGCAGATTTCCGTGAGTAAAAAAATGCGTAAATGCTCTTGAAGTCGACTGGAAAAAAATCTCAAGTTATACGCTGAAAACATCAAGGGTGCCAGCTCCAGGATCTAAAGTTTGAAAAAAAACGAGCTCTTGCGGTACCAAAAAAGAGGTTTCGAATAGGAATGCAAAATCTGACTCTGTGAGTTTGCAATAAAGAGTTAAAGTCTCCGAATCAGACTATCCGCCACGCGGTCGGCGTGCGTGCCGCGCGGCCGTCGCGAAGACATTTTTCGGGTGAACCCTCCCACGGCCGCAAACGGCTGACTGGGATATTATTCACTGTTCGTCTATTATTCTTGCTCATTGATTCATATGTTAGTCTGGAAAATATCCTTCCGACGGCCACTGGATACGTTCGCCGACAGCGCGGATGGACAGTCTCTTTGGGACAGACTTTTTTAATCAATGCATCGACGATCTTGCCAGCTGTCTGAAAGGATCTTATCGTCTTGTGCAAACTGCTCGTTACCAGGGATGGAAGGAATGTTCGCTCATCATATCGGATATCGAAAATGGGAAAACGGAAATGCCAAAAGGCATCGGAAATCGTGATGCGGAGATTCGCTCATCACAGTTCCTGGACTGCTCATAGTAGTATTACCGGAATTCTGCCACATTTAAATGCATTTTTCGGAAATCGGTTGGCTAAAATCATCGGAAATCGGGAAATTTGATTCTCGCTCATCCTCGCATAATACGACAGCTGTGCGAAACTGGGGAACGGAAATCAAGTATGGTCGTCACTATTTATGCAGTTACAATCAAATAGGTCCTTTGTTTTATTGAACGAATAAGCTTGGAATTGAGCTAGGAAGGAAAGAACGGGAAGCCTGAGCAAAGGAAATTTAGCGTGAAATAGTAGATTAGCGGAAGTCTGAAAGTTCAAGGGAGCGTTTCGGGGAAGCGAGCATATTTTGTGGTAGATTAGTTTCATCAGCGAATGCATCCATCCATGGCTCCTTCTAGGACACGAAGGAGACAATACTATTTGAATCGCTATATAAATCCTTCCTGCTGCTCTTACTCCACTTTACTTTTGATGTGACAACCGAAATTTATCTCCTGAAGTTTATGAAGAAGCGATGCCATCAATCAGGTGTGTATCTATTCCGGAAAAATTATTACTCCTGCGACTCCTGAGTGTCACCACTGAATTTCATATTGCGTTAGAGTCCGTCTACCCTTGAATTACGATACCCTAGCGTTGTGCGGGTAACTTGCAAGGGCCTTGAATTGATCGCGGTACAGTGCAAACCAGCAAACACAATGCAGCCAGGTGGAAGAGGTGGTCGTAAAGCAACCCGCCGCTTGCAGACCGCGGTCGCAGCCGTAAAAGGGAAAGTGAAGGCTAATTAAGCGTCATTCACGGGAGATAGACATGGCCCCTAAGTGACCAGGTTCGGCCAGATTCTTTCAGTAGAAGCAGCGCCGAGGATTTCGCCAATAGGTACTTAGTGAGAATCCTCGACGAATCGTTCTCACCACAGTTGCTCATAGTCAAGTTTTCATGGCATTCAGTTTGTTTTGGAACACCTCCTGGAAAGAACTAATTGTATCACGTTCCTAAGACGAGTTGCGGGTGCTAGGCACGTAGTGAGTCCAAAGGAAGCTTCCCTCTTGTATTACTTTTTTTTTGTTTTCTTCTCCCCTCCTCCTTAACCCATTCACGACCACGCCTAATTTTGGGTGGCTGCACGTTCGGACCGCGTGCAATATTGCGTCACCGTATACAGTGTCCCACCGGTGGGCCACTTTTGCTCGAATGGCACGCCACCAAAAAATTGATTTCCGTTTTTTTTTGTTTATCGTGCGACTGTCGACGTCAAAATCATGATGCCAAAGTTTCAGCTTCCATAACTCTTTCCTTCCAGAGAAAAGGCCTCCTAAATTTTCAACTGTGTAGTTAAGACCATCCACAAAATCACGTGAGTTCGTTGTATTCTAGCGGTTTGACACATTAGTTATCGCAGATTACCATGATAGACATTCTTCTGTTCTTCAATTAACAGGTAATGCTTAGTGAAATGATATTTTTTCAGATTTGCACTAATTTTGCTTTAACTACTCCCTCGCTCTTGCGGTCTATCGCATTCCGACGCGAGTTTTTTTTTGTAGTAAACATTTTTAACATTCTTCTCGACATCTAGGCGTAGGAATGACTCCCCAAATTTCATATTGACTGGTAATGCTGATGGAAATAGCTTTTTTTAGATCTTCGCCATTTTTTTTTCTCTGCTACCCCCTCACCGCCCAGGTTCGGCGCCTTCTAGGAAGAGATTTTTTGTGAAAAGCATATTTGATTTTTACATTCAGAGGTAGAAAATAGTTCCATTATTACAAGTTGACTAGGAATGATTAACTTAATAACCGTTTTATAAGTTTTCACTCGTTTTCTGCTCTGAAACGTCCCCATTTTTCTCGTCCGCTCCTCTCCAAGGTAGTTTTCACCGAAGTTGAAGCCCCGGCCTACGATGGTACACCAACCGTAACCAAGCAGGACTTTCAAAAAAGGCCCTAATGATCTCAACATTGGTGATCTTTGCATGAAAAAATTTCTGTGAACAGAATACGGGCGAAGCAAAGCCGATTCTCTACGCGCGAAGTGTGCGCAGCACCAGTAATCAAGTTTCTGTGATATATTAAATAGTGCTATACGATCTGACCACTCTTAGAAGTAGGAATTGTTTCTCGAGTAATAGGAAAAGGAAGAATTTCGCCATTAATTGCGTGTAAAAATGCGATCTGTACTCATAATTGCGGTATTCGACCTTGCTGCATTCGAAGGGTCAGATATATTGTAGCGGTGAAGCTGCCAGCGGACCACGAAGTTTATAGCCGACTATAGAATGGGTAAATACATTGACCATAAATAGGTTTAGAAATTCCTCCATGCGGTAGAGAAATCGATTTTTGAAAATAGTGTCCCACCGGTGGGACACGCGGTCCGAAGTGGTAGTCAACGCGTGTCCCACCGGTGGGACACGCGGTCGTGAATGGGTTAATATGCTGCAACGGCGGTGAACGAAAAAAAAACAGGACCGAGACTACTCTTCCATCCAAATTTTCTGCCTTCAAATGGAAGCTATTTACTTCGACGTAGAAATGAAATCGTACCGCGTATGCAAACTGAATCAAGGACAACTAAACTCTGGTACCGCCGTAGTGACCTGTTGATTTTGATCAATACCAGCAGCGGAGCGGTGGGCCTCGGTGAAATATAACTAGTGATAAGGAGGTTCCGACGAAAAAGCCACCGCTCCGCGCTGTGATAATCGAAATCAACAGGTCACTACGGCGGTACCAGAGTTTAACTAGCAAGTATGTGATTTATTTTCAAGCAACTTTTCTCATGACTGTCTTAAACATCGTACAGAAATTAATAAATAAAAATAAATAAACTGCAGTTTTGCGTACTGAACACTTCTTCACTTCTCACCTTGGGTGACTTCACAAGGTTAAAATTTCGCGCGCCTCGGAGTTCCGACCCTTAGGGACCATCAGAGCGAAATTTTCTGAGAGCGAGAAGCGTTCTTCGGTTTTTTCGGAGGGATTGGAAACTCAGGGTGGGCAAAAATTTCATTTGAGGCAGCCACTCACCCTGAGATATGAAAAAGTTCCTTGCACGGCAGACGCGAAGTTGCGGAGCGCTCGATCAGTGCAACTGTTTCTTGTGGGGTGCCTCAGCTCAGCAGAGATGCCGCATAGTGACAGTTGTGATTTCCTCTCCTCAACGCCTTGCTGAAGTATAACGGAGGTCATAGGCGGAGCGAGCTGTTGTGCTGAATCGGGGACGTGTCTGCTAATCTATTCTTTTACCTCACACTATCTCTCTGCCGCTTTTCAATTCGTAATACACCGCGTGAACCTCGTTTCAAAAAAGGAGGACTCCGCTGCTAACTCCCTGCATGCAGCGCGGCCGTCAAGTGCTGGCTTGATCAGTGATGGATGCGATGCCCACTAAATGGTCCGCACAGAGATCAGCAGCAGTGTTACTCACTGTAGAGTCTGTGTTTAAACGAGATGCTTATTGTGCGTTTGCGCGCACGCTACTCCCTTGGCTTCCCCCTTCCCTCCCCCAACGTTTCTCGCTGTCTCTTCCCCTCTGTCTGCCCAGATCTACGTGAATTTGGCTTTGACATATAGTTAGGTCCGTGGCCTGTGTCCTCAAGAAAAAACGTTTTAAACCAAACCGCGGCTGGCGCCACGATTCAATTCTCAGAGATTGAGATTTAAACCGCCACGCCAGCCGCGGTTTTAATTTACACGTTACTTCTTGAGGACACAGAGCCACGGACCTAACCATAGGTTGTATCGTCTGTTTCGGTTTTGTATGAAGCCGCAACGCTGCTGCGTGGCATATAGAATAGCCCGTTCGCCAGACTTTTAAAGAGTCCGGTCACTGCGCGGCTTGTAGGTCGACTACACACCCCGACCTCACGGCTGCCTGAGACCCCGCTGTGGGTAGCTCCACAGTGATGAAAGGGCAGCCACCCAGCCGTGAGTGGGTGTGAGCGTGTAGTCGACCTACAAGCCGCGCGATATCGATCGATACCCGAATATAGCACCCGATCCCGCTGCACCGCGACCAAACTCAAAGACGGGAATTATTGTCTCTGCCCACAGCCAACTCGTGTATCGTGCCATCGATTAATCCGTAAAGATCATTAGATGTCGCCGCGAGCTAGTGTGCTGCGGGCGGTCAGCAGCGGGGCAGTTGAGCTAGGACGGGCCTGTACGGGATGTTATAATCAGCCTACGTACCGATCAAGCGTCGTCACTGGGGATTCGCAGTGAAGAGGCGTGGTACATTCGAAACGACGCGCAATTCGCCTTTGCGCGACGTACATCGCGTCGCCTTGCAATGCAGCGCGATAGTCAACTCAACCAAATATAACAATGAAAGCAATAAAATAAGCATACCGTCAAGCCTGCGATGACTAAGTCGGGCGGCGCTGAATTGAAGCGGGCACGGCGCGGTCGCGCAGCGTCTATCAGATTGCCTACCACTGTTATTCAAGTGATTCCGCCAGCCTAATACCCGTATTCCTGTAGATTTGAGGGTGAAGAAGTCGAAATATGTTAGAAATATGGATAGCAGGCTAGCAGATCACTCCAGTGGTGGGGGCGATCTAATACAAGCCGGAGACCGCGCCGCGCCCGCTTCAACTCGGCGCCACCCGGCTTAGTCATCACAGGCTTGACGGTATCTAGTGTCACTTGCACTTAAAAGAACACGAAAAAACTGTTGGTAATGATACAAAAAAGTTTCTTTGCCTGTTCACGAGAAATTGCGTACGTACGCAATTGTGCGTAGTCGCCCAACGTTGGCGCAGCATTCACACCTGAATACCTGCGCGACGCGATTTTGGCATCGCACTCACATGTGCCATCGCGTCGCGCAACTCTGAAAGCCGCCTAAGGCCTATTTTAGAGTTCCATCGCAGCGCGACGCATTTAGATGCTATACGTGGGCATTGATCAGTAAGGCGCCGCTCGTCGATTCACATGCAGTCGGCACAAATCCTAATGATACTTTGCGTTCCTTGTTTTTCGCTGGCGCAGACTCGATGCGCTACAACATATCCTCTGTTTCGGAGGCAAATTTAGTTTGTTCCTTTGCGTGCTTGTGCGGAGTGAGGGTAGAGACAGCGAGGAAGTGTGGAGAGAAGTAGACGCAGCATACGCGCGCACACGCACGCAATCAACGTTAGTAAATTTCACTTCGAAGTAGAGAATACGTGCGCCGAGTTTGCGCCAACACACTTCACGAAACGCAAAGTATCAGTAGGATTCGTGCCGACTGTATCCAACGTGACGTCGCGTCAAGCCCTAAAAGCTCCCTACTCAGGCAATTCGGTATCAGCAAGCGGCTAGCAGGACAGGCGCAAGGGTTAAGTCATTCTCTTGCTGATGAAAAAGGGGTGTTCCCTGAGCGTTGACAGGCCCCTTGCATGAGCCTTCAGGGGAGGTGAAGAATTCACAAAGCATCGAGTCGTAGGTTTTAGCAAGGGGGCTATGTTCCAAATACAAGGGGCCCGCAAAGACTAGTGACTTTTAGCAAGGGAGTCATCCTCGGTGAGCAAGGGGGCTATGCTTCAAGTACAAGGGACTTGTGAAAACTCGTAATTTTTAGCAAGGGAGTCATCCTCGGTAAGCAAGGGGTGTTCAAAGGCTATATATTAGCAAGGGAGGTCATGTCCAATCTATCCATGCTTCTCCTACCTTGTTAAAATTTTCTCGTCTCCCTTGCTACTGTTATGTTGATTTTTTAGCCCCGGTTAAAAAAAAGAGCTTTAATCATGCCCCCCCTCCCGTCACTCAATTAGATCTCACTATGCGATGAGAGCTCGTTCAGGTAGCGTCCATACGTGGCGAGAGCGGGCGCTCCCGCTGTTGTGCACCTCTCGACGCTCCTCAACGCTGCCTGCAAATTAACACAGGCAAACACCCCTGCCTCGTATTGATTCGATTGAAAACGTTTGATCGGGTGATCAATCGCTCAAATCGTCGCAACGGCTGATGATTTCCCACGGTTTTCAACGTCCGTGGTGAGATTATGAAAAACAAGGGGAGTGGTTTTGATACAGGTTTAATGCCACCTGCTTTAGTAAGCTTGAAACTTGCTGCTTGCTTCGTGGTGCTGGCGCAAGCGCGCGAGAGCGAGAGGGCGAGGGCGCGCGAGAAGGAGCGCCTGTGAGCGGCTAGCGAATCGTGTGCCCACGATGACCATCGATTTTGCGTAATCGCACGCTCTCGCCACGTATGGACGGAGCCTCATCCTCTTTGACCTTCACAACCACGCATTACACAAGCATTTAATGGTCAGAAAGAAGGTACACAACCACCCATTACACAAGCATGGCTAACTTTAAATGCAAAAAACAAAGAACAAGTGAAACAAAGTAAGAGTGAGATTTATAATATAGAAACAAAAAACATTACAGATTTCTGTATCATTCACAGATACCACAGGTGTAGATATCATAAGCATATGTATTGGCATTGCCTTTTCGCGGATACTGTTTTTACATCTTTCCCGGCATGGGCTTAGCAATACTTGATGAAACTTTAGTATGCTGTGGGGTATCACATGCCTTGCTTTAGAGATACACTTTAGAGATTTAGAGATAGGATTTTGAGGTCTTAGTTTTTAAATATGGAATTAATTTATAATCCTGTGGTAAAACTTCAAAATAGAACTATACCCTTGAAACATAGCTATTAATAACCCAAACCCGTGGCACATAATCTTCACTAGAAGCTCTTCTAAACCGTTGTATTACTTTGTGAGAAAATAATCTCTACCAGAATTTTTCTCAAAATAAATTCGACACGAAATTATGCAATTTTACATCTATTAAAGGCAGTGTTCATGATAATCCTCGATTTGAGATTATTCGCTATATTGATTAAGTGACCTCAGAGTAGAACTTAAATGACGTAGAAATTGAGAAAAACGATTCAGAAGTCCGCGAAATCCTTGCGTATCACTCCGCCTCTTAAGCCCCTTTCACAGGCTCCCGGACGACGTCGTTCGGCACATTAGAAGGGAGCCGCAGTGGAAGGGAAGCTGTGGTGAACAACCGTCAGTTCCGACTCATCAGTACAAAACGTAAGGCGAAAACAACACGTTCTAACCCGTCATAACTTGATCCGACGTCGTGTCAATGATTTCACCGCACTGAGACGTCGGTCGGCCGACACCGCAATGCGGGCCGCACCGACGCTGCAGTCCTATCTTATAAGGTGCCGGACGGCGTCGTCCGGCAGCAGAAAAGCAAAAATTCGATTCTGAGGTTAGACTGTAGCACAGTCCAACCTCAGAATCGAAATTTTGTTTTCCTGCTTATCTTGGAGACAATTTCACTCTGATCACTATGATGCTTCCATAATCGCTCAGAACTCACTACGAACGGAGTTAGTAACGGCTCCTCAAAGATTACGAATTTGAACGATGGGAAGTTGGCGGACGAGTTGTCTCGAGTCTTTTTTTTTCTCCTTATTCGAAGCCATTGTTCTGAAACAGGTCACAATGTAAAGTAAGACGGAAAACAAGTAGAAGAACATAGATTCTGAAGGAAATCAATGGCGCTTCTCTTCCCTACTGAGATCGAAAGCTTGTCGGTGGGCGTCACCCATTTTTTCTTTCAAAGAGGCGTGGCCGACTTTTTCCTTGCTTTTTCTCGCTTATTTGAGCGAATCGAGATTCCGCGCTGATCAGCGTTGCTATACATGGCAGCTGGAGTATAATATCGAAAATTACCCCCGAGCTTGGACTGTGGCTTTAAGTATCACAGGAAGTGTTTGTTGTGCCAAAGAAATCTTTTGTGGACCCGTCCTTCGCAATTCTCTACTCCTCATTGCTCCGTTCTTGCCTTAGGGCCCTAAAATTTTGGTTTGCATTGAATATTCTTCTATGTTCGATTGACCCAATTTCCCACCGGTGACAACCAGCATGAACATGTTCATCGAACCGGACAACTAGTCCATGTTATGGAATAATCACTCAAATACGACATTTTATTGCGTTTCTCGCTGTTTCTTCGTAATTTTGGTAACATTTGGAGGCCAAAGCATTGTTTTATGTAAAAAAAACTCGGGGACGAAAATCATCGTGAACACTGCCTTTAAAGGCAGTGTTCACGATAAAAATCATTTTTCTGTTTTTCCCCTATCTTGAAAACGGCCTCATGCTGACTCCAATGATGTCTCTGAAATCGTACAAGACCTTCTGGGAACGGAGTTATGATCCCTCAACATTGAGCTAAGGGAACATGGTGGACGAGTTGTCCGAGGCTTATAACGTCCAGCTTTTGCAGCCGATGTATGCTAGCTGACCTGAGTAAAGAGAGAAGTTGAGAATAAAGGGAAGAACGGGGCCTTCGATGGGAAACGCTCATCTCACGATCTCGAGCATTCATTTGTTTACGTCGGTGGGCGTGTGTTGCGCTTTTGGGTTTGCCTTGCGCTCGAAATGGCAACTTCGGGCTGTTTTGGAGCTTTTCCTAGCTCGTTTTCATGCGTTTTTTCAACGTCAGCGTTACAGTGTGCCCCTCCACTACCCATTCCTAGTGGAAAATGAAACACATTTTTTATCGTGAACACTGCCTTTAAGTATCCCTCTTCGAAGTTAACGAAAAAGGGCCAAATTCGTGTACCAGTTGTACTTGGTCAAAGTCCATAAAGTACATATTTTAGATTGGTTGTCGAGCAATTAATTTTATAGGGGTAAATTTCAAAAACATGCCATAATCTGTTTAGTTTTCGGTCTTCAGAAAAATTTGGATAGAGATTATCTTCTCACAAGGTTATACTACGAATCAGAAGATCTTCTGATGGCAAATAACTGCTACGGGTTTGGAATTGTATTATCCATGTTTTGAGGGAATAGTCCTCATTTGAAATATCAAAAGAAAAATGCAAATAATTTCCATATTCAAGAACTGCACATGCAAAACTTAATTAAGCTTGCTATGTGTTAAGCAAGGATTGTGATGCCCTATAACATATCGAAGTTTCATCAATTTTCTCTGAACCTTGGCGAAGGAATGTGTAAAAACAGTATCCACAGAAATGCAATGGCAAGAGATTCATGACCGCTACTGTAGCAATAGTAAAGAAAACCCAAAAATACACCTGCGCATGGGATGGGTACTATAGGATAACAACATTTACATGTAGAGAAACATCACTGAAGATGAAATAACATTGTTTACCAGTAGAAAAACTACACTGAAGCGAAACCTGGGGTCGTTAGCACATCTTCTTCTTAAACACAAGGGTATCCCAGCCGGTGTTAGAATCGATGGCTGCGGAATGGACTCTAGAGACTTTCTGTAACCATGTTATCTTCGTTTTATTTGTAGAAAAACTAAGAGAAATGGCTTACATACTTAGCTTCCCCCCTTGCTCTGTGGTAAGGGGCTGTTATGAGGCTATAGCCGCAGTGTTTAATCATCGGTTTTCTACAGAAAAGCGGATGATAACACGATCACAGTAAAGTTGCTGATATTCATTTCATACTCATCAATTCTATCCCAGGCAAGGATATCCCCTCGTGCTTCAGGGGGAAGCAACACATACGGCCTGTTACCAATCCAGAGAAAAGTGTTCGACACAAATGTCTAAGAAAAACATCGATCCATTACCATGGCTCTGCACTTCCCAACGGCCCATCTACACTACTCAGTTAGAGGTTTCTTCTGGAATAGTTTTTTGGGATTAATTGCTCCGTCAGAAAACAGAGCTGGTTATTGTAGCTAAGGTACTGCAAAAGGTGTGGAGAAGGCCTCATTCAGACCTCCCATAGAAGGGTAACTTGCTCAATTTTTAGCGATTTTCCGATATCCCCCCAGAGGCGTGATTTGGTCAAATTTTTAGCGATTTTGACAGTTTCTTACGACCGTGACTAGCTCTGTTTTTTTCGGTAAAGTTTGAAGAAAGTATAAAGAATGGTCCACTTCGTCTCCCCGCTGAACTCAGACCCCCCTCCCTTAACGCCTCCGCAGTTCAGACCCCCTATGAAGCTCCACGCCCCGCACCGGATTCTGTTCCTGGTTTAGGGGTTTGGTATGCTTTGTCGCTGTAATGAGCGACAGGCATGCAATCTAGTACAATTCGCGGGTGCTCTTATTAGTCGCATGTGGGTTGCAGCGGAAGCCTGTCGCTGTGTAGCGCACTGCGACAGCAACAGGTTTAAAGGGCGGGAGTTCTGCGACAGGCGGTCGCTGTTGTTGTGCCGAGCGACGCGACCGTGTGTCGCAGAAGTATGCCATACCCCATAATAATTATACGGAGATTCTGAAGACTGCACTACCCCAACCAATCCACAATATGCGATTTCGAGAAGTTGCACAATCCGAAGAAATATCATCGTTATCCGAATGAAATTCCGGTCCGAAATTGCGAACAGTGACTATTGCACCAAACAGCTAGAAGATAACTGTCTCGAAGAAGAAAATCTCGGATGTGGCGTTTCACCCTCAAACTGCCGAAAACTTTGGTAAATTGACAAATAACCCGTTACTCTTTCGCAATAGACGAACCACTAGAGAAATTTCCTGAGAAATGAGCATCCCACTAGAGCAGTCGAATGATTTAGTATTTTTTAAACACACTGAACTGTTTGATGTGACCAATCGAGCGGTCGGCCACGCCCAAACAATGCTAATTCGATTGTATTCTTTAGTAGGTCGTCTATTCCGAAAGAGCAACAATCAACATCTTATTCGTGATTGGCGCCCAAAAAACCCCAAGGAGGGAATTGAAGTCGAATCCGGAACATTTTTCAAATCGCTTTCAAAACACCTAATTCATATAAGTGTGCGCTTAACCAAGAATCCGTACAAGTCGAAACGCTGTAAGTCTGCAAAAAGTTCGGAAAACGTGCTTGTGCCCAAACTTTGCTTTGGTTGTTTTTGGCGCTGAACGCGATTATGAGGTTCGTTTCCAGGTTTTAGAAAGTTTACAGAGCCTTTTGGAAGGTAAAAAACCACAGCAAACCACCGTTTTGGGCTCACAACTTTTCGGAACCAGCGGCTCGGGACGGGGTACTGCGCAGTCTTAAAGATCTTTTAGGCCTCTTTTAGAGTTCAATCGCAGCGCGACGCGATGGGATGATAATCATGAGCATCGATCGAGATCGCGTCGCACGTCGATCTGCATTCAAAACATGCAATCGCAGCGATCAGCGATAGCACTCTGAAAAAGGCCTTAGAGTGGCGTCGATGCGAAATTCGCTGTCGCATGGCTTGTCCAAAAGATGAGGAGTGCTACGCAGGTACTCATGTAGCACTCCACATTCTTTTGTGCAGGCCTTGCGACAGCGAATTTCTGCAGCGACGTCGCTCTGAAAGCCCTTTACTATACATGCCCAAAGGTACTAGCAGTACATTTCGTTTCCGCAGACCCGACCTACGCTTTGCATACTTCCCTTGTAAGCTCTGGAATTCGTATAATCCACTGAGGTTTCTTAAGAGTCCAGACAAAAAATCCGTAAAAATAAACCCAAAAAATGAAATAAGTGGAGATGGAAATCACTAGAAAATACCGAAAATTAGAACAAAGAAAAAAAGGGAACCTCTCGTAAGTACCTTTTTCCACAGCCATGTGCGTACCGAAGGCGATCAAGAACAGTGCTCTGGATTTCCAGGTCGAGTAGTTCTGCAAATTTGAAAACGTGAATATCCAAAAAGAATGGAATCAATTACATTTTTGTACGTTTAGGCGGGCGGACTCACTAAATGGATATGTATGTATGAAAAAGCAGAGGTATGGCAAAATCAATGTGGTAATCAAAGATGTAAAAGAAGGATTAACCCGTAATGTATAGGTATACTGCAGCGACACTATCTTTGTAGAACTCAAAAAGGCACATTTCACTTCCTATAGGGGAAATTATGTAAATACGTATTGAAGCAGAAATAGAGCAAGTGCAAAAGTACATAGACTTTACTTCGAAACAAGATTTACTCGGTGCATTGTGAGAGAGACAAAAGTCGAGAATGAGTGGTTGATCAACGGAGTCGAGTAGCGGATGGAACCGAGTGCATTTCGAGTTCGAACAGTCGTGTCAACACAAAGACAAGTCAAGACAAGACATTGACACGACTGGACCTGCTTACAATTGACGCACGAGTTCGAGCAGTCGTGTCAACACAAAGACAAGTCAAGACAAGACATTAACACGACTGGACCTGTTTACAATTGACGCTCATTTCAATTGATCATGACGACCACGACCATAATTAGACGCCACGATCAAGTTCTAATTCTATCCCCAGCGCGCGAACACCGCATTTCAAATCTTTATAAGGGCGAATGGGTGGTGAAAAATGAGCTCCGTCTCCGAAATTTCTCGGTGCCGAAGCGCCGTATCGTTCGCACTGGAATGCACAGAAAGGCCGACCGAATGGGTTCTTAATTATATTTCGCACTGCGAAAGCAATTCTAAAGGTATCGCAGAGAGGGGGGGGGCTACTGTAGTATCGTATTTGGCCACGCCCATTTAACAGTGCGCCACGCAATTCAAGCTCCTAATCAGGAAAGTCGTTACCACATGGAAAACTGGGCGCGGCCACGTACGATACCACAGTGCCCCCTTAGCTGCGATAGCACCCTAATTCTTGTTCAGTTCGGTAAATTCAAGTCATATAAATCACTTCATTGAAATCAAACTGCTTTACTCTGGACTAAAATGGGGATGGGGAACGATAAGGACGTTCACAAACATGAATACTTAACAGGCCTACCTACAGAAACTGGATTTGCCCAGAAATAATAAAGAAGATTAAAGGTAAGAGCGAAAGAAGGTTAACTAGAACAGGATGACATCACACGACGCTAATCGTTAGCGTAAATCATCGATTTTTTTCGGTCAAGCCAGCAGCAAGGGGACCGCAGAGCCGAATTCGCTGCGGGACCCCTCTACCAACATCAAGGGGCCAGAAGTCATGGGAGGGAGAGCGTTGCAATTTCAAGGGAAGATCAAGGGAATAGGAGAGACAACGGCATCAAGGGAGGTGAACTCCTCCTATTGGCTGTTCCGAAAGCAATATTAGCAAGGGGGATACCTATCCAAATCCGGAATCAGCAAGGGGGCTGAACTGTGACAGCAGCAAGGGAAGTGTGCTCATCGAACCAATCACAGCGCAGAGTGGGTGGGGTTAGGACACAATCGCGATGCCTTGTCTAGCGCTGCAAGAGCAAGTGAGTAGATGTCGAGCGGTGGTCATTCCGAATCAGCAAGGGAGTCTAATTCTCTAATGGACAGACACGCCCCCGACCAAGCACGTGCGACCACACACCTAGCAGCAGTGCTCCCTTGATCGGCCTTGAGCCTGCATGGTAGAAAATGGGGCGGAGACTGGACTTTTGCTAGTCCCTTGCTTACATCAGTTTGCCTGAGTAAGGATGTCCTAGCTCCTGTGCGTGTCAGGTGCCTGCGTCACGGCTTTCTAAGAAAATGGTGCGGACGATAACAACATTTTCAGAGGGGTTGAGTCATTTTTGAGATTCTGTGGTGCATGATACTTCTTCTGAGAGCGGAGCTCGTCATGTATAATAGTTGTTGAAGTGCTTATTACTTGTCCATAACCACTTATCTTTTAAAACGCGCCCGGCGACCCTATTATCGGCAGATGATGGGGCGAAGTTTAGGGTCAGAATGAGGCCTGGAGTGCGTTCAAAGCCGGTCAATGCTGCAATCCTCCTTTCGATTTAGCCCCCCCCCCCCTAGTCATTCCCAACCATGTCCCCAAAACGTGGCCCTCAGGTGCACGAACTAGTCCCGTGAACAGTTCATGACGGGAAGGGGTCGTTGCGGGGGCTTCTCCTCACAGAAGGGGGAATACCTAGACGACAGGGAGGGCAGAGAGTGGTGAGAAGAGAGCGTGTCCATGATAGAGGAGCAGAATGGACGAGAGGGTTGGAGACGGATTGAATAGCATTGACGAGGCGTGGCTCAGACGTAGAGTGACAATGAGAGAGTGCTGCGGCGGCGGAGTGCTGTTGATGACGCGACGCACGACAACAATCGGGGAAGGCCGCGCGCGCCGCCGCCCAGGCAACCGGCCAGGTTACGTATCGATGATGTTCGGCAAAATTCGGACGTGAATTCATCCTCGTTCCGGTCTATTCTGCATGTTCAGCTGCTCCTCAAATCCTCTCTCTACCCCCTATCATGTCCAGTTCATTGTCCGAAGCCTGTGATTGCCGTACTTCTGCATTTAAATGAATCAATCCTCTTCATTTTCATTCTCGATTTCTTTTGCATAGGAAGTCGATTTGGGTTTTGAATTGAACAGTTTCTTGAAAAGAAGCTAGAAAACATAATTTTGGGATTTGGGTGAAGTTTGAAAATAGCTCCCGAAACGCCTTTTTTCGCACTCAGGGGAAGTCTTTCATGCAAATTTCAATAATACGTAATTAATAGTCTCAATCCTATTATTAGGGGTTCCAAGCTTTCATTTAGGATAGCTTTCATCTTATCCATGCCTAAAGCCACTGAAAGAAAGGTCGAAGTAATTAGAATTATCTCGTGAGATCCTGTTTTCGCTTTTGTTTGGCGATATTGTAAATTGTGCAATGAGTTTTAGAAAGTTAGGCTATATTCCAGAATATCCTAGAGGAAATTAATCGCTCTA
Organism: Aplectana chamaeleonis; assembly: GCA_029168955.1. Taxonomy (NCBI): domain Eukaryota; kingdom Metazoa; phylum Nematoda; class Chromadorea; order Rhabditida; family Cosmocercidae; genus Aplectana; species Aplectana chamaeleonis. The sequence goes on along the minus strand of JAPDOI010000125.1, from coordinate 225,707 downwards.
CAAGATAGGGTGATTTTTTTGTCTATTTTAGGGCCTTTCAGAGTGACAAATCAAGTGACATGAGGAGATCCTGGATAAACAATTAAATACCATGACGAAATTTCTCCTGGATGGCAAACATCTAGTGAAATAGGCAAAAAAATGATTCTACAGAGAGTTAATGGGCATATAGTAACGAAGGAACACTGACTAATATGAAGAAACTACAGCGACAAAATTGGTCGAGTCCATTTGCCTCGCAACACGTCGCAGAACGTCGCTCCCAGCTCGCGCCGTCACTCCCACTCTGAAAGCGCGACGTTCGCTCCCGTCGCGCGGCACGGTTTGTGCTGCGTAGCACCCCCCCCCCCCCTCTCTCACCACGTCGCCGCGACAGCGAATTTTCCTGCGACGCCACTCTGAAAGGGCCTTTTGTGCTATTGACGCATGTTGAGCGAGCCACAAATCGTTAATTAATCCGTAAATCGGTGAAAATTGATTGGATTCAAAAATCCTTCAACCTTTTTCAGAGTTGAAAACTAACCTTTAAGTGATCTACTGTCGTTCTGGGAGCCGAATTCCGATGCGCAGCTGCGGACTACTTCACGCGACACCGTGATAATTATGATGGGAGAAAGGTGAACCAGGTGGTCCCAGCACGATTATCATCGTATTGCGTGATGCAACAGTCGCAATCCACTGATGCGGACCGGAATTTTGCTCTGAAAACGAGAGTAGAAACCATGACGAAATCTCCGAAATTCCTCGCGCGATGTCAAAAAACCACTCGCATTCATTTATGGGTGCTATCGCAGCGAGGGGGGGGGGCATCTGGCCGTCGCCCTAGGCCATGCCCATTTTTCGTTCCGCCGTGTAATTTAAGCACCAATACGGGGTTTTCCTCCCGCTTCCAAAATCAGGAGAGTCAGTGCGGCGCAGAAAAATGGACGTGGCCAAGGGCCATGTCCAAGTGCCCACTCACTGCGATAGCACCCATTTAACATCGGCATGGACCCTAAAGAGGCCTTGCGTTCTCCATAGGAGGTTGGCGCAAACTGGGTGCACATGCGTTAGGAGTTGTTATACTTCCGCCGCCGAGCGAAGCGGCGAGGTGCAATTCTACAATATCGATCTTGCCGCGCCGCGTGATCGATATTAGGCGTCGTTTACACTTTCGCCGCCGAGCGGCGCGGTGAAGTGCAATCCTGCAATATCGATCGTGCAGCGCCGCGTGATCAATATTACAGAACTGCACTGTGCCGCGCCGCTCGGCGGCGGGAGTATAAACGACGCCCTATAGCATAAGGCACCGAGTTCGCGCCAACCTTCAACAGTGAACGCAAAGTCTCGTTAGGATCCATGCCGACGATATGTTTCTATGCCGTCTCGTCAGTTGCGGCTTTTTCTGCTATTCTGGCTTACATTATTGGTAATTTGTCTAGCAGTTCTAGTTCATGCGTGTTCTCAGACTGCTGAGGTAAATTTTCGGCGCTTTCGCAGCGAGGGGGCGCCATTTATCCACGCCGCCGCGGAATTTTAGCACAAACCCGGGGTTTTCTTCCTTCCTTCCAACGCAGGTGAGTAGTTGCGGCGGGGGAAAATGGGCGTGGTCAAGTGCGCTGGCCAGGTGCTCCCTCTCTCGCCGCGATGGCACCAATAATCCTATAGTCTATTCATTCTGTCATCTGCTTCAGGGATCATGTACTCTCCTTAGGGTCTGTCCAGACTCCTCAACGTCAGGCGCGGGTGTGGCTTTGGTGTATGGACACATTCTACACGCTTGCGTAAATTAAAGATGCCCGCAGAGTGCAGGTCGCTGCGTTGCTCGCAGCGACGAACAGCTATTTGTGATGGAATATCGCTTACATTCCGCGACATGTGACCGACGCGGCGTGAAGGGCAACGCAGAGCGTACGAAATTTATGAAAAAGTCGCCGCCATGGCGGAGCGGCAGATTTTAGTGAGACCGCATCGGAGTTATGATCCCTCTCTTGAAGATTCGTGATTTTTACGTCTCTCTCACCGATTTTTTTCATATTTGTTTCAAACTTACGATCATTTCTTTTTTTTCAAAAAAGACTACCCCTGGCCTACCCCGACTCTCAGGTCGTCTGTGCCAGCTCATCTCTAGGTGATTAGGTGGTCGTCAGTATTTCAGCAAAGGTTGCGCTTTTTCTCCATGCCGAAAACAAATGAGAAAATGAATATTAATTAACATTTGGTCCTTTGCTGATTGATCTAAAGGAGTCAGAATCAAATTTTTAGTAAAGTAAGGGTGATATTTCCAGACGAAGGGGTTTCACAGAAGCTCTCACGATAGACTCCAGGAATATGCTTCATACAGCCTTCGATAGAGAAGTTTTTCCCGCCTAAGATTTTGACTACGGGAATAGATTCCTGGAGTGGCATGCATGAATGCGGCGGCCAGGGTAAGGAGGTGCAACATTACGTGCACGCATCGCAAATTGAATTCAAATCATGGCGCGAGCGTGCAGCGTAGCGCTCCCTGACCCTTGCTGCTGCATACATGCATGCCACTCCTGGGGTCCGTCATGAGAATTCTTTCAGGGGTTCGGCCCCATTTATTCTTCACGCGTCCGCAACAATCAAGCCCTCTTTGAAGTCGAGCTTCGTGTGCAATACGACGCTAGATTTTGGAAAAGGAAGGAAACCCTGGGTTGTTGTGAAGCTATGGAGGGTGAAACCTGGAATTGTGACGTCATCGCGGCATGGCGGAACCGCATTGTCCGACAACCTAATCAAGGTCTAGCAGTACCATATGAACTATCTTGACGGAGCTACGACCCCTCCCATTTAGTCACCAAAACTCAAAAAATAAAATTCGAGAACCCCTTTCCTACGTGTTGGTTTTGTCTAAAATCTTTACGATTCCCATTCCAGATATACATATTCCCCTTTTTTTAGGGGAGGGGGGAGCCGTTCACGCCCTTCACCTCCGTTGTATGTGATCACGACCCCTTTGGACCCTGGGAACAATGCACATCAAGGATGTTATTTTTCAGACTATATGGATGATAAACAATGCCTCGCGCCATACTTTATTTGAAGTATAAACCTGGGCTTGACTAGCTCAAAGTCATTTCCATGTATATACACAGGCGAAATACTGCTTTCCTTCCCTGTCGCTGTTTGTCGCAACTGAGTTCTTCTAGGGTTTATTGGCGATGAAGCAGCATCGTTTCCTGTTTTCTCTACTTTGCTAGTCGTTCCGATTTGCGGCAAATGTCTTCCCCGCATTCCTCCGTCCATTTCCTCTCGTCGCTTCCCTCCTGTTATTCTGTTTCCGCAGTATACGTCTTTGAAGCCTGGAACACTGCTTTGTTTCCATTACTTGCATTACACACTCGATTACATTACGTTACATCACCGCGACATTTGGTTCGCCAAAATATCCCCAACTGAGAATCATTTGTTTACAGATATCCATTTCTCGCTTTTGCATCTTTCTTGCATTTCCTTCGACCTAATTCTTACTTTTACTGTTATTTCGTGAATTTGGTTGTTTTATACTTTAGGTGCCGGCGAATGTAAGCCTACCTGATAAGAAGGACCTCTTCCCTTACTGGTTTAAATGTTCGCTCCTTGTGGAAATGGGTTGTTAGTTGAAAAACGAGGTGAAGGGCGGGTGTGTTGCTGTCGAGGGATTGTTTAATTGTATTACAGGGCTATAAATCCGGGTATTGGTTACTGGTTAGGCAGTATCCCATTTCTTCTTCAACATACATTCTTTCTTTGTAGCGTCGTTACGTCAAAACACTGTTAACGCTACCTTCTTGCAAATCTTTCGAGATTACTACGAATGTGATAAAAGTTGGTACGATCTATACAGAATGGGACGCAGGGTCAGGCGTGGTTGCTCCGCGACACAACGGGTGGTTAGGATGTCGGAAAAAAAGTTGGAAAATTTGGTGTGGGACACCAAGTCGGCGTTCAGAGTTCATTGACGGCGCGTGTTATAGTCAGCCGACGTATCGATCAAGTGACGTCGCGTCGCGTCGTCGCTGGGTGTCCACAGTGAAGAGGCGCGATACGGTCGAAACGACGCACATTTTGCCTTCGCGCGACGTCCATCACGTCGCCTGGTAATGAAACGCGACGCGATGGACGTCGCGCGATGGCGTTCACACTTAACTACCTGCGTGACACGATTTTTGCGTCGCACTGACATGTGCCATCGCGTCGCGAAAACTCTGAACGCCTCCTAAGAACATTGGCTTGGAGACTAGGGCGGGGATGGTCAAATTTTTGTCATTAAGGGAAGGGGGTCGTAGCTCCGCTGAAGTCCGACACAAGAGCCCAATTTACCCTGATGTGACGTCACTTAATCTTAACTCCCGCCGTTTTTCATGATTCAGATTGTAAAATGTTTACAGAATATATAAGTTTCTTGAAGTTTAACGTGCTCAAAATCAAGGCCTAGATTCATTGAGAGTCTCACTTTGACAGTTCTTGGACAATTTCAATCATTTTTTCGAAATTTTGGCTTTCCAGGAGATCGAGAAATTTTTAGAAGGAAAAATCCTGGTGGTCAAAGAAAATAGCTCGGCGAAGGTTTAGCATAATGTCCTGCTCAGAGACAAACAGGCTGTTGGGTAGAACCATAGGAGTTCTCGTTTCTGGGCCGAAATTCTCACGATTCACCCTAGAAATATTCATTTTTGGTCTCAAATTTCTGCGGCTCCCTTCATTGCCCGTGGAAATTCAACGCAACCGCGCTTGGCCCTGGTCCTCTTATATTATTAGACCAGCGGCCTTCTTCTCAGATCAAGGAACGACATTCAAGTTATTTGTTGAACAAAATCGAATTACGTTGGCAAGAGGAACAGCTTTTGCTGCTGCTTCGTAGCATAGGTGTTGCAGTCTTTATCAGCCCTAGCCATTGAGAAACTCATCGACCCGGTCTCATTTTCAACACTACCTCCAATGTATAGTGTTGTCCTATAAAAGGTGCACATCTATAGGCAGAGACGGTCGGCTGGGGATCAATATGCGTGAATCTCGAAGCAGCCCGCTCACCACTGGTTGGGCGAGAATGGCTGTGCTGCTATGGATTTCACGCATATTGATCTCCAGTCAACCGCTTCTACTTCTTCTATAGAACTGTAACTTATGGCGAACTACCTCATAGATTCTCAGATGTTGAACTGGGCCTTCTTGTATAGTCAGGCCCGTGGCTTCGTCCCTCATGAAGAAACATTCAAGTTTGAACCGCGGCTGGCGCGGCGATTTAAATTTCACCAGCGGCTGACTGGTAATTACCAGTCCACCGCTGGTGAGATTTAAACCGCCGCTCCAGCCGCGGTTTGAATTTAAATGTTATTTTATGAGGGAACAAGCGACGAACCTAACTACACTACACTCTTTACTCGCTCGGATTGAATTTGAGTTTTATCTGGGTGTAAAAACGTGTCGACCCATATTCCGGTTCGCACGTGCAGGAAACGGGTCAAGTGTCGCGAAATTTTGACGGTGCTTCTGCAAATAGTGGGGGTTGCACTATTTTACAGCGGTTGTCTTCGTGTTGGGATGCCTATTATGTTGTCAGACTCTATGACGTCGATAAATTCCTCGGAGATTGAGCCTCAGTACGACAAAGCCGCCTTCGCCACATAGCAATTGTGTCTTGCTATGTGACCAAAAAATCATAGAAGTCTCTTCAAAGATTATAAATTTATCGTTTTGAAAAGCTTACCTTTCTTGAATACGGATGTGACTTCATCGGTTTATGGGAACTGAGTGAGCTTCCCCATTCATGGGCAAGTAAACTAGTTTACATTACGAGGGCAGTTTCCACGATGAAAGCACTCCTCAAGTTTTTACAAAAAATGTAAAAGCTCGAGCCTCTTTGCGAATTTTATGTTGAAAAAAGGCCTAAAACGAATCATTAATAGTTTTATACGGTTCAAGGTCGCGTGTTGGGCGGTGGGTAGAGGCCTGTTCCTATCTTGACACTGCCTGTCGTGTCGCAGACTTTTCTTGCCAACGAAGTATTCCGTTTCCGGGTGCGGGAAGGGTGGTACGCCGCGCGCGGCGAGGACAGGCGACACGTGTTGCGTCACGGCGTACCACCGTCGATTCATCGATGCACCGTGGCGTTAAAACAAACAAAATGACTGCATTTCAGTTTAAGAATCGTTCTTGAATGCTGAGACATCGCATCTCATTGTTAATAACCCAGAAATATGGAATTTCTAGTGATCTCTATTAGAACTTGCGATATTCACAAAAATTAGGCGCGAACGAAGTCATTCTAAGCTACCGATAGACGCTTGCTTCTCTGAACTTTGTTTATGTCACCTTCTTGCACTGGTTCTAACATACGAGTGTTTCCATACATCTCGTTGAAGAGAAATGACCCAATCAATGCTTAGTGGTGCGCCGCGACGCGACACGCAACGCATGCTCCAGGCCGCGCGCGGCGTACCACCTGGCCGCCGCCCTCCGTTTCCTTGTTCTTTGTTTCGACTCGTAGACATAACCGTTGTGGTTTTTAAACCTTATGTTCTGTTTTTTATCCTCATATACCACAGTGTGACAAACTCAAGCTTGCCGCTGTGTGGGGTCTCAGCAAAGCCTCGCTCCTCCTTTCCTTGATGTCCGGAGTTTTTCTCCATTTTTCTAAGCCGAGTTTCTTGCGATCGTCCAGAAATTTCAATTTTGAACTGAAGTTTTCACAAACCGCATTAATCGTTGAGAGATTACACGACCGCGCTTGAGACTGCATTATGATTTCCCGAGCGTATGTTTTCCTGAAACAATATGACAGTTTTTAATTGTGCCTATTAGATAACCCTTCATTTAGTCGTGAAGAGCTCTTTGTTACGATTCCAAACAGCGTAATCCGTGCTAAATTCATTGCGGTAAATATTTTCATGGTGTTCGCTTTAATTTCAGTTTTTGTCCTTCATACAAATGCACGCAGAATTGCCACCATAGAACCTCCCAGCGCGCAGGGACGTGTATTGATTTTGACGTCATTGTCCGCTCCCATTCTCATGTTAGTATTCTATACAGCCGTGTCAATATCTGTTTCCATTGCTGGAAGGGAAGGGGGTGTATCTGTGAATCGCGTCATTTGCTGTTATTTTCGATATTTTATTGTTGCTTTGTTATTGCCCGATTTGGATGTCGAAGGATGCCTTCGCACCTGGAAAATGGGGCTTTTGTACTCTGCGTTAGCTATTGTGTGCTCTTCCATTATTCATCGATTTCGACACATTCGCTCTCGTCACGCTTCGTTGCGGATTTTTTTCTTTTTTCCCGGTCCTTCATCCAACTTCCCATTTTTGCGGCTAGAAATCTTGCGATGCTTGCAGCAGATTTTTTTGTTTTAGGCCGAAATTTTTAGGACCCTCCCTTACCAGTGGCTTTGCTGTGTCGCGAGCCCATAGTTCATTTCCATCATTCAGTTTTGTTACAAAACTACGTCGTTTATATAATAGTTGTGTGAATGTGGGGTTCTTGTTGCGAGGCGTTTTTTATAAGTCGTCAAAAACCTATCGAAAACTAAAACATTTTAAACAAAACACAAAAGAAAACTGTGAACTACAAACACATATTCACATACGGCTCGTGCAAGCGTACGGATGGTGCAAAGTTAATGGCTTCCCAGATTTGTATTAGTTCTAGTTTTACACCGTTATTGTAGCTTTTATCACGCGCTTGTCTTTCACAGCGTATTGAATGAAATGAAATGAAAAACCTCAAATTGTGACATAAAACTAGTAACGATAGGAGGTAGAGGCAGTGTTAACAGTAAAAAAGCGTATTCTTGATTTTGATGTTTTTGAGTAGGGAAGTCCACGAAGTAGAGGATAATAGGTAAAAGTCCCCACAGAACTCTTTCAAACCCCGAGGAAAAATTATTCAAGGAAACCGAAATATTTTATTACGACTGTTTGGTGTGTTTCGGGAGGCTGCAGACACAGCATCAATCCTAACGTCTGAAATGGTTTTGTTCCTCAGAATTCTTCGATGGCTTTGTTTTCTGTTTCTCGTGCCGAAATAAGATGGGCCGATGCACATGCTGGTATGTTAGAATCTTCCGCTATACAGAATATTGGAAAATTCAGCAATTGTTTCTCTGTTGAAATGAGCGCAGGACAAGTGTTATATGACGTGGGCGGGGTGATCCAATGGGTCGGCTGGTCCACGAGGTTTTCACCCACATCCTGACTGTTTTTCATCGTACTTCCTTCTGTTCATACTCTTTCAAGAGGGACTCACAAGGGACCACTTCGAACATAAAATTGAGTTTTGAAAAACGGTCTTTTGAAGGTTGTAGAGGAGTTAAAAAGAAACAATTTGAGATTTTAAAATTTCACTCAGTCCTCACGGGTAGATCAAAAACGATCAAAAAAGGAAAGAAACTAGAACGTTGGATTGGGAGGACGTAGCACAAATGTGAGCTATACAGTGGCCTTGAAATCATCTGAAAAGGCCCTCCTAAAAGTTTGAAGATGAAATCTAGCTAGGTTCTCGAGTTATGACCTGTTCACTGATCCTCTGAACAATGCTCGTTGCATTCAAACCACCGATCACTGCAATATGATAGTCGGTGTGAGCTAGCAGCACACCGTGGCTCAGTCGGTTAGGCGTTGGATTACGAAGCAATTGGAAGATGGTTCGAATACTGTGGGATCATTACTGCATTATGGCTGATAGTAATGACATTTCTAAGTGTTCACATTACTTGTTTTGAGTTTTAACAGTGTCTCTTGTTTTTATACCTCTTTTCTTATATCGCAGAGATGACGTGATATAAACGGAGAACGGTTCACATCAATGTTAGAAACTAGAAATTCCGAGGTTTCGACAATTGCTAGAATATCAAGAATACCCTTTCCCTTCTCCCCCACATATGTTACAGAAAAACCGTCCTTAATTCGGAGAAACACTTTAGGGGACTTATTTTGATATATGACGCTGGAAAAAAGTTCGGACAAAATGAAACTTCGTGGACTTGTTCCTTGATCTGATCAATCTTTTTAGAAATAATTGTTGTAATCAGAAATGGGTTTACCGAAACTACAAAATCCATTGAAGCAACCTAATGCTTTAGCGCATGGCTCGAAGACTCAAGAAAAGTGTTTCGTTATCAATTCCAAAATTCGGAGTAGAACAGCATTTGGACATAGAATCCGAGTATGCTCTCCGCAGCTTCTCTGAAAAATAGAGAAGCTTTTATGAAAAGAAGTTATAGTCGTTTTTCCAAGCCTCGCGACAAGGCAAGGGTACCCATCAAGGAATTTTTAGGGTGGTTTGGAGAAAATTTTTGGATTCGGCTCAAAACTTGTATGGAGGGGTAATCTAGGGTGCTGAACACGAATCTAGAGATCGTTTTCCGAAATTCTGAGGTTTACTGTAGTTTACGGTAGTTGTCATGACATAGAGGGCCTAAACCTACCTTAATAATTTTGAAAATTGACAAGTGAACATCAAATTCGTAATCAGCACCCCGAATAACCCCCGTTCAGAAATTTTGAGTCAATTCTGAGACTTTGACCCAACTAACGTTTACCACCGTAATCTACCGTAATCTGTCGAAAATCGACAAACTGACCTCAGATTCGTTATGAGCCCTTTAAATAACCTCCGAAAGCGAAGTTTGAGTCCTAAATTTCTTCTCGAGCTTTGAGCCCCATGAGGTAAGAAGGATGTTACGTAAATCTACCACACCTCGCCTCCGTCGGAAGCGCGCGCTAGCGTCGCGGCGTCGCACTGGGGCGCGCTTTCTAATAACCCATTGCAGTTCCTCGCCCGTATACTACTCTACCTAGGTGAATTGCGATATGTAGTGTATGCTAGGCTTACATCGGCCTCCAAACGGCGCGTATAGCTGCAGTGTTAGGGGAGACGACACCCAACAACGCGATTCTTGCAAAAATACTAAGAAAAGGGAATTGATGAATTCAAGTGGGTTCGGTATACCAACTGCAACACATGTGTTCCTTCACAGTTTGGTCAATACAAGATGAATGCATAAGGAGGTGGTGCCCCAATATTCATCTCATTTGTCGTCTGGCAACATCGTTTCCAAATTTTTCAGAGTATAATCTACAAGACAGAAAGAATAATCTACAATCTAGAAGTGTGAAACATCGCAGAATTCGCTTTTTTTGTGAGTCATATGGCAATGGACGGTCCAGCTCCGGCGCCGGGTGACCTGCGCCTCATCTCCTGTAGTTGTTCATGAAGGTCCTGGACGTTGCTAGGCTTCGCTCTGTCTCTAATGTTTTCCATTCTCCTTGTCCACTGAAGACCTATGCATAAGCGAAGTGCAATTTTTTTCACACTCGTCCGATAGCCATAGCTAAATAAAAATTAATCTCCAAAGTTTCTATTTACAGAGAAGCAAAAGGACTAAATAACGCATTGAATTTCGGTCAACTCATTCGGAGTACAAACCATCGGCGCGGACCAGGCATACCCCTCTTTTTATGACTTGAAGGTCTTAACGTGGCTGTATGGTGATTCTAAGCATTTAGTATTGCGGATCGGTACCTGAGGTCCGTGCCGAATGTATTAATACACCACTAAGCAAGAGAAATTTCTGAAACCTTGTATTCGTTTTCGTTGGCAAAGATGAGACAGACGACCGCACGCTCCATCCCCGAATGCCTTTCTTGACAATGAATGGCTAATCCCTCTTGACTTCTTTGTTTCTCACCACAGATAGGACAGGTGATTTGCGAATTCGCCAAATTCCGTTCCTCCTTCAGTTGATTGCACTGGTCCTCGGAGTACTGATGAACATTCTTCAAGTGCCGGTAGAAACTCTGTTTATGGAGCACCTTGCTGCAAACAGGGCACACAGAGTGATCAGCGTCAACCATATCAGAAGAATTATAATCCTTGTAAAAGCCGGCTGTTTCGAAAGAGGGCTAACATACTCCCCCCAGCGCGGGAAATTGTTCAAAATCAATTTGGCTCGCCTTCACTGAGTTTCGAAATGTTCTGCGCCATATAATTGATTTAAAGGGGCTTGAGTTCGAAAATCTGGACATCGTTCTTTGAGAAATAAGACAGAAATTGTGATCTATGGAGAAATTTTTCATTTGCTTCTGAGCATACTTTTCCAAACACATCACATATAAGAGTTTTCCTGAGCAAAACTGTAGTTTTTAAGCAGTATAGTGCGCTCGAAATGACAGGTTTGAACATGAACTAACGGTATACCAGTATCAGCTCATCGGACTGTGCTTAAGACATTGATGTACCACCTTCTTATGCATTAATCTTGTATTGACCAAACTGTGAAGGAGCACTTGTGTAGCAATTAGTATACCGAATCCACTTGAATTCATCAATTCCCTTTTTTGTTAATTTTTGCAAGAATCGCGTTGTTAAGTGTCGTCTACCTTAACGCTGTAGCTATACGCGCCGTTTGGAGGCTGATGTAAGTCTAGCATACACTAAATATAGCAATTCACCTGGCTAGAGTAGTGTACGAGCGAGGAACTGCAGTGGATTATGAGAAAGCGCGCTCCAGTGCAACGCCGCGACGCGAGCGCGCGCTCCCGACGGAGGCGAGGTGTGGTAGATTTACGTAACATCGGTAAGAAGCTCAAGGCCATTTTTGGGGGTTCAGAGGTCGAAATTTTTTTTCGCCCAAACTCAGCCCCAGGGGGTAATTTGGGTCGCTGAACACGAATATGGGGTCCGTTTTCTGCTTTTTAGCGGATTTCGTCAGGTTAGGGTGCATTGAATGGCATTTTACCTACCGCAACCTATTGTTTTGGTGGTTTTTGATCTACCCGTGAGGACTGAGTGAGATTTTAAAATCCTAAATTGTTTATTTTTACGCCCTCTACAACTATCAAAAGACCGTGTTCCGAAACTCCATTTTTTGTTCAAAGTGGTCCCTTGTCAGAGCTCACGTTCTTGCCAAAAAAAACGTGCATTTTTCTCGTCGTCAATACTGCCTTTGTTTTGCGAGGAATCAGAATTTTGCGAAGAATTGTTTTCTTTATCGATGTTGTGTTTTTTGATACCGCGTGTGATGCATATCCACGTAAGTAATAATAATAATAATAATAATTAAGCATCGAATCAGAAGCGGTCGATCATAGCAACAATAATTTGTATATATTCTCTGTACGAAAACGAGCTTCCCATCACTTATCGCGTTTGCGTTTGCGCCAGATTCCACTCCCTCCTTCTCCTCTCCGCTCTTTCGCTGTCTGTAACCTGCGCTCCTCATGCGCTAATGAGGAACCTTGAAAATTTCGTGTATACAGCGTTGAACTATGTTTCGGCATTACCGACTGTTTGGCTGCAACCTGGGTTGAGCAGCCCGTTGCGCCGATTTTCCTTGGAAGTACGACCCTCTCCCTGTTGACCAAGATTTTGGGTTTTTTTATGAATTTTAAGGATCCCCTCCTGAGGTAAAAGAATTGCTTTCCTCACTCATAGCCTACCAAGAGGTGTGGTGTAAATTCCTTTTTTTTACTCTTTTTTACGAGCCCCCCCCCCACACAAATTTTGTTTTTTTTTTCGAAAGTTTTCAAGAATGTCAGAATGTTCACGATCCGCCGTTACGCTGGGTCGCAACTCTGCTCAACCCTGCTACCTGATTTACTTCTCTAATGTAAAGACATAATTGTCTTTTGTTAGAACCTTACGCTCAACAGAACTACTCCGGAGCTTCTAGTAAGGAAGGTATAGCTTACTAGGGAACCTCGCATGGCATACCCCACCATTTAGAAGATGGTGAATGTTTTCTGCTCAATTCTAGTCCGCTGTCTCCGAATCTGACGTCGGATTTTGCCACGGACACCTCTGAACGAAGTTATAAGCGTTTTTGAAGCTTTGTGAAAAGGTATGGGTACCCGTCAACCAATTTTCAGGATGTTTGAAAGTAAAATTTTGGATTCGGCTCACAACTTTAATCTGGTGGTTATCCAGGGCGCTGAACGCCAATCTGTGGTCTGTTTGTCGCTAGACTTTTGGTTACTATAGGTTACGGTAGGCATAATGCCTTTTAACTGGCTTTACCTACCTTAAAAATTCGATAATCAAAAAATGGACCTAAAATTCGTGTTCGGCGTCCCAAATAACACCAACAGAGAAATGTCGGTCCAATTGAGACTTTGACCAAGCTACCGTATACCCACCGTAACCTAACGTACAGGGTCAAGCGGGGTTGCGGAAGTTCGCATCGGAGGGTGGGAGGGGGTCGCAAAAATTCCGGTTCAAAAATGAGAATTTCGTGAAGATATCCAAAAAAATCTCGATTTTTTTGGTTACCAAAGGGAAGGATCGTAGCATTGCTTAGGTTTTAGACGCTTGAGTCCAACTACAGAACGAGGTTAAAATTTTGGATTTTGGAAAACAATTGATGGTGGGGCGGGGGGGGGAGTTCGCTCCGATTCCGAAAAATTACGCAACGCCCCGCTTGACTCAGCTACCTTAATCTATCAAAAATCGATAAACGGATTGCGGATTCGTGTTTAGCACTGCAAATAACCCCCAGAGCAACAATTTGAGCCGTATCTATCAAAGCACTCCTGAAATCGGCAAACGTCGCGATTTACCATCAAATTTTCCCCCCCTATGGGAAGCTTTGAACGGATCGAGTCGAAAACCTCGGAAATTCGTCAAGTAGACCCTAGATTGCGATCAGCGCCCCAAATAACCCATCTGGAAGGATTTTGAGTGAAATCTGCAACATTTTTTTTTGTAATGCTTTCAGAGGTATAAATAAGCGCGCAACCGAAAAACCGTAGAAGTCCAAAACGCTGTCAGTCTGTGCAAAGTTTGGAAAACATGCCTTCAGCCAAAATTTGCACAGTGGGGTAGTTCTGGGCGCTGAACACAAGCGTGAGGTCCGTTTCTCGATTTCGCAAACACTAATCCGAGTTTTTGATAGAAAAAAGGCGGGAAATACGAACTTTGACAGGCTATAACTTTTTTACCAGATGTCCGTTGCAAAATCCGAGTTAAGATTTGAAGAGGACGTGCTAGGGTTGACTAGAAAACATTCATCAGCTTTCGGATTCGGGGGTACACCATGCGACGTTCCCTAATTAGGTTGCTAGGATGAGTCCGGGCGGAGTAAGCAGCGGAGCGGTCGGTGATGGCAGAATATAACAGCGATAAGGAGATTTTGACATTATAAGCCTTGCTTCGACCGGCTCAAAATGAGCGGCCTAGGCTATAGCTCTATTTTTATGTTATATCGGCTTTTATTTTATTGGATTTGACCAGCACAAAAAAAACTTTGGCGAAACTTTGAATTAAAAATGCTCACTTCTCACACGCGACTGACCATTGCTTCCTCTACCAAGTGGCTTGAAGAAAATTCTCTCCTTTTTCCAATTTTTTTTGCGACCCTTCCTCCAAACATTTATTTTTACAAGAATTTTCTCATTTTTTTACGACCTCCCGTTGCGCCGAGTCAAAACCCTGGTTGCAACGCTGCCTATGGTGGGTGTATCCGCGAAAGGGATAGCTGCGGACCATTCAGCAGGCCGCGAGCCTGTCGCGTGCGCCGATCGATCACCACATTTCTCGTGGGCGCACGCGACGAAGCGCAGTCTGCTGAGGTGTCCGCAGCTATCCCATTTCTGGTTACCCGAACTATACGTTGACTCGCTAGGTTCAATGAACGAGGCTACGTACACCTTTTGTTTGGTATCCTTGGAATCAATAAAATACTCACGACTAGTAATTTTGAAGCATTTTTCTTGAAAATGATTTCATTTCCTATCAGGAGTTATTTCCCGTTAGAAACCTATTTAAACATTTCCATTGCCGCAGCAAGCAAGGTTCGCTTTGTTCCTGCCTTGGTGATTCATTGTTCATAAAACCCTTGTGTTCGGAGTTTTGTTCGAGTAAGTAAAGAAAAAGCAGGAGCGCTTCTATTTTGTGATGAGTGTTTGTGAGATTTTTGCCCTTTCTCCCCCTCTGTGCGCAATCGTTTCATGTTACCCATGCACATCTGTGGATTGTCGTGTGTTTCAGAGATTTTCTCGTTTTGGGTAATCTAGTTGCGGGTTTCGTCTATGCTGCAAGCGGCACAGCCAGTCAGAGCTGATTGCATAGTGAGTCTAGAAAATAGCGTAGAATCACGGCATTACGTCATCACACATTCCTGGCCTGAGGTGCTGAGAGTTTGGGATGATTGCTGTGAATAGTCGTGATGTTTTTGTGGTGTGAATCAACATTTTAACAATGCTCTCAGAGTTGAATTCCGCGACTAGAATTCTTATCGGAAATTGGGGCACGCGCCCTAATAGCGGCGAGCGCTCGTTACACAGGAGACGTCTGAGCATTGCCTCATATCGACTGACGCCCTTTCTTCCCATTCGCCACCGACTACTATTCAGATGATTGAAAAACGGTTCTAGCAGACGTTCTTACGCTGCAGAATGTCTTGGAACCATTCTTCTGTGTACACTTGCAGCATGTTCTTTACAAATCTTTTCCTCGCGAAGATGACAAACGTCGACTCTTCCGAGGCAGTTTCTCCTCAGCGTTCTTCAATAACTAGGGCTTACCTTACATTCCCCGAGGGCTTTCATAAAACCATGTTTTGTTAGTTGTAGGTATGGGACAGAGCACTCATGTTCCGTTTTCCAAATCCCCTAAATGCCTCAAAGATTGACAGGAGATTTTAAAAGTTGTCGTTTTCATAGCGTTGCGTAGATAAAAGGGGTACACTGGGTCAAGCGGTGCATTGCGTAATTTCTCGAAAATGGAGACACCCCTCCCCCCCCCCCCCGACCATCAAATTTTTCTCCAAAATTTTGCGATCCCCTCCTCGAGGCCGATTTCTAGGCAGTTTATATTTGACTACTAAAACTGTCAGACGCCGACAA
Organism: Aplectana chamaeleonis; assembly: GCA_029168955.1. Classification (NCBI taxonomy): domain Eukaryota; kingdom Metazoa; phylum Nematoda; class Chromadorea; order Rhabditida; family Cosmocercidae; genus Aplectana; species Aplectana chamaeleonis. Next base: position 209,886 of record JAPDOI010000125.1, on the reverse strand, counting down.
TCAGCTCAGTAGTCGGGCTCACGCGTCAAACCTGAGCAATGCTACGATCCTTCGTTCAGGGGACTAAAAATATCGAGAGTTCTCGGGATATCTTCAGCAACTTTTCAAATTCGGGCCAAATTTTTCGCGATCCCCCCCCCACCGCCCGTTTCGATTTTTCGCAACCCAGCTTGATCTTGGGGGTACACGAATGACAATTTTCAGGGCGTTCAAAAAATTGTCTCGGGATGAGCTTGAAACTTCTCTCTTGGAGTTGTTTAGGGTGCGAATCTGTGGTCCATTCGTCAGTATTGGAAAAATTCCGTCTGATTTGGTTCGAAGCTTCAAAATGGGGAAAATTTCGCTGACCAAACGCGACTTTTGACGATTTCGAGAATGCTTCGAGGAAATCGTCTGAAAACTTTTAGACAGGGGTTATTTGGGCTGCCTAACACAAATCTGTGGTCATTTTATCGATTTTCTTTGGATTACAGTATGTAACGGTGGGGATATGGTAGCTCAATCAAAGTTTCAGATTCCATTCAACTTTTCTCTGTGGGTTTTATTTGGGACGCTGAACACGAATTTGAGGTCTATTTTTCGAGTTTCGAAATTCTAGGGAAAGTAACACCAGTTAAAAGGCAGTATGCGTACCGCAACCTACAGTAGCCCTAAGTCTGGCGTTAAATAGACCCCAGATTCGGGTTTATTTCTTAAAATAATTTCCAGTTGAGTTTTGAGCTGAATCCGAGATAAAAATTTTCTCTGAACACCCTTTAAATCTCAAAATCGACTGAAAATTCCCTTTACCGAGTGTGTTTCGTTGTTTCTAAGAACCTTCTAGCAGCGGACCTAATTTGTCAAAGTTGTAAGGAGATTGGAGCTCATTGCGAGCAGCCAGATGACAGCATTTGCGGGGATTCTTAAAGAATCGATATTAGTGATTCCAAAGGCAGTGCTCGCTATGAAAAAGTTGCCCTTTTTTCTGGCAGATGCTTTTGGATCCCTCTATGAAGAGTAAGAACGGAAGCAGGACGAAAACGGTCGGGAAGTGAGTGAAAATCTCGCGGACCGGCCGACCCATTCGATCATCATATAACATTTGTCCTGCGTTCGTTTCACCAGAGGAACAGTTGCCGATTTTCTGAATATTCTTTACCGTGAAGGATTCTAAAATCCCAACGTGTCTATTGGCCTATCCCATTTGTTTAAGAGTTTTCGGTACGAAACAGAACACAAAGTCACTTGCCTACAAAATTTGAAGCGCAAAGCCATTGCCGACGTAAGGTCTGACGCTTTGTCTGCAGTCTCCCGAAATACATCAAACAGGCGTAATTAAATAATTCAGGGGCTATTTAAACAGTTTTTTCTCCGGTATTTGAGTGTCCTGTGAGGACTTTTCTCTGTTAACCTATACTTAGTAGACTTACCTACTAAAAACACCGAAAACATGAATGCGGTTTTTTCTACCTTGAACATGTCTTGAACGAAATTTTGTGAATTTGTAACTTGAGCCTTTTCTTCCCATTTTAACCAATTTCAGCTTTGAAACTTAAGCATTATGTTTATGTATGTATTGAGTTGTTGGTGCTTGTTTTGAATTCTTTATTGGTCGTTTTTTTTTCAAAAATTCGATGTTCATTAAATTTACCGACTCTTGAAGAAATGCTAGATAAACAGCGAAACAAATACCATTCGATATGGACTTGTTTCAAGTTCCGCAGCCGAAGATGGTTTGATGAGCAAAAAACACTGAAACTGCAAATTCACAAGTTCTGTTAAAAATACGACTTCCGTTCTTTCGACAATCTCTGCAAATGCTGTAATCTGGCTCCCAGAGGGTTTCTATAGCTCATTAATTTTGGAAGATTCTGTTTGTGGCTAGAAAGTGCTTAGAAGCATCGAAACATGATCTGTAGCAGATTTTCATAGAATTTCATTCTGGAATTCGAAAACCTGCTCACGCCGAAGCCTGGAGAGGAGCTTTGGGTGGAGAGGGAGTTGATCATTCGAACATTGTACGTGACCAATGGACCATCGCCAATTCATTCATTTATTTATTTGTCAATCATGAATGAGGAACAGAAACATGAAAGTAATTAATATACATCCAGATTGACTAAAAAGAAAAGAAGCTTGAAGCAAACTAAGCTTCTCGCACGCGAAAACAGTGCCTCTATTTGAAAGATCTGACGTTTTCATTATAAGCTCTTCGAAAATCAGTGGCCATTCACTTATAGAAAAAAATTGTGTTCAGTAAGATCCGTAGCAGCCAACAGTTTGTGGGGTTCCAAAAGGGATGGCTGAGAAAATAAATAGAAACAAATAGAGCTATCGAGAATTATTTTTCTGTTGCTCTTCAAGCAGCATGAATGAGAGCTTTCGGTGACACCTTCGTTAACATCACTTCCGCCCAAGCAGAGGGTTTGACCAGATTTTGACCATTGAGTAGCTGTCTGTAGGATAACCCTACCGAGATCCAGCGCAACTGGTAGGAAACCATTCACGAGCGGATGCGGGGGCACCTCTTTGATCTAAATACGAACTCATGGCACTGACTCGGGGGTGCCTACAGTATAAGCTATCACACTGGTCAAAAATAATCATGGCGGATTGACGTGCCACGAGACCATGAACGATAACCTCATCCATCGCACAGAAGCACAGCACTGCTGAAAAGGACTCTGACGTAGACCTGCTTCGAAATTCAACCATTGAAACTGTTGCTGAGGCATCTTTTGGATAATTATAGAAAAGAATGTAATGGTTTTGGAATGCCCGCATAGCATTGGCTGCTGAAAGGGTAATGGGCTGCGGAGGAAAAGATTAGGTATCCAAACCATGGCTCACGAATATCCTACTTGAACAATAGCAGACCTTGAATTCATTAGAAACACGTTTTTCTCAGTTTGGCGGGCACCATAGAATCATACTTCGGTAAATACGAAGCGCATATATCAACACAAGCCATACAGGGAAAGATCAAGAGGAGAAAAATCAAGAAAATCCACGAGGTATCGTCACAACGTGAGCATGCCATGCGTATCACAATTTTTCTTCGAGCGCTGTTCGGTTATATTGATAGTGATAGATAAACCATAATAGTTCCATTATAATAGTGACAGATAAGCAATGATAAAAAATTTAACACTGCTGCTAACAAACGATCACACCACTTACTGTAAAAAAATAATTGGGCAGACAAGATAACGAGTTTAGAACAAGCCTTTCGTTCTGAGAGCAACTTCAAGCCCTCGGTTGAACACTGCCAATGACGTAGAATGCACCACTGATGGCGGCAAATCGTTCCATGTTTTAACAACGCGAATCAGAAACGAGTGCTTGTAACTCTGACTTCTTGAACAATTGAACAATTCAAGTGTCTATTTTACTCAATTCCGTACAGCCTACAATTATAGCGTCAAATGTGCAGACTTTTTTGCTCGGCTAACAATAAGTAGACTTGTTCATTTATAAAATTCCTCTCTAATAGATTCCTCGACATTCCTTGAACTTCCCCTTGCACTCAAATGCTGGACAGAGAAAATTTGAATTTGAATGGAGGGATCCCATGTTCTTCACGCAGTTATCGGTCACAGAAGCAAGAACTCTGGCTAAATATCCAGCATTATAGAATACTTGTCTTTTGACGAGTGGTTGTGCCTTGTTTGTACTGTTGGTAGGGATGCCTGTTGAAGTTTCACCTGGCCTTTATGGCTGCATCGCTCGACTTCACAGTCGTGACCCAGACCGCCACGGAGCTTCCACACCCAACATTATTGATTCAGCACAGTTGCCGCCTAATCCTTCGCCGCATTTGCTATTCCGCTACAATTTTCGTAGTTGTGCAAGTCATACGATTTCTGAGAACTCTGGTGCCTCTTCAACCATTTTAGCGCAGTGAAAACTGGAGGGATTAGTGCGCTGTCTATTTTCTCGCTTAAGTGACTGCTCGAAAGCTAAGAATAAAGAAAATTTTGTATTCTCAAGTAACTGAAGTGCAACATTAGATGTATAGCAGAGTTACATTATGATGGGTAACGCTCGTATCAACCCGTTCACACTATACTGCGCGTTTTGATACGTTGATGCGACTGTCCAGGGCAGTTATGGGCAGTGGTGGAAGTACAGATGCGGCGCCGTTTTAAAGTTCGATTCATGACCTTGGTCGTTTTTGTAAGAAGCTGCGACGCTTTCAAGTGGCGCTATATCATTCGATAAGTAGCCATTACCTCCTCGTTCCCGCGCATAGCACCTACGCCACGTAGCTGCGGCGCGGCCTCTTACAAAAAGGGTATGCGTTTCGCTACAATGAGGGTTAAGTAAACCGCTGTTCCTCAACGTTGCCGGAGAACTGGTCCGCGCCTAATTTTTCACCCAAGGAAAACTTCGCACCAACCCGGGGTTTCCCTCCCCTTCCAAAGTCAGGAGAGTTCAAGGGCCTAAGAAATGAGTTTTTAACACTAGGTCAGGTTTTCTGTTTGAGCGTAATTGCAAGAATCAGAGCTTACGAAATCGCCGTGCGGGCCAGTTCTCACGTAATCGTTCCTCAACTTGTTTCTAGTTGCTCACCCTCTCTCTGCCCTGTCTTCGCTCTAGCTTTCTGGCCTAAACGTCTCGCGTCCTATGTTTACGCCCTTTCCCCATGATCAGGGTTGAGCAGAGTTGTGACTGGTCACAAAGGGGGGTCGTAAAATTTTTGGAAATTTCAAGAAAAAAATGAAAATTTGGGGAGGGGTCGTTTCAAATCACATGGTAAAGTAAAATGAGGTAGGAATAGTCAGTCGCGTGCGAGGTGTATGCATTTTCAAGAATATAAAAGCAGATTATATACAGAGATGTTTAAAAAACTGACTTTTTTGACGGAAATGACAATTAGACACTAAATAAAGCTTTAAAAATTTTGGTCCCAGGGGGTCGCAAAATTTTGGGAATTCTTTTGAAAAAAGGAGAATGGGGGGGTCGTAGCCGCGACAAAAATCGCCACAACGGCCTGCTCAACCCTGCCCATGATGTTCCCCTTTCGAAATTTTCGCGTCCCCACCATTGTCCTGCGGGTCGGTAAACTTGGCCACGGAAATGCTTTCCAGAGTGGCGTCGCAGCGAAACTCGCTGTCTTGGAGCAAGTAATGGGGGGGGGCTACGCAGCGCAAACCGTGCCGCTAGATGGGGGCAATCGCCGCGCTTTCAGAATGCGCGAGCTGAGCGAGCCTCGCCGCGAGCTGGCAGCAGGGTTGAGCAGGCCGTTGTGGCGATTTTTGACGCGTCTACGACCCCCTTCAATTTCCTTTTTTAAACCCAAAATTTCACGACCCCTCTGGGACCAAAAAGAATTCTAGTTTTATTTTGTGTCAAATTTTGAAGAGAAATGAAACTTGTGGTAATATTTCTAAGGACCAGGTACGGTCGCGGCTGACTTGTGGAAGCTTATTTTTCTCTAAAATTTTCCGACCCCCCCAAATTTTCTTTTTTTTCCAAATTTCCTAAAAATTTTACGACCCCCCGTTGTGACGTGGTGACAACGCTGCTCAACCCTGGCTGGCAGTGACGGCGCGGCTTCGCGCGATGGAAATGTTTTCGTCCATTTTTGTCGCTGAAACAAAAGGCCCAATAGATTTAACGGCGGCGAAGAGGTAAGAGACGCAGAAACAGAAATATGATTTGGTTACGTGCCTACTTTCTCTAGCTTTAGGGAAAGACGCCGCGAATTTTGCAGCGACATCACACTGAAAGGCCCTTTACATGTCAAAAAGTGCAGTGTTGGGCAAACGTGTTTTAACTTCTTTGGTTTACGTGGCGGTGCTCTGCTGTTTGTTGAATCTTGTAATCGTCCTCAGAATCATGCTGGTAGTTGTGTCTCATTCAGTGTTCAGCACAGGTGATCTTCCGTTGTTTGCGCACCGAAAATGTTACTATTCCGAAGTCCCGGTAGAAGAGGGTCTGAGAGATCCGAGTCTATTCATATATAAGTCGTTCTTACTCATTTTCTGGAAAAAAGAATTTTTCGTTTTAAATATTTTTATCTTAATCATTTTTTTCTTGTAAATGCACCATCAATGTGAACTGTGTATGTTATCGTTTGACAGACTGTGCCTAAGGAATCAATAGAAGAATTAGAGATTAGAGACTGCTTCGACGTAAATGGCATGGCTTAGACTATCTGTGCGATGTGTGACTCATTTGTTTTCGGTAGTCGTTAACGTGTGGGGGGGGGTAGCGCTACTTGTGAACGCAATTGTTGTGACGATTGCTGAAGCAACTCGTTTGTCGCATTCGACTTCACTTAAGCGTTTCATGGAAACCAGAGAACTTGTTTTTACCCCAAGACTACCTTGTTCTAACTGATTTCAAGATTTCTGACGCCCTCTAATCTGGTATTTTTAGCTGAATCAGCCTCCTATAAAAGAACATAGTTTGCAGGAGCATGTGAGTGCGCCCCCTGCGGCAGAAAGTAAGAGTGCGGAAAAGGCTTCGAAGTCCACATCGAGTTCAAGCAACAAGAAAATATTGAAGTCACCAGCTATTAGCTCCACAAAGGTTCGTATTACATTTGAGGAGAGGTTTCTAAAGTCGTGAAGACAAATTATTCGCTGCATTTTTTTGAAGGCAAAGATGAGGCTGCTATGGACACGTGTTTGAGGGGCTCCTTCTCTGAGAGTTTTGGCCGAGAAATAGCCGCTAAACGCCTGCTTGCCGTGTAATAGCCGCTGAATAGCCGCCGAATAATGCTCGCCGCGAAATAGCCGAGAAATAATGCTCTCCAGGTACATATACGGAGCATTTCAGAGGCATGATTTAGATTTCAGCACCTCCGTCTGTTCAATTACTCAATTACTCAAGTTTGAGGTACTTGGACCTCGTTCACCCTTTGGAGGCCCCGCCGAACCGCTGGCGGCCCCAGATGGTGGCTGGGCGAGCCGGCGACGGTTGCGTCTTGGTCAATTTTGTTTACTTCTGAATATTTCTGGGCTATATCTCGGCTATTTCTCGACTACTCCCTGTCCGTTCCGTGAGAAGCCGAGAAATAGCCCACCAGGAGCCGCTGCGGAGCCTGGTGGGCCAATTCCCGGCTATTTCGCGGCCAAAACTCAGAGTCAAGGGCAGATTCCAACCTCGTAGGTAATTTCTGATATTATTGTCCGACTGTCGTGTGTAGCAAACCTGTAAAGCGCGAAATCAACTCGCTCAAATAAGCGAGGAAAAAGTTGACCACGCCCCCGAGAAGAAAACATGGGTAACACCCAACGACAAATTCTCGACCTCAACAAGAACAAAAGCTGCGATGGATTTTCTTCAAAATCTATCATCTTCAATACTAGTTGTTTTCCAGATGATGTCTTGACTTTTGTTCGCATCTACATATATGCAGGCCATAATGACTTGCTTAGAAGATATGGTGCTAATTTGTCGTACCCTGCCTCACGGTCCTGTTCCTCTTTCCTCATAGCTACCCTTGTCGTATCGATTGGTTAGTGCCAAATTATATAATTCCCTCTATCTTCCATTTCAAACCCCTGTTTGACCTTCAACGGCCTTTGCTTGCTTTCTCTGGCGCTTCGACTCGCTCTCTGAGCTGTTTCTTTTCTGCAGTTGCTTGTACTCATGTCCAGCTTGCCGGTCCCACTTAGGTTGTCGGTATACTCGTGTTTCGAAGTTCCGGTGAGCCCCAGTGATGTCTTACGGGCAGGGTCAAGCGAAGCGTTGCGTAATTTTTGGAAAACGGAGCGACCCCCCATCATTTTTTTCAAAATTCAAAGTTTTCATACTCACCCCGCCCAGAGCGCGATTTATGAGCAGTTCATCATATTTGATTCCTGAAACTGTCAGACTCAGAAAATTCAAATTCGTTCAGTAGCCGGGCTCAGGCGTCTAAAACTTGAGCAATGCCAGAAATTTTTATTTTTGGTCCAATTTTTTTGCAATCCCCCCTAACTTTCATTTTCAGGCCGAAATTTTTTCGACCCCACCCCCTATCCCCCGTTGCGAAATTTCGCTACCCAGCTTGACCCTGCTTTCGGGACTAAGGGCGTCATAGCCGGCTGATGCAGGCATCAGTATATTTGCAAACTCGAGAGTCTCAGCTATGTTAAGAGTAATCATTGCTCCTGAGGCAGCTTCTACTATCGATTATTCCGCCCCCCCCCCCTTAGGCCCCCGTCATAGTCGGTGGATCTACTGAGCCCCACCGGGTCGATACGCATCGAATTCGTGGAAGACGGGTGCAAAAAAATCAACCCACTGAGTCCGACTGCGACCGTCTGATGCCCACCGCAATCCCCCCGGTCGATACTGATATTTCTCATGCGTACAAGGGCGGGGCCAATGCACCGACTGAGTCCGACTGAGTCCCACTGAGTCCCACCGAAATCATCATCACCCCACCCGGTCGATATAGGAGTTTCTCACTTGATTTGGGTGCATTTTTTTCGGCCGACTGCGACCTGCCGATTCCCGCCGCATCTCGACTCTCGTCGTCTGCGCTCTGCCCCACGTACTGCTGATACGGAAATCAGATTCAGACATGTTGAAAACAAGAAAAATCAGCCACCAAACACGTTCCGATTCACAGCTGAAGTGATAATCGTCACTATCAATTGCGTGTTTCGCAGAGGAGTTAGTTGGCGCTGGGGGCAACCGGACTCAGTGGGACTCAGCAGGTTTTTCCACTCCGGACTCATTCGGACTCAGCAGGTTTTTCGACGAAGTCTGACCGGGGCCTTAAATACAGTGCACCAACCTTTTGATCGATTGAATGACAAATGAGCTGATCTTAGATGGAACTATTACCGTGAAAAAGGGTTTTTGTTTTCATTTTTCTCCTGCAATTGGCTAGTCTTTAATTGTTTAACCCATTTTCAAGGCGTAGCTCGTTCTATGGACGTATTAAACAAGTAAATAAATAAATTTGTTAATGGTCCAGCTTATTTCAACCTACTCCGGTGACATGACTGCGAATGACGTGAGTATACAGGACCGAGACTACACGTTCACTAAATTCTTGGTCTGCGAATTTACAATCTTCGAGGGCCCATAACTTTGTTCGTAGCGGGCTCTGAGCGTTTCTAGAAACATCATTGTGATCAGCGTAAAAATCTCTCCAAATTGAGCAGATAAACTGAAAAACTATTCCGAGGTTGGACTGTGTCTTAATAGAGCAAGCGAACATTCTATATACCGTTATAAAGCGTAGAGGAGCTCCCAGACTTGAAACACGCTCACAGCTCTTATCACTAATATCACAAAACGAAGCATACGAATGTCGGAACGGTTTCAACCTTACGATGCAGTCGTACGAATGGAATCGTTTGAAAATCGATCGATTGCTATAGTTTACTTTATGTTTTCACTGATAAGAGCTGATGTCGTGCCTGGTATGAAAGCTCGCATTGCTGAATACTGAAGATCACACCGAATTTTATCTGATAACTCGAGACCCACCAGGTTCTCTTTGAAGTAGAAAGGGGCGTTGTAAAGTGAATAATAAAAGGTTTGTATTGCTCTATGGCATTTGACAAACCGAAGACTGTTGGTCAGAAAAAACAACTAAGTCAATTTGGCGAACTTATTGGACACCCTCATAATTTCTGGCTCAACAATCAATTTACTCAATTGTTTCACCATGATAGGGTCGAAAATTGAGCTGGAAAACATCTAACGAGCCATTCACTATGAAAGTCGTAGTTCCGTAAATAATTGACAGGCGCTGTTCAAACAGAGGTGGCAGATTTGTGCTCTGCCTCGTGCCGCTCCGTCCGAAGGGCGAAGGTTGGTAGGTTTGCAGGACCATTAGTGTTCTTCTTATTAGGGAACAGTTGATTCGTCCAGTAGGGTAGCAGCAGTATTGCGAATAGGCAGTTAGTAAAATGTATGCGTCATCAAATGTAAAGACATCTTTTTTTCTTCAATTATCCAATCCTCTGAAATCAGGATTGAGAAGGGTTGCGACTCGGGCCAACGAGAGGTCGTAAAAAAATTGGAATTTTTTTTTGTAAAAATGAAAATTTGGAGGCGGGATCGTGAAAAAATTTGAACGAAAGAAGGAATTTCCTCCAAACCACTTGGTAAGCTAAAATGAGGTAGTAGGAGTCAGTCGAGCGTGAGAAGTATATACAATTCCTCATCTCGGAAAGGGGATCGTAATTTTCTCCGAAAATTGGGTCGACAGGGGGCCGTCGTAGCTCCGCCGAAAATCGGCGCAAGGCTGCTCAACCTTGTCTGAAATCGACTGAAGAAAGGACCCTGTTGTCAAATAAAAAAATCTGCATTTTACCGCTTTTCGCATTTTTTGTCATAGTTTCGACAGAAAGAGAAAGAGAGCCAAATTTTTCAAAATCTGACATTTTTGCCATCTGTTCCACTGTGAATTGTGTATAAAACTGTTTCATTCCAGCCAAGTTCGTCATCTCCGCGTGCCCCTCAGGCCATGAATAACGGAGCACAGCAAGCGCCTCCGACGGGTGCAGTCATAACGACGCAGCCAATCCGTCACTCTTCGACAGCGCAGCCTCCTCACTCCTCAAGTCGCTCCCATCATTCGGGAACAGGGTTTGTTTTTGCTCTTAGCCGCAGTAATAATATAATAACGGGCTGTCAGAAACCGTCTTTGTCATCATTGCCATTAATGACAGCGTTCACTAAGCTTCCATGACGTAACTGTTGCGCAATAACTCCTAACTGCAAGGTGTCCTACATCCTTTGGAGTAAATAAACGCACACATAGCATGCTGTGAAAAAGCAAATGACACATCATTGGTGAAGACTCTAGGTATATGGGAATGTAAACAATGTTGTGCATCAAATATATGTCTGCGAATTTTCTTCCATCCTCTTTAATCCCTTTGGATGCAGCTCGGTGCATTATTTGAAAGCTCAAATCATTCGTGTTTATTCTTACTCGTAAAAACACTGACTTGGTTCGAATGCCCAGTGAAATATAGCGTAAGTTTTTGGCAACCTTGGATTGGGTACAGTTCATAATACTCAATTATGATGTTTGGCGCTACAAAGTTGTTGGATAATGGGAATATGACAGAATTTTTAATTTTTCAAAAATTACCGAGAAGTGCAAGATGAGCCTTATTTAAGAAGCTTCGTGAAAACGTTTTCGGTGCTATGAACTTGTCATCTAAAAGTTCAAACGTTTTATGAATTGTGAAAAGCCGTTTGATATAAAGAAGAGAACGAGCGGCGATTGAAGGTTTCCGGAGCTTGAAACTTCTTCAACATTTTTTTCTATGTATATTTCGGAGCAGGTTGGGGTTTCCGAGGAGCAATAAACGCCATTAGATAGAGCAACAGGTGAGCTTTCGAGTGGTCGTAAGGCAAGGAAGGACAAGAGACATTTCGCCGAATCACATTGAATGCAGGAATTAACAGCTTGATAGTTTTCGCGCAATTGTGAAATTTAGCAAACGTTTTTATTGTTGGATCAAGTTCGATGAGAAAGCAGTGACTGCGTCCTGAGGTTCTTTTAAAGGCAGCAGACACGCGCAAAAATGATATCAGTTTTATGACATTAATCGAGAGTTCGGGGCTAGTAGTGAGGGGGGAACTAACGAAAAAACCAACGAAAACAGTGTGCAATTAGAGGAATAACGGAACAAATTCAATGGTTTGGGCTCGTTTTTGACGCTTCCAACGGCGTCAGTACCCTACTAGGAGCCATACTACCCCAGTAACGTAGTTAACTCAACATCGTTTTCGAGCTTGTCTGCTATCTTTTAAGTATCCAGTGGCTGGAGATAGGTTCAAACGCCTCATTGGAAGGTCTCACATCATGAAGTTTGACCTGATCACTTGCGGTTTTGTCCACTGTGGTTCTCGCGGATTTAATTCGAACCATTTTGACTAGCTTATTTATCATCCACAGAGTTTTAAAGCGTTTTGTAGCGTCCCAGCTGAGCGTTGCTCGTACAATTAGTAGTGACATTTCTGAGCGAAATGCAGCTTTGATTTGTGAACGGCCTGGTATTTTCGTGTTTTGCGCTCATTCCAACGTTCATGAAGCTAGGCGTAAGCTGTAAACTAAGCAGTGGATCTGGCAAAACACACATGTCGATATCGAGTTTACCTCTATCAGCGCGCCCTGTGCTGGCAGCATAATTCTTCCTGCCAACGCGTTTCCTATGATTCGCGATGATTGCAAATCTTGCCCGTGTGAGAAAAACCGTTATTCTCGTTTCGAATGGGTTAGTTCAGGGATTTTTATTGATGGTTGTTTTTGCTTGAGCGGCTCTGTGACGAGCAATGAGCCGTTCGTGGCGTTGAAGGTGTTCTTTCCATTACGTTGTCTTCAATTACATATACATCTGCATCTTTCGTCACGCTCAGGAAGGTTTTTTTTTACTGGAATCCATCAACTGAAATCAATTATTATGGGAGGCATACTTGAGGAAATTCGGTAGCGGTATCCATCATGAAACTAGGTATGCTAGTGAAGCAAGTCTTAGATTTATATAAAATTTCGAATTGGACGCTTTCTTTCTACTCTTTTATCTTTAACCTGACTGCCCCTTGCTAGAATTCGTGCTTGGTCACACGAAACCCGTGAACCCCGTTTGGATAGCCGCTCTCCATTTTTCTCACGCTCGTAACTAGTAGGGTGAAACCCCATTTTCAATAAATTCAGAGCTTGTTTAAGCATGACTCTCATGAAAAATTGTGACTGAACACTTTTGGTTTTAGGTCGTCGCAACATGCCTCTCACTTGCGACCATCGGCGGGTATGGGATCATCGAGCCGATCCGGAGGACGGCGACCACCTGATGATCCCCATGTTGGAAAGTACAAATTGCTCAAAACCATCGGCAAAGGAAATTTCGCCAAGGTAATATATTTTCTGTTCACTTTGTTTGCGTTGTTTGCTGATCAGCTCTATGGTTTAGGTCAAATTAGCCAAACATACAATTACGGGTCAAGAAGTTGCTATAAAAATCATCGACAAGACCGCGTTAAATCCTAGTAGTTTGCAGAAGGTAAGCAGTCTTAGACAACTTACTGCGTTATCACGGTATTCTTAGGAACTCGTGTGTCAACAACTTATTGTTTGTTAAGTTGGGTGAACTTAAGGAGTGCAGGGCTATTTTCTATACTTAGATAGGAGCGCTAATTACGAGAGGATGGCATTCATCTCCTAGCGGTTATTTATTTTGTTAGAGGAACGGAAATTAATTGGAACTCTTTGAAATAGGCGGAGTTTTTGAATATATATTTCTGGAGTGGCATGCATGAATGCGGCGGCCAGGGTAGGGAGGCGCAACGTCTCGTGCACGCATCGCAACTTGAATTCAAATAGTGTCGCGTGCGTGCGGCGTAGCGCTCCCTGACCATCGCTGCCGCATTCATGCATGCCATCCCTGTATCTGTAATTTTTTTGTGCCCCTGTCATTGGCCTTTCGTTGTGTGACACCTAGCAAGCTCATCATGCAGTCGCATACGAGTATACGATTGTTATTTTCGTTTGTGTTCATCGTCAATAGTGGTAAATATAGCTGAGGCGCGTGAAACAACATTTGTTCGTGCAGTGGCAATCGTTTGGGGCTTGCAGTGTTGAAGAATGATACATTGGGATATACCAAGTGACCACAGTCACTGCCCCCACCCCTCCCCTTTTCCGCGGAATGATATCTGGATTCTAAAATGGTTAATCTGGAGCTTGTCCTGGAGGAGAACCTACTCATGACTCTCTGAGCTTACCAAATGCATTTTTACATTTCGAATGATCATCGTCCAAATGGCGTGAGGTTGTGACGGGATTTAGTTCAAGCTCTATGGAGAAAATCTGTAAATGAAGTTGTCTATCTGCTCGCGAATGGGAATCCAGTCATGAATTGTTAGAAAAACAATTGAAAAATGCAGTCAACAGGGATCACATTGACCGTTTCGGTTCCCTCATGTTGGAGTAGTTCGCGTTGGCGCAAACTTTGTGCACGTATCTTATAATATATGTGTACCGTGATCGCGCCAAGGCAAAGTACACCATTAGTAGGGAACCAAAATAGTCAGTCCGTTCTCTGCCGTCTACGTATTGTATGCAACTATTGTAATGACACATTGTTTCAGCTATTTCGCGAGGTGAAAATCATGAAGCAGCTTGATCATCCTAATATTGTTAAATTGTATCAAGTCATGGAGAATGAGCAGACGCTATACCTTGTTCTGGAGTATGCTTCCGGTGGAGAGGTATTATAACACACTGTTTTTGATTTGAATACGTTTTCTTTGTGGTCAGAGTTTCAAGTTTTGAGTTGAAAACTTCAAGCATGAATTAGAATTACGGGCCCTTTGGATGGTTTGTTCACGCGAGAGAGTTGCTTTGTTACAGCGTAAAAGCTGATCCAGTCTTTACTTGAGAGCTGAAGGAAATAATTGGAAAACCTCCAGGCAGGAAAGATTTCCAAATGCGTTTAAAAGTAGTATTAATTTAAGTGTGGTCTCAGACCTGTATGAGAATGGTATTAAAATGGTAAAACTTCTCTGGCGGGAGCAGCCAATTTCTTCTAGGTATGATTGCGCATCAGAAGGCAGTTCTATGAACAGTGGGGTTGGCAAACGGAGGATGAGGTCTCAAAGTTTAGGTCCAAAATAAAATATTGAGGGGTTGTCGTGAAGTTTTTGTGCCACGTATAAATGGTCGCTTGACTACATAACCTGCTTTGATCTAAAGCAATTCAAACAATGCCTTTGAGTAGACGAAGTTTTGATCGTTCCTCAGCTTTTTTTGTCTTGGACTTTTGGGGCGAATTTTCGCCTAGGAGGGGGATCGCACAAATTCAAGTTTTTTTTTTAAGGAAATTTTGGCCACCAAGGGGTTCGAAGCAGGGATGTGCGGAATTTTCTGTTTTCTGTTTTCTGCGCATTTTTGGCCATTTTTTCTGTTTTCTGTAAAATAGGCAAAATTGGACAGAACACAGAAAAAAACGTGTACCGCGATTTGCAGGAGGACTGTTTTTTTTTTGGATTTTTCGAAGCTAAGCCGAAAGGGTGTTGATGTACTTCACCCAGGCTCTCTGTAGTTGTACCACGCTAGACACTTTTATCTCTCTGTAGTGGTTATCCATTAGGGCATGTGTGGCGTTGTGGGAGGAAACGGTGCTGTTCGCTGTACACGGTCGGGTTCGATCCTCGCCGAGGTGAACCGAACCAACCAACCCTTCAGGATCCTTCATTCTGGAACAGATTTATGTAGGGAGATAAAGGCAGTCAAAGGGAAGTCGGTTGGCCCCCGCAACCCACTAAATAATCACGAAACCCATTCCTCTAAAAAAATGTGCCGCGTCAGTGCCGGCAAAGTACC
Source organism: Aplectana chamaeleonis (assembly GCA_029168955.1). Lineage (NCBI taxonomy): Eukaryota > Metazoa > Nematoda > Chromadorea > Rhabditida > Cosmocercidae > Aplectana > Aplectana chamaeleonis. The sequence continues at coordinate 194,612 of JAPDOI010000125.1, read as the reverse complement.
GCGATCCTCGACTGTGCCGCGATAGTTCCGCGATAGTGCCGCAGCGGCTCCGTGATCAGACGATTCTGCTACCGTGCCTTGAGCCTCGACATCGCGGCGATAGTACCGCAGCAGCCCCGCGTTAGAACGTTAGGCTCCGCGAGGATGCAGCAGCGAACCCGCGTGGAGTTCGATGCACTGTCCTGTGTGGTAAAAAGAAATTGTCGCCGGTTCAATATACCCAAGTTTGAGGTACATTCCGTGTTTCCTTGTGCGCAAAAGCGGCGGTAACCTCTGTCCTTATCAAACAAAGGACGTAACGACCGCAGGTACGAATTTTTGTTCTTACACTTAGACCCCCTCTAGTTGTCTTATAATTCTTAAATCACTTCATAGCAGACACTCCCTGAGCCTCTGCGGCGTTATCGCGGAGCCTAAGCGGTGCTGTCGGGTCCCTGCTATAGCTCCGCTGTAGTGCCGCCGCGACTCCGCGATAGTGCCGCTTCGGTGCCTGCACGCGCCAAAGCGGCACTATCGCGGGGCCGCACCGGCAATTTCTCTCAGAGTCAAGCCTCTACGAATACCCGCTCCCCAACGTACCCGCTTTGATGGAGCTGGGTAATGTTGGCCCAAGCTGTCCCATGCACGCAAAACTCTAAATACGTGTTTTAATTCACTGCAATGTAGATGGCATAAAATTCAGTTAGGGTGAAGCGCCAAAAAATTGATGGTGAGCCTATGAGGCACATGATAATTCTGCTACAGAGGTACGAGAGGCTCTCAACGGTGGAGCGAACGACGCGTCAGGTCATTTATACTCTAACGGCACAAGTGGTACGGGCGTGACTTTCAGCTCTGAGGAGTAGTACAGTGTTCAAATCAGCAGTTATCCCGCAGTAAGTGACAAAATATGTACACTCAGGAACGGAAAGCTCGCTCCGACTTCAATACGTACTCCTTGTACAGACATATGTATTGAGCTTCTAATAATCGAGCTTTTATTGCCTGGGAAAAGGAAGGTTTGATGAACATTTGTCACCTCATCGCACTCATAATCTGCAATTCTTGAGCGTCTCTACTTTTTGCTCTGGCCAACTGCAAGGTTTTGAAAATTCAATGAAGGAAGCATAGATCACTCAAAAAATGTAAAAAAAAGCTCAATGTTTTGAAAAATTTCGTTTAGTGTACGCTGAACACGCTTTGTTGATTTTTGAAAATTTTCTGTTTTCTGTTTTCTGCCCATTTTTGGAGATTTTTTTCTGTTTTCTGTCAAACTAGATTTCCTGTTTTCTGTTTCCAAAAATAATTTTTCCGCACATCCCTGGTTCGAAGCTCTGGTTAGGTACGACGCAACGGCCTTCTGGATCCTGCTTCCATGAAGCTGTTTCATTATGAATCCTAAATATTGATCCCTGTGTTTCTACGAAGACGAGTAGTCTCAGCCCTTAATCACCTTTTTGAAAAAGCTCAAATATTTAGCTGTCGAATCTGGGCGGCAAAGTGTAGCAGCTAACTTGAGTTCATAGAGTAGTTACGGCTTACATAGCTAGGGGTTGATAGTTTTGTTAGACTATTCTTTATGGGTGAAGCAGTTTGCATTTTTTGATTGCAACAGCTCCCAAAATCTAAACTTGAATTTCTAACAAGGGAAGTATAAGAAGCGTAGGTCTGAACGGTAGAAATCTAATGTCATAAGGGAATGTTCACGCATTACATGGTGAAATAGTGTTGGGTACCCGCCGCGAAAGATAGATCTGAAGGAGTTATAAGCTCCGAAAGTTTGCCAGCCATCGACCTCCTCCTAGTCTGTGAATTGTTAAGCGGTCATGCCAACAGCATCGACGGCGCAAAGGGAGGGGCAGTGGTGGGCATGTGACCTGGGTTCGAATCTCCCCCAGAGATGCTTTTTTGCAAATTCACGGAACTTTCATATTTTGATCAAAAATTATGTCGAAAATGTCATTTTATCCTTTTGCTGCGCGATATAGCCATATCAAAAATGAAATAGACTCGGGTACAAAGGATTTAAGGTTTTGTTCTCCATCAAGGATTTCCATTGTTTTGGAGAACTTATATGATTTGGAAGTATTAACATCACATATTTTTAACAACCTTATCATTTTATGGGATGCAAAATACATTAACATTTCTTTCACCAATGGTAAATAGGCACATAATGCATCAAACATGAGCAAATTCCGCAATAGGGACAGCGAATGGACGCGATAGGCCCCTGGCAACCGATCTCTTGACAGGGGCCGAGCGCTACTGGGAATTCGAGATCAGTTGGAGTCTCGAAGGGACCGGGACGGATAAGAACGTAGCCGGCCTCGAAGGCATCGTCAACGCCGAAAACCGTATATTGTTTTAAACGACCTGAAAATTCAAAATTTTGAAGAGCAATAGTATAGTGAAATCGCTTGAGCAGTGCCTTCGAATAGCTGAAAAACCCAATGTCTGCCAGCTGAACCAAGCTTGTTACGCCAGGCGGTTTCGTCAAAATCTGCAAGTTTTCCCCTCCGGCACAAGAGCCTGTATCGCGCTTTGATTGGAAAAATCATTCCTTGAGTCGGGAAAGAGAACACAATTCTCCGGCATTTGCTGGATGAAAACATTCTCGAAAAATGCAAGTGTTGTTAACGTCGTCATGATATGGGATGTTCCGCTGACGACGTAAAGTTTCTTCGTCTTGAATACACCCTTCAATGGGAAGCGACCACCCGGCTCTGGTAATTGGACAAAGAGCATTTCTCCGACCTTGCCTGATGGGAAAATGAGGGGCATGACGGTCAGACTACGGGTGGTCGCAGAAGCCGACTGCACCAAGCGCACCGTCTTCTGTTACTTAATGGTTCTCGTAACTTGTTCAAAATATGTGGGGTAATACTTCCCAATCATATAAGTTCCCCAAAACAATGGGAAAGCTTTGATGGGAAACAAAACCTTGAATCCCTTGTACCCGAGTCTATTTCACTGTCGATATGGCTATATCGCGCAGCAAAAGGATAAGATGACATTTGTGATATAATTTTTGATCAAAATATGAAAGTTCCGTGAATTTGCAAAAAAGCAGCTCTGGGGGGGATTCGAACCCTGGTCACATGCCCAACACTGCCCTCACTGCCCCCTCCGCCCTTTGCGCCGTCGATGCTGTTGACTCGGCCGCTTAACAATTCATAGACAAGGAGGAGGTCGATGGTCGGCAAACTTTCGGAGTTATAACTCTTTCAGATCTATCTTTCGCGGCTGGTACCCAACACTATTTCACCATGTAATGACTTTAGATTTCTACCGTTCAGATCTACGCTTCTTATACTTCCCTTGTAAGCCTTATCAGATGTTTAGGCACCTGGAGGTTTTTCATTTAAGAGCGGCTTTTTGAAGCGTCTTTTCATTGATCGCCCAAGTGATTGGAACCCCGAACCTTTCAGCCAATAAACCGTCCGTGACAGGGTCAAGCGGGGCGTTGCGTAATTTTCCGAAATCGGAGCGATCCCCCACCATCAAACTTTTTTCCGAAATCCAAATTTTTCACAACCCCCCTTCCGGGCGCAATTTCTGCGCAGTTTATATTTGATTACTAGAACCGTCGGATGCCCAAAATTTGTTTAATAGTCGGGCTCAAGCGTCTAAAACGTGAGCAATGCTACGATCCTTCCCCTTGGTAGCCAAACTAAAGAGAATTTTCGGGAGATCTTAACGAGATCATCAATTTTGAACTTGAATTTTCGCAATCCTCCTCTAACTTTCATTTTTGGGTCAAAATTTCCGCGATCCCCCCTCCCACCCCGTTGCGAAATTTCGGGACCCCGCTTGACCCTGGTCCGTGACCGTTGGCCTATAAAAAACTCACTCTATCAATCTGCCTCCGTCTGTACACACTCCATCCCACCCTGTTGTTAACTATTCCTACAGTGGTCTGGTATACTGTAGTCCAACTGTGGTGGGGCCTCGGAAACTAATGTTTATGGGTCCATCAGAACATTGAGTATAAGTGAGATCAGGGTTGGGCGGGCCGTTGCGCCAGTTATCGGCGGAGCTACGACCCCTCCTCTGTTGGACAAAATTTTGAAAATTTTCTACGACCCCTCCCCCTCGACAAATACACATCAAAGTCTTCAGCACACCGAATAACTCCAGACTAGAAAATTTGGGTTGAAGTCTGATTCTGAGCTCAAGCTACCGTAAACCCACCGTAACGAAGAATTTCATTACGGCCTCTGCAGACACAGCTGTTCCCGTGCGGCAATCTTACTATCGGAGGGCGGGAGGGCGACTATTTCTACCTCATTTTAGCTGACCAATTGGTTTGGAAAAGATCCTTTGTCTCGGAAATTCTCGCGAGCCCCCCCCCAAATCTTCATTTTTTTTTCAAATTTTTACGCCCTCCGTTGCGCCGAGTTGCAACCCCGCTCAACCCTGAATGAGATTTACATCCTGCGAGAGTGTTGAACTGCGAAATCCTTCAGTAAATTTCGTTTGGGAGACATAGCGAATTTTATGGATATTCTTGGGTGCGAGGATTCTATACTTATACATTTTCGGAAAACTTCTCAAAGTTTCTTCAGCCATTATTTTTCCAGGTTTTCGATTACTTAGTCGCCCATGGCAGAATGAAGGAGAAGGAGGCACGAGTGAAGTTCCGTCAAATCGTATCAGCTGTACAGTATCTTCATTCGAAGAATATTATTCATAGGTAAATTCCCACTCATTTTTGCTAAATTTATTGGGCAACGTTGATTTTTATTTCACATATTTATCTTGTGGGTGCATTTTTCGCCTTCCTTAATATGTGTGTAGAAATACAAAACGCGTGCCAGACTTCATGCAATATTTTTTAGAGATTTGAAGGCGGAAAATCTGTTGTTAGATGCCGATATGAACATTAAAATCGCAGATTTTGGTTTCAGCAATCAGTTTACCTTAGGTTTGTTTGTTTGGTATTCTGCGCACATTCTCTTGATACGTTTATGTCTCGCAAAATGCTCATCTTCAGGCAACAAGTTAGACACCTTCTGCGGGTCACCACCATACGCAGCTCCCGAGCTGTTCCAAGGGAAGAAGTATGATGGTCCCGAAGTTGATGTGTGGAGTCTTGGTGTGATTTTATACACACTTGTATCGGGTAGCTTGCCATTCGATGGACAAAATTTGAAGGTTAGTTCACAGTTAGGCCCCTGTCAGAGTTGGTGCTATTTGCATCTGTAACCCGCCGACACCCGCCGTGGCCTGCTGTATCCCGCCATAGCCCGCCAACACCCACGAACACCCGCCCGGTCGACACGTAGAATAAAATGGTGGGGTGAGGTTGAGGAAATTTTACGTGGCTAACAGGATTGCACCTGTTATGAGAAATAGTGAAGGAGATTGAAGTGAAGAAACGGAGGTAGCAGTGTGTATAATCGGCCCTCCCACCCGTCGTTTTTCTCACCTCCCCCCTTTATCCACGTGTTGCATCAACATCGACCGCGACGTCCACACCGGGTGACTTTCTCAACCTCACTTCACCATTTCATTCATATGTATCGACCGGGCGGGTGACGGCGGGCCACACCAGGTGTTTTTTGGCACCCCATTTCCAATGCTTCCTGTGTGTATCGACCGGGCTGGCTACGTCGACTCAACCAATACTGACAGGGTCCTTAAAGGCAGCAGACACGCTCGAAAAAGTTGTTGAGATAAGTACATTAGTGGGGTCGTTCAGGCCCTAGAAGAGCCCTCACGAAGTTGCAAGCGTTAAAAACGAGTCCAAATGACCGTATTTGAGCCGTAATCATTCACGAAATCATCCTTGCTCCGCCCATCGATACGGGCTCCGCCCCTCCATACAGGTATTCAATGCTCGATTGCGGCCACTTTAGATTACTTTTTAGGCTTCTAACGGCGTAAGCGTTCCAGAAAGGGCCGTTCAAGTACATTAGCGTAGTTATCCCAACAAATTTGTTGCTAGCTCCGCTATTTCAGCCAGTGCCGTAGAACTCGTCCATTTCTGGGCCAATGTAGAACGTACCGTTATATCTTAATTTCCGTCGATTTGTTTTCGTCTTTTTCGTTATTTCTGAATACTAACAGCTTCAGACCTTCAGTTTAATCCGTAAAATTGATATCATTTTTGAGCGTGTCTGCCGCCTTTAAGGTTAATTTGCAAGTTTCAATGTTGTCATTGTTTTCTTAATTTATGGGGAGTGTGAGGGTCATTCGCCACGAGCGAGATGTTAACTAATACCGTCGACCCCGTGTACGCAATTCATAGGAGGGGGGGGGGGGGCGAAAAATTTTCAACTAGAAGAATTCAAAATTTGCGAAGTCGGGTAGCGCTTTGTAAGAACTTCCAATATTTTTCGAAACTTCTGATTTCCAAAGTGTGGGGCTCATAAAACTGTCGACATTTTCCGAAAATTGATGTCTTTAAGGGGTATCGTAGTTCCGCCAGTGTCGGTCATGAAGCGCCGCTTGATCCTAATTAGAAGCGGTCCACGGATTAGATGCGTGCGTTGTGGCTGTTAGTGGCCAATATGCCAACCTCTACACCTTGCAAGAGGTCAGCGCAGCGTTAAGCCCCCCGTCATAGTCGACCGATAGGCTGTAGCCAGCAAGGTCGATGCGTATAGTTCGGGTAATCAGAAAAGGGATAGCTGCGGACACCTCAGCAGACTGCGTTGCATCGTGTTCGCCCACGAGAAATGTGGTGATCGATCGGCGCACGCGACAGGCGCGCGGCCTGGTGAGTGGTCCGCAGCTATCCCTTTCGCGGATACACCCATCATATTCAGTGCATTGCTTACTCAGGTCCAAAATCCCCCGTTGTGTCCGGACTGATCCCGATTGTCCCGTCCGTGGCCGTCCCGGTCGATGCGTATGCTTACTGAGGTGGAAAATCTCCGCGTTGTGGCCGGACTGCGCCGTCCACAGTACCCTCGAGTGCGCCATCCTAATCGATACGCATACAGCCGGCCACTAGGGATGCTGTAGGAAGGCGCTGGATCACTAGGGATGGGAGAGGACGGCACAGTCCGGCATTCGACCAACTATTACGGGGGCCCAAGTGGGCTGTCTTGTGGAAACTCAGCGAAGCTGCGGGACCAAAATTTTGAAATTATGCGATCCCTTTTACAGATCTCCGTGGTTTAGTCGAATTTCGCCAAATACCATACTAACTCGAAATTTTGATTGTTAAGCTAGAGTCTTTACGAACCCTTCTGCCAGCCGTTGAGAGGTTAGACCACTGTGCTTGATTCAGGGTTAGCGGTTGCGGAGACCTGAATACTTGGGATAAATCAGCGCTTACGAGATTCACCTCGCCTTTGTCGGTGAAGAAGCCTTGGTAGGTAGGGAGCGCGCAAAAACAAGTAGGACTAGATAGCTTGCCAACGGGGGTTGAAGAACTCCCTTAGGGAATTCAAAAACTCTCTAGGGGTTCCAAGGGTTCTACGGTGTAAAGCGGCAGTAAATCAGAAGAAGGAAACAAAAATACAAGGCCGTCCAATAATTTCTGTCCGAAAAATTTCAAAATTCTATAATTTTCCTTAGAAGTGTTATAATATCAGGCAAGTGTAAGAACCTTCTAGAAGGTTCTCCAAAGTTCTACGCTAGGGGTATATAAGGCTCAGTCGCCGCGTCTAGCTACCAGTACAAGCTAAAATGGACCAAGGTCGAATTCGTACGTTCGTGTACTGCGAGTGGCTGCTGGGCAACGACACGGGCACCGCGGTCGCCAACATCTGCAGAGCATGCAAGGAGGATGCAGTGTCCCAACGCACAGTCAGCCGCTGGTTCAATCGTTTCGAGAGCGGCGACACTAGCCTCGAGGACAGGGAGCACAGCGGGAGGCCTTCTACGGTGGATGATGACGAAGTCCATCGCTGTATCAAGGAGAAGCCGGAATGCACCACCCGTGAACTGGCGACGACGCTCGGCTGCAGCAAGTCCACCATCCACAATCGACTCAACTTACTCGGCTACCACAAACTTCTGGCCCGTTGAATCCCCCACCGTTTGACGGATGCCAACAAGCAGAGCCGCGTGGCCGTCTGCCAGTCCCTCCTTCGTCCGCATCGCAATGAGTTTCTCGAGGACCTGGTCACTGGGGATGAGAGCTGGGTTCTCTACGACAACGTCGCCCGCCATGCCGTCTGGATCCCGCGCGGAGAAGAGCCGCCGACGACGCCGAAAGCCGACATGCACCCGCTGAAGATCATGCTCTGCTGCTGGTGGGACACCAAGGGCATGCTGTACTTCTAGCTGCTCCCGCAAGGCAGGACGGTCACCGCCTCCATCTACACCGATCAGCTCGAGAAACTAGCCGCCGCCATCCGAGAGAAGGCTCCCCGCCCGGCCTCGTTCCACCTGCTGCACGACAGCGCGCGCCCCCACGTGGTGAAGGAGACCCAGCAGAAGTTGGCGACGCTCGGCTGGGAGACGCTTGCCCATCCGCCGTATTCCCCAGACCTCGCCCCCTCCGACTACCACTTGTCCCGCCCGCTGAAGCACCATTTGGCCGGAAGAAAATTCACCAACTACGGCAACCTCAAATCCGACATCGCGAACTCCTTCGAGTCGCAGCCCCCGGAGTTCTGGGCGAAGGCCATCGGCGACCTGCCCAATCGATGGGCCACTGTTGTGGATAACTGTGGTGATTATATTGTTGATCAGAGCTGTTTTTCAATAGTTGAAAAAAATTAAAAATGGTGAAATTTTCGGACAAGAATTATTGGACAACCTAGTATTATAGAACGTTCTGAGAAATTTAGTGCATAAGTCTTTCCTTAAAAAATTGAAGCATGCAGATGTACATCAATTTTTTCACCTTGTTTCATCTTCTGGATGAGTTTCACCAAATGAAAAAGGTGAAATCAAGCATTTAGTTGGGATCAGGGATGAGCGGGGTTCCGCGTTTCGCGTTCCGAAAACCGCATTTTCGGTTTCAGGCATTTCGCGCCCGGTTTCCGAAACCCGAGTAAATAGTTTTGTTCCGAAACCCGAAAACCAATTTCCGCAATTACATATTTTTATTTAGCCCATCCTTGGTTGCGATGGTGTGTGCAGTTTTAAATTTCAAATAACTGTTTTAGGAGCTTCGAGAACGTGTGTTACGTGGAAAGTACCGAATACCCTTCTACATGTCAACGGATTGTGAGAACCTGCTGAAGAAGTTCTTGGTTCTGAATCCGGCTCGGCGTGGTACGCTTGAAACGATCATGAAGGATAGGTTTGTGTGCGTTCCTCATCCCATTTGTGATGTGACTTAGTGCTTAGCTCACTTTTTTCTGCTCTTTCTCGTCTAATTTTTAAGGTAGTTCTCAACATTTTGATCTGTTTTTCTCAGTTGTCACTCGTTTTCGTTTCTGTTACTTAAGAAAACGTTTGCAAAGGTGTCGAAATTCCTTGAAGTCTCAATACGAAGGGTCATAATGGCTAGCTCTACTGGAAAAGTGAAAAATGTATTCTGTGCATTTCAAGGGGCTGGATTCGATAATGAGGGAAGAGCAGCATGATTTTTGTGGTTAGCTGCGTGAAACGAGCAAGCAATGTAAATCTCTGAGTTGAATGGTTTTATCACAAGGTAGCTGAGTTGAACGCAAAACTCAGATGTCAGTCAGGACTCGAACCTGCATTGCACGCTTTCCGGGCGAGAGTGTTACCATTACACCACCGACACCCCGTTCTGCATCACTCAGCTATTGAATGGTTTTAGGTGGATGAATATCGGATATGAGGATGATGAACTAAGGCCGTATGTCGAGCCTCCTAAGGACCAGATCGACGAGTCAAGGATAGAAAAGCTGATCCAGGTTTGACATGCTAATACCCATTCCTTTTTTTACTATGTTATTCTATTGTTGCCGTTCAGCTCGGGTTCAATAAGGGTAGCGTATTGGACGCATTGGAAAAGGAGAAGTTCGAGGACATCCATGCCACCTATCTTTTACTGGGTGAACGGAAGTGTGAGGTGAGCTCCTTGTTTCCTGTTTTCGGTCAAGATGTTTTAACCATTCCTAACAGCGTGCTGTTTTGGGTGAGCCTTTTTCCAACACTTGCATTGATACAGTGCTACCATTGCTACTAACCTTTAAAGTTGGGGCCTATTACAAGTATTGAGTTTTGCCCCAAAGTTTGGTCATGCTTGGGTATGAGAAGTTCCCTAATGTATGAAAGATTAGAAGTTTGCATGATGCCTTCTGCTCTCTAAGACATTTTATAACTCGGCGAAGGGATAATAAGTGTCTGGGAAAGAAGTTTAGAAGGGAAATGGAATTCCGGTTAAAAAAATTAAGAGATGAAAGGAGTGTCTTCTAAAAGTTGTTTTCAGGCACACGATTAGCTCTCAATTGCTTTACATCGAATGCGGAATCGGGCGCCGCGCGGCCTGTGTCAGATCGCCCCGCCACCGATTTTCAGGTGGTTCTGCTTGCGTGCTGCCCACATTCCTAGCATATTTCGACTTCTTCATCCTCAATTTCACAGGAATACCGGCAGAGGCTGGCGAAATTACTTGAATAACAGTTTTGGGGATAATCTGATACACGCTGCGCGGCCGCTCCGAGCCGGCTTTAACTCAGTGCTGCCCAGCTTAGTTATCACAGGCTTAACGGCATTCGAAAATCGATTATTGGATTTTGAGCATACTCCAAAATCGATAAATCGACTCATTCGTAAATCGAAGGGGAAAAAGTCAAAAAAGCGTGTAGAACACGTATGGTTATCTATTCGTGGTCAATCCTGCCCTAGACTTTAGTTTGTAGTTTTAATTGCCGTGCGGGTTAATACTCTGCACTCGTATGTTGGCGAAAAAGGATAGGGTCTCTCTACACACCGAGGGAAAATTTGCCTCGTTCTTGCAGTTCGAAATGTCACGCAACTCAATACAAGTGAAGTGGTCCAGAGTGGAATTTGGGCAGCGGAAGGCGAGGGAACTCCTCCCTCGGTGTGTAGAGAGCTCCTGTCCCATGAAATATAACTATTCCAGTATTTATTAAAGCTCCCGGACACTTACAAAGTACGGATCCATTCGCTGTTCGCGAAATCTCGAAATTTTAGAGCTCTGTGTGTTTTTACTGAATGAGTCTTATAGGCCTAACTGACTGTTAATCCAATATTAATCCGTTTTACGAAATGTAGAGTTATGGAAAGCTTCCTGAGCAGTGTAAGGTGCACGAAGTAAGAGGGCAATATGCTTGATGAATTCGATTCGTCCGATTACCTCATGTATATGTGTCTACTCGGTGTTTTGAATGTGAGCTGCAGATGGACGCTGGTGACTTGGCTCTGGCTCAACAGGCCGTCACGCATTCAACTCACAACGTCTCGTCAGGTGTCAGCGGCTCTCATGGTGTTGGACCCAGCGCCACATCGACGGCTGCGTCAACTCAGTCGGTGAGAGATTGATTGAGTCCAAATGTGGTTTGTGTGTGAAAAGATGCATGCGATTCATTAATGTTGGTCAGTCACTGGCATGTTAATTACTACTGTCCATGCTTTTACCCACATAGTGCATGAAACTGCTGATTACAAAGATTTTTTGAAAACTATTCAGTGTTTACTTGAGAAAATTTTGTCTAATACGCGCATTCAAATTGCTCCCAAGACTCTTGGCTCATGTGAAAATGCTTTCTAAGCGGTTTATGTGTCTCTCCCTCTAAGGCTTAGTACTCAACCTCAACAATCGTCCTGTATAGGGCTCTGTACGAGGTGTGGAGGCCAATTGTATCAAGACCCCCTCCCAGGAGCGCGATTTGGTCAAGATTTTGGGTCAGGGGCTCTCTACTATACATTGGACCCGAATTGAAAAACGGATATCCGAATCATTCCGAAAACCATGGTTGTGGGTATCCGAGTGCATACAGACGGATCCCGAGTAGTAGCAAGTAGTACCGGAATAGCAGTGCTTTTATTTTGAATTCATTCGGATGAATCGGAAATCCGCGACCTTAGTTTTTTAAATGATTCGGATATCCGTTTTTCGATTCGGGTCCAATGTATACTCTCTACACACGGAGGGAGGAGCGCGGACGAGATTCATTGCTGGCGCGACGCGCGCGGAGGAAATTTTCATCTGATCCTCCCATCACTGGAGCGCGCTCGCCACAAGCTCGCGAGATTTCATGACATTTCATGTGTTTATTGATTCTCACATGACTATTTCTTTATGCTTCATAATACAGAGCCAAACTGGTTGTCGGCGGCAACGATCCCATCACTACATCTAGAACTAGAATGGTGCTCGATCTTTAATACCATATTACACTTTCTACAAAATTCAACGGTACAACGGCACGAGAACATACACGAATTATTGAAATGAGTGTACAGAATATGATAATGAGAGGAACAATCCAGGAACATAAAGAGAAGTCATGTGAGAATGGATGAAAGCATGAAAGCCCGTGAAATTTTCGCGAGCTTGTGGCAGGCGCGCTCCAGTGATGGGGTAGTAGGATAAAAATTTCCGCCGCGCGCATCGCTTCAGCAATGAATCTCGTCCGTGCTCCTCCCTCCGTGTGAGAGAGAATCTGACCCAAGATTTTTTCAAATCCCCCATAAGCGTGACTTGGTCTGTTTCTTTGTAAAAAAACTACAGATGAGGAGCATTTCATGTAACTTGGAAAGTATAATCGAATTCTTTGACAAAAACCGATTTTAAGCAGTGTATACCTACATTCAGATTGACACACTTGGGCTCCCTGCAGGAGCTCAGGCACTCCTTCGTCCCCCCCCCCCCCGCACCACGGACCCACCCCTGTGGAGATCCACACCCAATGCCGAACCCTGTCCCTGTATTATCGTTTACAAAGTTTCATACCTCCTTGAGGTTGGGTATAGGGCTAATCAACATTGAAGATTTTTCAAAGGGGAGACGGGGCCTAACTTCGCATTTTTCTTTACGGCTCATATTCTGTCATTCTGAACTCAATTCACCTGGAAGCTCTTTGCTTTACACAATTTTGAGTCGCTCGGATATTTTTGACACCCGCAAGCGACATGCTCGGCATCAAAAGTGTCTAAATAGCAAATTTTTTTCGGGTTTTCCAGTGCCTCTGGCATTACCCTGCAGTGCCGCAACTGAACAGTTTGGCGAAATTGGTGCAATAAGGTACAGAGAAATGGAAAATCTGCCGGAAAGGTTGAGATTTGGAATTTGTTTCCGTCGACATTCCGTTTTTTTAATACTCTTGGTTGGTCATTTTCATCAAACCTCTGAGTTAAGCCTAGTTTTGACTGCAGGTGGTCGCTGCGGCCATGCGAGTGACAACTGTTCCTTTTTCATCGCGCGCAATGGAAAGCCGCTCCAATTGTGATCGCTTCGTGGCAAACGTCCTACATCGCTGGGTCGCCGCGACGAAATCCTTTGTTTTACTGCATCGCTGCTTGAAGAGCGATTCTCAATGGTCGCTGACCATCGCTCCATGGCGGCCAAAATGGCAGCGATGAAGCGATTGCCAGCGAATGACACGTTTCGTCTAATGAACGTTGAACCTTTCACATGACAAGATCAGTGTCTTCGAGTCGAAATGCGTTATTGACGAATACCAGCCATTAATTTCACTGATTGATTGAATTTCTTTTATCATCCGTGGGCCTATGTACTAGGAACAGAAACTGCACCCGAGGTCGGTTTTTCTGCCCCGGAATTAGTCGATTTTTCGACCAAGTCTGACGGGGGTCTCAGTACGTATAAATGGAGGAGTTGTGACACGTGCTTTGCAGTTCTAAACATCAGGCTATTCAATTGAAGCGAAGTTCTTCCGAGTGGAATTGGAACTGCGAAGGACGGGACAACTCCGCTTCTGTGTACGGAGACCACAAGCCGTGTCAGCTCGGCCATTGCTAGAGGGGGCGGCAGCCGCTACGGTCGCAACCATGAACGCATTTCTCCATCGACTTGCTTGATCGTGGTTGTTTAACGGAGATGGCCACGTTTAGGGTGCTGATGGGAACCAAAAGCCTCCTTTCGAAACATGTCGCAGAAAGTTAACTTATATCGAGAATGAATTCGGTAGCGGAATTTTCGAAAGGTGTCGGAAGTTCTCTCAAACCCTCTTTCTGGGTGGAAATATAGTGCGAAATTTGTGTCGATGTCCCTCCCCAATTCTAAATATTTCCATTTTCGGGCCAGAGTTTTTACGATTCCCCTCCCCAGTTGTATCCGGTGGCAACCTAGGCATTTCACGGATTTTACTTTTTTGATATTGGAAAATTATACAAGTCCAATGGTATCAGCATGTTTTGTGAGTCCTGCTTGATATTTTCAAATCACATTTTTGAGAACCTCTGTTCAATATCAGAACAAGCATCTGCCGAGAGTTTTGCTGTCGCTGAATTGCGACCATTCTTGAAAAGTATGCACCATGTTCGACTATCATTTAGTTAAGAAATGCCTGATTTAGCCATCGAAATACCCAGCACGGACATCCTCTGCTCAAACGTCGACAGCGGCTGGAGCTTCTGTAACATCCACACCTGTTCCTAAACAGTCCTCAAGGCGAAGTAGTCAGAATGACACGGTCGCTACTAGCGCTCAACCTCCCAATCCTCAGGCTCCTTCTTCGTCATCCGCCCGAACGCAGGTGAGATGTTTTGCTGCTTACATTTCTTCATTATTAAATGCTTCGTGCCAAACTTTGCTGTGATGAAACTATTGTAGGTTCAAATGCGACAGCAACCAACCTCCCGGCATACTGCCATGAGTATGGTGCCATCTTCCTATCAGAGTGGTAAGTTACTGCAGATTTTATCCTTGTGTATCGATCTCGTGCCAACACTGAATTGTTTTCAGGCACAGGCGAGGGTCATAGGGATTACTTAGCATCCTTCACTCGCGGTGGAACATCTTCTACGGTTTCGTCTGGAACAAGAAAATCAAGCGACCCGAAGGGCCGAGTCCCAATTAATTTGGGAGTTCGAGCGGCTGGGCAACGGGCAGAGTGAGTTCTTATAGACAATTACAGTAAACGCGCCGAGAATACTCCCTCGGTGCAATTGCAGACAGTGCCCCTTGAATGATTTCAGGCATTCGTAGAGGGCGACCCGAGTGGCGAGTACAGGGCCAGCCAAGGATATATACTCGGGCGGCACGAAATTCACCTCGGCTCGCCCCTTAGTGCCAATGTAGCTAGCCGCGAGAATTTCGGAGTGAACCGGGCGACGTCATTGATTTTTCAAGGCATTTTGACGTTTGCGGGATCGCACAGGGGACCCCGGGGACATCCTACAAGGATCCTCCTAGTTGGGGTCCCGGGGGGGGGGGGGTGACCCCACCACCATGGTCCGCAGTGGGGTGCACCCCGCCGCGAACCGTGGGAAGTTCCCCTCGGCGAAAAAAATCATCCTCCGGTATCCGGTGGATCTTCAGGGGTGCGTTCCAAAAAGATTTTCACGGGAGGAAAATGAATCTGATAAGAGCCGACTAATGATAGTTTGAGAGATCGCACTCAGACGAAAATTTCGGATCTCCCCCGCTGTTTTTGGGCGGGGGAGGTCCGAAATCCCTTGCGCGCGAGGTCCCCCGCGAGATTTTTGGGGCGGGGTTCACATCGGAACAACCGGGGGAGGAGAATCGGAGCTCCCGAGGGTGCTGGCGAAATCAGGATCATCAGCATGTTCGGACAAAGGTTTCAACAATGTTCCTGGTATAAAATGCTTCTCACCTCACAGTGTGCCTCAGTCGGCTTTTCGGAGCCGGACCCGGAAGGTTGCCTCGAGTCACTCACCAGAAGATCCACCAGATGACGGAGGATAATTTTGGTTGCTGAAGGGGAGGGGGGATCTCTCCACGGCGCGCGGGGGGGGGGGTTTCGAACTGTGGGTCCATATCCCCACGGTCCACAGTGGGGTGCACCCCACGGTGGAGCCACCCCCCCGTGGGTATGAAAAAGGGTCACCCCGATGGTGTCGAGGCTGAACAGAGCCCATGCCGCTAATGGGGAATGGGGGACACCCGAGATAGTATCGCGGCTGGACTCCCTTTCAATCGGGACCCCCCCCCGCCGGGTTGTTCGGAGCTGCGGGGTGGTGTGCCGGCGGGGTATCCCCGTTTCCCCCATCGGGAGATCCGAAATTTTCGTCTGAGGCATGAAATGAGCCTATCAGTTAGATTATCATTCATTATATCTTATCAGACCCATTTTTCCTCCCATGGAAATCTTCTTGGAAGGCAACCCTGAAAAGGGCTCGAGACCACCTTCCAGGTCCGGCTCCGAAGAGCCGGCTGAGGCACACTGAGATGAGGAGTCTTTCATACGCTCTATAAAACGTCGTAATTCACATCATTCGAGGCGCGAGCGGCGCGCGCGATGCCTCAGCCTCCGTCTACCCTCTGCTCTCTCTCTCTCATTGTCTCTAACCTCCGCTCCGCACCAGCATGCGTAGAAGCCATGTGAATTTCGCCGTTTTATAGCCTGTCTAAGCAACATTGTTAATGCCTCTGTCTGAACATGTTGATAGTCCTGATATCGCATCCACGTTGCACGCAAATGCATGCAGCGTAAAATCCCTGCGGGCGAGCCCCTTTCTCCTCGCCTCGCCCCACTCAAGTCCACGCACCTAATTTCTATCCTCGCTTCAGCCTCAACGCCCTCTACGGATGCCTGAGATTCGTCAATGTGGTCCTCTTTTCCGTTGCATTCGGAAACCCTTCATAGATTCAGAATGCATGAGGCAGAATTGATCCGATCCTATAGATACACTTGGCAAATGGTTTGCAAGCAAAGTGTGCAAGTGCGCCAAGCGTCTGTTCAACGCGCGCTGGCTTTATTATGTCCAATTAGTAGTGTTTATAGTGGCTCTTCGTCCGCACGTTCTGCACATCCTTCTGGTGGCATTTCGACCACGTACCAAGTGCCGACTTCCGCTTCATTGGTTGGCAAGTTGCCAACGACAACAAACAGCTCTGGAAATGCCACTGCTCCATCCTTGAAGACCCCAGCTGTGATTGCACAAGTCCCAATGCCTCTTCAGGTGTGTATTTCTTCATATCATTCAAAGGAGCATCGCGGAAACTATTGTTGTTGCAGAAGTCTGGCTCACAAATTTCCCATGCGCCCACTGAGCCGGCCATTAAAGAGGATGAGGACGAGAGCAGCGATTCTTCTGCTGGTGGAGCCAATGGAGTTACGACAGTCACCCATTTGCCCATCATTGGTGGTGCACCGTTGGCACAGGTCAGCCAATTTTTATTCGTTTTCAATTCCGAATACTTTGATCAGTTGAATGTGGAAGCATTTTGCGCAGAGACAGTTCGGAACTTGCGTTGGAAACATTGTTTTTAGAGTCCTCTTCCATCGGTCGACGAAAGCTCTGCGGATGCTAAAACCTCAGTTTCCGTCACGCCTGAAAGAGAACACAAGTAAGTGGCAAGAGCAACAGACACCCCATTGTATAGTCTCATTAATCAGATGTGGTTGATCATGTTGCGTTGAGTTGCATGCTGTGTAACCTTCGATTGCCATCCATAGGCCTTCTCTACATTGACTACTTCTGGCGAATTAGGCTATACCTCGAATTGCATAACAGCACGAGCTTCCCTAAAATCGATAACGGGGTGGTGGACGTTGCTGTCTTTTAATATTTGCTAATGGATTGAAGATCTGGGACTTTTATAAAGTGTGACATGAGTAAGAAACGTTCCATAAATTTTCTCAAGGAGTTCCAATGGCTGGGCGGAATTTCGACGCGGGTTCGAAATTCTACTTCGACCCCCCCCCAATATCGGATACAGCTCCAAGATTTCGTTGTGACAACAAACAGTTCCCCTGAGAGTTAAGGGGGCGGCGTGAGAGTGTAGTTTTGATGTACTTCTGAACCGTTTTCCCTAATTTCTTCTTCATATCAGTTCTACCCAAGGCTAAGTAATCGTTTAGGGCCCGATCAAATCCCGTCGCTGAAAGGCACGTCAGCATGCATTGGAGGAGTATGGATCATGTAGCTCCTCGTGAATTGCATGGTGCCGCTCCTTTCAGCGGCGAGACTATTTTCGGGCGGGCCTCTAAGCAAATAATCCCGAAATGGATGATTCTCGTGAACTTCGCCTTTGAGGCATCTTTCATAGTCCTCACCGCAAGCTCGACGCGCTCGTGACGTGCGGGAAGCGCGGTGGACTACGAAACTTCTCACCACGCTGGACGCGCGTGCCGCCCATCCATCACCGCTATGGCGACACCGTCCAAACCGCCATGGCGGTTTTACCATTTGGATCAATACTCGCTTCTCAGTCTAAGTTCTCACTCCAACACGAATAATTCTGGGACTATCCTACGCTACCTTATACGCAAATGCAAGCCAGGAAATTCTGTGCATGTCACAGTTGAGGCGCAACTCTAGCCCACTTCGCCCTGGCGGTGCCGCCGGAGATTTCATAGTTGTTTCTCGCGTGTGCCACGCGGTGAAAAGTTTCATAGCCCACCACTGATCTCGAGCGTCACGCGCTTGCCGCGCTCGCGGGGAGGACTATGAAAGATGCCTAAGCTATTTTTCCAACCGGGGTATTGGTTGGTGTTCTATTAGTTAGTTTTGTTCACAATCTCCCATTATTTGTAGTATTCCTATTTGATTGGTTTGCCATCAGCCCTGTTCGTGATCTCGGTTAAGTACCTGTGAAATGATGTCTTGTACAATAGGTACAATAGTGGCAAGGTGAAAACCATGAAATGGGACCATACCCGTTTGCGTACCAGTATCCTGAGAAATGACTAACACGACAGTGATCAACTTACCCTAGTTAACGCTCCAAACAGCATCATTCCAAATTTGGCTGAGTCCTACAGTTGTCAAGTGGTTTCGTGTTTCCTTCCGTGTTGCATGAACCAAGCCATCCGTTTTTTCCCTTTAGTTTTTACTACTCATTTTTTCAATCAAGTACAGTCAGCGCGGATCGCGCTGATGCCTTGCGCTCCTAATCGTGCGTTGGCGCAAACTCGGTGCATGTGTTTTCTAACGTATGTGCCCTGAGCTTGAGCCAACACCGAGTAAGGAACTTAAGTATCAGTGCAATCCGTGGCGACTGCAAATTTTTTCGTTATCCCTCCCCCCCCTCCAGGCTCCGAATTAATATTAGATGCTGATCTAGTGGTGGATGTAGTGATTTCCTTAAGTGCAGACATTTAAAACATCACAATCACCAATTGTTTTGTTGTCGTGGTTATGTTATACTTCACAATGGTCACAAATCTCTTTTCCCTGGTGTGTTTTCTTTCATCACCTTGCATCCTGAGTTCTTCTTTGTTAACAGCATGCACCGTCGCCGGCAAACGACGAGGGATGAACTGCCGTCTGAGCCTTGGGCCGCACAACTTACTAACCTTGGTATCCGTGAGAAGCCATCTGTGTTAACATCGCCGGTCGCCGCTGGAATGCAGAGTCGCCCACGTGCTGCCACTGACGGTGTTGCGGTAGCTTATGCTTCCACATCGCCATATTTCAAGCGGACGATCTCGTTTCGAATGGTGCCTAACCTTTTATTATTTTGCTCATTTCCTTTACTCCCTTTTTGACAATGCCTGCTATCTTGCCCAGTTTAAATTGTGCTGTGAACACCCATACGGTTTGGTTTGGTTCAGCGACATCATATAATAACCTTTGGCTTGGTAGTGGGTGTCATGGAGGTCGCACACTTTGAAAACGTACTTTCTTTGCATGAAAGTGGAATTATCCGGATAAAAGCTGCTGTCCCCCTCTCATAAGCAACGATTTCAGGCCATCGCTGATCCACCAAAGCCCATCAATGCCACCAACGATGCTGAAAGCAATGGGAGAGATGACAGTTCGGGGCGCGAGCTCGATAACCGGGGATCGAGATTCACCCAAAATGACCAAATCAGCTACCGGTAACCCTCTAATTGCAACTCCACCGCCTTCTGCTGCCGCTCCTCCTGTTTCAACTCCATCTCAGGTCAGTCCTGCTCCTCTACTGATTCTACAATGTCGATTACTGGTTGAGCTGGGAGGGTTACTGACTTAGTCTTCATTCACTGAAGAAACGCTCATTTTATTTCGAGGTTAAAATCTCTTTACAAATAACAAGGTACTGACATTCTTTGTTCCCGTCCTGTAATGAGTAGAGAGTTTTCTAGTACGTGAAAAAAGCTGGATTTCGAGGCAAAGCCTTCATGAGCGTTGTGAGTTTGAGGCATTTCGCTAGTTATTTCGAGAGCATGTGTTTATGATGTTTATCTTTAGCTTTTCTTTTTATATGCAAAGTGATCACCATAGATTTGCATGCGGAGGTATGGGAGTGGTTCATTAAAAGGTGATGAAGGATGAGATGAACCGTTTGAGATGATTGAATTCAGCGTTGAAAGCAAAAGCTGTGTTTAACCCTCAAACGTACGGGATTCATATTTATTTCCTTTACACACTTGATGGGATTTAGATTATAGAATATTACAGGGCTACGCAAATCTTTTCGGCGTGGTACTTTGAAGAGAGCGAGTCAAATGTTTATTGTTAGTCGAGTTGTTAGTAAAAATTATAAAGGGTTAACGCGGCCAAGCCGTTACCTTCCCGCGGGAGAACTGGTAGACGTCAAATTTTTTTCTTTAAAAATGGGGTGGTGTACGTAAAAGTTCTGGGCCAGAAATGGAAGAGTTGGGAGGATTTTTTAATAGAGCTAGGAGGGACGTATGAATGTTTGACATTTTCTGGAATTTTCAGTCGCGAGATTGCAGGGACGTAGCTCCGTTGAGGTCTGAGAGAGCTGTCTGTTTGAATATGAAGATTAATCGACCGCTTATATTGTACAAGTTTCATCTGCTTCATTTTTCGAGGAAGCCAGGGATTGCCGTAAATTTTCGCTTATTCAAGTGTTGAACAATATTTCGCCCTTCGCCATCAAACATGTCTTAATTTTAAAAACTCGAAAACAAGTTTTGTCGTAACATTTATTGAAACTATCACGAAAATATACTTTCCTTATTGGAGTGAAATTCCGGTCTACATCTTCGGACCGCTGTTGCGACACGCGCGCCGCATAAACTTTTGCTGGGACTACGAGGTCCCGACACAGTTATCTTCCAGCTGCATGGTGCAACAGCGGTTGTCCTCAATCGCGGACGGGATTTTAGCTCTGGTAAGGATAGTACATCTTTTCGACAACCGATCGCGTTTGTTCTGCTTTGATTGTTTTTGATTTTATCAGAGTTGTATGGGATTCATTTTGCCGCTTTTCGGTGGCGTGTCTCTGATTATAACCAGGGTCAAGCGGGCAGTTGTGTAGGACTTTCAACGCAGTTACGATTCCCTCCGGGGTGGTCGAATTTTTCGTAAAATTCCACGATACCCTCCCCCAGTTCTTCATCTTTGTGCCGAGGTTCTCTTGATCCCTTCCTGAATAATTAAACAACCGCGCTTGACTGAGCATGACTTTAATTCCACCCAGAACAGAATGATGTAAACCTTAAAAAGGTTGTGTTCGGTGGGGTCAAGCGGGGTTGCGAAATTCCGCAGCGAGAGTGTGGTGGGGTCGCAAAAACTTTGGCCCGAGTGTGAAGGTTAGGGGGAGGGATCGGAAAAATTCTCGATATTTTAGGTCTCCAAAGGGAAGGATCGTAGCATTGCTCAGGTTTCAGATGCTTGAGCCCGACTACTGAACAAATTTTCGGCGTCTGACAGTTTTAGTAATCAAATAACTGCCCAGAAGTCGCACCTTGGGGGAGGGTCGCAAAAATTTTGGATTTTGGGAAAATTTTTGACGGAGGGTCGCTCCGATTTCGAAAAAATTACGCAACGCGCTGCTTGACCCTGTGTTCCGGATAGAAAGATCATCCTTTTTCTCCGCAAGTTATCCACTTCATTTTTAATTTTTCACGAGCGATATTGGATGAAGTGGATCAGGTTATTTATAGAACCATCTAAATCGGTCAACCTTCTATTTTGCAAAAATAGAGTAAAAATGACATTGAAGAGAGATTTTTTCATAATATGCTGACTTTCGGCTTCATATTCGTTCAGTTCCTTCCAATACCCTTCTGAACTTGGTTCATATCTCGGCCATATAAAATTATATCAATTTTGTCACATCCCTGTGGTTGGCTTTGTTTTTTTCGTTTAGTTGATTTATCTCAACTCCCAGTTCGAAGGGTTTAAATAAGTATAAAGTCTTACGCATTTTTAAGGTTGCTGCATTTCGAATACAACAGTAGCGAATGGTCGTGATGCGTGCCTTTCAGGGCTACATTTGTGCCGAAAGGTTTCTAATTCAGCGGCGACAGACATGCACCACCATCGCTCGCTACTGTCTATGTTCAAATAGCAGAGCGATACTGAAATGCGGAGACTTCTAATGAGATCGGAGGTGGGATTCATGAAGCGTTAGCCACGCCTAACCTTTGATTAGACTGACATCACCTCTACAGAGCCATGACCCCCCCCCCTTCCTTGATCTCCCTTATTTTTGAAAAAAAAATCCGGAAGTTTTGAACCCTTCTTCCTACATGACCCCATTACCAAGTGTTCCTTTTTGAAGCAAATTTTTACGACTCCAAAACACCCCCGTTACTTTGCGTTTGTTGTATCTCAGACCAGGTTTATCTACGATGTTCGCGTTCGAGCCCTGCGTGTCTCTGTGGGCATCCTATCGATCTGCTGCTTTGCTGCGCATTTCTGGTGGTTGTGAGCATGCAGCCATGGTACGTGTGGAATGGCTCGTGTTCGAATTGTATTGTAGCCCTCATATGTAGTCGCATTATGGTGTAATTTTCAAGGGATTCCCGGGCTTTGGCAAAATGTGACGTTTTGCTTTCCCTGTTGTTTGGGGTGCTCACAGTGCTGGCGAGATTATGAGCAACTAACTGTAATGTTATCTCTTGTAGTACTGTGACATTCTACTTGTCGTTCATCTTTCCCTGGCGTATCTGTGTCGTAATTTAGACGTACGCGCCCTCCTCTGCCCTACAATCGTCGGTGACTCCCGAACAACGTGGTGGAGCTGCAACTACCACCACAACTGCCGCCGGTTCGAACTCAACTGCATTCCCACGCAATACCCGAAATCGGCAGACGTTCCACGGCAAGACCGACTACAACAAGGTAATTTGACTTCATCAAGGGAACGGCATGACTGACTGCTTCGTAGAACACTCCTTCCTTCGCTGCACATTTATTAAGGCTTTCTTGTTACCCTACATTGTGGCGGTAAGTCGCCTCCGCAGGGGGCTACGCTGCGTATTGAACAGCGATGTGTGGAACTAGATTTTGAACTAGAAACTAAAGAATTTATGAATTTTCCGGAAGCAGCTTCGGTTATTGCTCCAAATTCTAGTATTCATTTACCATTAAATGAGCTTTGTGGGGGCTTTTTGTGTTTTTGAAAAAGGACGTTTCTTTGTGTATTGAGGGCAGGAATGTGCCGGGTGGAATTGGGATATCTTGTACCAGAAAATTTCGGTACGAAAGCCTCTTGATTTAAACTTCCGAAAGAGGTCAGTGTTCCATATGTAGTGTCCTTGCCATATTATTTCCACATTTCTCCTCTCCAGGTGTTTTTTTTTCTGAAAAAATCGGCAAGAATCGTCCGTTTTTGCACAGATAACCGGTTTCGTTGGTCACCTATGTTCCCACATTTTATTAGAAAGTGTCCATTGGTGCTCTATGAAACCCTCAAAATGCAAAGGTTTAATGGGGTGTAAAAAAAGCGATTTCCCGTCGTTCTCTCGCATGGGGTTGCGGAGTGGAGGCTAGAGACAGCGAGAGAGCGTAGTGCAGATGGAGACAGCACCTGCCATGAGTGATGGGAATCTCGATTCATCATACAGGGTAGTTTCTTATAGCCGAGATTCACTCAGAAAACTGAAGTATGCGAAAGTGGGTACGGGCTGGCGCAGGTTGCGAGACAAACCTTTTCTTTTGCCTATTGAGTTTTTTCGTGATCTTCCGAATAAGCTAACGGCAATAAATCATCTAATGTGCTTCTTTTTTTCAAACCGTTCGCTATTTTTTAAACATTTTTCCCTTAGTAACGTTTTCTCTCTTGTTAAACTTTTTTTCGTTATAGTTGACATGGCAATCATCGCGAGTTTAGTACTTAGTTATTTTTCCATTGTCAATCAGAAATCCCCTGCGGTTCAGTGATTTCTTTATCCCATCATGAGCTGTATTCTTTCGTAAGGCGTCGCTTATACTTCCGCCACGCGGCGCGGCACAATGCATTTCTGTAATATTGATCAGGTGGCGCGGCTCGACCGATATTACAGAAATACACTGTGCCGCGCCGCTCGGCGGCGCGAGTATAAACGACCCCTAAAGGCGTTCGTCATATCGTCGTACTCTAGACGGCGGGCAGCCGCTTCGAATCCGGGCTTGCGCGTGTTGAGCGTATGGGGTGGGCTGTCATGAAAAAAAAAAGATCGAGATGGCACAGCGTTTCATTTTCCCCATGGCCAGCACTCCTTCCTCATCGTTCTTTTCACTTTCTTTCCTTTCCATCCCTTTCGTCATCTTCTTATATGTTCTATTTGCATAAAAAACAGGATTCACAAAAATTCTGCCGCTTCTGCGCTTTCCTGCAATTAAAACCATCCAGCGTTGGAGATAAACACAAATAAGCTGTAAAAGACGCAAAATTAATTCAAATACGAGCAACTATTAGAAACCTAAAAACATGTTCAACAGTTTCATCATGTTTCGCTGAACCTAGGCCGAAAATGCGTTTTAGAACAGTGTCTTCGGAAAACGGGTGGATGTAAAGTTGCGAAACGCAGGGTGCATCATCAATTGAAGCTCAGAATAGGTCTTGAACTTGTGATTTCTATGCGGATCTCCTCGATTAGCTTTACCCCTATTAAGGTAAATGGCGAGGATGAGGAATCAGAAGGTGAACAAGCTCCTGCTGGGCAGTCTATGGGCAACGGGCAGAAGGGAGGATTTTTCCTTTCGAAGCTCACGAAATTGACTCGACGGTATGTTTTGAATGATGGTTTCGTTGATTTTTCGTAGTGGTCTTGTGCAGCTTAAAAAGTATGTGTTGTTCAACAAGTCTTGCTGCATTGTGGTCAGAATTTTGAATTGCGTTTAATATGCACTTTTGGTATTGAGGGGCTGAAAACTTCTCCCCGAGAAATTAAATTTGAAAAGAAAATGCAGCAGGGTTTGCTAAACAGTCCACACAGACACGTTTTATTTTCTTTCCTATTTGGTTCGTTGTGTGTTTGTTGCATTTAGTTTTTTTTTTGCAAATTTTAGTTCAGGAATAAATAGTTTAAGCAGGATTAGCTTCAAGCTGCGCTCACTGACATGTGTTTTTACTAACCTTCATTAACCTATCTTTACGTTTTACCATACTTAACTGCATGGATCAGTTGTGGTTTCTTGGCCTTGGAGCATGAATTGCTGATTAGAGTTTTGTTATTGCTCAGGCCATGGCATGGGGTGTGGCCGTGCAATTTTGCTCATTAAGGCCGGTATCGTACTACCCGCGACCAGCGACGGTGATAGCGCATGGCGGGCATATCGATTTTTGGTCGATATTGATGGTAAGCATCGTCGTGTCGCTCGTCGCTGGAAGTATGATCTCGTCCTAAGGAAGTGCGGCTATTGCGAAGCAGGCAAAAACTCCCGGCGACTCACTGTAAACAGAACTGATTCCTGATTGATAAGGGGTAGGGTATAAAAGGATAGCACAGCGGTGTGTCTTCATTCACACACCGTTCTCCTCCAGGGATCAGCTGCTGATGCTCTGAATCCACGGGGACGTGGGAAGACAGCTTAATTGTTGGCTAAGATACAACAAAATCGGGGTCAAAACATAGAAAATTTTTATAATCGGCTCCAGTCTCCAAGATTTTTTGTCTGTTTCGCAATAGCGAGGAAGTGCTATTGGGCGACCCTGCAGTTTTTAACTAAAAATAGTCTAGTTAGGTGCACTTCTAAAAGTGTTTCCGAATCTAAGTTTGTGGCTGCATTACGGAGATATTCGAGCCGGGCTACGGAGGTATTTGTGTTTTCACTACTTGGCCAGGAGGATCAGGCTGTTTTTTCAGTCTCAGGCAAAAATGTTTCGGAATTGCCCCAGAACTCTCTTTCCCTGGGGTTATTCGGGGATTTGAACACGAAAGTGACGTCCATCTGTCGCTTTGAAAAATTTCAGTTTTGGTTTGAAATCTCCCACCGGAGGAAAATTTTTGGGGCAAAATGAGGGTCTTGATAATTTATCGAGAAAACACCCCCGTAACCCGTCTAGGTTTTCGTAGTAATTTCGAACTTTGATTTGGAGACACTCTTACTAGGGACTGATCCCAGCGCAAACTAGAGTTTCAAGAAATGGTCTGTTAAAAGTTGTGGGGGAGTTGAAAAGAAACAATTTAAACTTTGTTAATTTCCCCTAATGCACCTGGCTAGGTCGAAAGCTACAAAAACTGTGTTTTTTGGATGTTCGAAATTTGAACATTTTCATCCCAAACTCTGTTTAGGGGCGGGCGTATATAAGGCGCAGAGCACGAATGTAAGATCCATTTTTAGTCTTCCAGTATATTACGGTAGGTTACTGTAGATGAGTAATATGTTCTTTTCCTACCGTAACCTTGAGTAATCTTCAGAGAAACGGAAAACGGACCTTGTATTCGTGTTCAGCGCCCCAAGCTATCCCCCTAGACAAATTTTGGGCGGGAAATGTTTCAATTTTTGAAATCCAAAAAATCACATTGTTCCGTTTTTGATCCACCCAGGCAGGGTTGAGCAGGCCGTTGCGCCAATTTTTGGCTTAGCTACGACCCCCCCCCTGCTGACCAGTGTTGAAAAAATGTGAAAGTTTTTGCGAGCCCCCCCCCCCCCTTGAGATTAACAATTGATTCAGCCTCTTTCGAGTGACAAATCGGGACAATTTTCAAACATTTAGTAGTCAAGGACAACTATTACTACTTCATTTCCGCCTACCAAGTCCTTTGGCGAAAAGTTCATGTTCTCTTCATAAAAATTACGAGACCCGCCCCCAAAAAAAAAATCATTCTTTTAAATTTTCGAAATTTTTGCGACCCCCGTTGCGCCGAGTCGCAGCCCTGCTCAACCATGCACCCGGGTGCATTTAGGAAATTTACCAAACTCTAAATTGTTTCTTTTTACCTTCCCCACAACACAACAGACTACTTTTCAAAACCCTAGTTTGTGCTGGGTTCAAGTCCCTAGTTAGAAGTTACCAATTAGGATTTTGTGAGGTTTTCATCACCGATGAAGGAAGCTATTACATTTACATTACAAAATTTTGGTGAATGTTCGTAGACCCATATCCCTCGCTATGGTCTGTTATTGGTTCGGAACGTCTTGCACTAATCACAACACATGAATATTCTTTTGAATGTTGAATATCACTCTAATGTAGTTGATGTCTTTTTAACCACAGGTACCACTGAAGGGAGAATAACGACGGTGGCGGTGATGTGCTCGTACTCCCCAGTCGTTATTTAATATCACATATCCTTGTCTGAAAGTCCTACATCACCTCATTCGCTAGTCCGCTGCCTTTCCTGACATATGTTATTGTGAACGTTTTTAAACTCTGCGAAGTACTGTTTCAGTTTTCCACCTATCACTCAGTTATTCGAGGGTTTTTTTCGACTTCAATAGGCTTTCATTCAACGAAAGTGTACGAAGTGTTTTTTGTTTGATGTATTTGACTTCAATAAGAAAACTTCGACATTTCCCTGTGAACTTTGATTTCTTAAATTATCAAAAATGAAAAATCAAAGTATTTAGACACGAAATTGTTGGCTTGAATAGGCGGGGCTTGTCGAGCTTCAGCTGTGAATAAAGACACAGACTTTCAGTAAAAGTTCTCGATCTAAGGGATTGTTTGAATCTTCATTTCGTTGGCTTCACTGTTCCTCGTTACAAAACATGGAGGAAGTGATCATTCCCTCTTGGTATTCTTAAAGAGGCTTACGAGATTTTGCTGGTCTGAGTTGTTTTTTGAAGTCATCAGTGAGGCAGCTCGCTGTCTGGGCGTTGAGTGCAATTTCTAGTGGTCCGAGGTACGACAACCTTGTCAATCATTTCTCGCAGACAGACTGGGGTTAGATCTCAGGCCTGCAGTCACTGAAGTGCGATTTTTTTCGGATTGAAGAAAACTCAGTTCGGCAGAAAGTAGGCGAAATGGGTCTGAAACAGAAATTGGAGAAGAAAAATCAGTGGTCGTATTCATGAAACTACGCGAGCCTCCTGGGAGGGTCCAAAGTTCGACCGCCGCATACATTGGCTGGTTCTAAAAATCCTCCCGGGGAGCTCCCGTAGTTTCATGAATACGACCACAGGAGTTTTCAGCAGGGTGGTGCGGAAATGTTGCATTGTCGTTTTTTTGTGTTAGGTCTATTCTGTTGGGTTTTGTTTCTGGGTATTTGATCTCGAAAACGGAACAAATGCTGCAACACGGCGCTGTGGTGGTTACATCAGGGGTAAGAGGACGGCCGCACAGTCTCGACCGCCGAGGCGTGAGGGGGGGGGGTCGCGAACCTCCCGATATGCCAAACTTTTCTCATTACTGAGCGCACAAGAAGTCGCCAGATATAAAATAATAATGGTATTTAAAAAGTTGTATTTCACGGATAGTAGAAAAAAGTGTTATACTAAATGAAATTATTGCTCACTTCAACTTTTTTAATCGTTGGGGAGGGGGTCAAGGTCAAGCGGGGTTGCGAAATTTCGCAACGGAAGGGAGGGGTCGCAAAAATTTTGGACCAAAAATGAAAATTTGGGGAAGATATCCCAAAAATTCTCGATATTTTTGGCCACCAAAGGGTAGGATCGTAGCAGTGCTCAGGTTTTAGGCGCTTAAGTCCGACTACTGTACGAATTCCCGGCGTCTGAAAGTTTTAGTAATCAAATATATTGGTTATATTGATTTTCCGAACGACCAAAATATTCAAAAAAAAATCGTACACCGATTTCATGAGTAGAGCGTGTCTTCGGGGAGGGATCGCAAAACTAGTGTTTTGGAAAAAAATTTCGTTGGCGTGGGGTCGCTCCGATTTGGAAAAATTACGCAACGCCCGGCTTTAACATGGGGGTAGGGTTCAGTGCCCAAGCCGTAGGAGAGGGATCCTGTTCCGTTAGTGATTTGAATCGATTGGAATCACAAGTAATCGAAGAAAACCAGACCTTGAACAGCGTTGAGTGATACTGTATTTTTTGGTGCTCTTCATTTTCCGATTTTCCGTTTCTAGCGTTTTTAGCCATTTTCTTTCGCTTCCGAAAATCATGGAAAAGATTTGGTTGAGCCCTGGTGAACGGCTCGTTCCACCTCGGACTGAATCTCGTCTTAACTGAGGGTTCTAGTGTGTGATTTCGGCATCTCCCTTTCCGGGTTAATCCGAATTCTATGAAAAGTTGATTCTCCAATCTAACTATTATTTTGCGGTTTTGTGAGAGGAAAAATTTAGGGAAGAAAGGATCGAAAAAATTGCCTTATCGCTTTTTAGTTGGGGTTAAAAGATTGCTGAACCAACTAATCATTATGGTTATCAATAATTTCTTCTATATCTTACGCTTTCGTTGAATTGGAGCTAGCAAAGGAATGGGTTTGCCCATAGTCTTTTTTTATAAAGTTCATCACTCTTGCACAACGTTCCCGAAGCAACAGCCTTTTCTTGAGCTTCGCTTCCATTCTCGAGTTCTAATTCTGGCTTCATCAAGCACTAGGTAGGATATGTGTCACGTATGTGTTGTTTCTCTGCTTTAGAAAAGAATGCTACTCCCTTGTAGTCCATTCACATGTACCGCAATTCCTCTCAAGCTTGAATGATCCTGTTTGCTCATTTGATGATTTTTTTCTTTTTATGGTATTCTTTCAAACCCGCATGATCCCTCGTTTCCAGTAGCAGCACGGCATCTCCTGCGGGTGTAACTGTCCTGGCGCCTAGTGTCGTAACGGCGAATCCCCGTCGTCCCTTGCATCATTCGGTGTCGATGACGGGGGCACCACCCGACTCAACTCACACTCACCGCCATCGTTCATCGGATTACAGCCCATCAGTGGTAACTGGAGGACATCATTACGAGAGTGGATCTGGCCTACCACCGCCTTACTCAATCGTTCGCAGAGGGCCGCCGGAATGTGTCGTCCCGTCCGCGCCCGGTGGTCAACCGCCGTCGAGAGCTGGCACTGTTGGTCCGAGTGCTGGAGCTCCGGTGTCCGGAGCCCTAACTCAAATACGCGAAGGTCATGCCGTTGCTCCGACCTGTACATCCACACCGCAATCTGGACGGGAAGAGGAAATCAAACCTCGTAGTCTACGGTTCACGTGGAGTATGAAGACAACCAGCAGCTTGGCACCTGATGAAATGATGAGGTTTGTTTGGACGGCGTTGCTAGATTCACCCCAAAATGTCGTGATCGAACGATTCGTTTTCAGGGAGATTCGCAAAGTGCTCGACGCTAATAATTGTGATTATGAGCAACGTGAGCGGTATCTGATTCTCTGCGTACATGGCGATCCGAATGCGGATTCATTAGTACAATGGGAAATGGAGGTTTGTCGAATTGCTTCGAACATGGCTGCGCGGATGAATTTCTTTGTTAAAAAGGAACAATCTTACATAGCGTTTGTGACTATATGAGAGGTGAAATATGCAGGGTGGCTGAAAAGTATTGGCGCGTATAAAAACACGGGGTTTTCGGACAGGATGCGCCACCCATAAGAAATCTATTTTAACGGAATAATGATGGGACAAGCAGCAATAATCGTACGCGCTACACGCGGTTGCAACAGTTGGCGTTCACAGATACTTGCCAAGAAGTGTGCAAAAGTCGTCCGTGCGCCGCAAATAATTAGGGTTCTAGTCGCCACAGCTGTTTTGTAGTCGCAACGCCGTTGGTCCCAAGTCATACGTTTCTTACAGTTTAGGTCTCCTTGCAAGAAGGGTCAAGCGGGGCGTTGCGTATTTTTTTCGGAATCGGAGCGACCCCCCACCATCAATTTTTTTCCAAATCTAAAGCTTTTGTGATCCTCCCTCCCCGAGGCACGATTTCCGAGCAGTTTATATTTGATTACTAAAACTCTCAGACGCCGAAAACTCAATAAGTATTCGGGTTCAAGCGTCTAAAACCTCAGCAATGCTACGAACCTTCCCTCTGGTGACCAAAGTATCGGGGATTTTGGTTTATCTTCACCAAATTTTCATGTTTGAGCCGAAATGTCTGCGATCCCCCTCTAACCTTCCTTTTCGCGCCAAAATTTTTGCGACCCTCCCACTACGCGAAATTTCGCAACCTCGCTTGACTCTGCTTGCTAGTTGTCCCAGACAACGAAGCCGAGTGGGTCAATATCCTGACAGCTCCAAATCCATTCACCCTTTGTTGGGTATTCAGGTAAATAAGCGCTTGGTAAAGAGGACGATTTTGGCTTTTGCTCCAAAGGCAAGAGGACCATTTTGACATTCGCTCCAAAGGCAAACGCGCAGTCCTGTTGGAGAATTCCATTTGCATTATTCGGCTTCCATGGGGCGACAGGTTTAACCAACACTCTGTTTTACACACCTCAAAGTATTTCCCAATGCCCAAGTGAAGAAAATCGAGGAAACCTCCACTTTCTCTATGGTGAAAACCTCTTTTCCTACCATCAGGCACTTTTCACGCGGTGCATCCTAAAAATTTCGAGCATGGTTTTGCATTCGTTAGCCTCCGTATCTACAAAAAAGAAAATCCACAACCGGACAAGATAAAAACCACCGCAAGCCATCCTTATCACATCATTCAACAAGGCTTTGAAGCGGTTGACACTTCATATCTGTCTCTGCCGTGATGAGGACGACCTCTTTCCCACACATATTTTCTTCATCAACAGGGTTACTATTGTTTTTATCTTGCCCGGTTGTGGACGTTCCTTTTTGTTCCTTATCTTGGCAGTGCTTGACTGGTTTCGTCCGCGGTGCAAATCATATCTACAAAGTCAGAGGTTTTTGATCAGATTTCGTTCTTTTTGGTAGGAGCATGCGATGACCTTTTGAAATGTAGTTCGCCTCCAACACCATTTCTGATACAGTGCACCCATTTATGCAGCATTCAGTACGTTTTCGTTAGCGGCAGTTTGTTGTGTCAGGACAAACTTTAAACAACACATTTTGGGAGCCTGGCAACCAAATGCAAAAAGTGGCAAATGGTGGTGATTACTACTGATGGAAAGGTTGCGAGAGACAACCGAGTTCCTACTAGGATGATTTTCGCATAGGAATTGCATGGATGTAGCCGCCAAATGCCCGCCTGTGCTAGATGTCATGGAAACAGTCCACATTTGGCCGAAAGAGCTGAGATTCAGCTCCGAATTGGCCCACATTTGGTCGGGAGATCTGGGACGTTTTAGGGCTCGAATAGAGTCCAACCGCTGATTGCCGCGGCGGCAAGCAATGAAACAGTATAGCTGATGCTGCACGGCACGACCGATTTTTCTCCATTGCGTACTACCGCGCCTTTCAGCGGGTGGGACTCTATTCGGGCCCTTGAATGCTTCCGGGATCTCACGACGTGTACGATGCCGCGATGAGGTACATAGGTGAATAACGAAATGTTTCGCGTCAGATTCACTCAAGTTTGAGGTGCAACCCTGGCTTTTCCTTGGGCCACGCTAGTGGTGAAGCGCTTAGGGGGAAGTCATAAACATTTAACCTTGAGTTTTGAATTGACACGGAATACCAAATTTCATCTGAGTGTTGGTTATTTCGTGATGAGAACTGTCAGTAGAGAAATACCCGTGATCTGGCAGCAAAACAGCCCACATTTGGCTGCACCTGCCGAAGGGGGGAGGGTGCCTCGCTGCTATTTTCATGCAAATTTCCTCCGATTAGATACGTCCCATTGCTGGGTGCTATCAACTCTACCCTGGTGGAACTGTGAGGATACTTTAGGTAGGTGCATTGAAATACTGACAGGTGCAGGTACTCTTTCTCGGGCTGTAATGTGAAAAAAAAGAAAATTAGTGCAGCCGGGATGCTCAGGGAAGAGAAATACTTCAAAGAAGTGGTTTCTGGACGGTGCCGCACAGCTGTTTTTTTCTCTTCATTGTTGCACGTGCATACTCCTATCACTGAACGTTGTTGCAGGTTTGCAAGCTTCCTCGTCTAAGCTTGAATGGAGTGCGTTTCAAGAGAATCTCGGGGACTTCTATCGGGTTCAAAAATATCGCGTCCAAAATTGCACAGGAGCTCAACTTATAGAGCCACATAATTCACCCAGATGCTCTATTTCGTGATTTCGTCGGTGAAAATTCTTTCGTTTCCTTTCCATCATATTTCTTCCGTTAAGGAACAGTCATGAATCATTGTGACCTTTTCATCCGGCGTTTCCTCATTGATGTTCGGTGCTAGATACCTCCTGTGGACGACGTTTAGCTGGGCTTTGAAATTTTTATTCTTAATTAGTGATTGTTTTTAGTGGTTGGGAAGACACCATATTTTATCGTGGGCGCTGCCTGCTGCTGTTAGTCTTTGAAATGCTAATTGGATTGTGTCTATACTTATGATGATGTAGCTTGTTCAGGCCAGTTTCCGTTGTTCTTTATTGCATCCTGTTCTTCATTTACGAAGCACAAGATGCCTACTCGTCATGATGTGTGTTTTAAACTTATATTAGGTTGGCTCGGAAATTGCGCACCAAACGGAAGCCATCGAATTTTCCCTTATCCGTCTGTGATCCTTTTATCAAGTGTTTACACCTTTAGAAAGCACAACTTTGCTCCTATCTAGTAGGATTCAGCGCTACCCGAAAAAACCTGAACGAATTTCACGTCAAATTTGAGATGAAGTTTTGTGTACCAAAAATCTTCAAGTTTGCCTCGTTTTCTTCTATGTACTAGTAAACTGCGGAAGTTTATGAAACATTTTGACTCGTTAATGCTGAATGGTAACACATAATTTTGCGTGTTATAATATTATTTTGTAAACGATTTTGCGAAAATTCTTCAATTTTTCGACTCTCGCATTTTTCGAATATTTCCGAGAAGTGACATCTTCTATTTTATCGTCATTAAGCAACGGCAGTAGGAAAAACAACTTAATGTCTGAGCAGGGTTGTGCAGACAGTTGAGCCAATTTCCGGCGGAGCTATGTACGACCTCCATATTGACCATAATTTTGGAAAAATTTGATTAACTTACGATCTCATTCGATAAATAGACATCAAATTCGTATTCAGCGCACCGAATAATCTTGGAATAGAAATTTCGACTGGAGTCTGATACTTAGCCCAAACTACCGTATACCCTTAGCCCAAACTACCGTATACCCATAGTAACGGAGAATTTCATGACGGACTCTATAGACACAACTGTTGTCGCACTGCAATCTTACTATCAGAGGGCGACTATTACTACCTCATTTTAGCTTATTAAGTGATTTCGAGAATCTTCCATTTTTTTCTAAAACTTTCAAAAACTCCCCCCTCCCCCAAGTTTTCATTTTTTCTTCAAAATTCAAGAAAAATGTGGAGCTGCTCAACCTAATGTTTGAGTGTTACGGAGAAGTGCTTTATCTAGCAATATTCATTTTGTAAATCATCAGCGATTTTTCAGAAATTCGATTTTTTGTATTTTCGGGAAAAAATGATCGATGATTGTCAAAAGAAATATTAGTAGATAAAATAGTGTCCATAATAATTATTATGATCTTGGGTGCGCTGAAGTAGTTGCTTAATGAGGATAGGATTTAAAACGCCAGTCTCAAGAATTTAGATGAAGACGAAAATCGCTCCGTTTAAAAACTCGCGAAGCCGTTTTGCTACTGTAATCTTGTTGGTCTTTATAGGTTTAAATGCTTTAGTCCTGATTGGTAGAAAGAAGAGCGAGGGACATTTTAAGGTTTTCTGGTACCCAAAACTTCTACATATTATTGTGGAAATTTGAGCATTTTCAGCTTTTCTTTTAACGCTAATTCCTACTAAATTTCGTAAAAGTTGTGCTGTCGAATAGTGTGCCACACATGATCGAAAGACCTGTTTGGTGCAGAACATCGGGCCAACCTAATATTTTATACATCTATCCGCAGTCGTAAAATAACCGAGTTCATGTGTACTTGTGATACTAATAACGCTCGTTCTATGCGAGAAGTTGAAATTTCTACGTATTACTCATTTGTTAGTTGAGTATGCACGAGGGTGTTCTTTGACTGAAATTAATTGCAGCATTTTATAAGGAAGCTCTTTTGTTGTTTGTTTGCAACCCTCATATATATACTATTTCTGAACACTGTGCGTTCGTTTATGGATGAGCTCATGGTCAGATTGTTGCTGTTGACGGAATATCGTCGTCACCTATCTGTGATTTAGCCGCGCTTTGTTTGGGATTTTCACCCAAATGTGGCCGGTTTTGTGTGAACATTAGCTCTGCCACTATTTGTTCTTATAGGGATCGTGCTCCTCATGTATCACTTGCTTGCTATTTTGAGGCTAATCGGAGGTTTCCCCCCATAATACATTCTATAGGATTTCAATACATACCGGGAGTGACTTCCTATTTATGCGCTATTCTTCGTGTGAATAGAAATTGTAATTTTTGAGATTGTCGGAAAGTTCAGGTTAAATTTATGTTTAATATCATTCATTATAAAAAGATATCATAAGGGCGTCACGGCTCGAAATGTTGATGTTTACTGAAAATCCTCCCCAGCCAACGATTGTCTCATTTCATTACATGCACACATACACCCCCGATCAGCCACCTGATGAAGTTCTCGGTTTGTCATAGTGCAACATCTGTATTAAAAATATCAACAGCTGAGATTTGTGTCTAATGGTTAAAAAATCTTAATAGACGTGAAACAAATGAAAAAAAAACAAAAAGGTGAACACATCCATAATGTCTTCTGTTTTTTCTGAATGAGTAGTATTAGTTTAGCAGTCGAATAGCTTGGGGTTTGTATGCTATAGCGGAGAAAAATACTTTAAAGTTTGTTGCCAAGTTTATTCGAGTAAATGGACGGGACCGCGTCGGTAGATTGTTGCTCGCGATCGAAACTACAGTCGGCATGGATCCTAGTGATACTTTGCGTTCCCTATTAAAGGTTGGTGCAGACTCGGTGCTATATGCTATAACATATTCGCACCGAGCTTGCGTCAACTTTCAATGGGAAACGCAAAGTATCACTAGGATCCATGCCGACTGCACATTGAGCGGTGGTGTCGCGAATGCCGGATGGCTGCCGAAAAATGGTCGTCTAGTCCATTCGCTAAACTAAATCTGACAAAATGTGAAGGGTTGATGCATAGTTATGGAACGTTTTTATTAACGCATTTTCCTTTAGTAAGAATTGATTTCGTCCTCAATATTTATACGAAAGTAATCCTCAACATTTAGTTAAAAAATGCATCTCGAAAATCACCCATATTCGCCATATTATGCTCTATCATTGCGAGAAAGGATGGACCGCAGCCCAGTCATTTCGCGATCTCATCTTACTTTTTTGGCGAATGAACAATTACAGATAGTGCAGTACGGAAGTGGTTTAATCGCTGTAAATCAGTTGATACTAGTTTGAAGGATAAAGAAGGAAGAGGTCGGCCATGGGGTTTTGATGATCACGCAATTCTGACAGCCGTGGAAGACGACGAAAGCCGGACAACGCGAATGCTGTCTGTAGACTTTAATGTCAATCAATCAACGACGCCTGAAGAAGCCTGGAAAGGTATGAAAATTGGCTGTATGGGTGCCCCACGAGCTCTCCGACAACAAAAAAGCTGAACGCGTCTGAATTTTCAGTCGATTTACTGCGGCGAAACGAACAAACACTATTTTTGAACAATCTTGTCACTGGGGATGAGCCATGGCTTTTCTTCAAAAACGTTAAAACAAAGATCTGCGTTTCGCCAGGTGTTCCCCAAAGGAGTACCAAAAGACGTGCACTGTTAGAAGGTTATGTGGTGTATGTGGTGGAACAGAAGCGAAATCATCCATTGGGAAATCATTTCGAATGGCATTTGTTGGTTCAACGACGCAGATGAAAGGCAACAATGGAGAATCCCTGACAGAAATGGGAAGAGGCAATTCAACATCAACAGCAACGTCTATCTGGCTCAGCTTGATCGCCTTGAAAGCACAGTCCAACCTCAGATTCGTTTTCGAGGTTCACTACTTGTCTTGGAGAGAATTTCGGGCTGATCACAACGGTCCCCAA
Source organism: Aplectana chamaeleonis (assembly GCA_029168955.1). Classification (NCBI taxonomy): domain Eukaryota; kingdom Metazoa; phylum Nematoda; class Chromadorea; order Rhabditida; family Cosmocercidae; genus Aplectana; species Aplectana chamaeleonis. The sequence goes on along the minus strand of JAPDOI010000125.1, from coordinate 157,565 downwards.
AATCGCTCAAAACTCACTGTGAACGGAGTTATGACCCTCAAAATTTCTGAATTGAAACAACGAGAATTTTGTGGACGAGTTGTCGCTGGCTTGTTTTTCCTTGTCATTCGCAGTCATCGCACCGGAGTGGATCACACTATAAAGATAGACCGATAACAAACGGAAGAACATAGATTTTGAACAAAATCCATGTCGTATCTCGTCCCTACTGAGCTCGAAAGTTCTGAAGTGGGCGGAGCGATTCGGTGCTGATTTGGGGGACGGAGGGAACGAGTGCTTGATTTTTCTCGCTTATTCTGAAGTGTTGAGATTCCGCGTTTGGCAGGGTTGCTACACACAGCGCCTGGACCATAATATTAAATTTTACCCACGAGCTTGGACTGTGCCTTAAACGCTGCAATCTTGTCGAAAGGACCGCGCGAAAAAAAACGTGTTCCATCACGATAACGCTCGTCCACATGTTCAGCGCCGTGTAATCGAATCTATCGCCAATAAGGAATGGGATCTGCTGCCACATCCGCCGTATTCATCGGCACAAGCACCAACGGACATTCACGTTAATCGCTCTTCGAAAATCTGGCAAACAAACGACGAAGACGTAGATGGCTTGGTGGCGGATGTCAAAGCGTGGATTCCCTGCAAGAATCGTGGCTTTTGCTCACGTGGAATCGACCGACTGCCAAGGAAATGGGGAGTTCTTGAATTGAATAGTGACTATGCTCTCGAATGATCATGTAAACATTTTTGATTAAATATTGCTATTGTTTTGTTGAATAAAAATACTTTAAAAACATTCCATAATTATGCGTCAACCCAGTAGTATGGAGACTACCTGTAAGACATCGAAAAACAATGTGTAGGTGGAGGAATTTCCCGGTTTCTTTTTTGCGGAAACTTAGGGGCACACCCCAAGCTCAAAATTGATTTTATTTTTGCTGCTTATCTTGGAAAAAAAATTTCACTCTGATCGCATTGGTGTCTTCAAAATCGCTCGGAACTAGCTACGAACGGAGTTACGGCCCCTCAATCATTTTGAAGTTAAACTGCGAGAAGTTCGCGGACGGGTTGTCTCGAGGCTGTTTTTTCTCGTTATTCACAGCCATCGTTTGGAAGCAGGCCACAATATATAGCCAGACCGAAAACAAATGGAAGGCCCGGATCATACTACCGTCGCGGCGGTGTGTGTGGAAGATCGATCAATCGCTGCGGTACTGCTCTTCTGTGGGAATCGTTTGTTTTTGCAGGCGAAACAGCATCTCGTTGAGGTAGATGGATTAATATAATCGTCCGGGATCGGCTGAAACCTACGTTTTCAACCACATCTCAGAAATATTGAGTAAATATGCATATAGCCGCGATTACATCGGCGCCGCTCTCCATTGGGAAACGTTCTGATAAAGTCGCCGCGATATACATACATATTTGCTGAAAATTTCGGTAATGTGGGTAAAAACAGAGGCTTCAACCATTCTCGGATGAATATCTCGTACTATTCAACTAGAGAAACTGCCTTTGTGCCTATGAGAACTCGCAATATCGCCGCGATTGACCTCTTTTGCTCTTTTCCACTCATCGCCGCGTCTGAACTATGATCCCGGCCGGAGAACATAGATTTTGGATAAAATCATTTGCGCTTCTATTCCCTATTGAGATGGGAAGCTTGTCGGTGGCTTCACCCATTTTTTTCTTTCAGGGGAGCGTGGTCAACTTTTACTCGTTTGTTTCTCGCTTATTTGAGCGAATTGGGGTTTCGCGCTTGGCAGGGTTGCTACACACGGCGACCGGACTATAATATCAAAATTACCACAGTGATTAGACTGTGTCTTAAGGCCTTGGGTTCTCCTGGGGTAAATAAAGAAGAAACAATCGACGATCTACTCAAAATTCAAACGTTGTAACGTTTATTGCGCAGTTAACAGATGCGCTGATACAAATATCGTACATATGATTAGCATAAGAATGTGTATATTCTGAGGCATTTTGAGACAATTCGATAATACTCTGACGCAAACAGCAAATATGAAATACTAACGGAATAATTACTTTGGCTTCTTTGAGATTCGTGAGTGTCAGCACACAAATACCTACGAAATATCATTAGAAGGATAAAATATATCTAATATACCTGAAAATCTTTTAAACAGATTTGGCTTCATAGGCATGCTGCATTGCCCATATGGCTAGAGGGCGCATGTAACCGATTGCGCGATAGTATGTCTTCTCATAGATCGCTTCCGGTGTCTGGTACTGAAGCCCTAATCGATTCCAGCATGTCTCGTAAACTCCTTGAGCGGTATCAAAACCACTGTTTTCCTTGCCCTGATCATAATAAGCACTTAAACATTTGGGCCACACTTAACAAAAAGGTCCGGGCCTATCGTGATGAGAATGCGAGAAAACAACAACTGAAACTAAAAAAAAAGTCGATGTTATTTCCTTCATTTGCAACCGGTGTATGGAAGCCGCCCTGAATGCAGAGAACGGCTGAAAATGAAGGGAAGAGCGGGACTGCTGGTCGAAAGCCATCGCTCATCTTCGCACTGTTGAGCTCGTGAAGAAGTGGGTGCGACTGGGATGCTTCTTCCTATATCTAGCTTATTCGGAGGGGTCGAGTGCTCGCACGTGGTAGGTGTTGTCCAGTGTGCTCCTACTTGACGATTATGAGGAAAACCTGAGATTTCCTTCTTGAGATAAAGACTTCCTGAAAGGTTAGTGCCATTCTCGGCTCGCTTTTAGTCGTTTTCCCACATTCTTGTCGCAATGAGCCCCGGACCGCTTGATTCCGGGAAACTCGAAGAGTGATTCTATGTATAGTGAGCACTGCCGTTAAGAAATGATTAACAGAATCACATGAAGTATAACCCGCGAAAGTTTGTTTTTAAACGAACCTTGGCTATCATAAACGAAGCTATGCTGTAGGCCGTTCCTGTCCATACTTCCTCACTTTGAATGCTAGAAATATCGACCTTTCCATTCCCACTAAAATAAGATCAGGCAAGGATCGACTATTACTTGTGGTCACATTTGTTAGTTGTCTTCCTTTGTTTTTAGTGCTGTTGGTGTGTGCAGCGCCACGCCCTTTCAAGGCCGGCGAATAAACTGCAGTTGCTCAACGTCATATGGAGGGTCGGCTGGCACTTGAACAGCGAAGCGTATGATGTGAATAGTTGAGAATCGCGGCCTTTACGCTTCATTAGGTTAGATTCAAAAGAACTTACTAGATTCCATTGACTGGTCCCATATTCCCTGAAGCAAACATCTTGACGTTGTGTGAATAAATAGCTTCGAGAGCTGACAGAAGCTAAAAGCTCTCAGTTTTTTTACCAAATTAGAACTCACACCTGCAAAATGCATTCTGGGGATTGGGGATGCGCATCTCCCGAAGTTTCTCCGAAAACTTCTTGAAAGCAGAGTTCACGATAAAAAAACCCCATGTTTTTGAGTAGGCAAGTTTACAAAGTAGTGGATAATAGGGAAAAGCCCCGATGAAACTCTCGAGTATCTTAGAAAACTGTTGAAAAACCAATATTTTACGCCTGCTGGTGTGTTTTGTGCAATGCGGACAAAACGTCAAACGAAACGTCGCAAATGTTTTGCTCTTCAAAGTTCTAAGGTAAGTGACTTTATTTTCTATTTCCTGTAGCAAAAACTATCGAAGAATAAGATGGGTCAATGTATGCTGCCTTTATACGGGAGTGTACTGTGCTTATCTGGGTCAAATTCCGGTCCGCGATTGCGTCTCGACACGCTTTGCGGCCGCACGCGCTTGAGTCAATCGAGTTTCCAGCTCCAAAGCCGATTCGATATGGCTTTTTTATACAGTTTTCTTCAATTTTGTTTAGTTTCCAGTTTCTAAAACCCACCTAGAGTCAACAGATCGGAAGCTGCGGCGCTGGAAACTCTTTCGACTCGAAAGCGCGCGGCCGCAAAGCCTGTCGAGACGCAATTGCGGACCGGAATTTGACCCAGATAAGCACAGTACAAGCACCCCTTGTCAGCCGCACACGCTGCTACAGTAGGGGCCACTGCAGCGCGGTCTGTGGTGAGCCCGTTCTCTCCCACCCCATGTAGCAGGCATCGACTTTCGCATGACCACCGTTCATTCGTCCGCATGACCGGCGATCATGCTCAGAGAAGGTGGGTTTTTGAATTTTTTTTGCCATCTTATGTTGTTTCGGTGATAATTTAGATGTCGTCGTAATGGGATGCGGGTAAGTGACCCATGGATTTGAAACAGGAGATAAATGTTCAAGAAGAAAGTTTCTTTGGTAAAAAAAGAGAACAGATGTTTTTCCATTTTCTTGGTGGCCCAAAGGATTCTGCAAAGCTTCATGTATACCCTAACCTTTAGCCATTACGATAGCATTTGAATTATCGCCAAAACAACTGAAAACTGCTGAGAATAGATGAAAAAACTCACCATCTCTGAGCATGATCGCCGGTCATACGAACGAATGAACGGTGGTCATGCGAAAGTCGATGCCTGCTACATGGGGTGGGAGAGGACGGGCTCACCACAGACCGCGCTGCAGTGGTCCACTACTGTAGCAGCGTGTGCGGGTGACAAGGATGGCTTGTGCACTCCTGTATAAAGGCAGTATACATGTTTGGATGTTAAAATCTTTCGCGACTGAGCATATTCAAAAATTCGACCGCTGCCCCCCTGGTGAAAGGAACGCAGGACAACTGTTACATGACGTGGGCGGGGTGACCCAATGGGTTGGCTGAACCACGAGAGTCTCACCCACTTGCTGCCCGTTTTCCGTCGTACTTCCTTACTTACTCTTAGAGGGAAAGTTTAGGTTCCCGCTAAAAACGGCTAACCTTTTCATCGTGAGCACTGCCTTTAATGATGAGTGGATCCATTTTCAAGGAAGATCAAATTTTACCCAAAGTTGGGAATGAACTCAACCTGAGCTTCAGAAATGAGATCATCCTCCTTCAGCATTGTCTGGAACCATATACCACACAGTTGATCGGCCATTATTACACCATCATTTGACTCGGATTCATCAAATTTGAAAAATCTGAACACCACCGCGAGCAAATTTAATCAGAGGACATAAAAAAACCTCCGACTGCGATCTCACTTTCCATTCCAAAGTTTCTTCACAAACGCCAGCTTTGCCCTCTCAAGAACATCTGTGAAAAACTGCTGGTCAATCTCTTCCCCTAGTTTATCCGCCATAGCCGAAATTGAATATAATGCAGCCAACCAAAGAGATCCGCAATACGCACTAAACGCTAGATATTTGCCGTGCAAGTTTGCTTTGAAATTGACAGTCGTGGCATTTTCACCTTGTTCCACTCATCGTCCACACATCATATGTTTGGTCAGCTGTTCCAGAATTCTCAATCATCCCATCACCATCGTTGTCCCACTCCTTTAGCGCATTACGCACAATTATCTCGCTTCTCGAATAGAAGTAGCGGAGGATTCTCTCAGACTAAATGTTTTAACCTCAATATAGAACCAGAACTTCAATTTAAGTTTCTCTCCTTGTGATTCACGCGGTTAATTCGTACATCGTCAGGCTGGTAAAGCCTTTCCACAATGAGTTTGTAATCTCGCCAGCAGGAGAGCACAAACTTGAGATTAAGATCTCTCCACTTGCCCGTATCATGAAGAATATACGCGTTTGTCTCCACCCATGGTTCACCGTCTGCAATACGTAGCATCAGGATATTGCCCTCAAATGATTACTGTGAAGCTATGTTTGTTCACTTGTAACACATGGGCACAGTTTTAGGATGCTGAATCAGGGCTGGCATTCATGAACGGCAAATCGTGGGCTACAGTTGTGTTCGCCGCGGAAATAGCACGCAATCTTTGGAGACAAACCCCACTTTAGCCCGTGGTTTGCGTTCATGAATCCCAGCCCTGTACTCGCAGATCTGTAATTGGGGTTTCTTATCAAATTTCATGTTCTTTGTTCTTTTCATGTCAGGAAAATTTCTGGTAAACTCGAGAAAAGTAATGATTCATACTAATAACCCACACGTGCCCCGACCGCATATTCGTGACCTCACACAAATCGCAGCATCGGGCTGACCCGGAAAGCAACGCGACGCTCCGTGCGAAAGTTAGTGTCCCGACGACTGTGGTTCCGCTCGAAGCGATATCTGGGGCCGGATGCATCAACGCGCCGGGTTCGGGTAGGGGCAGGGCAGTCGGCATCATTGAAGATCGCAGTGCGAGGGCAGTAGATCATCTAATTAATCGTGCCCCAGCTGCGTTTTTCGCTGCTCTAGCTGCTCCGGCCTCCGAGTAGGGTCAGCTGGGGCACGATTGATTTGGTGACTTACACAGTTCTTCAAGGGCGCATACTGCCCTGCCACTGCCCTAACCCGGCCCAATGATGCATTCGGCCCCTGGTTTCATTTCCAACCGCGGTTGCTGTCCGGGAGATTTTTAAATTTTTTTCAACCGCTGATTTTTCTTTATTCCCGCCTATCTCTAAACGGATGGAGCCTTCTACGAGTACCAGGTTGTCCAATAATTCTTGTCCGAAAATTTCATTATTTTTAATTTTTTTCAACTTTATTGAAAAACAAGTCTAATCAACGATATAATCATCACAGTTATCCACAACAGTAGCCCATCGATTGGGCAGGTCGCCGATGCCCTTCGCCCAGAACTCCGGGGGCTGCGACTCGAAGAAGTCCGCGATGTCGGATTTGAGGTTGTCGTAGTTGGTGAATTTTCTTCCGGCCAAATGGTGCTTCAGCGGGCGGAACAAGTGGTAGTCGGAGGGGGCGAGGTCCGGGGAATACGGCGGATGGGCAACCGTCTCCCAGCCGAGCGTCGCCAACTTCTGCTGGGTCTCCTTCGCCACGTGGGGGCGCGCGTTGTCATGCAGCAGGTGGACCGAGGCCCGTCGGGACGCTTTTCTCGGATGGCGGCGGCTAGTTTCTCGAGCTGATCGGTGTAGATGGAGGCGGTGACCGTCCTGTCTTGCGGGAGCAGCTCGAAGTATAGCATGCCCTTGGTGTCCCACCAGCAGCAGAGCATGATCTTCAGCGGGTGCAGGTCGGCTTTCGGCGTCGTCGGCGGCTCTTCTCCGCGCGGGATCCAGACGGCATGGCGGGCAACGTTGTTGTAGAGAACCCAGCTCTCATCCCGTGACCAGGTCTTCGAGAAACTCCTTGCGATGCGGACGAAGGAGGAGGGACTGGCAGACGGCCGCGCGGCTCTGCTTGTTGGCGTTCGTCAGACGGTGGGGGATCCAACGGGCCAGAACTTTGTGGTAGCCGAGTAAGTTGAGTCGATTGTGGATGGTGGACTTGCTGCAGCCGAGCGGCGTCGCCAGTTCACGGGTGGTGGCTTCCGGCTTCTCCTTGATACAGCGACGGACTTCGTCATCATCCACCGTAGAAGGCCTCCTGCTGTGCTCCCTGTCCTCGAGGCTCGTGTCGCCGCTCTCGAAACGATTGAACCAACGGCTGACTGTGCGTTGGGACACTGCATCCTCCTTGCACGCTCTGCAGATGTTGGCGACCGCGGTGCCCGTGTCGTTGCCCAGCAGCCACTCGTAGTACACGTACGTACGAATTCGACCTTGGTCCATTTTAGCTTGTACTGGTAGCTAGACGCGGCGACTGCGCCTTATATACCCCTAGAATAGAACTTTGGAGAACCTTCCAGAAGGTTCTTACACTTGCCTGATATTATAACACTTCTAAGGAAAATTATAGAATTTTGAAAATTTTCGGACAGGAATTATTGGACGGCCTGGTATATACTGCTTGTCACGGCTTCCAGATTAGGAGGTTAATCTTACCACAGACCGTAACAAGGATACCGTCCCGGCACGGTCAGCACTGAGGAAGCCTGTGTCATGGCGGACCAGAATGTGAGGGCCAACTGCCGGGCCGCGGCTCCGTTATTGCGAGGAACCAGTTCCGCGTTGAGCGATGGTTAGTGTGAGTTTGTCATATCACCAGTTTGTTGAGTGCTTGAATTTCTTGAGAACTTACGTGGGAGTCCGATATCATGTGGTATACGAGAATACGTCTTCATGATCATATGCTTGCCATCCTTTAAACTGGTAGTTGGTCGGCTATCGTTACGCTTCAGCTGATCACCTGGTCATGATAACTTTCGTATCCATCATTTCATTTTTTTCTAACAATTTGTTACTTAGGGGTGGAAAACTGAAAAGTTAGAAATTTCTCAGACACTCACAAAATTCCAGCTGTATGCTTAGCTCCAACTGCGGCCAGTTTTTCAGGAGGGCCCAGCTGGCGTAGAAGTGAACATCGTAGGTGTTGATCATAAGATATTCCCAAGCTAGAATAAAAGCAAGAATTTTCTGTCGTTACGAGAACATTGTATTTTTTCCCGAAGTGAAGTTCCTTTAGTGCAGAGCAGACTTTTGGGCTTGTACGCTGCTACTCCCCCCTCTTCCTGTTCACTAGCTGTCCCTTACTGGGGTTCGCTCATGCACCCTGTAAATTCCACTTCGAAAAAGAGCCTATATATGTATGTATTCTCTGTTTCCGAATGAAATTCATTTCCGTTCATCGCATGCGTCTGCGCGTACGGTGCGTCTCCTTCTCCCCACACTTTCTCGCTGTCTCTATCCTCGCTCCGCACAAGCTCGCGAGGGAACAGAGTAAATTTTGGCTCGAAACCAGAGGATACATACATCTTACATACTTGCTTATATTTATCTATACACAAGTCAGAGCTACACATTAACTGTTAACCAGATTCGCTCAATTTTTTTTTGGTGAATTTCCAGTTACCGATTTGCCGAATTATCTTTTGAATTCAACGAAAACCTGAACGTTTAATATTGGGTAGCTTTTTGCACATCTTCGCCGGCATTCTATTAGTTTGCTCCAATCATGACTTGCTTTATCTGACAGTATGCACAGTTCGTTTTTTTTGTCCGCCCGAGAGAAATTTAAAAAGTCTATTGACTTCCATGTTTCATTCATGCCTGACTTTCTATGCTTCTTTTTCAATGCCCGAGCATTCTATCTGCGAAACATAGACACAGGTGAGAACAATTTGCAGTTTTGAAACGATTCCATATTCGAATATTCTAGCCACATTTAGTCTCCCTTTAATTAGCACATATTGTTTCGCTCCTTTCACCGCACGAGACAAAAGAATGCTCTTCGTATACGGCTGAATATTGGATGATTTTCGAGAAGTCCTGAAAATCATTTTTCCCGTCATTGGGCTTTACGTATTTTTTAAGGGAATCGATACGCGACATGATTTTCTGATTTGCCTTCACTGCAGAGGAAACGCAGAGGCCCTCTAACAGTTGTATGATTTCAGGGAATATATAATTTGGCCAAATCTGGATTTGATTGTTGAAACAGAATAATATGAAGCCGAAACCTCACATCATTCTGTTTCTCTTCACTGCACCATGGAGTTGATTGAAGGAAATAATATCCTAAAAAGATGAAGGTAGGCTTACACTCCATGTAGCCAAATCTTCCAAACTTCTGCAGTTGCGCTTCTGTTAGATCGTCGATATCTGGCTCCAGTTCTTTCCAAGAAGAATCATATTTGAACCACACCGTTGAACCGTCGACAATATAATACGTTTCATTGAACAGGGCGGAGCGATACCTGCAAATTTTTCTCGTTTTTCATATGCAGAGCCGAGGTCGCACGTTATTGGCAGCGATGAGCAGCGCTGGCGAATGCAGTGCCGACTACCGTCGACATGGATCGCAGTGTCGGCTGTGGTTCTCTCTTGTTGGTGCTCAATACGGTGGCGCAGACCCGGTGCACGCAACCATTTGTTCAGTTAATATGTTACGTGTACTGAGCGTGTGTCAACGTACTGTGCTCCGACAAAGGGCACATAAAACAGACACTCCGGTCTCGACTATAGTATGGGCGACGGCAGTGAGCGACGGCATGAAGAGCGACCAGGGTGGACCACGGGTAGAGAGCGACGGCATGAAGAGCGACCAGGGTGGACCACAGAGTATTTTGGTGCCGCGGCGGCCCCGCTTCTAGACCAGTGAGGGTCGAGCAACGCTGCGACGATTACAATTTAGTCGAGGGCCCCAAGGTTGACGCTCGGCGACACTCGCTCGTTCCTACAACTGTGTCACTTCTACGGCATAGGTCTTCACTTGTATTTCCCACTAATACCTACAACTACAAACGTGCCCTATACCCGTGCCTTTAAAGCGTACCATTCTGGCAGCGACTCGTCGTTGAGAACGGATTCTTGCCATTTCTCGATCTCCTCCTGCCACCACTCTCCCTTTGTCATAGCGATTTCGACGATTTTCTCAACTGCATCTTCGTTAAAACCTACGAATTTTGTGTACCATCTGAAAGCAAAGGTTAGGCGTGCACCTAAAACTGTGAATGGCCTTAGCTGAAGCAAACCTTTCATATGATCTTGATTTACCTCCGAATTGCACCACTGGCATATGCCAAGCAAGGCAGAAGCGACACGACTGCGATCTCGTTGCGCGTAGGCGAAATTTTGTAGAAACAGCTACACCCAGCTGTCGGCTAGTCTCCATTTCTGCAATAATTTTGTTTATTGTAGTCACCCAAATTCTGGCGAAAAAAGAGAAATAACTACCTAAAGATTTTTCAGACAAGGGGTGCCATTCTCTAAAGGAGTCCCTAGGAGTGCTCAAGGAAACCAAATCGCTTTAGAGATAAATTTAGTACAAAACGTGCAGCCAACTCTTCAATCCGTTGGCTTCCCTCGTGCGCAGCGGAACTTATCGTTTCGCGTCGCGGAAATTTGGAGCGGAATTCGATCCATTCGTTTCAGATTTCAACTGCATTATCGGGACCGTAGTGTACGCAGCAGAGTGTCTCTCTGTCGCGCACTGTGTCGAACCTTCCGCATCCGCTTGGATTCCTTCGAGGTGTGCTCAGAGCATAACACCATAGGACTTCACAGGTTCCAGAGTTTGAATCAGCGTTGAAACGAATCGGTAAATCATAGATGATCTGTTTGATAGCAACAACTCAGAAAATCGCCGCATTCATTGCGAGTGGAATATGCATTCAACTCGAGTGGCCAGTCCCATCGAGAGGCTTTATAGCAGGGCACGTGCTGCAATATTTAATCGCATGAACAAGTGCTGCAAGGCAGTCCAACGCTATAGTAGCAGCACACCGGCACGCGACGTCGTTGGAACACCGACTTGCACCGCGGCCAAACCCCCCACCCCCTAAGAGTACCATCTGGGGCCGCCAGCGGCTGGGTGGGGCAAGCACCGCAAACCTAGGTGACTGAACCGGCGACGCTGTCGACATCTAAGTCCCTTCTTAGAAAAGCATCCAATGCTTTCCTTTTTTTGGAGAATCGTTTCGTCGTCGAGTTGTATGTGTATCATGCACGCATTAAACGTCTTATTTGCTAGGGCACGGGCTGTGATTTGAAACACATTGGGAGCACGTGCTCCCCTAGCAGACCGTGCTCAAAACAGCCTTGACTTTGAGTTGAATGCATATTCCACATGCATGGACACGGCGATTATATTATCTGAGTAATCAGGTGCAGCAGACACGGATCGTATCGGTTGTGTTTCCCTTGGTGCAACTCCCGCGCATACTGGCGCAAGTTCGGTGCACGTAACGTATGCTAAGGCCTCTTTCAGAGTGCGAGCGCTGATCACCGCGATGGCATTTTTTGAATGCAGATCGACGTGCGACGCGAGCTCCATCGATGTCTTTCTTCTTCTTCTTTGCAGCCACATAGAGGGTTTTGTCATAGGCGGAGGAACTGGGCGACCAGTAGTGGATTCGTCCATAGGTCCATTGGTGTCAGCGTGGTAGGTCTCTCCGGACAGTTGAATAAATGTGCGGTATCATGGCCGACGATACCGCAGTCCGGGCACACATCAGATTTGCTGCTGTCAATCTTGCTGACATAAGACATTAGCATTGTAGAGTGACCACAGCGTAATGATGCGAGCGTGCATCTCGCCCTTCTTCCGAGTTGAGACTCAGAGGTGCAGACGGGGGGCGGTATATCTCCTAGTATAGGATTTATGGCCACCTTCACAAGATGACACCGCACGAACTTGGTGTGCTCCTCGCGCAAAAGACGGAGTCGTTCTTGCTGTGAGTCGTGCCATCTTTGCAAATTGACTTTGTTTGGAGCATCGGCGAATGGCTTTCTTATACTTCTCTCTCTCACGGGGTTTAACACTCTCCACGACGGGTGATTTGGTTGCTTTATAATGTTAATGCGGAATTGCTGGGCCTGGAGCTGACAGTGCTCCTTCACTGGTAATAGACGGGTCTCAGCATGCAGGTGCTCGATTGGGGAACTCCTTGCACATCCGGTGGCGATACGGAGAGCAGCATTTTGTACTCGTTGCATCTTTGTCCAGGAGGATTCTGAGACGAGATGCTGCCAAACCAGTGCGGCGTACTCCAGGGCGGGCTGCAGAATTGCCTTATACGTTGTGAGTATAGTCTCCTTGCTGCTACCCCACGAAGTGCCGCCCAGGGCCCTGAGAACGTTGAGCTTAGCTTTAACGACTGCCTGCTTCTGCTCGGTATTCTTATGAAACTTGAGTGACGGATCGAGCACAAGACCGAGCAGCTTTGGAAAGCGAGCAGCAGGCAAACGGTCTCCATCCCACACGACATCCGGATGAGGGCTGTGCTCCGGATGGGTCCGTCGTGAGAACGGACACCGACGACTTGGCTGCAGAGATACTTAGCATCTTGCGGTCGAAAAAGCTCTTCAGTGTGATCAGGTACTCGTTGATCTTATTGGCGGCCACCTGTAAGTCCCGATCTCGACACATGATTGTTATGTCATCGGCATACGCGACGACCTTGATGTCCTGTGGAGGCTCAGGCATATCTTCGAGGTACAGATTGAAGAGGGCTGGCGATAGAACTCCGCCCTGAGGGACTCCAGCTGCCATAGGAATACTGTTGGAGACATGGTTCTGAAACATGACTCTTGCCCGCCGACCTTTAATAAAGGCCGATATCCAGCGCTTCTGCCAAGATGGTATTGACGACTCCAGAATGTTGCTTGACAGGACTCCAAGGTTAACCGTATCAAATGCCTTGGTGAGATCCAACGCAACAGCTACAGTTCTCAATGGCTTGTTAAAGTTGAACCCGTCGATAGCATAGCTGGTAATTTCTAGCAACGCCGTAGTTGTGGAATGTAGCCTCCTGAACCCATGCTGAAACAACTGCTCCTCGTTGTGCTCCGCTAGATCCTTGACAATGAGCTTTTCGGCCACCTTGGCGAATGGTGACATCAAGCTAATGGGACGATATCCCTTTACTGATGACTGAGGTTTGCCAGGCTTGGGCAACGGGATGACGTTGGCTGTCTTCCAGTTTTGCGGAATAGTGCAAGAGCTAAACGACGTGTTAATCATATCAACGATGAGCGGAAGAATCTCAGTCGGGAGTTTCTTCAGTACAGCAGGACAAATGCCGTCCGGACCGACAGCTTTGGAGTTCCGCATGTCGCTATAATCTTCTCTACTTGCGCCACAGTGAACGCATCGGCCGTGCTCATGAGCGGGAGGCGGCACAGCTCTCTTACTGTCACTCTATTTTGCGGACCTCGCCTTGTACTCGTGACAAAGAAACTTTTACCGAGAGAGTAGGCGGCTTCCTTTCCTGACTTGAAAACGTTATTACCGAACTCAATAGTGGAGATGGTGGCTGGCGAGCTCTTTCCCGATAGTTTCCGAAGCACCTTCCAAGTAGCTCCACTGTCCGTCTTGAAATTCAACTGTTCTGTGAATTTTTCCCACTGTTCTTTCTTGTGCTGGTCGAGATCTTTTCTGATCTCACCATCCAGCTGAGCGACGACAGGGTCTAGATGGTCAACTGCTCTTCTGGCATCTCTAGTCCTGATTTTCTGAAGAATTTCTCTGGTGACGTTTGGATAGAACGTCTTAACTCGGCCAACAGGGATAGCCGCCTTCATGGCCCTGCAGAATTGCATCAGATAAGTGATGCTCCTTCTGGTGCACATTGCCATTCCACGGGTAATCAGCCGCTAGGCGTAGCGCAACCTCACTGAACAGGCACCAGTCTGCTTGGCCTAAATTGAGATAAGAACGTTGACGAACACCAGAATAAGGAGCAAGAGAATTTGAGAGATCGATGTGCACAAAGACGGGAACATGATCACTAGACAATGTTGTTGAGGTAGACCATGAGCAAGCGTTGGAAAGGTTGGACGAGATAAGAGTTATGTCTGGGCTAGAAGATCGGCCGTTGGCAGGGAGACGAGTGGGCTGATCATCGTTTAAGATGACCAGGTCGCACTCCTCAGCCCATTCTTCGACTTCTTCTCCTCTAGCATCAGAACCAAGGGACGAGCAGAAGGTGTGGGCATTAAAGTCGCCCGCGAAAACAACTGATGATGAGAGGGAATAATCGTTGAGTTGTTTGAGAAGAGGAGTGGGATTGTAGGAGGAGGGGGATGAGTTGGTAGGGAATATATATGTTGAAAAGAGAAAGGGGTGTTTTAAAGGGAGATGGATTGGAAGGTACTCGAGAGTACCATCCGTGGGAGTGTTTGGTATGAGGTGGGAGGGGAGAGAGGATAAAACAAAGGTTGAAACTCCTCCGCCAAGAGCTGACCTTGGAGCATGGAAGGCAGTGTAGCCCGGGATATTAGGATGAGGATAGGTAGGGGATGGAGAGAGCTTGGTTTCTTGAACCATGATCACGTCTGGATGGTAAGTACGTGCGAAGAGAGAGAGCTCAGAAAGTTTAGTACGAAGGCCGTTGAGATTGATATGTACAATGGAAAGGGGGCGATTTGAGGAAGAGGAATCAGAGTTGGTAGGTGAAGAGCATAAAACACAGCGAAAAGCAGAGTTATAATGCCTCACAGAACTGAGACCCGAACAGGAGAGATGCACCCACCTTTGGCATCCGATGCACTGGACGCTGGTATGTCTCCTGGTAACATCCTTGCCGCACGTGGCGCATAGGTACTTCTGAGCGGGTCCAGGATTCCTCTCCACGCCGGCCCTTTGTAGGAGAATCCGAAGGAGAGCTGCGGCCGGCCAGCACCTCTCCCATGACAAAAACCCTCTTCGCGGAGGGGGTGACGTCGGTTTGCATAGAGGTGATCTTCTTTCCTCCACACTGCCACGGCGTGAACGTACGACATCTCGGCAGCTCGATCGATGCCCGTTGTTATCATCCCATCGCGGCGATCAGCGATCGAACTCTGAAAGAGGCCTAACACATGCTACACGCACCGAGCTTACAGACTCGACAGTCCGGTTCGCAGTTGCGGAAGATGATCTTTCCCGGACCTTGTGATCACGGCACGATTATACGTGGTCTCGGCAAGACTTTCCTATTAGCGTGCGTCGGAAAGGCAGTTGTTGGCAACTTTGAAGCTGAGTTTCGTTCACAAAAGGTTGCGACTATTTGGTTGCGCTTTTCCGGAAGTAACACCTTTCAGTGACTCGAACTCGGATCACATTTTAAAGCGTTATCCAGGATCATACTGACCTCCATCAAGTGATCCAAAACGACTAAGGCGATCCCATACTTCCTTTCCTGTTTTGGAGATGGGGCTGAAGGTTCCATAAGAGACTTCACACACATCAGACTGAAAATTTCTCAAAGTAGGCAGAAGAGGAAGGGCATAAGTTGTGTGATCATAATCATCTATACAAATCTAACGTAGTGTGAACCTGGTCGGAGGCAACGGCATACGTAACCGGCATTGTGTTAATTGTGTGGCTCAGGGTAATACCTTTCGCAGAATTCGTATCTAGTTCTTGAGCTCTGCAATTGCGACAGTAGTTCGTGTGAATGATGATAAATGAGTTAATTTAGAATTGAGCTCCTACTTGCATTCGGACTCTTTGCCCCATGCGGGATTTCCAGTACCGTTTCGAAATGTGAATGTTAGTGCAATCGAGTAATCTGTCTTCGAGTCATTAATTACAGTCCAATAAAAATTGCAAACTGGCAGCGAGGAATCCTAA
Source organism: Aplectana chamaeleonis (assembly GCA_029168955.1). Lineage (NCBI taxonomy): Eukaryota > Metazoa > Nematoda > Chromadorea > Rhabditida > Cosmocercidae > Aplectana > Aplectana chamaeleonis. The sequence goes on along the minus strand of JAPDOI010000125.1, from coordinate 141,614 downwards.
ATTTCACAGAGAAGCATCTAATTGGTCGAGAAGTTGCATGGAAGCAGAACAAATCAAGCAGAACGTTTTTTCACCTCGTAATTATGTGGAAAGACAGGTGAGATCTGCTCGCAGATCAGATTCAGGTCAAGGTCAGGAATCCGAAATTCACGCCATGCTCGAGGGAAGAGGCCTCGGTATCTGCAGAAAAGGTTTTCACTGATCTTACAACAAGATTAGGAATGTGGGATTGAAATATGTGTCGCCACCTAACATCTTCCTTCTTGAGGGATGACCGCCATTCGCTAAGTGGAGAGCTATGAAAATCGGCTACGGATAAAATGGATTGATAAATTAGAGATGAACCATCTGCGGAATGCACCGTCAGGATGAACTGCAACAAGAAATGCTCACACAGTAAAATAATACAAAAATATATTAGGAGGGAATGAAAGTATACCTGATTAGCTTTTATGTTTTCAATCCACTGTTCCTTTATACCTGGAACTAATGAGAATTTGTTAAAAGCACCTCGAAAATCAGTACCTATTGATCCACATCCAATGCCGCCTATTGGAACACCTTAAAACAGAACAGCGACCATGATGATCAGCTTTTTCTTTGCCAAGAACTCACCAGTGTAGGTATTATGCTTCAATTCGGAAAAACAATTGATGAACACTCCTTCACCACGAAGCCACTGTCTTACTATGAAGAGAATGTACCTAGAACATAAATTATTGCCTACTTTACATCATTCAACATCGTTTTCTGTCCAGTGTAAATTGGAAGCAAGGTTCGGCGACATTTTGACTTTTGAAATTTTGGTCATAGAGGTCTACGTGGACTAGATGCACCCCATCCACAAGTTCTGTGACCAATGAGCCAAAATTCTAAGAAAAAATGGTCTCTCAGCAAGGAATTACGGTATTTTCAGCACGACCTGCATGGCGAAATATCGATATTTCTGAGGCTTGCCACCTCGCCGCTACGCGGTGGAGTCAACGCGTTCGAGGTCATTTATACCTCCCCCGCCGAGAGGCGAGGCGAGGTGCGATCGTATATTATTGATCGCGCCGCGTAATCAATATTATAGGATTGCTTTTTGCCGCGCCGCTGGGCGGCGGAAGCATGAACGACGACTTCAGGCGGCGTTCAGAGTTCATTCGCGGCGCGACGTTATAAAAAGCCTACGTATAGCTAAAGCGACGTTGCGTCGCGTTGACGGTGGGTGTTCACAGTGAAGAGGCGTGATACATTCGAAATTCTGCGCAATGCGCCTTCGCGCGATGTTATTCACGTCGCCTTGCCATGCAACGCGACGCGGTGGACGTCGCGCTAAGGCAAACTCGTTGCTGGCTTCCTTCAGTGTTTTTTTTTCAATAAAAAACCAACTATAGCAATGAAAGCCATAAAGCAAACTGAGTAGGACAACTTGCACTTGGAAAAGCATTAAAAACTTTTGCTAGTGTTTCTCAAAAATTGTTGTTGCTTGATTACGCAAAATTGGGTACGTGCGTAATCGCGCATAGTCCCGCCGCGTTCGCGCATTGTTCACACCTGAACCTTTGCGCGACACAATTTTGGCGTGCTGACATGTGCCACCGCGTCTCGCCGCTGCAGGGCGATCGAGGCGCTCGCTGGGAGACGATTTCGGCGGTGCGTCGTGCAGAAAGCACGAACGATGGCTAGAAACGTGGATGACGGTCGCTCATTTCTGGTTTCGTGATTCTGCGACCTGCACCTTTTCTTTAAGCTGATATTACTTGTGGAAGACAGTTTTCCGCGCTTTTCGCACGTTTCTCGGGAGTACCTATAGCCCACGCTCCGCTGAAAATCTCACAATTACAATTCTAGTCGAACTCTACAATCGAGGGGAGTGTTCACGAAAACAACCATGATCTAATTCTTAATATCTTAGCGCAGGTAAGTTTACGAAGTAGAGGAAAACAGGGAAAAGTCTCCAGAAGCCTTCAGATTTTGGAGGAAGAGCTGATGTTACAAAATATAAAATTTACTTACGCCCGTTTCGTGTGTTTGGTGCCGTTCCAGAATCCGAGACGAAGGTGTGTTTCGCGCTTCGAACTTCTTATGTAAATAACTATGTTTTGCGCTTCTTCTACCAGAAATTCTATAAAGCATCGTCCACGAAAATCTCCGCACTTTACTTTTCAGCATGAGTGTGACCTCTCCCTTGACGGTACGAAGTTTCGCTTCTCAGCTCAACCGGATGACGGATCAACAGCCTTCTGGAAAAAAGTGGAATAGTGATGTCAGAGGCCCACTGGGCTTACGATGTCCCACTCTTCAGAAGACTTTCTCTTCCTCAGTCAGCGGAGTTGAGGCGTGAAACTTCGCACATGTTCTCAAGTAAGAGGTTACAATTACATATGCTATAACCTTAAAAGCTACAATTTTCGTGGACGATGTATTTAAGGAATGTGAGGGTTTGAACGTGCATGTTTGGATGTTGCAACCATTCGATATAAAGAGTATTTAGGACTTGGGCAACTGTTTCTTTGAATAGACAAGTCTATTATGATGTGGGCGTGGTGATTCACCAGGGATGTGCGTAATTACGACTAACGACTAACGAATTTAACGAATAACGGGCTTTTTGGGTGTTACGACTAACGACTAACGAAAAGGAAAATATTTTCGTAAGCAATCCCAATATTCGTTAGAAAGCCAATGGTCATTCAAATCGCGCTCCAACCGGAGCCTTAAACCAGGATTGATACCCTGTTGGTTGTTTTAGGTGAATGGTACAAAATAGCCATAGCCTTCAGTATTTATTAGATCTACTAACACTGCTTCGCAGTTCTGGAACCCCCACATTAAAGCCCCACTCGAACTTTACGCAAGGTTAGGCGCAGCGTTTATGCGTCTTCGCATCGGTCTCGCTACTTTATGGTAGGCTCACTGAACCGGTTCCGGCACTGCCCGGCTCCAGCGGAGATTTTCGCAGAGGACACTATCAGAGGTGATAATATGGAGCAAAGCCTGCAGGCAACAACTGCCCAACGACGGGAACTGTATCTGATGATTGGATTGTAAAGGGTGCCGTCCTTCGACTTTCAGTCATAAATTCGAGATATGGGGTTTCCATAAAGTGGTGCTGGGACCTCTCAGGGGTAAAATTTTAACTTGGGTGCTAATTTCTTCCGACCTTTCCCCATTATGGGAACAAGCTCTAAGCCACGCAAGCGCTCGGCTCGCGACGCTGAACAAAGAACAATTAGCTCAGAGTCGGTTCAATTCTCCGTGTTGTCACCACCAGGTAGATCGCAAATAACGTCATATAACGCAGAAAGGAAAGTTAAGCGCTGACAAAAAGCAGAGTTGAAGTTTTCCTCGGTTTCCCATAGCTTCTTTTCTTACCAAAAAATGACAGAAATCGATAAACACACTCTCTCGAGAATTAGGGTTTCGTGCATATTTTGAATTATGTATACGTGGGTCTGCAGTTTGTAGTAGGTTCTCTAACAAGGAATGATTTGTGTCTTTAATTGCCATGAATCTTTTGGAAAACATACATCTCTTCATGCTTTTCTTTTTTTCTATTCATAAGGGCTTTTTTGCCTCAGCTGTGCTTGTTTTCAAAGCCTAGATTTTTAACGACTAACGACTAACGAGGGTTTCGGCCGGTTGAACGACTAACGACTAACGAATTACAAAATTTTTATTACGCACCATCAACAATAACTTCAACCAAGTCATTACCTATTTTCGTCGTTTTTTCCTTCTCACTGTTCTAAAAGGGACCCAGAGCTAACGTTTCCACGGAAAAATTGTTGCTTTAACGCTGTCTTCGAAGTATGCTATAGCAGTAAAGTGGTTAACGCTAGCAACCTGTGCTATTCCTTTCCTCTCACGGTCTGTTGCACTGAGAAATTAATTTTGTGGTCGATTTGTTGGGTTAGGAGTATAGTTGTACACGAACGAAATTTTTGAGAGATTTTTCGATTCTTTTTTGTTCGTTTTCGCTCGTTCGAAAATTCGTCGAACGAAATTTGGGAAAAAAATTCGAAATTTCCGACCAATTTCGAGAAAATTCGAGATTTCTGACGGACTTCGAAAAAATTTCGAAATTCCGAACGAATTTCGAAAAAAATCGAAATTTCGATTAGTTTCAAAATTCATTCGTTCGACCTCCGAAAGTTCGAAAGTTTTTCAAAATTCCTTCGTTCGAAATTGTTTTGAACTAAATTTTTCCATTTTTTGTTTGTTCGAAAATGTTTCGAACGAAATTGTTTCGATTTTCGCTCGTTCGAAAATTTTTCGAACGAGTTTTTTTCATTTTTCGTTCGTTCGAAATTTCTTCGAACGATTTTTTTTCAATTTTCGTTCGTTCACCATTTTTTTTCGAAATTGTATACTATAGCTGGGAGCAGGGATGAGCGGAGTTCCGCGTTTTGCGTTCCGAAACCCGCATTTCCGCGCATTTTCAGGCGTTTCGCGCCTGATTTCCGAAACCCGAGAAAAATTCAAACCCGAAAACCGATTTCCGAAACTTCATATTTTTATTCCGCTCATCCGTGGTTGGGAAGCAATACTCCATTATGAATATTTCACTGACTCAGTCGCAACATGTATAAATCTGCGAAACAGAGCGCCTCTCTGTCTCGTAGATAACGTCTGATGCTACAAAAAGGCACTCCAGGAACAGACAACAAACTATCGATTTTTATGCTCAATATCGTTTCGTTACTAATGCTAAAACATATGTTTCCATAAATGTACTCAGATTGGCAAAATGAAACAATTGTAGAAGGCTAATAGTTGTAGATCCACTAAACATCCAAAATAAGTTTATGAATCTGGACAATCTAATCGAAAATTCAGTGTGCAGCCAAAAAAAAACAGTGAAAATAATAGAAGTTGACTAATCAAAAAATAAATCACAATTGCCAGTGAATCCATCTTTCTTCAACTAACTGGTAATTTTGACTTTAGGAATGCGTGGAATTCTACTCTAGCATCCATTATAAGAACCTTCCCTGTTGACTTTGTCTCTGGAGACCACAGAGACAGCTTAAACCATTCTGATATGAACGGGAAAAATTAAGTATTCAGATTAATCGATTTTATCAGAGGACAAATATACTATGGTTGAGTCCAGATGTTCTTTAAACTTGAACAGTCCTGGTGAATAGAAAGAAGAAAACGAATGTTACATAGTAAATCCAACTCAAATGATCCTAGAAACACGCTTTCTTAGATAATCAGAAAATGTATGATGGGACTCAGGTATGATGGGACTATTTCGTGGTCTGTGGTGTTGAATTTTCACATTGCAGGAAAACAGCTATTCGTCAAAGAGCAACCGTGGCAATATCGCGTTTCAAGTGAAGTCACCCACCTAATCATCATTGGAATCATTTCGAGCAAATGCCGGAATCGGGGGAAAAACGGCTTCCGCTCATGTGATTGTGGTGCTATGAAATCGCCTCGCACCTTCCATCCGATTCCATCTAGTAGTGAGGAGCAAGGCATCTAACTAAAATTGGCAGTGTGCTGTCTTGGTCGGAGCAAAAATCCCGTCCATACCTGCGGACAACCGCTGTTGAAGCACGCACCACGACGATAATCGTGTCAGGGCCTCGTGGTCCCAACACGGTTTTGATTGCATCGCGTGTTACTACAGTTGTTGCTCGCAGCTGCTGACCGGAATTTCACCGCGATAGGACAAAACGCCCCATCATTCTATTGTCGGACGGATGCACCCCAAGGAGAGGCGTGCGAGTAATCTTATAAAAAGTTTAAAGGAGTTTTTTTCTGTTTCTGGAAAAAAATAGCGGGATAATGCAAAAAAACCTGATTAGTGGCCAACAAAAGCGAAACCCTAATTTATACCACAATATGCACGCTCGATGCAGAATGGTTGGTTTAATCGGTGTATTTTGTCAAGGTCAGACTCGTAGAGACGCAGACGCGGAAAGGCATCATGCCGGGGCGCCGCAGGCTTAGCGTCATGGAGACGCAGACCGGGGGCAGATGCACCGATTGAACGAGAAATTCTGCATTGGCAACAGCACTGAGACCAAGGGTACAGAGAGCAGGTAGGAGAACAGGGTGAGGTTGTTCCCTTCGTCGGTCAATCGCCACGGTCCTACTTTGGGGGAGGGGTGGAGAGACCTCTGCCAATTGGCTGACTGAGGGAATATCCACGTTCCATATTCCCACCTGACGCTGTACTAATTTTTTGAAAAAACCGCGTACTCCAGCGCTTTTTTAGAGCACAATTCGCCGCATCGCCAAAACTCCCCTCTAAAATCGATGAGTACTATTTTTGAGGACATCTACGGGCTTCCCTCAATGAGAGCAGTGAAAACACTTACGCTCGTATGACTTGATCAGAAGGCGCGCATGAACGCGTTTCGCGCCCTTCGCGTCCTTTTTCAATAATTTCCTTCGAAATTAACTTTTTTTTCGGAGCCGAAAAAATTTGCAGGATTCAGGTAAGGAGAGCTATGCTCTAGGCATTTTTGTAAGCTCTTGATCTCGACTATCGCAGCAGGGGCGGTCGCTTTTTCATAGGAACATCCTTAGCTCTAGTTATATTTCATCAAAGCCACCGCTCCGCTGCTGGTGATGATCGAAATGAAAAGGAGTCAATTCAGCAATATTATGTTTACTGGTGCTTAGGTTTGGACAAAAATGTCCGCAATTAGAGCTGCGCAGCCACTTACTGTATTTTTATACTGCATGACACACGCCACAATTTCGCCACCCTGAACTGTCGATCGCTGTCGAGTGATATCCAAAAACTGACCAGAAATCCAGACTTCTGAGCTATTTCCATGCACCGTTTGCTGCTTTGCAGGAAACCCGCCTCAAGGATAGACCCGTTATCAGCGTCAGAGAGTACACCATCTACTGCGGTAACGCTGACGATAGGAGAGTGGGAGGCTGTGCAATAGCTGTAAGGAAGGATTTCAATGGTATGGTCAAGGAGTTTGGCCCAACGTCGTGTCGGAATGCATTCGTACGACTGCGGGATCACAGAGGATTCAATCTGTGGATAGTGAGTGCTCATGCGCCCACCGAAACCGCCGAAGACAATTCCAAGGATGCCTTCTACGATGAACTCAAAACGTTGCTGGCCAGGATACCTTGTCAACATGCTGTTGTCGTGGGGATTGACGCAAATGCGAAGATGGGACTTGATCAGGAATCCGAAGTACTCGGTAAATGGTTCTACCCAGTGGAGCAAACATCGGACAATGGCTAGCTCCTTGTCGTCTTTTGTGAACGCAGTGGTCTGATTATTGCATCGACTTTCAAGAGGAATCATCGCCGCCATCAGCTTACGTGGCAGGGACCAACCCAGCTATCTCCAGAGGAGTAGCGGAAGCAGAAGATGACAGTTTTGAAACTACAGCTCGACTATGTTCTGACGAGGAATATTCCAGTATTGGACATTCGAAGATCTAGAGCTGTGTGGGATGTCTCATTCGATTCGGATCACCGTCCTGTTCTGTTGAACTTCACTGCGAGAATTCATAAGAGGAAGCGAGAGGCTCAGCCTCTCCAGAGGATTGACATGACAAGTCTCAGAGATGAAGAATGCACAAGGAATTTTCGACAACGCGTCTCTATTCACATTGGAGTACGGACGAAGAAGAAACTTTGCGACGCGGATTCTTTTGTCAAGTGCATCCAGGACGCTTCGAAAGATGCACTACCGGTTGTACAGCCTAAGAAGAAGTTCGCCTACGTCTCAGAAGAAACAACATCTACCTACAACAGAGTATGTGCTCTCCGAACTGCAGGAAACTTCATGGAGGAGAAGCGTCTGAGGAGGAGGTTGCGTCGGCAGCTTCAAAGTGACCGCGAGCGAGAGTGGACGTGTAGAGCTAAGGAGTTCGAGAAGGCTTGGGAGGAGAAGAATCTGAGGAAAGCCTACACGTTGCTGCGACAGTATAGCGGGAAGATGAAAAGATGTTCTCCTGTCTTGAACACTACCAATGGAGTTGCAGTTAGTGATGTGACGCTGCCAATATGGAAGGATTACTTCAGTTCACCCCTGAATCGTCCAGCGCCATCAGTACCTGAGCTCCCGCATGTTCAGAGAGCACATTACGATGTCAGTGAGGAACCGCCGACTGAGTCGGAAGTTTTGGATTGTGTCCGGGAAATGAGGAATGGAAAGGCAGGTGGAGATGACATCACTGCTGAAATGCTGAAAGCTCTTCCTCCGTCCGGGATTCGTGAAATGACCAACACCATCCGTGCCTTATGGATGAGCGAAAGGATACCCGATTCGTGGAGACATGCGATCATCGTACCTCTTCACAAGAAGCTATCCGTCACGGATTCCGAGAACTACAGAGGAATCTCTCTACTTCGTGTCATGTACAAGGTTTTAGAACGTATCATTCTCGAGCCACTTATCAAACATCGTGAAGGAACGACCAGAGATGAGCAAGCCGGTTTTCGACCTGGAAGATCGACCATCGACCAAGTGTTCGTCGTGAGAAGAGTAACTGAATCGTGGCAGCGGTATTCGAAGCCATTACAGCTTGCTTTTTTGGACTTTGAAGCCGCGTTCGACTCTCCTCATCGTGATCGATTGCTCAATGCTCTGCGAGCAGATGGAGCCCCGGAAAAGTATGTTCGGTTAATCGAGGACATGAACAGAGGAACAACTGCAACAGTTTGTACACCTGTCGGATTTACGTCAGCTTTCGAGGTGAAAACAGAAGTAAGGCAAGGAGCCGTTGCAGGACCTTTTCTTTCCAATTTCGCCGTTGATGACATCATGCGTAGAGTTGCAGAACAGTTTCCTGCGGATGTGATCCTAACACCATCAGGACGCTCCCTTGTCGGCCTGAAGTACGCCGACGACATTGTGTTTTTCACTGAAAACAACGCAAAACTGCAAAGGATTGTGAACCTCGTTTCGAAGTATGCCGCAGCCTATGGACTTCCTCTCCGTCCCGACAAATGCAAGCAGATGTGGGTCTCTCAGAGGCCTTCAACGGGAGTTTGTGTGGACGGACAACGTATCGAACTGGTGGATGACTTCTGTTATTTGGGCTGTTTGCTTAAGAACGATGGTAGTTAAGCAGCGGATATTCGACAACGATGTGCGAAAGCTACGTCTGCATTCAATTCTCTAACCAAGTGTTTGTGGTCTACTCCCATCGCGAAGAAGTCAAGTTGCGCGTCTAACTATCCGCTATTCGCCCTATCATGATGTACGGATCGGAGACGTGGGCAGCACTGAAGACGCAGATGGAAAGGTTGGATTGCACGGAGAGGAAGCTTTTAAGGCGTTTGCTTGGATATTTCTGGCCGCGTGTATGCCGTAACGAAGATCTTTACAAGGAAATTGACGCAGCACATCAACGCTTGACACGAGGGAGGTGCCAGCATCTCCCAACGCCATCTTAAGCAGCAATGGAACGTCGACTTCGACTGCTCGGGCATATACTAAGAAGAACGCCGGATCGTTTTGTACAACACGCTTTAAGAATGCTTCCAAATCCTGTCTGGAAACGGCTACCTGGGCGTAGACGAAAGTTCTGGACGGATGTGGTTAGCTGCCGAGATGTCGTACGTTCACGCCGTGGCAGTGTGGAGGAAAGAAGATCACCTTTATGCAAACCGACGTCACCCCCTCCACGAAGAGGGTTTTTGTCATGGGAGAAGTGCTGGCCGGCCGCGTTTCTCCTTCGGATTCTCCTGCTAAGGGCCGGCGTGGAAAGGAACCCTGGACCCGCTCAGAGGAAGAAATACCTATGTGCCAAATGCGACAGAAATGTCACTTGGAATGGGACCAGCGTCCAATGCTTTGGACGCCAAAGGTGGGTGCACTTCTCTTGTTCGGGTCTCAGTTCTGTGAAGCATCATAACTCTTCTTTTCGCTGTGTTATATGCTCTTCACGTACCAACTCTGATTCCTCTTCCTCAAATCGCCCCCCTTCCATTGTACATATAAATCTCAACGGCCTTAGTGCCAAACTTTCTGAGCTCTCTCTCTTCGCACGTACTTACCATCCAGACGTGATCATGGTTCAACAAACCAAGCTCTCTCCATCTCCTACCCGTCCTCATCCTAATATACCGGGCTATACTGCCTTCCATGCTCCAAGGTCAGCTCTTGGCGGAGGAGTTTCAACCTTTGTTTTATCTTCTCTCCCCTCCCACCTCATACCCAACACCCCCACGGATGTTACTCTCGAGTACCTTCCAATCCATCTCCCTCCTAAAACACCCCTTTCTCTCTTCAACATATATATTCCTCCCACTACCTCATGCCCCCATCTTACGATCCTATTCCTCTACTTAAGCAGCTAAACGACTGCTCCCTCTCATCTTCGATTGTCTTCGCGGGCGATTTTAATGCTCACACATTTTGCTCGTCACTTGATTCTGACGCTAGAGGAAATGACGTCGAAAAATGGGCAGAGGAGTGTGACTTGGTCATCTTAAATGATGATCAGCCCCCTCGTCTCCCTACCAACGGCCGATCTTCCAGCCCAGACATTTCTCTTGTCTCGCCCAACCCCTCTAACTCTTGCTCATGGTCCACCTCAACCACTTTGCCAAGTGACCATGTCCCCGTCTTTATCCATATCGATCTCTCCAACTCTCTCGCTCCCTATTCTAGTGTTCGTCAACGTTCTTATCTTAATTCAGGCCGAGCAGACTGGAGCCTGTTCAGTGAAGTTGCGCTTCGCCTGTCGGCAAATTACCCGTGGAATGGCGACGTGCACCAGAAAGAGTGTCATTTATCTGACGCGATCCGCAGAGCTATGAAAGCGGCTATTCCTGTCGGTCGCGTCAAGACTTTCTATCCAAATGTCACGAGGGAGATCCTCGATAAGATCAGGACAAGAGATGCCAGGAGAGCGGTCAACCATCTGGACCCCATCGTTGCTGAACTTGACGATGAGATTCGAAAGGATTTAGACAGGCACAAGAAAGAGGAGTGGGGAAAGTTCACCGGGCAGTTGGATTCCAAGACGGACTGTGCAGCTACTTGGAAGGTATTACGGAAGCTCTCGGGTAAGAGCTTGCCTGCTAGTGTCTCCACAATCGAATTAGACAACGGTGCATTCAAATCAGGAAAAGAAGCCGCTTGTGCGCTCGCGAGAAGTTTTTTCATCACCAGTGCAAAGCGTGGTCCGCAGAATAGATTGACTGTACGAGAGCTGTGCCGCCTCCCGCTTATGAGCACGGCCGACGCGTTCACTACGACGGAAGTTGAGAAAGTTATAAAGGATATGCGGAAATTAAAAGCGGCCGGTCTAGACGGGATATGTCCTGCTGTCTTGAAGAAGATACCGAATGAAATCCTTCCGCTTCTCACTGATTTGATAAACACCTCGTTCAGATCGAGCACCACAGAACTGGAAGACAGCTAACGTTTTGCCGCTGCCCAAGCCGGGGAAACCTCAGGCTTCAGTCAAGAGATACAGACCTATTAGCTTGCTGTCCACGTTCGCGAAGGTAGCCGAAAAACTGATCGTAAAGGTGAGATGGATGAGCGAAAGGATACCCGAATGGATGAGCGAAAGGATACCCGATTCGTGGAGACATGCGATCATAGTACCTCTTCACAAGAAGCTATCCGTCACGGATCCTAAGAACTACAGAGGAATCTCTCTACTTCGTGTCATGTACAAGGTTTTAGAACGTATCATTCTCGAGCGACCTATCAAACATCGTGAAAGAACGACCAGAGATGAGCAAGCCGGTTTTTCGACCTGGAAGATCGACCATCGACCGAGTGTTCGTCGTGAGAAGAGTAATTGAATTGTGGCAGTGGTATTCGAAGCCACAACAGCTTGCTTTTTTGGACTTTGAAGCCGCTTTCGGCTCTCCTCATCGTGAGCGATTGCTCAATGCTCTGCTAGCAGATGGAGTCCCGGAAAAGTATGTTCGGTTAATCGAGGACATGAACAAAGGAACAACAGCAGCAGTTCGTACACCTGTCGTATTTACGTCAGCTTTCGAGGTGAAAACAGTAGTAAGGCAAGGAGCCGTTGCAGTACCTTTTCTTTTCAACTTCGCCGTTGATGACATCATGCGTAGAGTTGCAGAACAGTTTCCTGAGGATGTGATCCTAACACCATCAGGACGCTCCCTTGTCGACCTGGAGTACGCCGACGACATCGTGTTATTCGCTGAAAACAACGCAAAACTGCAAAGGATTGTGAACCTCGTTTCGAAGTATGCCGCAGCCTATGGACTTCGTCTTCGTCCCGACAAATGCAAGGAGATGTGGGTCTCTCAGAGGCCTTCAACGGGAGTTTGTGTGGACGGACAACGTATCGAACTGGTGGACGATTTCTGTTATTTGGGCTGTTTGCTGAAGAACGATGGTAGTCGACAACGATGTGCGAAGGCTACGTCTGCATTTAATTCTCTAACCAAGTGTTTGTGGTCTACCACCATCGCGAAGGAAGTCAAGTTGCGCGTCTACCTATCCGCTATTCGCCCTATCATGATGTACGGATCGGAGACGTGGGCAGCACCGAAGACGCAGATGGAAAGGTTGGATTGCACGGAGAGGAAGCTTTTCAGGCGTTTGCTTGGATATTTCTGGCCGCGTGTATGCCATAACGAAGACCTTTAAAAGGAAATAGACGCAGTACATCAACGCTTGACACGAGGGAGGTGCCAGCATCTCTAACGCCATCTCAAGCAGCAATGAAAAGTCGAATTCGACTACTTGGGCATATACTAAGAAGAACGCCGGATCGTCTCGTACAACACGCTTTAAGAATGCTTCCTAATCCTGTCTGAAACGGCCACCTGGGCGTAGGCGAAAGTTCTGGACGGATGTGGTTAAAGAGGATTTGAAGTCACTCGACATCGAAAGACAGTTCAGGCGCGATGTTTCGTTTCGCAGGAAATGGAATAGTGACAGCTGGATGGAATGTGTTCAAATTGTGGCTGAAGACCGTGAAAAATGAACACGGCTGACTACTAGGACGGCACACCTAGGTGAAGATGCGGAATGACCGCGTCAGGCGGAAGCCAACCGATAAAGTCAGGTACATAAGTAAGTCATGACATACTAAAAATTTCACCCCAATCTTCTTACATAGTTCATTAAACCTAAAAATCGTCATACGTCAAGGTAGCTGAGTTCAATACAAAACTTAGGATGTCAGGCAGGACTCGAACCTACTTCGCAAAGCTTTCCGGGACTGAGTTTTACCATTACACCACCGACACCCACTCTGTATTGACACAAGAACTGTTTGGGCACAACAGCAATCACCCAACAACGGGTACGATCTACCTCGCGACAGGTTGTGATTATATAACATGCCATAAAAAAGGCATAAATCATTCAAAGACATCAAAATTAAATCTTCAAAAGGCCTCAGCTTAACTGGAATCAATGGCGATTTGGGCTTGCCAGATCACGCCCGTCGTCGAGTAAAAAGTGTCCATACAGTTCTTGTGTCAACTAGCTGTGGAATGCACAGCGGTACCGGTAGCGTAATGGTAATACTCTCGCCCGGAAAGTGATGCGATGCAGGTTTGAGTCCTGCCAGACATTATTTGAAGGATATCTTGTGATTAAGCATAAAATATTCAAAAACATCACAATCATCATACCATTGATAGCCATTCTCAACATAACTTTAACAGTTTCTCACACACGAAAAAAAATTTGACAGTAATATTTAAAAAAGGACTCTAAAGACGCGAAAAATAGCCCTCGAGCGCTTCCTGACCAAATGCTACAAGCGATATTGTGCCAGAATTTTTCCGATAGTTGAGATAAAATGGTGAATATAAGTTTTTTTTCTAGGATAAATTTTTTTTGCGCTTCTTTCTTCAAAATAAAGTTCACAAGAAATAGAGAAGACTTCAAGAAAGCATCTGCGTTGAAGCATCTATTCGAGATCCTAGCATATAACAAATTCACACGGGCATCTATGAATAAAAGTGAGTGGAATTCTTCGGAGATCCCGAAGGCAAGAATAATTGGCGGAAAAACTCGGGAACATCGATCGCGAGAGATACTGGCTGTGAACAACACTAGACTGAAAGTGCACTTCGCAGAGGAAAAAATGATAAAATCAGAAATACGCGACTCAACGCGAGGAAATCACGTCGGAACCGCAGAGATCAGGACAAAGTTGCACGAGGCTGTAAAAACTTTGGGGTTAACAAACAATTTGTTAGAGAAAAGGCGACCGCAACGTGGTGCTGATCGATACGCGGCTGCAATGGCACATTTTCATCAAATCGCCCCGAAAACTGACTGTCTACTTCAATCAGATGCGCTCACGTTTAGTGGAGAAACACTTTTGCAAGGTGCCTTGGGGGAACTGCAAAATGTGTTAAGGTTTTGAGAGTTGGATGCCATCTTGCTGACCTCTAATAGAGTAATTTGTTGAGCAATAACCGATAATGAGCACTCGAAAATCTAACCCTCTCCGGTGAAAAAAGTGAAGAGAAAATCAGGAAAAGCCATCGGGAAGTGAATGAAAATTGCGTGGGCCTGTCAACCTATTGGGCCACCCCGCCTCCCAAACTAATCGTCGCTGAAAAAGCTTGAACACGTAAACAGCCGGTCAGCAAAGATAATGGCTTCGTTAAGTAGTAGTGAATAATGTGGATCATGTTATCACATGGAAAAACTTCATTCCTTCACACCGGTTAATCCTTACATTCTCAAAAATATGACGTCACACAAGAGGTCCTGCTTAGGCGGAAAAAGGCGTTATCTTGTCACTTTCTGCAGTTCTTCTTGACGCTACTGTCACAGTAAGCTCTTGACCCATCATAATCTGTAAGAAGCTGAACATCCACGATTTATCGTGAACACTGCCTTTATAGGCACAGTCCAACTTCGAAATCGTTTTTCTGTTTTTCTCCCTATCTTGAAAACGGTCTCACATTGATTCCAATGATGTCTTTGGAATCGTTCAAGACCATCTGGGAACGGAGTAAAGGCCACTCAAAAATTGATTCACGGAAGCATGGGGGACGAGATGTCCGAGGCTCGTAACTTCCGTCATTTGCAAATGATTTATGCGAACCGACCTGAATGAAGAAAGATGCTGGGAATCAAGGGAAGAACGGGGCTACTTGTCGGAAACCATCGCTCATCTCGCCGCTGTTGAGCTCGAAAGATCGTAAAAGGGGCGTGCCAAAGTGGCTTCCTGGTGGTATGGGCGCCCCAGGGTGGCTCCCCCTATATCTCGCTTATTCGGAGGAATTGAGAGCTCGCATTTGGCAGGGGCTATATAGGGTGGGTGAACTTCACAATTATGTGGAAATCTCAGATTTCGTCCCTGAGCTTGGACTGTGCCTTTAATGCTCATTCATAGCAGGTCGCTTCGATTAGTCGCGGCACTGCCAACAGTTACAAAACCCATCGCGCCAAAAGATCTTGTACGGAGACGCGGCGGTTTGGAAAAGTTTGCAGTTTCAGTCGCGATCGCCGAGCGACTGGGGTATTCCATAGCTGGTCAGAGCGACCTGCTTGATTTTATTAGGTCGCTTCAACTAATCGCTTCGCTTCCATGATGGAAGTTATGGTTAGATCCGCGGCCTGTTTCCTCAAGAAAAAACGTGTAAATTGAAACCGCGGCTGGCGTGGCGGTTTAAATCTCAATCTCTGAGAATTAAACCGCAGCGCCAGCCGCGGTTTGAATTTAAACGTTTTTTCTTGAGGACACAGGCCACGGACCTAACTATACTCGTCTAGTCGAAACGACTAGTCCGCAATCTTTCGTCACAACCTTCCGTATGTGGCGCGAAATTGCAGACGTCACAGTTCACCAACTGAAAAGACGGCATATGAAAGGGAAAAACGTGTATTTATGACACATTTACGATGACAGAGATGAGAAAAAATAATAAGAATGCCGAGAAACCACATTTCATGCAGAGCTTCTAGCAATTAGTAACTTTAGTCGTAGTTTTAAGTTTTTGCTCAAGCAAATTCCACCCCCATCTTTTTTTTGGAACCATTAGTTGTTTGAAAACTAAGCAAAACTCTTTTATTTAGAAGGTAAGGGCAACAATGTCACAAAAGATAAGTAGAAATGCCGAGAAAAATGCTTTTGTTCTATTCCTGCGGCGTGGTCCGCAATTGTCCGTCTATTTCACGCGAAATTACTTCCGCCTGAGCAATTCGGAATCGCTGAACGGAGTGATTCCAAATCGTTCGTCCAGCGATTTCAGATCGCGGCAGTATTGTTGATCGCTTCGACTTGAAGTCGAAGGAGTGTATATAGGTATGGAGCTTCGGCAAGGATGGCTCATTCTCGTCACGGCTTTTCAAATTTCTAAGATTTTACTTCAATTTTGTTCTATCTACACAACCGGTGGTGCTCTTTCCCTACATTCTGGTTCAGGCAGATCCTCAACTGCGAACCCCTGGAGAAGAACGGTGTGTGAATGAAGACACACAGCTCTTCACTTCTTTTATACCCCTACTCTTTATTAATTGGTTATCAACAAATTTGTTTACGAGAGCCATCCTTCCCGAAGCTCCATACCTACATTCGAAGTCGAAGCGACCAGCTATGAATGAGGCTTTAGAGCTCCAGGCATGGGAAGCTGCCAGTCTTTGCCTGTTGTTAGGGAGCACCTTATCGTGTGCTAATCTCCATTCGTCACCTGATAGTGAGACCAACTGAAGGTGTCTGCCAGACTCTAGTCTGCTCTCTAAAGATTCCGATGAAAGCGAAATCGCCGAAACGTTAGTCGAATGATGTTTTTTTTTATCCCGACCTGTTGTCTAATGTGCAATATCCTCTAGGATGTGACAAGAACTTAAGTTAAGTGCGTCAGAACGGGTCTACCGTAATCTCAGGAATGGTGTTATACAGCCCTCATTCGGCTCTCGTAAACAAAATTGATGATACCCAATAGATAAAGGGTAGAATATTAAAGAAGTGGAGAGCGGTGTGTCTTCATTCACACACCGCCCTTCCTCATACATTTGGGGGGAAGTTCCCGAGGACAATAGACCTGTTTTGGTCGTTATCACTCGATCGGGGGGAGAGGAAGGAGACGTCCCTTCGGAGGGGGACGTATCGCTCCTCTCCCCCCGAATTATGCACAACGATAAGGCGTTCGAAACAGTCAACTCGGGGGGAGAACAAGGGAAGTTCGCTTCACGGTTGTTCCCATGGCCTCCCCCCGAACATGATGAACGCAAAAACAAAGCCGCAGCGTATACGGTGATGCAGACGGGCTAGTCGCGAGGTGGTCTCGCACTTCACAAGTTGGGGTAGATCTGCCACTCAAGGACTACGTAAGGCATCTCTGTCTGGTTTTCAGAGGAGCTAATAAGCTTCTCTATAACCATTAGTCAGAGGTGAATATTTTTGGACCGATAGCAGTTTTTCAGGAGCAGGAGACTCGAAAACAGCGGGTTCTAGCAAGCTAATTTTTGATCAATCATTCAACAATGGGAAAATCAGCAGTCGGAAGGTCGCGGGAAGACCTGCAGTCGGGAGAACAAGAGAACTCCTGCTGTGGGAACTTCCCCCATTACTCTGCTGTCGAGACGTCCCCTTCGCCTCCCCCCAATTCGGGGGAAGTTCCCCAGTTGTTTCGAGGGAAGTTCTGCTGTCGTGCTCGGGAACTTCCCCACGAATATCTGAGTCTCCAGAGGTCAACAGTTGCGGATCTGCCTGGACTAGAATATAGGAAAACAGCACCACCGGTTGTCAAGATGTAGCGAAAGTGGAGTCTAAACCTAGAAAAATTCTATCCAAAAGATGTCTTCCTAACGAAAGAAGTTTGGTGCGTGCCAGAAACGTTCCAAGAAAAAGGGAACAATAGAATTGTGGAGTGATGAGAGTCTAAAAAAAATGAACAATATTTTCTAGAAGCAAATTTTTTGGTCGACACTTTTAAACGGCGAAAACAAACCGTTGCGGTATTCTACACGGAAATATTTCGTGGTTCCAAAAATGACTCTGATTATGCGCAAACCTTCAAAAATATATATGTATGTGTACTGAATAGCGAATAATGTTATACAGCCCACCCCCCCATTCGGCTTTTGTAAACAAAGTTGTTGATACCCAGTAGATAAAGAGTAGGGTGTAAAAGAAGAGGTGAGCGGTGTGTACTCATTCACGCATGGTCATTCTCCAGCGGTCAGAAGTTGAGGCTCTGCATGGACTAGAAAGTGGGAAAACAGCAGCACTGGTGCTCAAGATAGAACAAAGTCGCGGGAAAAACTTAGAAAATTTTTGAGCCAACTCGAGTGAGCCTATGGGGGGGGGGTGGGCTGAATAAGAGCACCCTTTAATAGCTATCATTAGAAGAGGAGGTGCTGCCAAATCGACCTTGACAGACGTGTTCGCTACAGCGGTTGAGAAAAATATAACAATCGAAGTATGACATAAAGCAAGAGTATTGCCATATAATCTCGCTAAACGAGTAGAAGTTTTTTTTTCTGAAAACCTTCAAACTCTCCTCCGTGTAATACCACAACGATTTGTTTCCGCCGTTTAAAAGTGTCGACCAAAAAATTTGCTTCTAGAAAATATTGTTCATTTTTTGTAGACTCTCATCACTCCACAATTCTATTGTTCCCTTTTCCTTGGAACGTTTCTGGCACGCACCAAACCACTTTCGTTAGGAAGACATCTTTTGGATAGAATTGTTCACTTTTTCCTGATATTACGCAGTAATATCCCTCAAAAATATGCAACACTTATCAACCTTTTTGAACTGATACGATAATCAGTAAGCAATCAACAGACGATTATAGGTTGCCATCGGCCCAAATTCTCATCGTAAACAAAATTCATGACAACCAGTTGATAAAGAGTACGGTATGAAAGAAATTGAGAGCGGTGAGTTTTCATTCTCACACCATCTTTATCTGGAGGTGAGCGGCTGAAGCTGAACAGACTAGAGATTAGGGAAACAGCCCCACCGGTTATAAAGATATCACGATATCTGGGCCTAAACATGGAAAACTCTGGCAAGAAAAACTGCTACACCTCCGTGAGAATTTTGTGCCGATGGCAAAATACAAACTTGTGCAATCAACTTGTGAAGCACGCAGCAAATGAAGCGCAACTCACATTTCGCGGCAATACGCACATATTACATGAACCGCTCTGCACTTTACACGACGTCTTGGAGGCGTCATTTGAAGCCCGATGCACTTTTCACGACGTTCGGATGACGTCATCAGAAGCCCGATGCACTTTTGACGACGTCCCGATGACGTAACCAGAAGCCAAATGCACTTTTAACGTCCCGATGACGTCACCAGAAGCCCGAAGCACTTTTCACGACGTCCCGATGACGTCATCAGAAGCCCGAAGCACTTTTCACGACGTCCCGATGATGTCATCAGAAGCCCGAAGCACTTTTCACGACGTCCCGATGACGTCATCAGAAGCCCGAAGCACTTTTCACGACGTCCCGATGACGTCATCAGAAGCCCGAAGCACTTTTCACGACGTCCCGATGACGTCACCAGAAGCCTGAAGCACTTTTCACGACGTCCCGATGACGTCATCAGAAGCCCGAAGCACTTTTCACGACGTCCCGATGACGTCATCAGAAGCCCGAAGCACTTTTCACGACCTCCCGATGACGTCATCAGAAGCCCGAAGCACTTTTCACGACGTCCCGATGACGTCACCAGAAGCCCGAAGCGCTTTTCACGACGTCCCGATGACGTCATCAGAAGCCCGAAGCACTTTTCACGACGTCCCGATGACGTCACCAGAAGCCCGAAGCACTTTTCACGACGTCCCGGTGACGTCATCAGAAGCCCGAAGCACTTTTCACGACGTCCCGATGACGTCATCAGAAGCCCGAAGCACTTTTCACGACGTCCCGGTGACGTCATCAGAAGCCCGAAGCACTTTTCACGACGTCCCGATGACGTCATCAGAAGCCCGAAGCACTTTTCACGACGTCCCGATGACGTCACCAGAAGCCCGAAGCACTTTTCACGACGTCCCGATGACGTCATCAGAAGCCCGAAGCACTTTTCACGACGTCCCGATGACGTCACCAGAAGCCAAATGCACTTTTAACGTCCCGATGACGACACCAGAAGCCCGAAGCACTTTTCACGACGTCCCGATGACGTCATCAGAAGCCCGAAGCACTTTTCACGACGTCCCGATGATGTCATCAGAAGCCCGAAGCACTTTTCACGACGTCCCGATGACGTCATCAGAAGCCCGAAGCACTTTTCACGACCTCCCGATGACGTCATCAGAAGCCCGAAGCACTTTTCACGACGTCCCGATGACGTCACCAGAAGCCCGAAGCGCTTTTCACGACGTCCCGATGACGTCATCAGAAGCCCGAAGCACTTTTCACGACGTCCCGATGACGTCATCAGAAGCCCGAAGCACTTTTCACGACGTCCCGATGACGTCATCAGAAGCCCGAAGCACTTTTCACGACCTCCCGATGACGTCATCAGAAGCCCGAAGCACTTTTCACGACGTCCCGATGACGTCACCAGAAGCCCGAAGCGCTTTTCACGACGTCCCGATAACGTCATCAGAAGCCCGAAGCACTTTTCACGACGTCCCGATGGCGTCACCAGAAGCCCGAAGCGCTTTTCACGACGTCCCGATGACGTCATCAGAAGCCCGGAGCACTTTTCACGACGTCCCGATGACGTCATCAGAAGCCCGAAGCACTTTTCACGACGTCCCGATGACGTCATCAGAAGCCCGAAGCGCTTTTCACGACGTCACGAGGACGTCAACAGAAGCCCGGAGCACTTTTCACGACGTCCAGATGACGTCATCAGAAGCCCGAAGCACTTTTCACGACGTCCCGATGACGTCATCAGAAGCCCGAAGCACTTTTCACGACGTCCCGATGACGTCACCAGAAGCCCGAAGCGCTTTTCACGACGTCCCGATGACGTCATCAGAAGCCCGAAGCACTTTTCACGACGTCCCGATGACGTCACCAGAAGCCCGAAGCACTTTTCACGACGTTCCGATGACGTCACCAGAAGCCCGAAGCACTTTTCACGACGTCCCGATGACGTCATCAGAAGCCCGAAGCACTTTTCACGACGTCCCGATGACGTCATCAGAAACCCGAAGCATTTTTCACGACGTCCCGATGACGTCACCAGAAGCCCGAAGCGCTTTTCACGACCTCCCGATGACGTCACCAGAAGCCCGAAGCGCTTTTCACGACGTCCCGATGACGTCATCAGAAGCCCGGAGCACTTTTCACGACGTCCCGATGACGTCACCAGAAGCCCGAAGCACTTTTCACGACGTCCCGATGACGTCATCAGAAGCCCGAAGCACTTTTCACGACGTCCCGATGACGTCACCAGAAGCCCGAAGCGCTTTTCACGACCTCCCGATGACGTCACCAGAAGCCCGAAGCGCTTTTCACGACGTCCCGATGACGTCATCAGAAGCCCGGAGCACTTTTCACGACGTCCCGATGACGTCATCAGAAGCCCGAAGCACTTTTCACGACGTCCCGATGACGTCACCAGAAGCCCGAAGCACTTTTCACGACGTCCCGATGACGTCATCAGAAGCCCGAAGCACTTTTCACGACGTCCCGATGACGTCACCAGAAGCCCGAAGCGCTTTTCACGACGTCCCGATGACGTCACCAGAAGCCCGAAGCGCTTTTCACGACGTCCCGATGACGTCATCAGAAGCCCGGAGAACTTTTCACGACATCCCGATGACGTCATCAGAAGCCCGAAGCACTTGTCACGACGTCCCGATGACGTCATCAGAAGCCCGAAGCACTTTTCACGACGTCCCGATGACGTCACCACAAGCCCGAAGCGCTTTTCACGACGTCCCGATGACGTCATCAGAAGCCCGAAGCACTTTTCACGACGTCCCGATGACGTCACCAGAAGCCCGAAGCACTTTTCACGACGTTCCGATGACGTCACCAGAAGCCCGAAGCACTTTTCACGACGTCCCGATGACGTCATCAGAAGCCCCAAGCACTTTCACGACGCCCCGATCACGTCTCCAGAAGCCCGAAGCACTTTTCACGACGTCCCGATGACGTCATCAGAAGCCCGAAGCACTTTTCACGACGTCCCGATGACGTCACCAGAAGCCCGAAGCACTTTTCACGACGTCCCGATGACGTCATCAGAAGCCCGAAGCACTTTTCACGACGTCCCGATGACGTCACCAGAAGCCCGAAGCGCTTTTCACGACCTCCCGATGACGTCACTAGAAGCCCGAAGCGCTTTTCACGACGTCCCGATGACGTCATCAGAAGCCCGGAGCACTTTTCACGACGTCCCGATGACGTCATCAGAAGCCCGAAGCACTTTTCACGACGTCCCGATGACGTCAGCAGAAGCCCGAAGCGCTTTTCACGACGTCCCGATGACGTCAACAGAAGCCCGGAGCACTTTTCACGACGTCCAGATGACGTCACCAGAAGCCAAATGCACTTTTAACGTCCCGATGACGTCACCAGAAGCCCGAAGCACTTTTCACGACGTCCCGATGACGTCATCAGAAGCCCGGAGCACTTTTCACGACGTCCCGATGACGTCATCAGAAGCCCGAAGCACTTTTCACGACGTCCCGATGACGTCACCAGAAGCCCGAAGCGCTTTTCACGACGTCCCGATGACGTCATCAGAAGCCCGAAGCACTTTTCACGACGTCCCGATGACGTCACCAGAAGCCCGAAGCACTTTTCACGACGTCCCGATGACGTCACCAGAAGCCCGAAGCGCTTTTCACGACGTCCCGATGACGTCACCAGAAGCCCGAAGCGCTTTTCACGACGTCCCGATGACGTCATCAGAAGCCCGAAGCACTTTTCACGACGTCCCGATGACGTCATCAGAAGCCCGAAGCACTTTTCACGACGTCCCGATGACGTCACCAGAAGCCCGAAGCACTTTTCACGACGTCCCGATGACGTCATCAGAAGCCCGAAGCACTTTTCACGACGTCCCGATGACGTCACCAGAAGCCCGAAGCGCTTTTCACGACGTCCCGATGACGTCATCAGAAGCCCGGAGCACTTTTCACGACGTCCCGATGACGTCATCAGAAGCCCGAAGCACTTTTCACGACGTCCCGATGACGTCATCAGAAACCCGAAGCTTTTTTCACGACGTCCCGATGACGTCATCAGAAGCCCGAAGCACTTTTCACGACGTCCCGATGACGTCACCAGAAGCCCGAAGCGCTTTTCACGACGTCCCGATGACGTCAACAGAAGCCCGGAGCACTTTTCACGACGTCCCGATGATGCCATCAGAATCCCCACTCACCTACAAATCGATCACTTACCAGCCTACGCACCCCCTACCAACTTACCTGTCTGCCAAGTTGATTGCCTGTAACCATTGGCAGTGGCTATTAGCAGTGAGGACTGAAAATCGTGACGGCCTACGGCTTACAGCGCGCACCATGAAAATTTCTTAAGCTTTCGGGCTCACAACTTTGTTATTTGTGAACCGATTTGGCTGAAATTTGGATAGCAGGTGTCTTCTGGACCCCTTCACTTATATCCAGAAGGAAATCTTCAGAAATTTTGTTTTAAAGATTCTATAAACTATTCTATAAAATTCCAAGTGATCACAAGGTGTAGGCAAAACCAAAACTCTCCAGCCGCTTCGCGGCTGGAGCGATTCAGAGCCAACTCGAGTGAGATTACGGTAGCCCCATTCTGGCGCACTTAACTTACGTTCTTGTCTAGAATATGATGTCTAAATGGTGACAAGTGTTTCAGATTTTATCGAAAGCTCTATGATTAGAGGACCAGTCCAACCTTTTTGCAGAAAACTTGCTTTTATTGTAGGTTGTTTCTGTCCGGATTTCTAAGAAGATGAGAAGCTTCTCTGTGACTCGAAATCAGAGGTCATAATTTTTGTCCCGAGTTCGGCTCTCTAAGGAATTGTCGAAATCAACGAGTCTAAGCGATGTGATTTTGGACAATCAGTGATCGATGAGTGTTGGATTGACTGGTGGAGGAATGCCGGACTGCACAAATTCCCAGCATAGCCGTCAAATAATGCGTTGTGGCGTGTGGTATGCACTTGCACATCCCGCTCCCAGCTACGCCTATATTTTTAATTGACGACCCCCTGACTCAATTCAAGATTAACTGATCACACATCATTTGTGAGAATGAAAATCCTTATACTTAAAGCAGTTATGTCCCGATGTGTGTGTGTGTGTGTGTGTGTGTATGTGTGTGCATGTGTCCCGCATATCTTAGGAATGGCCGATCAAAACTTGTATGAAATGGTACCAACATTTAGGTGGGTGCGACATTTATCGATTACCAAAAAATCAGCCCGAGTCACCTCTTACGTGCCTCGGGGCAACCGAGTTTGTCCGTGGAGCGCACTTTTGGCCGTGGGTCATGATAACTTCTGCGAGTCGTCTAGCGATGCAAAAATGCAGGGCGTCATAAAAGGAGTGCAGGACCCCAGTGAGGGTGTGCAAGAAGTCATAGAAAGTGTGCAGGACCCTAATCGGAGTGTGCAGGACGTCATAGAAAGTGCGCAGGCCCTAAGTAGGAATGTGCAGGACCCCAGCGGAAGTGTGCAGGACGTCATAGAAAGTGTGGAGGACCCCAGTTGGAGTGTGCAGGGCGTCATGGAAAGTGTGCAGGACCCCAGCGGAAGTGTGCAGGACGTCGTAGAAAGTGTGCAGGACCCCAGTGGGAGTATGCACGACGTCATAGAAAGTGTGCAGGACCCCGGTGGAAGTGTGCAGGACATCATAGAAAATGTGCAGGTCCCCAGCGGGAGTGTGCAGGACGTCATTGAAAGTGTACAGGACCCCAAAAGGAAGTGTGCAGGACGTCATAGAAATTGTGCAGGACCCCAGCGGGAGTGTGCAGGACATCGTAGAAAATGTGCAGGACCCCAGAGGAAGTGTGCAGGACGTCATAGAAAGTGTGCAGGACCCCGGTGGAAGTGCGCAGGACATCATAGAAAATGTGCAGATCCCCAGCGGGAGTGTGCAGGACGTCATAGAAATTGTGCAGGACCCCAGTGGGAGTGTGCAGGGCGTCATAGAAAATGCACAGGTCACGAGTGGGAGTGTGCAGGTCATCAAAAGTTAGCAGGACCGCAGTGGGAGTGTGCAGGACGTTACCAAGAGTGAAGAATTTGAAAAAAGGTTTTTTTAAATTTTTTAATGCTAAATCTTAACCTTTTGTGGAGAAGAAAACAGATTAGAAAACATGAATTTTGAGAAGCGTGCGACGCGTTTCGAGATTGACGCAGAACTCCTGAGACATTTTCTTGCCAGTTTTAGGAAACAAGCAGCAGGTCCACTTCGGGTGCGGGAAGGGTGGTACGCCGCGCGCGGCAAGGACATGCGACGCGTGTTGCGTCGCGGCGTACCACCTTCGATTCATCAATGAACCGTGGAGTCAACACAAACAAAATTACTGCATTACAGTTTAAGAATCGTCCTTGGTCGCTAGTACATCGAATCTCATTGTTAATATCCCAGAAATATGGCACTCTTAGTGATCTCTATTAGAACTTACCATTCTCACAGAAATCAGGCGCAAAAGAAGTCATTCTTAAGTTACCGATAGACACTCGCTTCTATGAACCTCATTCATGTTAACTTCTTTCTCAGAACCTATCTATGAGTGTTTCCAAACATCTCGCTGAAGGGAAATGACCCAATCAACGCCTGGTGGCACGCCGCGACGCGACAACGCGAGCTTCCAGCCGCGCGCGGCGTACCACCTGGCCGCCGCCCGTCCACTTCCGCACCTTCTCTGTTCGCCACTCATTGCAACCTGCTCAGTCATTTCGATTCCCTAACTTCCAAAAACCAGTTTTTTATATGTTGCAAGTCTGAGCTTATCAAAATCTGCACCACAAAAAACATAAACAACCACCTACTAATTTCATTCATTGAGAACAAGGGCATGACGTTGGTGAACTAGGGAAACATCATATAAAATGAGAATGCGTTTGTCCTTATCATGATAGAGACGGTAAGGCGAGATTAATAGCTTGTGAACTCTACAAATTGGAAGAAAGGGCAGCGGGTAGCGACGTACTCTGCCAATTCGAGACTTGATGCTTCAGGGAAAGCGGCCTTTATCACGCTCTGTTATCATTAGGCATCAAATTCACCTTTAGCGCCGTCATGAAAGCTTATCCGCGCAAAGGGTGAATTTGCTGAGCGGTTGGATATCACTCAGCGCAAAGCGTGAAAATACCGCCTGCGCTAACATGTTAATGCATATCAGTTGTTGAGCGGCTGGATACCACTCAGCGCAAAGGGTGAAATTACCGCCGTTGCTGGCATCTCAGAAATTTCTAAACAAATGAAAACATCCCAGCGAAAACATGATAAAACGAATAATCACGTCTCAATGTGATCACGTCTCAATGTGTTTACTATGAGCACCGCCGGTATAAAAACAGCCTCATCCCACCAGAGTCCTCATTCGGCATTCTGCTGCCGGCCCTGAAAGGTGACTTCGGGTCACTTCCGGAGGCCAGCATAATTTTGGTTGCTGGGAGGATACAGTGGGTATCCTCACGACGGGGACGAGTTACGCCGGGGTCCGCAGAGGGTGGCTCCTCACCGCAGACCTCGGTGAAGATTACGCTCATGTTGCGGACAAGGGGGCTTTCTTTGCTGTGGACCTTCAAATTCCCGTGAAATTTTCGGGGTAATTCACCCATTTTTCGAGGTTAATTCACCTCATTTTCGGGGTAAATTGGACCCTCTCTCGCTGCCAGTTGGGACCATTTTCACGGAAATTCACCTCATTCTCACCTTCCTAGCGGCAAATTCACCCATACAGTGAATTTAGCGCGGCAAATTAAGACTTCATGCCGACTTGTACATGAGCATCAAGTCTCTTTGCTGCGGCATCAAGTCTCGAATTGGCAGAGTAAGGGAGGGAAGTGCAGAAGGGGTTGTGAATTTTATGCCGGTAGCAACCGACGATTTACTGCTGGCTTCTTATGTTTTGCTTTTTGATCCCACATTGTGATACCCCACGGCCTGCTGTAAATGTACGGCACCCTGCTCTGCTCAGGAGAGTCCATACCTACGTACAGCAACTTTCGGTTAGACGGAAGTCAGTCACCACCGTTCTAACTAACTAATCCGTCTCAGGTAGTTGGCTCACGCAAAAGTTTCTGTGAGCGAAAACTTCGCTAGGTCTCGCTAGTTGAGAAGTACCCTGTACATAAAAGAGACTGCGGTCTGTCCTTTCTCGTAATGGTAGAGCAGAATATGGCGAACATGAGTGTTGTTTTCGAGACGCATTTTTTCAACTGAATATTGAGGATTATTTTTATATAAATATTGAGGACGAAACGCCAGATTTCACTGAAGAAAAACGCGTTATAAAACCGTTCCAAAATTATGTATCAACCCAATAGATTTTATTGGTTAAAGGCAGCATACACGCTCGTAAACTTGTTGGAGATAACTACGAAATTAGAATGGTATGGCCCAGATTACAACGCCTACTCATTTTTAAGCGTCAACAACGAACCTGGCCCAGCCCTGTATCTCTCCGCCCCACGTATTTGCGTCCTCCTCCAAACAGGGGTGCTGGGCCATTCTCACCGTCCGTCAACGACGTTTGTGAGTGCTACAATAAGTACAATAAATAAGTCACATACATCGACGACGGTGGGAATAGCACAGTACCCCTGTTTTGGAGGAGTACGGCAAATAGAGGAGGCGGGGAAGTACAGGGCGGGACCAACTTCTCACTCGTGTGGCGGCCTTGTAGGTCGTTTTTGACGCTTCAAAATGCATAGGAGTTGTAATCGGGCATACCATTCTATTTTCGTTGTTATCTCAACCACATTTACGAGCGTGTATGCTCCCTTTATAAAAGCTCGTAATTCGCGGTTGCAAAGTCAGCCGTGCATCTGGGTAATAATGCGTTCCGAAACAGTGTCATTTCGTTGGAAGCAATATATGCCTGACGCGCATGCATGCGTTTTGACAGCTGTCGGATTTTTAGAAAAAGTTTTGGAATGAGCGAGCGATAAAATCGGGCATACCACGTGTGAATGCGTACTAACCGTGGCCAATCCTATGTGCGACATTTATGCCGACCGCGGACTAATGCCGCACCTACCGCGAGGCAATGCGTTACGAGCGCGTGTGGATGCGTACCGACCGCTTTCCGGATTTGAAAAGACTTCGTACTGACCGCGTGGCGAGACGTACCGACCGCGCCGCGGTCCGTACTAACCGGGTTGCGTTGCGTACCGACCGCCGTGGCAGTTTGTATCGACCGCGTGTTTTTGCGTACGAACCGCGAGAAAAAGCGTACTGATCGCGTGACGATGTGTACTGATCGCGGGTCATTGCGTAGCAACCGCGCGGCAGTATGTATCGACCGCGTGGCAATGCGTACTGACCGCGTGGCGAGACGTACCGACCGCCGTGGCAGTTTGCATCGACCGCGTGTTTTTGCGTACGAACCGCGAGGCAATGCGTACTGATCGCGTGGCAATGTGTACTGATCGCGGGTCTTTGCGTACCAACCGCGTGGCAGTATGTATCGACCGCGCGGCAATGCGTACTAACCGCGTTGCGTTGCGTACCGACCGCGCGACAATACGTACCGAACGCGCGGCAAGACGTACCGACCGCGCGGCGATGCGTACCGACCGCGTCACAATGGGTTTCCACTGCTGTTAGTATCCGAAAAGCGTTCGTACTGACCGCGTGGCATTGCCTATCGACCGCGTGGCTATGCGTACTGATTGCGTGGCAGTGCGTACCGAGAGCGCGACAATGCGTACCGACCGCGTGGCAAGACGTACCGACCGCGCGGCTATACGTACTAACCGCGTGGTATTCCGTACGGACCGCGTGACAGTGCGTATCGACCGCGCTAATTTGCATGCCGACCGCGTGCAAATTGCGTTCCAAACGTCGCCCATCCCGCTGTCGGTACGCAACTTGTCCGCCGTCGGTCCACCCCATTGTCTGAGGAGGGGGGCCTTTTGATTCGAAAATTTCTCCTAGGATTCGAAACTTGCCTCGATTTGGTTTCTGATTTGGGATTGTTCATAGCACACCCCATCTCTAGGTACCAGGTTTGATGGGGGTTTGAAAAGGGGTTTCACTGAAAAATGCTCTCCGAAATTACCCTTTTTGACGCCCTGAGGGGGGCCTTTTGATTCGAAAATTTCTCCTAGGATTCGAAACTTGCCTCGATTTGATTTCTGATTTGGGATTGCTCATAGCACTCCCCATCTCTAGGTACCAGGTTTGATGGAGGTTTGAGAAGGGGTTTCACTGAAAAACGCTCTCCAAAATTCACTTTTTCGACGCCTGAGGGGGACCTTTTGATCCGAAATTTTTTCTCAGGATTCGAGACTTGCCTCGATTTGGTTTATGATTTGGGATTGTTCATAGCACTCCCCATCTCTAGGTACCAGGTTTGATGGAGGTTTGAGAAGGGGTTTCACTGAAAAACGCTCTCCAAAATTCACTTTTTCGACGCCTGAGGGGGACCTTTTGATTCGAAAATTTCTCCTAGGATTCGAAACTTGCCTCGACTTGGTTTATAATTTGGGATTGTTCATAGCACTCCCCATCTCTAGGTTCCAGGTTTTATGGAGGTTTGAAAAGGGGTCTCACTGAAAAACGTTCTCCAAAATTCACTTTTTCGACGCCTGAGGGGGACCTTTTGATCCGAAATTTTTTCTCAGGATTCGAGACTTGCCTCGATTTGGTTTATGATTTGGGATTGTTCATAGCACTCCCCATCTCTAGGTACCAGGTTTGATGGAGGTTTGAGAAGGGGTTTCACTGAAAAACGCTCTCCAAAATTCACTTTTTCGACGCCTGAGGGGGACCTTTTGATCCGAAATTTTCTCTCAGGATTCGAGACTTGCCTCGACTTGGTTTATAATTTGGGATTGTTCATAGCACTCCCCATCTCTAGGTTACAGGTTTTATGGAGGTTTGAAAAGGGGTCTCACTGAAAAACGTTCTCCAAAATTCACTTTTTCGACGCCTGAGGGGGACCTTTTGATCCGAAGTTTTCTTTCAGGATTCGAGACTTGCCTCGATTTGGTTTCTGATTTGGGATTGTTCATAGCACTCCCCATCTCTAGGTACCAGGTTTGATGGAGGTTTGAAAAGGGGTTTCACTGAAAAACGCTCTCCAAAATTCACTTTTTCGACGCCTGAGGGGGACCTTTTGATCCGAAATTTCCTCTCAGGATTCGAGACTTGCCTCGATTTGGTTTCTGATTTGGGATTGTTCATAGCACTCCCCATCTCCAGGTACCAGGTTTGATGGGGGTTTGAAAAGGGGTTTCACTGAAAAATGCTCTCCGAAATTACCCTTTTTGACGCCCTGAGGGGGGCCTTTTGATTCGAAAATTTCTTTTAGGATTCGAAACTTGCCTCGATTTGGTTTCTGATTTGGGATTGTTCATAGCACTCCCCATCTCTAGGTACCAGGTTTGATGGAGGTTTGAAAAGGGGTTTCACTGAAAAACGCTCTCCAAAATTCACTTTTTCGACGCCTGAGGGGGACCTTTTGATCCGAAATTTTCTCTCAGGATTCGAGACTTGCCTCGATTTGGTTTCTGATTTGGGATTGTTCATAGCACTCCCCATCTCCAGGTACCAGGTTTGATGGGGGTTTGAAAAGGGGTTTCACTGAAAAATGCTCTCCGAAATTACCCTTTTTGACGCCCTGAGGGGGGCCTTTTGATTCGAAAATTTCTCCTAGGATTCGAAACTTGCCTCGATTTGGTTTCTGATTTGGGATTGCTCATAGCACTCCCCATCTCTAGGTACCAGGTTTGATGGAGGTTTGAGAAGGGGTTTCACTGAAAAACGCTCTCCAAAATTCACTTTTTCGACGCCTGAGGGGGACCTTTTGATCCGAAATTTTCTCTCAGGATTCGAGACTTGCCTCGACTTGGTTTATAATTTGGGATTGTTCATAGCACTCCCCATCTCTAGGTTCCAGGTTTGATGGAGGTTTGAAAAGGGGTCTCACTGAAAAACGTTCTCCAAAATTCACTTTTTCTGCGCCTGAGGGAGACCTTTTGATCCGAAATTTTCTCTCAGGATTCGAGACTTGCCTCGACTTGGTTTATAATTTGGGATTGTTCATAGCACTCCCCATCTCTAGGTTACAGGTTTTATGGAGGTTTGAAAAGGGGTCTCACTGAAAAACGTTCTCCAAAATTCACTTTTTCGACGCCTGAGGGGGACCTTTTGATCCGAAATTTTCTTTCAGGATTCGAGACTTGCCTCGATTTGGTTTCTGATTTGGGATTGCTCATAGCACTCCCCATCTCTAGGTACCAGGTTTGATGGGGGTTTGAAAAGGGGTTTCACTGAAAAATGCTCTCCGAAATTACCCTTTTTGACGCCCTGAGGGGGGCCTTTTGATTCGAAAATTTCTCCTAGGATTCGAAACTTGCCTCGATTTGGTTCCTGATTTGGGATTGCTCATAGCACTCCCCATCTCTAGGTACCAGGTTTGATGGAGGTTTGAGAAGGGGTTTCACTGAAAAACGCTCTCCAAAATTCACTTTTTCGACGCCTGAGGGGGACCTTTTGATCCGAAATTTTCTCTCAGGATTCGAGACTTGCCTCGATTTGGTTTCTGATTTGGGATTGTTCATAGCACTCCCCATCTCCAGGTACCAGGTTTGATCGGGGTTTGAAAAGGGGTTTCACTGAAAAATGCTCTCCGAAATTACCCTTTTTGACGCCCTGAGGGGGGCCTTTTGATTCGAAAATTTCTCCTAGGATTCGAAACTTGCCTCGATTTGGTTCCTGATTTGGGATTGCTCATAGCACTCCCCATCTCTAGGTACCAGGTTTGATGGAGGTTTGAGAAGGGGTTTCACTGAAAAACGCTCTCCAAAATTCACTTTTTCGACGCCTGAGGGGGACCTTTGATCCGAAATTTTCTCCTCAGGATTCGAGACTTGCCTCGACTTGGTTTATAATTTGGGATTGTTCATAGCACTCCCCATCTCTAGGTACCAGGTTTGATGGAGGTTTGAAAAGGGGTCTCACTGAAAAACGTTCTCCAAAATTCACTTTTTCTGCGCCTGAGGGGGACCTTTTGATCCGAAGTTTTCTTTCAGGATTCGAGACTTGCCCCGATTTGGTTTCTGATTTGGGATTTTTCATAGCACTCCCCATCTCTAGGTACCAGGTTTGATGGGGGTTTATAAAGGGGTTTCATTGAAAAATGCTCTCCGAAATTACCCTTTTTGACGCCTGAGGAGAACCTTTTGATTCGAACATTTCTCCTAGGATTCGACAGCATTCACAATGAAAATGCACTTAAATACAAAATGAAAATGCACTTAAACACAAAAATCGAAAAAAAAGAAAGCAATAAGCAAAAAAAAGCAGGACGAAGCAGTGGTGAAGGCGCTGAATAACGCGCCCCAATCGGCTCCTCTTCGAAGCTGCCCCACCACCATGCAGGCGCTGTGCTGAACGCTCGTAGCCCCATATAGCCCAGTAGTCAACATTATTTTTCTTGCTCTTGCGATTCTTTATATATAGTACTTTTAAACTGTCGAAATAAATCTTAGCCTGCTCGGATGAGTCGGGGCGGAGTAAGCAGCGGAGCGGTTGGTCATGGCAAAGTATAACAGTGATAAGAAGATTTTGACATGATAAGCCCGATAAGCCTTGCTTCGACCGGCTCAAAATGAGCGACCTAGGCTATACATCAGTTCGCTAATCTTTTTTCGAACTTGAATGATAGTTCTCCTGGGCGCTGTCTTTGTATTATATATTTGCCTCGAATCGGTAGCCACCCACGTAATCAATGAACGAACATGACACCACATCAATCCTTACTTGCTACAAGATAACAGAGTAATGTTTATTCCTTCATCGAAACAAACTTTGGAAACAACTATGAATTATTGCGAACACAACCTGCATCTCTATCAATAATTTAAATTCTTTTCGTGTTCGACTCAAAAAGCGGAGAAGAAGATATGACAAATTGGAAGAATAGTGCGTACTATTTTTTTCCTGAAATTTGACAGAACATGCACTTCGTTCTTTTTTTGGTGTTCGGTTTAGGCACCCCCCCCCCCTTTCCCCTCTCTGCAACGTCTAATATGCACCACCCTAAGGTTAACCGGGACGCGTGCCCAGCCCTGGTGGGAACTCTCTAAAAATCATTCCTAACCCTATTTGGACCGTGCTCAGAGTAGGAAATCCCCTGCGTGAGGGCTAAATCTGTGGGGTATCGGGTATTTCGGGGGTGGAAATCCATTTGTACCTTACTTGGACGTTGCACCCTGCGGCTGCACCGTCGCTCAGAGGAGGAAAACTCCTTCGTGGAGGCAAAATCTGTCGTACATCGGGTATTCCGGGGCTGGGAATCCGTTTGAAACGTATTTGGACGGTGCAGCCTGACGGTGTGTGAATGAAGACACACCACTCTCCACTTCTTTAATATTCTACCCTTTATCTATTGGGTATCATCAATTTTGTTTACGAGAGCCGAATGAGGGCTGTATAACACCATTGTGGAGGCAAAATCTGTCGTATATAGGATATTCGGGGAGGGGGGTGGGAATCCGTTTGAAACGTATTTGGACGGTGCAGCCTGCGGCTGCTCAGAGGAGGAAAACCCCTTCGTGGAGGCAAAATCTGTCGTATACCGGGTATTCGGGGGGGGGGTGGGAATCCGTTTGAAACGTATTTGGACGGTGCAGCCTGCGGCTGCAGCGTCGCTCAGGGGAGGAAAACCCCTTCGTGGAGGCAAAATCTGTCGTATATCGGGTATTCCGGGGGTGAAAATCCGTTTGAAACGTATTTGGACGGTGCAGCCTGCGGCTGCTCAGGGGAGGAAAACCCCTTTGTGGAGGCAAAATCTGTCGTATATCGGGTATTCCGGGGGTGGGAATCCGTTTGAAACGTATTTGGACGGTGCAGCCTGCGGCTGCAGCGTCGCTCAGGGGAGGAAAACCCCTTTGTGGAGGTAAAATCTGTCGTGTTTCGGGTATTACGGGGGTGAAAATCCGTTTGAAACGTATTTGGACGGTGCAGCCTGCGGCTGCTCAGGGGAGGAAAAATTCTTTGTGGAGGCGAAATCTGTCGTATATCGGGTATTACGGGGGTGGGAATCCGTTCGAAACGTATTTGGACGAAGCAGCCTGCGGCTGCACCGTCGCTCAGGGGAGGAAAACCCCTTCGTGGAGGCAAAATCTGTCGTATATCGGGTATTCCGGGGGTGAAAATCCGTTTGAAACGTATTTGGACGGTGCAGCCTGCGGCTGCTCAGGGGAGGAAAACCCCTTTGTGGAGGCAAAATCTGTCGTATATCGGGTATTCCGGGGGTGGGAATCCGTTTGAAACGTAATTGGACGGTGCAGCCTGCGGCTGCACCGTCGCTCAGGGGAGGAAAAATTCTTTGTGGAGGCGAAATCTGTCGTATATCGGGTATTCCGGGGGTGGGAATCCGTTTGAAACGTATTTGGACGGTGCAGCCTGCGGCTGCTTAGGGGAGGAAAACCCCTTTGTGGAGGCAAAATCTGTCGTATATCGGGTATTCCGGGGGTGGGAATCCGTTTGAAACGTATTTGGACGGGGCAGCCTGCGGCTGCAGCGTCGCTCAGGGAAGGAAAACCTCTTTGTGGAGGCAAAATCTGTCGTATATCGGGTATTCCGGGGGTGGGAATCCGTTTGAAACGTATTTGGACGGTGCAGCCTGCGGCTGCAGCGTCGCTCAGGGAAGGAAAACCTCTTTGTGGAGGCAAAATCTGTCGTATATCGGGTATTCCGGGGGTGGGAATCCGTTTGAAACGTATTTGGACGGTGCAGCCTGCGGCTGCAGGGTCGCTCAAGGAAGGAAAACCTCTTTGTGGAGGCAAAATCTGACGTATATCGGGTATTCCGGGGGAAACGTATTTGGACGGTGCAGCCTGCGGCTGCAGCGTCGCTCAGGGGAGGAAACCCCCTTAGTGGAGGCAAAATCTGTCGTATATCGGGTATCCCGGGGGTGGGAATCCGTTTGAAACGTATTTGGACGGTGCAGCCTGCGGCTGCAGCGTCGCTCAGGGAAGGAAAACCTCTTTGTGGAGGCAAAATCTGTCGTATATCGGGTATTACGGGGGTGGGAATCCGTTCGAAACGTATTTGGACGAAGCAGCCTGCGGCTGCACCGTCGCTCAGGGGAGGAAAAATTCTTTGTGGAGGCGAAATCTGTCGTATATCGGGTATTCCGGGGGTGGGAATCCGTTTGAAACGTATTTGGACGGTGCAGCCTGCGGCTGCTTAGGGGAGGAAAACCCCTTTGTGGAGGCAAAATCTGTCGTATATCGGGTATTCCGGGGGTGGGAATCCGTTTGAAACGTATTTGGACGGTGCAGCCTGCGGCTGCAGCGTCGCTCAGGGAAGGAAAACCTCTTTGTGGAGGCAAAATCTGTCGTATATCGGGTATTCCGGGGGTGGGAATCCGTTTGAAACGTATTTGGACGGTGCAGCCTGCGGCTGCAGCGTCGCTCAGGGGAGGAAACCCCCTTAGTGGAGGCAAAATCTGTCGTATATCGGGTATCCCGGGGGTGGGAATCCGTTTGAAACGTATTTGGACGGTGCAGCCTGCGGCTGCAGCGTCGCTCAGGGAAGGAAAACCTCTTTGTGGAGGCAAAATCTGTCGTATATCGAGTATTCCGGGGGTGGGAATCCGTTTGAAACGTATTTGGACGGTGCAGCCTGCGGCTGCAGCGTCGCTCAGGGAAAGAAAACCTCTTTGTGGAGGCAAAATCTGTCGTGTATCGGGTATTACGGGGGTGGAAATCCGTTTGAAACGTATTTGGACGGTGCAGCCTGCGGCTGCAGCGTCGCTCAGGGGAGGAAACCCCCTTAGTGGAGGCAAAATCTGTCGTATATCGGGTATTCCGGGGGTGGGAATCCGTTTGAAACGTATTTGGACGGTGCAGCCTGCGGCTGCAGCGTCGCTCAGGGAAGGAAAACCTCTTTGTGGAGGCAAAATCTGTCGTATATCGGGTATTCCGGGGGTGGGAATCCGTTTGAAACGTATTTGGACGGTGCAGCCTGCGGCTGCAGCGTCGCTCAGGGGAGGAAAACCCCTTAGTGGAGGCAAAATCTGTCGTATATCGGGTATTCCGGGGGTGGGAATCCGTTTGAAACGTATTTGGACGGTGCAGCCTGCGGCTGCAGCGTCGCTCAGGGAAAGAAAACCTCTTTGTGGAGGCAAAATCTGTCGTGTATCGGGTATTACGGGGGTGGAAATCCGTTTGAAACGTATTTGGACGGTGCAGTCTGCGGCTGCAGCGTCGCTCAGGGAAGGAAAACCTCTTTGTGGAGGCAAAATCTGTCGTATATCGGGTATTCTGGGGGTGGGAATCCGTTTGAAACGTATTTGGACGGTGCAGCCTGCGGCTGCAGCGTCGCTCAGGGAAAGAAAACCTCTTTGTGGAGCCAAAATCTGTCGTATATCGGGTATTCCGGGGGTGGGAATCCGTTTGAAACGTATTTGGACGGTGCAGCCTGCGGCTGCTCAGGGGAGGAAAAATCCTTTGTGGAGGCAAAATCTGTCGTATATCGGGTATTCCGGGGGTGGGAATCCGTTTGAAACGTATTTGGACGGTGCAGCCTGCGGCTGTTCAGGGAAGGAAAATCCCTTTGTGGAGGCAAAATCTGTCGTGTATCGGGTATTCCGGGGGTGAAAATCCGTTTGAAACGGATTTGGACGGTGCAGCCTGCGGCTGCAGCGTCGCTAAGGGAAGGAAAACCCTTTTGTGGAGGCAAAATCTGTCGTATATCGGGTATTCCGGGGGTGAAAATCCGTTTGAAACGTATTTGGACGGTGCAGCCTGCGGCTGCTCAGGGGAGGAAAACCCCTTTGTGGAGGCAAAATCTGTCGTGTATCGGGTATTCCGGGGGTGAAAATCCGTTTGAAACGTATTTGGACGGTGCAGCCTGCGGCTGCAGCGTCGCTAAGGGAAGGAAAACCCTTTTGTGGAGGCAAAATCTGTTGTATATCGGGTATTCCGGGGGTGGGAATCCGTTTGAAACGTATTTGGACGGTGCAGCCTGCGGCTGCTCAGAGGAGGAAAGCCCCTTCGTGGAGGCAAAATCTGTCGTATATCGGGTATTCGTGGGGTGGGAATCCGTTTGAAACGTATTTGAACGGTTCAGCCTGCGGCTGCTCAGGGGAGGAAAACCCCTTTGTGGAGGCAAAATCTGTCGTATATCGGGTATTCCGGGGGTGGGAATCCGTTTGAAACGTATTTGGACGGTGCAGCCTGCGGCTGCTCAGAGGAGGAAAGCCCCTTCGTGGAGGCAAAATAGCTCCTGTCAAATTTTGAAGTTGGTTGCTCAATTTTTGCGGAACCTCAAAATTGAGGGTCAAGAAAGACAAAAACACGTAAACATGTTATTATAAACCATCCGACATTTACTTATTCGTAAAAATGAACTAGTGAAATAAACACCGTTACTGATAGGCTTTTGCTCAGGATTTCACGGGGCAACGCTTCAATCAATACGGCGGGATCTCTTAAGTACTTTATGGAACGCCGCACGGTGTGACTCAGAAGTGCCACAGAACGCCGTAGATAGTGTGCGGGACCCCAGCAGGAGTGCGAAAGACGCCGTAGAAAGTGTGCGGGACCCACATGGGAGTGCGCCGGACGCCGTAGAAAGTGTACGGAACCCAAATGGGTGTGCGCAGAACGCCGTAGTAAGTGTGTGGGACGCAAATAAGAGTGCGCCGGACGCCGTAGAAAGTGTGCGGGATCCAGATGAGAGTGCGTCGGACGCCGTAGAAAGTGTGCGGGACCCACGTGGGAGTGCGCCGGACGCCGTAGGAAGTGTGCGGGACTCAAGTGAAAGTGCGCCGGATGCCGTAGAAAGTGTGCGGGACCCAAATGAGAGTGCGCCAGACGCCGTAGAAAGCGTGCGGAACTAAAGTGGGAGTGCGCCGGACGCCGTAAAAAGTGTGCCGGACCCAAATGGGCGTGCGCAGAACGCCGTAGAAAGTGTGCGGGACCCAAATAGAAGCACGCCCATGCCGATAATTTTTTCCGCAGGGCTACCGTAGCCATTCTTGAGCAAAACATGATAACGAACGATAACACACACACATAACATGCGGGGCATAAAAGGGCAGAGGAGCGGTATGCATTCATTCACACACCGTTCTCTTCAAAAAAGCCGCCGGGAAGTGGCTGAATAGGTCGAAATTGTGCAAACACGTTTGTTCGCTATTACGATGTGCATCCAAGCTGACACTCAGAAAATTTTTGAAAGATGGTTACGGTAGCCCTGCGGAAAAATGATCGGCATGGGCGTGCTTGTGACCCAAATGGGTGTACGCGGGA
Organism: Aplectana chamaeleonis; assembly: GCA_029168955.1. NCBI lineage: Eukaryota > Metazoa > Nematoda > Chromadorea > Rhabditida > Cosmocercidae > Aplectana > Aplectana chamaeleonis. The sequence goes on along the minus strand of JAPDOI010000125.1, from coordinate 103,354 downwards.
TGCCGTAGAAAGTGTGCAGGACATCAGTGGGAGTATGCAAGATGTAACAGAATGTGCGCAGGACATTAGTGGGAGTGTGCAGGATGTCATAGAAAGTGTGCAGGACATTAGTGGGAGTGTGCAGCACCTCATAGAAAGTGTGTAGGACATCAATGGAAGGGTGCAGGACATTAGTGGGAGTGTGCAGGACATCAGAGGGAGTGTGCAGGACATCAGTGGGCGTGTGCAGGACGTCATAGAAGGGGGGGGGGAGGACATCAGAGGGTTTACTTTCATCTAACACCACCAGGCATAAATCAGGCTAGAAAGGAAACCTTTAGGAAAAATAAATGAAGTTCCTGAAAGTTTAGGTTCCTGGCAAGAGTAAAGATTTGGCATGACCATAGAAATATACTCAGTTGAAAAGGGAAGATAAAGAAAAATGAAAAAAGGTTTTGAAATATTCCTGAGAACGATTTGGCGTAGAATAATTTGTTTTTTAGGGAAATGAAGTGAAATAGTTGAAAGTATGATTTAGCAGTCGAGTTTGAACCAACTATTGATAAGAGTTGTGCAAAACGAGAGATCGCCTTGTCTGTGCTTATCACTATAATAAAGAATCGCAAGGGCAAGAAAAATAATGTTGACTATGGGGCTATATGGGGCTACGAAGCTGCCCCATCACCATGCGGACGCTGTGCTTAGCGGGTGCCACGAAGGAGAGGATGAGCGTTCAGCACAGCGCCTGCATGGTGGTGGGGCAGCTTCGAAGAGGAGCCGATTGGGGCGCGTTATTCAGCGCCTTCACCACTGCTTCGTCCTGCTTTTTTTTGCTTTGTTTATCCTGCAAACGGGTGACGTGGGAATTCAGTAGGGCTTCAGAAAACGTAATCGGGGTGACGTGGGAATTCAGTAGGGCTTGAGGAGACGTGATCGGGGTGACGTGGGAATTCAGTAGGGCTTCAGAAGACGTGATCGGGGTGACGTGGGAATTCAGTAGGACTTCAGAAGACGTGATGGGGGTGACGTGGAAATTTAGTAGGGCTTCAGAAGACGTGATCGGGATGACGTGGGAATTAATTAGGGCTTTAGAAGACGTCTTCGGGGTGACGTGGGAATTCAGTAGGGCTTCAGAAGACGTCTTCGGGGTGACGTGGGAATTCAGTAGGGCTTCGAAAGACGTGATCGGGGTGACGTGGGAATTCAGTAGGACTTCAGAAGACGTGATGGGGGTGACGTGGGAATTATTTAGGGCTTTAGAAGACGTCTTCGGGGTGATGTGGGAATTCAGTAGGGCTTCAGAAGACGTCTTCGGGGTGACGTGGCAATTCAGTAGGGCTTCAGAAGACGTGATCGGGGTGACGTGGGAATTCAGTAGGACTTCAGAAGACGTGATGAGGGTGACGTGGAAATTAAGTAGGGCTTCAGAAGACGTGATCGGGGTGACGTGGGAATTAATTAGGGCTTTAGAAGACGTCTTCGGGGTGACGTGGGAATTCAGTAGGGCTTCAGAAGACGTGATCGGGGTGACGTGGGAATTCAATAGGACTTCAGAAGACGTGATGGGGGTGCCGTGGAATTCAGTAGCGCATCAGAAGGCGTGATATTGGTGACGTGGAAATTTAGTAGGGCTTCAGAAGACGTGATCGGGGTGACGTGGGAATTAATTAGGGCTTCAGAAGACGTCTTCGGGGTGACGTGGGAATTCAGTAGGGCTTCAGAAAACGTGTTCGGGGTGACGTGGGAATTCAGTAGCGCATCAGAAGGCGTGATATTGGTGGCGTGGAAATTTAGTAGGGCTTCAGAATACGTGATCGGGGTGACGTTGGAATTCAGTAGCACTTCAGAAGGCGTGATCGGGGTGACGCGGAAATTCGGTAGGGCTTCAGAAGACGTGATCGGGGTGACGTGGGAATTAATTATGGCTTCAGAAGACTTAATCGGGGTGACGTGGGAATTCAGTAGCGCATCAGAAGGCGTGATATTGGTGACGTGGAAATTTAGTAGGGCTTCAGAATACGTGATCGGGGTGACGTTGGAATTTAGTAGCACTTCAGAAGGTGTGATCGGGGTCGCGTGAAATTCGGTAGGGCTTCAGAAGACCTGATCGGGGTGACGTGGAAATTTAGTAGGGCTTCAGAGAACGTGATCGGGGTGCCGTGGAAATTCGGTAGCACTTCAGAAGGCGTGATCGCGGTGACGTGGAAATTTAGTAGGTCTTCCGAAAACGTGATCGGGGTGCCGTGGAAATTCGGTAGGGCTTCAGAAGACGTGATCGGGGTGACGTGGGAATCCAGTAGGGCTTCAGAAGACTTAATCGAGGTGACGTGGAAATTCGGTAGGGCTTTAGAAGACGTGATCGGGGTGACGTGGGAATTCAGTAGGGCATCAGAAGACGCGATCGGGGTGACATGGGAATTCAATAGGACTTCAGAAGACGTCAACGGTGGCTGCGAGGGTTGCCGGAGAAGCCGGCCCATCTACTGGCGAAGCCAAACGAATACTACATGAAGGGTGGCCGGTGAAGCCGGCCCATCGCTTGGCGGAGCCAAACGAATACTACATGGAGGGTGGTCGGCGAAGCCGGCCCATCGTTTGGCGAAGCCAAACGAATACTACATGGAGGGTGGCCGGCGAAGCCGGCCCATCGTTTGGCGAAGCCAAACGAATACTACATGGAGGGTAGCCGGCGAAGCCGGCCCATCGTTTGGCGAAGCCAAACGAATACTACATGGAGGGTGGCCGGCGAATCCGGCCCATAGTTTGGCGAAGCCAAACGAATACTTCATCGAGGGTGGCCGGCGAAGCCGGCCCATCGTTTGGCGAAGCCAAACGAATACTACATGAAGGGTGGCCGGCAAAGCCTGCCCATCGTTTGGCGCAGCCAAACGAATACTACATGAAGGGTGGCCGGCAAAGCCGGCCCATCGTTTGGCGCAGCCAAACGAATACTACATGGAGGGTAGCCGGCGAAGCCGGCCCATCGTTTGGCGAAGCCAAACGAATACTACATGGAGGGTGGCCGGTGAGACCTGCCCATCATTTGACGGTGCCGTTATCTGTACATACGCTCTTCACTTGTTTTGTTGTAGAGGTGGTGTCGTTGTTACCTTTAAACTTTTCTTCGTATTACAATAAGTATGCTTTCATTTTCAAGCAGACTTTTCGTTACATAAAATTGCCTGAAGCTTTTTCTTCATTGTTAAAGGCAGTGGTCACGATGAAAAACGTTATCGAAAAAACTACAAAAATCAGCTTAGATCGAAAGCAGCCGAAAAACCAGGAAGGTAGAGCGGTGAAAACAGGCTAGAATTAGAGTTTTTAGGGGCCAAAGATGTCAGCTTGTGCACACGTGCACAGCGCCGCTCAAAAAGATCGCAGTCTCATGTCGAGCGGTCAAAAATCATCGACATTCAGAGAAAGAAATAAATGCATTTTAACCTAATGAAAAGAGTTGAGCAATTAATGCAATCATTTAAGTCAATGTTTTTGACTAGATTAGCACATAAATATTCGAGCAGGGCAGTCCGAAGATTTCAAGCCAGCTGGTGTTCTTGATACTAGAGATCATCGATGCCGATAATATGGAGCGGACTCGTCCACCATCAAAAGACAAGAAAGTTCAGGCTTCAAATTTGGCCCGAAACAGCGGTTTTTTTTGCGATTTTTCTTATAAGGTCCCACTACTCTAAACCCAGCAAAAAGTTTAGAGATTGAAAGAAGACAAGCATATTTTATCGCGACCACTGCCTTTAACTAACTCTAACTATACTACTGCCAGGGGGCACGCGCCTTCATGTTATGTGGCTGCCACGGGCTAGGGACCCGAAGGGTCACTAGTCCGTAAAACATATCAAAGTGAAATCACGCGTGAAATGGAAAGCATGAAAACGTTTTCGGGAGCTGTAATGCGGCGGTCTTCACGTATTAGGTGAAGTAAAATCAACACGCGTGATTTTGCTTCGATATTTTCCACGGATAAGCACACACAAGGCGATCTCTCGTTCTGCACAACTCTAATCAATAGTTGGTTCAAACTCGACTGCCAAATCATACTTTCAACTATTTCACTTCATTTCTCGAAAAACAAATTATTCTACCCCAAATCGTTCTCAGGAATATTTCAAAACCTTTTTTCATCTTTCTTTGTCTTCCCTTTTCAACTGAGTATATTTCTATGGTCATGCCAAATCTTTACTTTTGCCAGGAACCTAAACTTTCAGGAATAGAGTAGAATGGATTTCCACCCCCGGAATACCCGATATACGACAGATTTTGCCTCCACGAAGGGGTTTTCCTCCCCTGAGCAGCCGCAGGCTGCACCGTCCAAATACGTTTCAAACGGATTTTCACCCCCGGAATACCCGATATACGACAGATTTTGCCTCCACAAAGGGGTTTTCCTCCCCTGAGCAGCCGCAGGCTGCACCGTCCAAATCCGTTTCAAACGGATTTTCACCCCCGGAATACCCGATACACGACAGATTTTGCCTCCACAAAGGGGTTTTCCTCCCCTGAGCAGCCGCAGGCTGCACCGTCCAAATACGTTTCAAACGGATTCCCACCCCCAGAATACCCGATATACGACAGATTTTGCCTCCACAAAGGGGTTTTCCTCCCCTGAGCAGCCGCAGGCTGCACCGTCCAAATACGTTTCAAAGGGATTTTCACCCCCGGAATACCCGATATACGACAGATTTTGCCTCCACAAAGGGGTTTTCCTCCCCTGAGCAGCCACAGGCTGCACCGTCCAAATACGTTTTAAACGGATTCCCACCCCCGGAATACCCGATATACGACAGATTTTGCCTCCACGAAGGGGTTTTCCTCCTCTGAGCAGCCACAGGCTGCACCGTCCAAATACGTTTCAAACGGATTCCCACCCCCGGAATACCCGATATACGACAGATTTTGCCTCCACGAAGGGGTTTTCCTCCTCTGAGCAGCCGCAGGCTGCACCGTCCAAATACGTTTCAAACGGATTCTCACCCCCGGAATACCCGATATACGACAGATTTTGCCTCCACGTAGGGGCTTTCCTCCCTGAGCAGCCACAGGCTGCACCGTCCAAATACGTTTCAAACGGATTCCCACCCCGGAATACCCGATATACGACAGATTTTGCCTCCACAAAGGGTTTCCTCCTCTGAGCAGTGCAGCCACAGGCTGCACGGCCCAAATACGTTTCAAACGACTTTTCACCCGGGGAATACCCGATATACGACAGATTTTGCCTCCACGAAGGGGTTTTCCTCCTCTGAGCAGCCACAGGCTGCACCGTCCAAATACGTTTCAAACGGATTCCCACCCCACGAATACCCGATATACGACAGATTTTGCCTCCACGAAGGGGCTTTCCTCCTCTGAGCAGCCGCAGGCTGCACCGTCCAAATACGTTTTAAACGGATTCCCACCCCCGGAATACCCGATATACGACAGATTTTGCCTCCACGAAGGGGTTTTCCTCCTCTGAGCAGCCACAGGCTGCACCGTCCAAATACGTTTTAAACGGATTCCCACCCCGGAATACCCGATATACGACAGATTTTGCCTCCACGAAGGGTTTTCCTCCCTGAGCAGCCGCAGGCTGCACCGTTCAAATACGTTTCAAACGGATTCCCATCCCCCCCCGGAATACCCGATATACGACAGATTTTGCCTCCACGAAGGGGTTTTCCTCCCCTGAGCGACGGTGCAACCGCAGGCTGCACCGTTCAAATACGTTTCAAACGGATTCCCACCCCCCCCCGGAATACCCGATATACGACAGATTTTGCCTCCACTAAGGGGTTTTCCTCCCCTGAGCGACGCTGCAGCCGCAGGCTGCACCGTCCAAATACGTTTCAAACGGATTCCCACCCCCGGAATACCCGATATACGACAGATTTTGCCTCCACAAAGGGGTTTTCCTCCCCTGAGCAGCCGCAGGCTGCACCGTCCAAATACGTTTCAAACGGATTCCCACCCCCGGAATACCCGATATACGACAGATTTTGCCTCCACGAAGGGGTTTTCCTCCTCTGAGCAGCCGCAGGCTGCACCGTCCAAATACGTTTCAAACGGATTCCCACCCCCGGAATACCCGATATACGACAGATTTTGCCTCCACGAAGGGGTTTTCCTCCTCTGAGCAGCCACAGGCTGCACCGTCCAAATACGTTTCAAACGGATTCCCACCCCACGAATACCCGATATACGACAGATTTTGCCTCCACGAAGGGGCTTTCCTCCTCTGAGCAGCCGCAGGCTGCACCGTCCAAATACGTTTCAAACGGATTCCCACCCCCCGAATACCCGATATACGACAGATTTTGCCTCCACAAAGGGGTTTTCCTTCCCTGAGCAGCCGCAGGCTGCACCGTCCAAATACGTTTCAAACGGATTTTCACCCCCGGAATACCCGATATACGACAGATTTTGCCTCCACGAAGGGGTTTTCCTCCCCTGAGCGACGGTGCAGCCGCAGGCTGCACCGTCCAAATACGTTTCAAACGGATTCCCACCCCCGGAATACCCGATATACGACAGATTTTGCCTCCACGAAGGGGTTTTCCTCCCCTGAGCGACGGTGCAGCCGCAGGCTGCACCGTCCACATACGTTTCAAACGGATTCCCATCCCCCCCGGAATGCCCGATATACGACAGATTTTGCCTCCACGAAGGGGTTTCACTCCCTGAGCGAAGGTGCAGCCGCAGGCTGCACCGTCCAAATACGTTTCAAACGGATTTTCACCCCGGAATACACGATATACGACAGATTTCGCCTCCACGAAGAGGTTTTCCTCTCCTGAGCGACCGTGCACCGTCCAAATACGTTTCAAACAGATTCCCATCCCCGGAATACCCGATATACGACAGATTTCGCCTCCATGAAGGGGTTTTCCTCTCCTGAGCGACCGTGCAGCCGCAGGCTGCACCGTCCAAATACGTTTCAAAGGGATTTTCACCCCGGAATACCCGATATACGACAGATTTTGCCTCCACGAAGGGGTTTTCCTCCTCTGAGCAGCCGCAGGCTGCACCGTCCAAATACGTTTCAAACGGATTCCCACCCCCGGAATACCCGATATACGACAGATTTTGCCTCCACAAAGGGATTTTCCTTCCCTGAGCGACGCTGCAGCCGCAGGCTGCACCGTCCAAATACGTTTCAAACGGATTCCCACCCCCCGAATACCCGATATACGACAGATTTTGCCTCCACAAAGGGGTTTTCCTTCCCTGAGCAGCCGCAGGCTGCACCGTCCAAATACGTTTCAAACGGATTCCCACCCCCCGAATACCCGATATACGACAGATTTTGCCTCCACAAAGGGGTTTTCCTCCTCTGAGCAGCCGCAGGCTGCACCGTCCAAATACGTTTCAAACGGATTCTCACCCCCGGAATACCCGATATACGACAGATTTTGCCTCCACGAAGGGGTTTTCCTCCTCTGAGCAGCCGCAGGCTGCACCGTCCAAATACGTTTCAAACGGATTCCCACCCCCGGAATATCCGATATACGACAAATTTTGCCTCCACGAAGGGGTTTTCCTCCCCTGAGCGACGGTGCAGCCGCCGGCTGCAACGTCCAAATACGTTTCAAACGGATTCCCACCCCCGGAATACCCGATATACGACAGATTTTGCCTCCACAAAGGGGTTTTCCTCCCCTGAGCAGCCGCAGGCTGCACCGTCCAAATACGTTTCAAACGGATTTTCACCCCCGGAATACCCGATATACGACAGATTTTGCCTCCACAAAGGGGTTTTCCTCCCCTGAGCAGCCGCAGGCTGCACCGTCCAAATACGTTTCAAACGGATTCCCAGCCCCGGAATACCCGATATACGACAGATTTTGCCTCCACAAAGGGGTTTTCCTCCCCTGAGCAGCCGCAGGCTGCACCGTCCAAATACGTTTCAAACGGATTCCCAGCCCCGGAATACCCGATATACGACAGATTTTGCCTCCACGAAGGGGTTTTCCTCCCTGAGCGAAGGTGCAGCCACAGGCTGCACCGTCCAAATACGTTTCAAACGGATTTTCACCCCGGAATACCCGATATACGACAGATTTTGCCTCCACGAAGGGGTTTCCTCCCCTGAGCAGCCGCAGGCTGCACCGTCCAAATACGTTTCAAACGGATTCCCACCCCGGAATACCCGATATACGACAGATTTTGCCTCCACGAAGGGTTTTCCTCCCTGAGCAGCCGCAGGCTGCACCGTCCAAATACGTTTCAAACGGATTCCCACCCCGGAATACCCGATATACGACAGATTTTGCCTCCACGAAGGGGTTTTCCTCCCTGAGCAGCCGCAGGCTGCACCGTCCAAATACGTTTCAAACGGATTCCCACCCCGGAATACCCGATATACGACAGATTTTGCCTCCACGAAGGGGTTTTCCTCCCTGAGCAGCCGCAGGCTGCACCGTCCAAATACGTTTCAAACGGATTCCCACCCCGGAATACCCGATATACGACAGATTTTGCCTCCACGAAGGGGTTTTCCTCCCTGAGCAGCCGCAGGCTGCACCGTCCAAATCCGTTTCAAACGGATTTTCACCCCGGAATACCCGACACACGACAGATTTTGCCTCCACAAAGGGGTTTTCCTCCCCTGAGCAGCCGCAGGCTGCACCGTCCAAATACGTTTCAAACGGATTCCCACCCCGGAATACCCGATATACGACAGATTTTGCCTCCACAAAGGGGTTTTCCTCCCCTGAGCTGCAGCCGCAGGCTGCACCGTCCAAATACGTTTCAAACGGATTCCCACCCCGGAATACCCGATATACGACAGATTTTGCCTCCACGAAGGGTTTTCCTCCCTGAGCAGCCGCAGGCTGCACCGTCCAAATACGTTTCAAACGGATTCCCACCCCGGAATACCCGATATACGACAGATTTTGCCTCCACGAAGGGGTTTTCCTCCCTGAGCAGCCGCAGGCTGCACCGTCCAAATACGTTTCAAACGGATTCCCACCCCGGAATACCCGATATACGACAGATTTTGCCTCCACAAAGGGGTTTTCCTCCCTGAGCTGCAGCCGCAGGCTGCACCGTCCAAATACGTTTCAAACGGATTCCCACCCCGGAATACCCGATATACGACAGATTTTGCCTCCACAAAGGGGTTTTCCTCCCTGAGCAGCCGCAGGCTGCACCGTCCAAATACGTTTCAAACGGATTTTCACCCCGGAATACCCGATATACGACAGATTTTGCCTCCACGAAGGGGTTTTCCTCCCTGAGCGAGCAGCCGCAGGCTGCACCGTCCAAATACGTTTCAAACGGATTCCCCGCCCCCGGATACCCCATATACGACAGATTTTGCCTCCACAAAGGGGTTTTCCTCCCTGAGCGTGCAGCCGCAGGCTGCACCGTCCAAATACGTTTCAAACGGATTTTCACCCCCGGAATACCCGATATACGACAGATTTTGCCTCCACAAAGGGGTTTTCCTCCCCTGAGCAGCCGCAGGCTGCACCGTCCAAATACGTTTCAAACGGATTTTCACCCCCGGAATACCCGATATACGACAGATTTTGCCTCCACAAAATGGTTTTCCTTCCCTTAGCGACGCTGCAGCCGCAGGCTGCACCGTCCAAATACGTTTCAAACGGATTCCCAGCCCCGGAATACCCGATATACGACAGATTTTGCCTCCACGAAGGGGTTTTCCTCCCTGAGCGAAGGTGCAGCCACAGGCTGCACCGTCCAAATACGTTTCAAACGGATTCTCACCCCCGGAATACCCGATATACGACAGATTTTGCCTCCACAAAGGGGTTTTGCTCCTCTGGGCAGCCGCAGGCTGCACCGTCCAAATACGTTTTAAACGGATTCCCACCCCGGAATACCCGATATACGACAGATTTTGCCTCCACGAAGGGGTTTTCCTCCCCTGAGTGCCGGTGCAGCCGCCGGCTGCAACGTCCAAATACGTTTCAAACGGATTTTCACCCCCGTAATACCCGATACACGGCAGATTTTGCCTCCATCAAGGGGTTTCCTCCCTGAGCGCAGCCGCAGGCTGCCCCGTCCAAATACGTTTCAAACGGATTCCCACCCCCCGAATACCCGATATACGACAGATTTTGCCTCCACAAAGGGGTTTTCCTTCCCTGAGCAGCCGCAGGCTGCACCGTCCAAATACGTTTCAAACGGATTCCCACCCCCCGAATACCCGATATACGACAGATTTTGCCTCCACAAAGGGGTTTTCCTTCCCTGAGCAGCCGCAGGCTGCACCGTCCAAATACGTTTCAAACGGATTCTCACCCCCGGAATACCCGATATACGACAAATTTTGCCTCCACGAAGGGGTTTTCCTCCCCTGAGCGACGGTGCAGCCGCCGGCTGCAACGTCCAAATACGTTTCAAACGGATTCCCACCTCCGAAGTACCCGATGTACGACAGATTTTGCCTCCACAAAATGGTTTTCCTTCCCTTAGCGACGCTGCAGGCGCAGGCTGCACCGTCCAAATACTTTTCAAACGGATTTTCACCACCGGAATACCCGATATACGACAGATTTTGCCTCCACAAAGGGGTTTTCCTCCCCTGAGCAGCCGCAGGCTGCACCGTCCAAATCCGTTTCAAACGGATTTTCACCCCCGGAATACCCGATACACGACAGATTTTGCCTCCACAAAGGGGTTTTCCTCCCTGAGCGGTGCAGCCGCAGGCGGCACCGCCCAAATACGTTTCAAACGGATTCCCACCCCACGAATACCCGATATACGACAGATTTTGCCTCCACGAAGGGGCTTTCCTCCTCTGAGCAGCCGCAGGCTGCACCGTCCAAATACGTTTTAAACGGATTCCCACCCCCGGAATACCCGATATACGACAGATTTTGCCTCCACGAAGAGGTGTTCCTCATCTGAGCGACGGTGCAGCCGCAGGCTGCACCGTCCAAATACGTTTCAAACGGATTCCCACCCCCGGAATACCCGATATACGACAGATTTTGCCTCCACAAAGGGGTTTTCCTCCCCTGAGCAGCCGCAGGCTGCACCGTCCAAATACGTTTCAAACGGATTTTCACCCCCGGAATACCCGATATACGACAGATTTTGCCTCCACAAAGGGGTTTTCCTCCCCTGAGCAGCCGCAGGCTGCACCGTCCAAATACGTTTCAAACGGATTCCCAGCCCCGGAATACCCGATATACGACAGATTTTGCCTCCACAAAATGGTTTTCCTTCCCTTAGCGACGCTGCAGCCGCAGGCTGCACCGTCCAAATACTTTTCAAACGGATTTTCACCCCCGGAATACCCGATATACGACAGATTTTGCCTCCACAAAGGGGTTTTCCTCCCCTGAGCGAAGGTGCAGCCGCAGGCTGCCCCGTCCAAATACGTTTCAAACGGATTCCCAGCCCCGGAATACCCGATATACGACAGATTTTGCCTCCACAAAGGGGTTTTCCTCTCCTGAGCAGCCGAAGGCTGCACCGTCCAAATACGTTTCAAACGGATTTTCACCCCGGAATACCCGATATACGACAGATTTTGCCTCCACGAAAGGGTTTTCCTCCTGAGCGAAGGTGCAGCCACAGGCTGCACCGTCCAAATACGTTTCAAACGGATTCCCACCCCGGAATACCCGATATACGACAGATTTTGCCTCCACGAAGGGTTTTCCTCCCTGAGCGTGCAGCCGCAGGCTGCACCGTCCAAATACGTTTCAAACGGATTTTCACCCCGGAATACCCGATATACGACAGATTTTGCCTCCACGAAGGGTTTCCTCCCTGAGCAGCCGCAGGCTGCACCGTCCAAATACGTTTCAAACGGATTTTCACCCCGGAATACCCGATATACGACAGATTTTGCCTCCACGAAGGGTTTTCCTCCCTGAGCAGCCGCAGGCTGCACCGTCTAAATACGTTTCAAACAGATTACCTTCCCCGGAATATCCGATATACCACAAATTTTGCCTCCACGAACGGGTTTTCCATCCCTGGGCAACGGGGCAGCCGCCGGCTGCAACGTTCAAGTACGTTTCAAACGGGTTTTCACCCCCGGAATACCCGATATACGACAGATTTTGCCTCCACAAAGGGGTTTTCCTCCCCTGAGCAGCCGCAGGCTGCACCGTCCAAATACGTTTCAAAGGGATTTTCACCCCCGGAATACCCGATATACGACAGATTTTGCCTCCACAAAGGGGTTTTCCTCCCCTGAGCAGCCGCAGGCTGCACCGTCCAAATACGTTTCAAACGGATTTTCACCCCCGGAATACCCGATATACGACAGATTTTGCCTCCACAAAATGGTTTTACTTCCCTTAGCGACGCTGCAGCCGCAGGCTGCACCGTCCAAATACGTTTCAAACGGATTTTCACCCCCGGAATACGCGATATACGACAGATTTTGCCTCCACGAAAGGGTTTTCCTCCCCTGAGCAGCCGCAGGCTGCACCGTCCAAATACGTTTCAAACGGATTTTCACCCCCGGAATACCCGATATACGACAGATTTTGCCTCCACAAAGGGGCTTTCCACCCCTGAGCAGCCGCAGGCTGCACCGTCCAAATACGTTTCAAACGGATTCCCACCCCCGGAATACCCGATATACGACAGATTTTGCCTCCACAAAGGGGTTTTCCTCCCCTGAGCAGCCGCAGGCTGCACAGTCCAAATACGTTTCAAACGGATTTTCACCCCCGGAATACCCGATATACGACAGATTTTGCCTCCACAAAAGGGTTTTCCTTCCCTTAGCGACGCTGCAGCCGCAGGCTGCACCGTCCAAATACGTTTCAAACGGATTTTCACCCCCGGAATACCCGATATACGACAGATTTTGCCTCCACAAAGGGGTTTTCCTTCCATTAGCGACGCTGCAGCCGCAGGCTGCACCGTCCAAATACGTTTCAAACGGATTCCCACCCCGGAATACCCGATATACGACAGATTTTGCCTCCACAAAGGGGTTTTCCTCCCTGAGCGAAGGTGCAGCCACAGGCTGCACCGTCCAAATACGTTTCAAACGGATTTTCACCCCGGAATACCCGATATACGACAGATTTTGCCTCCACGAAGGGTTTTCCTCCCTGAGCAGCCGCAGGCTGCACCGTCCAAATACGTTTCAAACGGATTTTCACCCCGGAATACCCGATATACGACAGATTTTGCCTCCACGAAGGGTTTTCCTCCCTGAGCAGCCGCAGGCTGCACCGTCCAAATACGTTTCAAACGGATTTTTACCCCCGGAATATCCGATATACGACAAATTTTGCCTCCACGAAGGGGTTTTCCTCCCCTGAGCGACGGTGCAGCCGCCGGCTGCAACGTCCAAATACGTTTCAAACGGATTCCCACCTCCGAAGTACCCGATGTACGACAGATTTTGCCTCCACGAAGGGGTTTCCCTCCCCTGAGCGACGGTGACCGTCCAAATACGTTTCAAACGGATTTTCACCCCCGTAATACCCGATACACGGCAGATTTTGCCTCCACGAAGGGGTTTTTCTCCCCTGAGCGACGGTGCAGCCGCCGGCTGCAACGTCCAAATACGTTTCAAACGGATTCCCACCCCCCGAAGTACCCGATGTACGACAGATTTTGCCTCCACGGAGGGGTTTCCCTCCCCTGAGTGACGGTGCAGCCGCCGGCTGCAACGTCCAAATACGTTTCAAACAGATTCCCTTCCCCGGAATATCCGATATACGACAATATTTGCCTCCACGAAGGGGTTTTCCTCCCCTGAGCGACGGTGCAGCCGCCGGCTGCAACGTCCAAATACGTTTCAAACGGATTCCCACCCCCGGAATACCCGATGTACGACAGATTTTGCCTCCACGAAGGGTTTTCCTCCCTGAGCAGCCGCAGGCTGCACCGTCCAAATACGTTTCAAACGGATTTTCACCCCGGAATACCCGATATACGACAGATTTTGCCTCCACGAAGGGTTTTCCTCCCTGAGCGAAGGTGCAGCCGCAGGCTGCACCGTCCAAATACGTTTCAAACGGATTTTCACCCCGGAATACCCGATATACGACAGATTTTGCCTCCACGAAGGGGTTTTCCTCCCTGAGCAGCAGCGCAGGCTGCACCGTCCAAATACGTTTCAAACGGATTTTCACCCCGGAATACCCGATATACGACAGATTTTGCCTCCACGAAGGGTTTTCCTCCCTGAGCGAAGGTGCAGCCACAGGCTGCACCGTCCAAATACGTTTCAAACGGATTTTCACCCCGGAATACCCGATATACGACAGATTTTGCCTCCACGAAGGGTTTTCCTCCCTGAGCGAAGGTGCAGCCGCAGGCTGCACCGTCCAAATACGTTTCAAACGGATTTTCACCCCGGAATACCCGATATACGACAGATTTTGCCTCCACGAAGGGTTTTCCTCCCTGAGCGAAGGTGCAGCCGCAGGCTGCACCGTCCAAATACGTTTCAAACGGATTTTCACCCCGGAATACCCGATATACGACAGATTTTGCCTCCACGAAGGGGTTTTCCTCCCTGAGCAGCCGCAGGCTGCACCGTCCAAATACGTTTCAAACGGATTTTCACCCCGGAATACCCGATACACGACAGATTTTGCCTCCACGAAGGGTTTTCCTCCCTGAGCTGCAGCCGCAGGCTGCACCGTCCAAATACGTTTCAAACGGATTCCCACCCCGGAATACCCGATATACGACAGATTTTGCCTCCACGAAGGGTTTTCCTCCCTGAGCGAAGGTGCAGCCGCAGGCTGCACCGTCCAAATACGTTTCAAACGGATTTTCACCCCGGAATACCCGATATACGACAGATTTTGCCTCCACGAAGGGTTTTCCTCCCTGAGCAGCCACAGGCTGCACCGTCCAAATACGTTTCAAACGGATTCCCACCCCGGAATACCCGATATACGACAGATTTTGCCTCCACGAAGGGTTTTCCTCCCTGAGCGAAGGTGCAGCCGCAGGCTGCACCGTCCAAATACGTTTCAAACGGATTCCCACCCCGGAATACCCGATATACGACAGATTTTGCCTCCACGAAGGGTTTTCCTCCCCTGAGCAGCCGCAGGCTGCACCGTCCAAATACGTTTCAAACGGATTTTCACCCCGGAATACCCGATATACGACAGATTTTGCCTCCACGAAGGGTTTTCCTCCCTGAGCGAAGGTGCAGCCGCAGGCTGCACCGTCCAAATACGTTTCAAACGGATTTTCACCCCGGAATACCCGATATACGACAGATTTTGCCTCCACGAAGGGTTTTCCTCCCTGAGCGTGCAGCCGCAGGCTGCACCGTCCAAATACGTTTCAAACGGATTCCCACCCCGGAATACCCGATATACGACAGATTTTGCCTCCACGAAGGGTTTTCCTCCCTGAGCGAAGGTGCAGCCGCAGGCTGCACCGTCCAAATACGTTTCAAACGGATTTTCACCCCGGAATACCCGATATACGACAGATTTTGCCTCCACGAAGGGTTTTCCTCCCCTGAGCAGCCGCAGGCTGCACCGTCCAAATACGTTTCAAACGGATTTTCACCCCGGAATACCCGATATACGACAGATTTTGCCTCCACGAAGGGTTTTCCTCCCTGAGCGAAGGTGCAGCGCAGGCTGCACCGTCCAAATACGTTTCAAACGGATTTTCACCCCGGAATACCCGATATACGACAGATTTTGCCTCCACGAAGGGGTTTTCCTCCCTGAGCGAAGGTGCAGCCGCAGGCTGCACCGTCCAAATACGTTTCAAACGGATTCCCACCCCGGAATACCCGATATACGACAGATTTTGCCTCCACGAAGGGTTTTCCTCCCTGAGCGAAGGTGCAGCCGCAGGCTGCACCGTCCAAATACGTTTCAAACGGATTTTCACCCCGGAATACCCGATATACGACAGATTTTGCCTCCACGAAGGGTTTTCCTCCCTGAGCGAAGGTGCAGCCACAGGCTGCACCGTCTAAATACGTTTCAAACGGATTCCCACCCCGGAAAACCCGATATACGACAGATTTTGCCTCCACGAAGGGTTTTCCTCCCTGAGCAGCCGCAGGCTGCACCGTCCAAATACGTTTCAAACGGATTTTCACCCCGGAATACCCGATATACGACAGATTTTGCCTCCACGAAGGGTTTTCCTCCCTGAGCGAAGGTGCAGCCGCAGGCTGCACCGTCCAAATACGTTTCAAACGGATTCCCACCCCGGAATACCCGATATACGACAGATTTTGCCTCCACGAAGGGGTTTTCCTCCCTGAGCGAAGGTGCAGCCACAGGCTGCACCGTCCAAATACGTTTCAAACGGATTTTCACCCCGGAATACCCGATATACGACAGATTTTGCCTCCACGAAGGGTTTTCCTCCCTGAGCGAAGGTGCAGCCGCAGGCTGCACCGTCCAAATACGTTTCAAACGGATTTTCACCCCCGGAATACCCGATATACGACAGATTTTGCCTCCACGAAGGGTTTTCCTCCCTGAGCGACGGTGCACCCGCAGGCTGCACCGTCCAAATACGTTTCAAACGGATTTTCACCCCCGCAATACCCGACACACGGCAGATTTTGCCTCCACGAAGGGGTTTTCCTTCCCTGAGCGACGGTGCAGCCGCCGGCTGCAACGTCCAAACACGGTTCAAACGGATTCCCACCCCCCGAACTACCCCATGTACAACAGATTTTGCCTCCACGAAGGGGTTTTCCTCCCTGAGCGAAGGTGCAGCCGCAGGCTGCACCGTCCAAATACGTTTCAAACGGATTTTCACCCCGGAATACCCGATATACGACAGATTTTGCCTCCACGAAGGGTTTTCCTCCCTGAGCGAAGGTGCAGCCGCAGGCTGCACCGTCCAAATACGTTTCAAACGGATTTTCACCCCGGAATACCCGATATACGACAGATTTTGCCTCCACGAAGGGTTTTCCTCCCTGAGCGAAGGTGCAGCCGCAGGCTGCACCGTCCAAATACGTTTCAAACGGATTTTCACCCCGGAATACCCGATATACGACAGATTTTGCCTCCACGAAGGGTTTTCCTCCCCTGAGCGAAGGTGCAGCCACAGGCTGCACCGTCCAAATACGTTTCAAACGGATTTTCACCCCGGAATACCCGATATACGACAGATTTTGCCTCCACGAAGGGTTTTCCTCCCTGAGCGAAGGTGCAGCCACAGGCTGCACCGTCCAAATACGTTTCAAACGGATTTTCACCCCCGAAATACCCGATATACGGCAGATTTTCCCTCCACGAAGGGGTTTTCCTCCCCTGAGCGACGGTGCAGCCGCCGGCTGCAACATCCAAATACGTTTCAAACGGATTTTCACCCCCGTAATACCCGATACACGGCAGATTTTGCCTCCAAGAAGGGGTTTCCCTCCCCTGAGCGACGGTGAAGCCCCAGGCTGCACCGTCCAAATACGTTTCAAACGGATTCCCATCCCCGGAAAACCCGATGTACGACAGATTTTGCCTCTACGAAGGGTTTTCCTCCCTGAGCGAAGGTGCAGCCACAGGCTGCACCGTCCAAATACGTTTCAAACGGATTTTCACCCACGTAATACCCGATACACGGCAGATTTTGCCTCCAAGAAGGGTTTTCCTCCTCTGAGCGACGGTGCAGCCGCAGCCTGCACCGTCCAAATACGTTTTAAACGGATTCCCACCCCCGAAATACCCGACATACGACAGATTTTGCCTCCACGAAGGGGTTCCCCCCCCTGAGCGACGGTGCAGCCGCCGGCTGCAACGTCCAAATACGTTTCAAACGGATTCCCACCTCCGAAGTACCCGATGTACGACAGATTTTGCCTCCACGAAGGGGTTTCCCTCCCCTGAGCGACGGTGACCGTCCAAATACGTTTCAAACGGATTTTCACCCCCGTAATACCCGATACACGGCAGATTTTGCCTCCACGAAGGGGTTTCCCTCCCCTGAGCGACGGTGACCATCCAAATACGTTTCAAACGGATTTTCACCCCCCGAAATACCCGATACACGGCAGATTTTGCCTCCACGAAGGGGTTTTTCTCCCCTGAGCGACGGTGCAGCCGCCGGCTGCAACGTCCAAATACGTTTCAAACGGATTTTCACCCCCGGAATACCCGATACACGGCAGATTTTGCCTCCCCAAAGGGGTTCTCCCCTCCTGAGCGACGGTGCAGCCGCCGGCTGCAATGTCCAAATACGTTTCAAACGGATTCCCACCCCCGGAATACCCGATGTACGACAGATTTTGCCTCCACGAAGGGTTTTCCTCCCTGAGCGAAGGTGCAGCCACAGGCTGCACCGTCCAAATACGTTTCAAACGGATTTTCACCCCGGAATACCCGATACACGACAGATTTTGCCTCCACGAAGGGGTTTTCCTCCCTGAGCGAAGGTGCAGCCACAGGCTGCACCGTCCAAATACGTTTCAAACGGATTTTCACCCCGGAATACCCGATACACGACAGATTTTGCCTCCACGAAGGGGTTTTCCTCCCTGAGCGAAGGTGCAGCCACAGGCTGCACCGTCCAAATACGTTTCAAACGGATTTTCACCCCGGAATACCCGATACACGACAGATTTTGCCTCCACGAAGGGGTTTTCCTCCCTGAGCGAAGGTGCAGCCACAGGCTGCACCGTCCAAATACGTTTCAAACGGATTTTCACCCCGGAATACCCGATACACGACAGATTTTGCCTCCACGAAGGGTTTTCCTCCCTGAGCGAAGGTGCAGCCGCAGGCTGCACCGTCCAAATACGTTTCAAACGGATTTTCACCCCGGAATACCCGATACACGACAGATTTTGCCTCCACGAAGGGTTTTCCTCCCTGAGCGAAGGTGCAGCCACAGGCTGCACCGTCCAAATACGTTTCAAACGGATTTTCACCCCGGAATACCCGATACACGACAGATTTTGCCTCCACGAAGGGGTTTTCCTCCCTGAGCGAAGGTGCAGCCACAGGCTGCACCGTCCAAATACGTTTCAAACGGATTTTCACCCCGGAATACCCGATATACGACAGATTTTGCCTCCACGAAGGGTTTTCCTCCCCTGAGCGAAGGTGCAGCCACAGGCTGCACCGTCCAAATACGTTTCAAACGGATTTTCACCCCGGAATACCCGATACACGACAGATTTTGCCTCCACGAAGGGGTTTTCCTCCCTGAGCGAAGGTGCAGCCACAGGCTGCACCGTCCAAATACGTTTCAAACGGATTTTCACCCCGGAATACCCGATATACGACAGATTTTGCCTCCACGAAGGGGTTTTCCTCCCTGAGCGAAGGTGCAGCCACAGGCTGCACCGTCCAAATACGTTTCAAACGGATTTTCACCCCGGAATACCCGATACACGACAGATTTTGCCTCCACGAAGGGTTTTCCTCCCTTGAGCGAAGGTGCAGCCACAGGCTGCACCGTCCAAATACGTTTCAAACGGATTTTCACCCACGGAATACCCGATACACGACAGATTTTGCCTCCACGAAGGGGTTTTCCTCCCCTGAGCGAAGGTGCAGCCACAGGCTGCACCGTCCAAATACGTTTCACACGGATTTTTACCCCGGGAATACCCGATATACGACAGATTTTGCCTCCACGAAGGGTTTTCCTCCCTGAGCGAAGGTGCAGCCACAGGCTGCACCGTCCAAATACGTTTCAAACGGATTTTCACCCCGGAATACCCGATATACGACAGATTTTGCCTCCACGAAGGGTTTTCCTCCCTGAGCGAAGGTGCAGCCACAGGCTGCACCGTCCAAATACGTTTCAAACGGATTCCCACCCCGGAATACCCGATACACGACAGATTTTGCCTCCACGAAGGGGTTTTCCTCCCTGAGCGAAGGTGCAGCCACAGGCTGCACCGTCCAAATACGTTTCAAACGGATTTTCACCCCGGAATACCCGATACACGACAGATTTTGCCTCCACGAAGGGTTTTCCTCCCTGAGCGAAGGTGCAGCCACAGGCTGCACCGTCCAAATACGTTTCAAACGGATTTTCACCCCCGTAATACCCGATACACGGCAGATTTTGCCTCCACGAAGGGGTTTCCTCCCTGAGCGAAGGTGCAGCCACAGGCTGCACCGTCTAAATACGTTTCAAACAGATTACCTTCCCCGGAATATCCGATATACGACAAATTTTGCCTCCACGAACGGGTTTTCCTCCCCTGAGCGACGGTGCAGCCGCCGGCTGCAACGTCCAAATACGTTTCAAACGGATTTTCACCCCCGTAATACCCGATACACGGCAGATTTTGCCTCCACGAAGGGGTTTCCCTCCCCTGAGCGACGGTGACCATCCAAATACGTTTCAAACGGATTTTCACCCCCGTAATACCCGATACACGGCAGATTTTGCCTCCACGGAGGGGTTTCCCTCCCCTGAGCGACGGTGACCGTCTAAATACGTTTCAAACAGATTCCCTTCCCCGGAATATCCGATATACGACAAATTTTGCCTCCACGAAGGGGTTTTCCTCCCCTGAGCGACGGTGCAGCCGCCGGCTGCAACGTCCAAATACGTTTCAAACGGATTTTCACCCCCGTAATACCCGATACACGGCAGATTTTGCCTCCACGAAGGGGTTTCCCTCCCCTGAGCGAAGGTGCAGCCACAGGCTGCACCGTCCAAATACGTTTCAAACGGATTTTCATCCCCGGAATACCCGATACACGACAGATTTTGCCTCCACGAAGGGGTTTTCCTCCCCTGAGCGAAGGTGCAGCCACAGGCTGCACCGTCCAAATACGTTTCAAACGGATTTTCATCCCCGGAATACCCGATACACGACAGATTTTGCCTCCACGAAGGGGTTTTCCTCCCCTGAGCGAAGGTGCAGCCACAGGCTGCACCGTCCAAATACGTTTCAAACGGATTTTCATCCCCGGAATACCCGATACACGACAGATTTTGCCTCCACGAAGGGGTTTTCCTCCCCTGAGCGAAGGTGCAGCCACAGGCTGCACCGTCCAAATACGTTTCAAACGGATTTTCACCCACGGAATACCCGATACACGACAGATTTTGCTTCCACGAAGGGATTTTCCTCCCTGAGCGAAGGTGCAGCCACAGGCTGCACCGTCCAAATACGTTTCAAACGGATTTTCACCCCGGAATACCCGATACACGACAGATTTTGCCTCCACGAAGGGTTTTCCTCGCCTGAGCGAAGGTGCAGCCACAGGCTGCACCGTCCAAATACGTTTCAAACGGATTTTCACCCACGGAATACCCGATACACGACAGATTTTGCCTCCACGAAAGGGTTTTCCTCCCCTGAGCGAAGGTGCAGCCACAGGCTGCACCGTCCAAATACGTTTCAAACGGATTTTTACCCACGGAATACCCGATACACGACAGATTTTGCCTCCACGAAGGGTTTTCCTCCCTGAGCGAAGGTGCAGCCACAGGCTGCACCGTCCAAATACGTTTCAAACGGATTTTCACCCCGGAATACCCGATACACGACAGATTTTGCCTCCACGAAGGGTTTTCCTCCCTGAGCGAAGGTGCAGCCACAGGCTGCACCGTCCAAATACGTTTCAAACGGATTTTCACCCCGGAATACCCGATACACGACAGATTTTGCCTCCACGAAGGGTTTTCCTCCCTGAGCGAAGGTGCAGCCACAGGCTGCACCGTCCAAATACGTTTCAAACGGATTTTCACCCCGGAATACCCGATACACGACAGATTTTGCCTCCACGAAGGGTTTTCCTCCCCTGAGCGAAGGTGCAGCCACAGGCTGCACCGTCCAAATACGTTTCAAACGGATTTTCACCCCGGAATACCCGATACACGACAGATTTTGCCTCCACGAAGGGTTTTCCTCCCTGAGCGAAGGTGCAGCCACAGGCTGCACCGTCCAAATACGTTTCAAACGGATTTTCACCCCGGAATACCCGATACACGACAGATTTTGCCTCCACGAAGGGTTTTCCTCCCTGAGCGAAGGTGCAGCCACAGGCTGCACCGTCCAAATACGTTTCAAACGGATTTTCACCCCGGAATACCCGATACATGACAAATTTTTCCTCCACAAAAGGGTTTTCCTCCCCTGAGCGACGGTGCAGCCGCCGGCTGCAACGTCCAAATACGTTTCAAACGGATTTTCACCCCCGTAATACCCGATACACGGCAGATTTTGCCTCCACGGAGGGGTTTCCCTCCCCTGAGCGACGGTGACCGTCTAAATACGTTTCAAACAGATTCCCTTCCCCGGAATATCCGATATACGACAAATTTTGCCTCCACGAAGGGGTTTTCCTTCCCTGAGCGACGGTGCAGCCGCCGGCTGCAACGTTCAAATACGTTTCAAACGGATTTTCATCCCCGGAATACCCGATACACGACAGATTTTGCCTCTACGAAGGGGTTTTCCTTCCCTGAGCGAAGGTGCAGCTACAGGCTGCACCGTCCAAATACGTTTTAAACGGATTTACACCCACGGACCCACGGAATACCCGATACACGACAGATTTTGCCTCCGCGACCGGGTTTTCCTCCCGTGAGCGGCGGTGCAGCCGGCGGCTGCAACGTCCAAATACGTTTCAAACGGATTTTCACTCCCGTAATACCCGATACACGGCAGATTTTGCCTCCACGAAGGGGTTTCCCTAATCTGAGCGACGGTGCGGCCCCAGGCTGCACCGTCCAAATACGTTTCAAACGGATTCCCACCCCCGGAATACCCGATACACGACAGATTTTGCCTCCACGAAGGGGTTTCCTCCCTGAGCGAAGGTGCAGCCACAGGCTGCACCGTCCAAATACGTTTCAAACGGATTTTCACCCCGGAATATCCGATATACGACAAATTTTGCCTCCACGAAGGGGTTTCCCTCCCCTGAGCGACGGTGACCATCCAAATACGTTTCAAACGGATTTTCACCCCCGTAATACCCGATACACGGCAGATTTTGCCTCCACGAAGGGGTGTCCCTCCCCTGAGCGACGGTGCAGTCCCAGGCTGCAATGTCCAAATACGTTTCAAACGGATTCCCACCCCCGTAATACCCGATACACGGCAGATTTTGCCTCCACGGAGGGGTTTCCCTCCCCTGAGCGACGGTGACCGTTCAAATACGTTTCAAACGGATTTTCACCCCCGAAATACCCGATACACGGCAGATTTTCCCTCCACGAAGGGGTTTTCCTCCCCTGAGCGACGGTGCAGCCGCCGGCTGCAACGTCCAAATACGTTTCAAACGGATTCCCACCCCCGTAATACCCGATACACGACAGATTTTGCCTCCACGAAGGGTTTTCCTCCTGAGCGAAGGTGCAGCCACAGGCTGCACCGTCCAAATACGTTTCAAACAGATTTTCACCCCGGAATACCCGATACACGACAGATTTTGCCTCCACGAAGGGTTTTCCTCCCTGAGCGAAGGTGCAGCCACAGGCTGCACC
The DNA here is from genome assembly GCA_029168955.1 of Aplectana chamaeleonis. Taxonomy (NCBI): domain Eukaryota; kingdom Metazoa; phylum Nematoda; class Chromadorea; order Rhabditida; family Cosmocercidae; genus Aplectana; species Aplectana chamaeleonis. The sequence goes on along the minus strand of JAPDOI010000125.1, from coordinate 80,026 downwards.
GTCCAAATACGTTTCAAACGGATTTTCACCCCGGAATACCCGATACACGACAGATTTTGCCTCCACGAAGGGTTTTCCTCCCTGAGCGAAGGTGCAGCCACAGGCTGCACCGTCCAAATACGTTTCAAACAGATTTTCACCCCGGAATACCCGATACACGACAGATTTTGCCTCCACGAAGGGGTTTTCCTCCCTGAGCGAAGGTGCAGCCACAGGCTGCACCGTCCAAATACGTTTCAAACAGATTTTCACCCCGGAATACCCGATACACGACAGATTTTGCCTCCACGAAGGGTTTTCCTCCCTGAGCGAAGGTGCAGCCACAGGCTGCACCGTCCAAATACGTTTAAAACGGATTTTCATTCCGGAATACCCGATACACGACAGATTTTGCCTCCACGAAGGGGTTTTCCTCCCCTGAGCGAGGGTGCAGCCACAGGCTGCACCGTCCAAATACGTTTAAAACGGATTTTCACCCCGGAATACCCGATACACGACAGATTTTGCCTCCACGAAGGGTTTTCCTCCCTGAGCGAAGGTGCAGCCACAGGCTGCACCGTCCAAATACGTTTCAAACAGATTTTCACCCCGGAATACCCGATACACGACAGATTTTGCCTCCACGAAGGGGTTTTCCTCCCTGAGCGAAGGTGCAGCCACAGGCTGCACCGTCCAAATACGTTTCAAACAGATTTTCACCCCGGAATACCCGATACACGACAGATTTTGCCTCTACGAAGGGGTTTTCCCCCCGTGAGCGAAGGTGCAGCCCCAGGCTGCCCCGTCCAAATACGTTTCAAACGGATTTTCACCCACGGAATACCCGATACACGACAGATTTTGCCTCCACGAAGGGGTTTTCCTCCCCTGAGCGAAGGTGCAGCCACAGGCTGCACCGTCCAAATACGTTTCAAACGGATTTTCACCCCCGGAATACCCGATACACGACAGATTTTGCCTCCACGAAGGGATTTTCCTCCCCTGAGCCAAGGTGCAGCCACAGGCTGCACCGTCCAAATACGTTTCAAACGGATTTTCACCCCAGGAATACCCGATACACGACAGATTTTGCTTCCACGAAGGTATTTTCCTCCCGTGAGCGAAGGTGCAGCCACAGGCTGCACCGTCCAAATACGTTTCAAACGGATTTTCACCCAAGGAATACCCGATACACCACAGATTTTGCCTCCACGAAGGGGTTTTCCTCCCCTGAGCGAAAGTGCAGCCACAGGCTGCACCGTCCAAATACGTTTCGAACGGATTTTCACCCCCGTAATACCCGATACACTGCAGATTTTGCCTCCACAAAAGGGTTTCCCTCCCCTGAGCGACGGTGACCATCCAAATGCGTTTCAAACGGATTTTCACCCAAGAAATACCCAATACACGGCAGATTTTGCCTCCACGAAGGGGTTTCCTCCCTGAGCGAAGGTGCAGCCACAGGCTGCACCGTCCAAATACGTTTCAAACAGATTCCCACCCCCGGAATACCCGATACACGACAGATTTTGCCTCCACGAAGGGGTTTTCCTCCCCTGAGCGAAGGTGCAGCCACAGGCTGCACCGTCCAAATACGTTTCAAACGGATTTTCACCCACGGAATACCCGATACACGACAGATTTTGCCTCCACGAAGGGGTTTTCCTCCCCTGAGCAAAGGTGCAGCCACAGGCTGCACCGTCCAAATACGTTTCAAACAGATTCCCACCCCCGGAATACCCGATACACGACAGATTTTGCCTCCACGAAGGGGTTTTCCTCCCCTGAGCAAAGGTGCAGCCACAGGCTGCACCGTCCAAATACGTTTCAAACGGATTTTCACCCACGGAATACCCGATACACGACAGATTTTGCCTCCACGAAGGGGTTTTCCTCCCCTGAGCGAAGGTGCAGCCACAGGCTGCACGGTCCAAATACGTTTCAAACGGATTTTCATCCCCGGAATACCCGATACACGACAGATTTTGCCTCCACGAAGGGGTTTTCCTCCCCTGAGCGAAGGTGCAGCCACAGGCTGCACCGTCCAAATACGTTTCAAACGGATTTTCACCCACGGAATACCCGATACACGACAGATTTTGCCTCCACGAAGGGGTTTTCCTTCCCTGAGCGAAGGTGCAGCTACAGGCTGCACCGTCCAAATACGTTTTAAACGGATTTTCACCCACGGAATACCCGATACACGACAGATTTTGCCTCCACGAAGGGTTTTCCTCCCTGAGCGAAGGTGCAGCCACAGGCTGCACCGTCCAAATACGTTTCAAACAGATTCCCACCCCGGAATACCCGATACACGACAGATTTTGCCTCCACGAAGGGTTTTCCTCCCCTGAGCGAAGGTGCAGCCACAGGCTGCACCGTCCAAATACGTTTCAAACGGATTTTCACCCCGGAATACCCGATACACGACAGATTTTGCCTCCACGAAGGGTTTTCCTCCCTGAGCGAAGGTGCAGCCACAGGCTGCACCGTCCAAATACGTTTCAAACAGATTTTCACCCCGGAATACCCGATACACGACAGATTTTGCCTCCACGAAGGGTTTTCCTCCCTGAGCGAAGGTGCAGCCACAGGCTGCACCGTCCAAATACGTTTCAAACAGATTCCCACCCCGGAATACCCGATACACGACAGATTTTGCCTCCACGAAGGGTTTTCCTCCCTGAGCGAAGGTGCAGCCACAGGCTGCACCGTCCAAATACGTTTCAAACGGATTTTCACCCCGGAATACCCGATACACGACAGATTTTGCCTCCACGAAGGGTTTTCCTCCCCTGAGCGAAGGTGCAGCCACAGGCTGCACCGTCCAAATACGTTTCAAACAGATTCCCACCCCGGAATACCCGATACACGACAGATTTTGCCTCCACGAAGGGTTTTCCTCCCCTGAGCGAAGGTGCAGCCACAGGCTGCACCGTCCAAATACGTTTCAAACGGATTTTCACCCCGGAATACCCGATATACGACAGATTTTGCCTCTACGAAGGGTTTTCCTCCCCTGAGCGAAGGTGCAGCCACAGGCTGCACCGTCCAAATACGTTTCAAACGGATTTTCACCCACGGAATACCCGATACACGACAGATTTTGCCTCCACGAAGGGGTTTTCCTCCCCTGAGCGAAGGTGCAGCCACAGGCTGCACCGTCCAAATACGTTTCAAACGGATTTTCACCCACGGAATACCCGATACACGACAGATTTTGCCTCCACGAAGGGGTTTTCCTCCCCTGAGCGAAGGTGCAGCCACAGGCTGCACCGTCCAAATACGTTTCAAACGGATTTTCATCCCCGGAATACCCGATACACGACAGATTTTGCCTCCACGAAGGGATTTTCCTCCCCTGAGCGAAGGTGCAGCCACAGGCTGCACCGTCCAAATACGTTTCAAACGGATTTTCATCCCCGGAATACCCGATACACGACAGATTTTGCCTCCACGAAGGGGTTTTCCTCCCCTGAGCGAAGGTGCAGCCACAGGCTGCACCGTCCAAATACATTTCAAACAGATTCCCACCCCCGGAATACCCGATACACGACAGATTTTGCCTCCACGAAGGGGTTTTCCTCCCCTGAGCGAAGGTGCAGCCACAGGCTGCACCGTCCAAATACATTTCAAACAGATTCCCACCCCCGGAATACCCGATACACGACAGATTTTGCCTCCACGAAGGGGTTTTCCTCCCCTGAGCGAAGGTGCAGCCACAGGCTGCACCGTCCAAATACGTTTCAAACGGATTTTCACCCACGGAATACCCGATACACGACAGATTTTGCCTCCACGAAGGGGTTTTCCTCCCCTGAGCGAAGGTGCAGCCACAGGCTGCACCGTCCAAATACGTTTCAAACGGATTTTCACCCACGGAATACCCGATACACGACAGATTTTGCCTCCACGAAGGGGTTTTCCTCCCCTGAGCGAAGGTGCAGCCACAGGCTGCACCGTCCAAATACGTTTCAAACGGATTTTCATCCCCGGAATACCCGATACACGACAGATTTTGCCTCCACGAAGGGGATTATCTCCCCTGAGCAAAGGTGCAGCCACAGGCTGCACCGTCCAAATACATTTCAAACAGATTCCCACCCCCGGAATACCCGATATACGACAGATTTTGCCTCTTCGAAGGGGTTTTCCTCCCCTGAGCGAAGGTGCAGCCACAGGCTGCACCGTCCAAATACGTTTCAAACCGATTTTCACCCACGGAATACCCGATACACGACAGATTTTGCCTCCACGAAGGGGTTTTCCTCCCCTGAGCGAAGGTGCAGCCGCAGGCTGCACCGTCCAAATACGTTTTAAACAGATTCTCACCCCCGGAATACCCGATACACGACAGATTTCGCCTCCACGAAGGGGTTTTCCTCCCCTGAGCGAAGGTGCAGCCGCAGGCTGCACCGTCCAAATACGTTTCACACAGATTCCCAGCCCCGGAATACCCGATACACGACAGATTTTGCCTCCACGAAGGGGTGTTCCTCCCCTGAGCGAAGGTGCAGCCACAGGCTGCACCGTCCAAATACGTTTCAAACAGATTTTCACCCCGGAATACCCGATACACGACAGATTTTGCCTCCACGAAGGGTTTTCCTCCCCTGAGCGAAGGTGCAGCCACAGGCTGCACCGTCCAAATACGTTTCAAACAGATTCCCACCCCGGAATACCCGATACACGACAGATTTTGCCTCCACGAAGGGTTTTCCTCCCTGAGCGAAGGTGCAGCCACAGGCTGCACCGTCCAAATACGTTTCAAACAGATTTTCACCCCGGAATACCCGATACACGACAGATTTTGCCTCCACGAAGGGTTTTCCTCCCTGAGCGAAGGTGCAGCCACAGGCTGCACCGTCCAAATACGTTTCAAACAGATTTTCACCCCGGAATACCCGATACACGACAGATTTTGCCTCCACGAAGGGTTTTCCTCCCCTGAGCGAAGGTGCAGCCACAGGCTGCACCGTCCAAATACGTTTCAAACAGATTCCCACCCCGGAATACCCGATACACGACAGATTTTGCCTCCACGAAGGGTTTTCCTCCCTGAGCGAAGGTGCAGCCACAGGCTGCACCGTCCAAATACGTTTCAAACAGATTTTCACCCCGGAATACCCGATACACGACAGATTTTGCCTCCACGAAGGGTTTTCCTCCCTGAGCGAAGGTGCAGCCACAGGCTGCACCGTCCAAATACGTTTCAAACAGATTCCCACCCCGGAATACCCGATACACGACAGATTTTGCCTCCACGAAGGGGTTTTCCTCCCTGAGCGAAGGTGCAGCCACAGGCTGCACCGTCCAAATACGTTTCAAACAGATTTTCACCCCCGTAATACCCGATACACGACAGATTTTGCCTCCACGAAGGGGTTTCCCTCCCCTGAGCGAAGGTGTAGCCACAGGCTGCACCGTCCAAATACATTTCAAACAGATTCCCACCCCCGGAATACCCGATACACGACAGATTTTGCCTCCACGAAGGGGTTTTCCTCCCCTGAGCGAAGGTGCAGCCGCAGGCTGCACCGTCCAAATACGTTTTAAACGGATTCCCACCCCCGGAATACCTGACACACGACAGATTTTGCCTCCACGAAGGGGTTTTCCTCCCCTGAGCGAAGGTGCAGCCACAGGCTGCACCGTCCAAATACGTTTCAAACGGATTTTCACCCCCGGAATACCCGATACACGACAGATTTTGCCTCCACGAAGGGATTTTCCTCCCCTGAGCGAAGGTGCAGCCACAGGCTGCACCGTCCAAATACATTTCAAACAGATTCCCACCCCCGGAATACCCGATACACGACAGATTTTGCCTCCACGAAGGGGTTTTCCTCCCTGAGCGAAGGTGCAGCCACAGGCTGCACCGTCCAAATACGTTTCAAACAGATTTTCACCCCGGAATACCCGATACACGACAGATTTTGCCTCCACGAAGGGTTTTCCTCCCCTGAGCGAAGGTGCAGCCACAGGCTGCACCGTCCAAATACGTTTCAAACAGATTTTCACCCCGGAATACCCGATACACGACAGATTTTGCCTCCACGAAGGGTTTTCCTCCCTGAGCGAAGGTGCCGCCGCAGGCTGCGCCGACCAAATCCGTTTCACACAGATTCTCAACCCCGGAATACCCGATACACGACAGATTTTGCCTCCACGAAGGGGTTTCCCTCCCCTGAGCGACGGTGCAGCCGCAGGCTGCACCGTCCAAATACATTTCAAACAGATTCCCACCCCCGGAATACCCGATATACGACAGATTTTGCCTCCACGAAGGGGTTTTCCTCCCCTGAGCGAAGGTGCAGCCACAGGCTGCACCGTCCAAATACATTTCAAACAGATTCCCACCCCCGGAATACCCGATACACGACAGATTTTGCCTCCACGAAGGGGTTTCCTCCCCTGAGCGAGGGTGCAGCCACAGGCTGCACCCTCCAAATACATTTCAAACAGATTTTCACCCCGGAATACCCGATACACGACAGATTTTGCCTCCACGAAGGGGTTTTCCTCCCCTGAGCGAAGGTGCAGCCACAGGCTGCACCGTCCAAATACATTTCAAACAGATTCCCACCCCCGGAATACCCGATACACGACAGATTTTGCCTCCACGAAGGGGTTTCCCTCCCCTGAGCGACGGTGCAGCCGCAGGCTGCACCGTCCAAATACGTTTTAAACAGATTCTCACCCCCGGAATACCCGATACACGACAGATTTTGCCTCCACGAAGGGGTTTTCCTCCCCTGAGCGAAGGTGCAGCCACAGGCTGCACCGTCCAAATACATTTCAAACAGATTCCCACCCCCGGAATACCCGATACACGACAGATTTTGCCTCCACGAAGGGGTTCTCCTCCCCTGAGCGAAGGTGCAGCCACAGGCTGCACCGTCCAAATACATTTCAAACAGATTCCCACCCCCGGAATACCCGATACACGACAGATTTTGCCTCCACCAAGGGGTTTCCCTCCCCTGAGCGAAGGTGCAGCCACAGGCTGCACCGTCCAAATACATTTCAAGCAAATTCTCACCCCCCCCGGAATACCCGATATACGACAGATTTTGCCTCCACGAAGGGGTTCTCCTCCCCTGAGCGAAGGTGTAGCCACAGGCTGCACCGTCCAAATACATTTCAAACAGATTCCCACCCCCGGAATACCCGATACACGACAGATTTTGCCTCCACGAAGGGGTTTTCCTCCCTGAGCGAAGGTGCAGCCACAGGCTGCACCGTCCAAATACGTTTCAAACGGATTTTCATCCCCGGAATACCCGATACACGACAGATTTTGCCTCCACGAAGGGGTTTTCCTCCCCTGAGCGAAGGTGCAGCCACAGGCTGCACCGTCCAAATACATTTCAAACAGATTCCCACCCCCGGAATACCCGATACACGACAGATTTTGCCTCCACGAAGGGGTTTTCCTCCCCTGAGCGAAGGTGCAGCCACAGGCTGCACCGTCCAAATACATTTCAAACAGATTTCCACCCCCGGAATACCCGATACACGACAGATTTTGCCTCCACGAAGGGGTTTTCCTCCCCTGAGCGAAGGTGCAGCTACAGGCTGCACCGTCCAAATACATTTCAAACAGATTCCCACCCCGGAATACCCGATACACGACAGATTTTGCCTCCACGAAGGGTTTTCCTCCCTGAGCGAAGGTGCAGCCACAGGCTGCACCGTCCAAATACGTTTCAAACAGATTTTCACCCCGGAATACCCGATACACGACAGATTTTGCCTCCACGAAGGGTTTTCCTCCCTGAGCGACGGTGCAGCCACAGGCTGCACCGTCCAAATACGTTTCAAACCGATTTTCACCCCGGAATACCCGATACACGACAGATTTTGCCTCCACGAAGGGGTTTTCCTCCCCTGAGCGAAGGTGCAGCCGCAGGCTGCACCGTCCAAATACATTTCAAACAGATTCCCACCCCCGGAATACCCGATACACGACAGATTTTGCCTCCACGAAGGGGTTTTCCTCCCCTGAGCGAAGGTGCAGCCACAGGCTGCACCGTCCAAATACGTTTCAAACGGATTTTCATCCCCGGAATACCCGATACACGACAGATTTTGCCTCCACGAAGGGGTTTTCCTCCCCTGAGCAAAGGTGCAGCCACAGGCTGCCCCGTCCAAATACGTTTCAAACAGATTCCCACCCCCGGAATACCCGATACACGACAGATTTTGCCTCCACGAAGGGGTTTCCCTCCCCTGAGCGAAGGTGCAGCCACAGGCTGCACCGTCCAAATACATTTCAAACAGATTCCCACCCCCGGAATACCCGATACACGACAGATTTTGCCTCCACGGAGAGGTTTTCCTTTCCTGAGCGACGGTGCAGCCTCAGGCTGCACCGTCCAAATATGTCTCAAACGGATTTTCAGCCCCGGAATACCCGATACACGACCGATTTTGCCTCCACGATAGGGTTTTCCTCTCCTGAGCGACGGTGCAGCCGCAGGCTGCACCGTCCAAATACATTTCAAACAGATTCCCACCCCGGAATACCCGATACACGACAGATTTTGCCTCCACGAAGGGTTTTCCTCCCTGAGCGAAGGTGCAGCCACAGGCTGCACCGTCCAAATACGTTTCAAACAGATTTTCACCCCGGAATACCCGATACACGACAGATTTTGCCTCCACGAAGGGTTTTCCTCCCTGAGCGAAGGTGCAGCCACAGGCTGCACCGTCCAAATACGTTTCAAACAGATTTTCACCCCGGAATACCCGATACACGACAGATTTTGCCTCCACGAAGGGTTTTCCTCCCTGAGCGAAGGTGCAGCCACAGGCTGCACCGTCCAAATACGTTTCAAACAGATTTTCACCCCGGAATACCCGATACACGACAGATTTTGCCTCCACGAAGGGTTTTCCTCCCTGAGCGAAGGTGCAGCCACAGGCTGCACCGTCCAAATACGTTTCAAACAGATTTTCACCCCCGGAATACCCGATACACGACAGATTTTGCCTCCACGAAGGGTTTTCCTCCCTGAGCGAAGGTGCAGCCACAGGCTGCACCGTCCAAATACGTTTCAAACAGATTCCCACCCCGGAATACCCGATACACGACAGATTTTCCCTCCACGAAGGGGTTTCCCTCCCCTGAGCGAAGGTGCAGCCACAGGCTGCACCGTCCAAATACATTTCAAACAAATTCTCACCCCCGGAATACCCGATACACGACAGATTTTGCCTCCACGAAGGGGTTTTCCTCCCCTGAGCGAAGGTGCAGCCACAGGCTGCACCGTCCAAATACATTTCAAACAGATTCCCACCCCCGGAATACCCGATATACGACAGATTTTGCCTCCACGAAGGGGTTTTCCTCCCCTGAGCGAAGGTGCAGCCACAGGCTGCACCGTCCAAATACGTTTCAAACGGATTTTCACCCACGGAATACCCGATACACGACAGATTTTGCCTCCACGAAGGGATTTTACTCCCCTGAGCGAAGGTGCAGCCACAGGTTGCACCGTCCAAATACATTTCAAACAGATTCCCACCCCCGGAATACCCGATACACGACAGATTTTGCCTCCACGAAGGGGTTTTCCTCCCCTGAGCGAAGGTGCAGCCACAGGCTGCACCGTCCAAATACGTTTTAAACAGATTCTCACCCCCGGAATACCCGATACACGACAGATTTTGCCTCCACGAAGGGGTTTTCCTCCCCTAAGCGAAGGTGCAGCCACAGGCTGCACCGTCCAAATACATTTCAAACAGATTCCCACCCCCGGAATACCCGATACACGACAGATTTCGCCTCCACGAAGGGGTTTTCCTCCCCTGAGCGAAGGTGCAGCCGCAGGCTGCACCGTCCAAATACGTTTCACACAGATTCCCAGCCCCGGAATACCCGATACACGACAGATTTTGCCTCCACGAAGGGGTGTTCCTCCCCTGAGCGAAGGTGCAGCCGCAGGCTGCACCGTCCAAATACGTTTCACACAGATTCCCAGCCCCGGAATACCCGATACACGACAGATTTTGCCTCCACGAAGGGGTTTTCCTCCCCTGAGCGAAGGTGCAGCCACAGGCTGCACCGTCCAAATACATTTCAAACAGATTCCCACCCCCGGAATACCCGATACACGACAGATTTTGCCTCCACGAAGGGGTTTTCCTCCCCTGAGCGAAGGTGCAGCCACAGGCTGCACCGTCCAAATACGTTTCAAACGGATTTTCACCCACGGAATACCCGATACACGACAGATTTTGCCTCCACGAAGGGGTTTTCCTCCCCTGAGCGAAGGTGCAGCCACAGGCTGCACCGTCCAAATACATTTCAAACAGATTCCCACCCCCGGAATACCCGATATACGACAGATTTTGCCTCCACGAAGGGGTTCTCCTCCACTGAGCGAAGGTGTAGCCACAGGCTGCACAGTCCAAATACATTTCAAACAGATTCCCAACCCCGGAATACCCGATACACGACAGATTTTGCCTCCACGAAGGGGTTTTCCTCCCCTGAGCGAAGGTGCAGCCACAGGCTGCACCGTCCAAATACATTTCAAACAGATTCCCACCCCCGGAATACCCGATACACGACAGATTTTGCCTCCACGAAGGGGTTTTCCTCCCCTGAGCGAAGGTGCAGCCACAGGCTGCACCGTCCAAATACATTTCAAACAGATTCCCACCCCCGGAATACCCGATACACGACAGATTTTGCCTCCACGAAGGGGTTTTCCACCCCTGAGCGAAGGTGCAGCCGCAGGCTGCATCGTCCAAATACATTTCAAACAGATTCCCACCCCGGAATACCCGATACACGACAGATTTTGCCTCCACGAAGGGGTTTTCCTCCCCTGAGCGAAGGTGCAGCCACAGGCTGCACCGTCCAAATACATTTCAAACAGATTCCCACCCCCGGAATACCCGATATACGACAGATTTTGCCTCCACGAAGGGATTTTACTCCCCTGAGCGAAGGTGCAGCCACAGGTTGCACCGTCCAAATACATTTCAAACAGATTCCCACCCCCGGAATACCCGATACACGACAGATTTTGCCTCCACGAAGGGGTTCTCCTCCCTGAGCGAAGGTGTAGCCACAGGCTGCACCGTCCAAATACGTTTTAAACGGATTCCCACCCCCGTAATACCTGACACACGACAGGTTTTGCCTCCACGAAGGGGTGTTCCTCCCCTGAGCGAAGGTGCAGCCACAGGCTGCACCGTCCAAATACATTTCAAACAGATTCCCACCCCGGAATACCCGATACACGACAGATTTTGCCTCCACGAAGGGTTTTCCTCCCTGAGCGAAGGTGCAGCCACAGGCTGCACCGTCCAAATACGTTTCAAACAGATTCTCACCCCGGAATACCCGATACACGACAGATTTTGCCTCCACGAAGGGGTTTTCCTCCCTGAGCGAAGGTGCAGCCACAGGCTGCACCGTCCAAATACATTTCAAACAGATTCCCACCCCGGAATACCCGATACACGACAGATTTTGCCTCCACGAAGGGTTTTCCTCCCTGAGCGAAGGTGCAGCCACAGGCTGCACCGTCCAAATACGTTTCAAACAGATTCCCACCCCGGAATACCCGATACACGACAGATTTTGCCTCCACGAAGGGGTTTTCCTCCCTGAGCGAAGGTGCAGCCACAGGCTGCACCGTCCAAATACATTTCAAACAGATTCCCACCCCGGAATACCCGATACACGACAGATTTTGCCTCCACGAAGGGTTTTCCTCCCTGAGCGAAGGTGCAGCCACAGGCTGCACCGTCCAAATACATTTCAAACAGATTCCCACCCCGGAATACCCGATACACGACAGATTTTGCCTCCACGAAGGGGTTTTCCTCCCTGAGCGAAGGTGCAGCCACAGGCTGCACCGTCCAAATACATTTCAAACAGATTCCCACCCCCGGAATACCCGATACACGACAGATTTTGCCTCCACGAAGGGTTTCCTCCCCTGAGCGAAGGTGCAGCCACAGGCTGCACCGTCCAAATACATTTCAAACAGATTCCCACCCCGGAATACCCGATACACGACAGATTTTGCCTCCACGAAGGGTTTCCTCCCTGAGCGAAGGTGCAGCCACAGGCTGCACCGTCCAAATACATTTCAAACAGATTCCCACCCCGGAATACCCGATACACGACAGATTTTGCCTCCACGAAGGGGTTTTCCTCCACTGAGCGAAGGTGCAGCCACAGGCTGCACCGTCCAAATACGTTTTAAACAGATTCTCACCCCCGGAATACCCGATACACGACAGATTTTGCCTCCACGAAGGGGTTTTCCTCCCCTGAGCGAGGGTGCAGCCACAGGCTGCACCGTCCAAATACATTTCAAACAGATTCCCACCCCCCGGAATACCCTATACACGACAGATTTTGCCTCCACGAAGGGGTTTTCCTCCCCTGAGCGAAGGTGCAGGCACAGGCTGCACCGTCCAAATACATTTCAAACAGATTCTCACCCCCCCCCGGAATACCCGATACACGACAGATTTTGCCTCCACGAAGGGTTTTCCTCCCCTGAGCGAAGGTGTAGCCACAGGCTGCACCGTCCAAATACATTTCAAACAGATTCCCACCCCCGGAATACCCGATACACGACAGATTTTGCCTCCACGAAGGGGTTTTCCTCCCCTGAGCGAAGGTGCAGCCACAGGCTGCACCGTCCAAATACATTTCAAACAGATTCCCACCCCCGGAATACCCGATATACGACAGATTTTGCCTCCACGAAGGGATTTTACTCCCCTGAGCGAAGGTGCAGCCACAGGTTGCACCGTCCAAATACATTTCAAACAGATTCCCACCCCCGGAATACCCGATATACGACAGATTTTGCCTCCACGAAGGGGTTTTCCTCCCCTGAGCGAAGGTGCAGCCACAGGCTGCACCGTCCAAATACATTTCAAACAGATTCCCACCCCTGGAATACCCGATACACGACAGATTTTGCCTCCACGAAGGGGTTTTCCTCCCCTGAGCGAAGGTGCAGCCACAGGCTGCACCGTCCAAATACATTTCACACAGATTCCCAGCCCCGGAATACCCGATACACGACAGATTTTGCCTCCACGAAGGGGTTTTCCTCCCCTAAGCGAAGGTGCAGCCACAGGCTGCACCGTCCAAATACATTTCAAGCAGATTCCCACCCCCCGGAATACCCGATACACGACAGATTTTGCCTCCACGAAGGGGTTTTCCTCCCCTGAGCGAAGGTGCAGCCACAGGTTGCACCGTCCAAATACATTTCAAACAGATTCCCACCCCCGGAATACCCGATATACGACAGATTTTGCCTCCACGAAGGGATTTTACTCCCCTGAGCGAAGGTGCAGCCACAGGCTGCACCGTCCAAATACATTTCAAACAGATTCCCACCCCCGGAATACCCGATATACGACAGATTTTGCCTCCACGAAGGGGTTTTCCTCCCCTGAGCGAAGGTGCAGCCACAGGCTGCACCGTCCAAATACATTTCAAACGGATTTTCACCCACGGAATACCCGATACACGACAGATTTTGCCTCCACGAAGGAATTTTCCTCCCCTGAGCGAAGGTGCAGCCACAGGCTGCACCGTCCAAATACATTTCAAACAGATTTCCACCACCGGAATACCCGATACACGACAGATTTTGCCTCCACGAAGGAATTTTCCTCCCCTGAGCGAAGGTGCAGCCACAGGCTGCACCGTCCAAATACATTTCAAACAGATTCCCAGCCCCGGAATACCCGATACACGACAGATTTTGCCTCCACGAAGGGGTGTTCCTCCCCTGAGCGAAGGTGCAGCCGCAGGCTGCATCGTCCAAATACATTTCAAACAGATCCCCACCCCGGAATACCCGATACACGACAGATTTTGCCTCCACGAAGGGGTTTTCCTCCCCTGAGCGAAGGTGCAGCCACAGGCTGCACCGTCCAAATACATTTCAAACAGATTCCCACCCCTGGAATACCCGATACACGACAGATTTTGCCTCCACGAAGGGGTTTCCCCCCCCCTGAGCGAAGGTGCAGCCACAGGCTGCACACCGTCCAAATACATTTCAAACAGATTCCCACCCCGGAATACCCGATACGCGACAGATTTTGCCTCCACGAAGGGGTTTTCCTCCCTGAGCGAAGGTGCAGCCACAGGCTGCACCGTCCAAATACATTTCAAACAGATTCTCACCCCCGGAATACCCGATACACGACAGATTTTGCCTCCACGAAGGGTTTTCCTCCCCTAAGCGAAGGTGCAGCCACAGGCAGCACCGTCCAAATACATTTCAAACAGATTCCCACCCCTGGAATACCCGATATACGACAGATTTTGCCTCCACGAAGAGATTTTACTCCCCTGAGCGAAGGTGCAGCCACAGGTTGCACCGTCCAAATACATTTCACACAGATTCCCAGCCCCGGAATACCCGATACACGACAGATTTTGCCTCCACGAAGGGGTGTTCCTCCCCTGAGCGAAGGTGCAGCCGCAGGCTGCATCGTCCAAATACATTTCAAACAGATTCCCACCCCGGAATACCCGATACACGACAGATTTTGCCTCCACGAAGGGGTTTTCCTCCCCTGAGCGAAGGTGCAGCCGCAGGCTGCATCGTCCAAATACATTTCAAACAGATTCCCACCCCGGAATACCCGATACACGACAGATTTTGCCTCCACGAAGGGGTTTTCCTCCCCTGAGCGAAGGTGCAGCCACAGGCTGCACCGTCCAAATACATTTCAAACAGATTCCCACCCCCGGAATACCCGATACACGACAGATTTTGCCTCCACGAAGGGTTTCCCTCCCTGAGCGAAGGTGCAGCCACAGGCTGCACCGTCCAAATACATTTCAAACAGATTCCCACCCCCGGAATACCCGATACACGACAGATTTTGCCTCCACGAAGGGGTTTTCCTCCCCTGAGCGAAGGTGCAGCCACAGGCTGCACCGTCCAAATACATTTCAAACAGATTCCCAACCCCGGAATACCCGATACACGACAGATTTTGCCTCCACGAAGGGGTTCTCCTTCCCTGAGCGAAGGTGCAGCCACAGGCTGCACCGTCCAAATACATTTCAAGCAAATTCTCACCCCGGAATACCCGATACACGACAGATTTTGCCTCCACGAAGGGTTTTCCTCCCTGAGCGAAGGTGCAGCCACAGGCTGCACCGTCCAAATACATTTCAAACAGATTCCCACCCCGGAATGCCGGATACACGACAGATTTTGCCTCCACGAAGGGGTTCTTTTCCCCTGAGCGAAGGTGTAGCCACAGGCTGCACAGTCCAAATACATTTCAAACAGATTCCCACCCCCGGAATACCCGATACACGACAGATTTTGCCTCCACGAAGGGGTTTTCCTCCCCTGAGCGAAGGTGCAGCCGCAGGCTGCATCGTCCAAATACATTTCAAACAGATTCCCACCCCGGAATACCCGATACACGACAGAGTTTGCCTCCACGAAGGGGTTTTCCTCCCCTAAGCGAAGGTGCAACCACAGGCTGCACCGTCCAAATACATTTCACACAGATTCCCAGCCCCGGAATACCCGATACACGACAGATTTTGCCTCCACGAAGGGGTGTTCCTCCCCTGAGCGAAGGTGCAGCCACAGGCTGCACCGTCCAAATACATTTCAAACAGATTCCCACACTGGAATACCCGATGCACGACAGATTTTGCCTCCACGAAGGGGTTCTCCTCCCCTGAGCGAAGGTGCGGCCACAGGCTGCACCGTCCAAATACATTTCAAACAAATTCTCACCCCCCCCCCGGAATACCCGATATACGACAGATTTTGCCTCCACGAAGGGGTTTTCCTCCCCTGAGCGAAGGTGCAGCCGCAGGCTGCATCGTCCAAATACATTTCAAACAGATTCCCACCCCGGAATACCCGATACACGACAGATTTTGCCTCCACGAAGGGGTTTTCCTCCCCTGAGCGAAGGTGCAGCCACAGGCTGCACCGTCCAAATACATTTCAAACAGATTCCCACCCCTGGAATACCCGATACACGACAGATTTCGCCTCCACGAAGGGGTTTTCCTCCCCTGAGCGAAGGTGCAGCCGCAGGCTGCACCGTCCAAATACGTTTCACACAGATTCCCAGCCCCGGAATACCCGATACACGACAGATTTTGCCTCCACGAAGGGGTGTTCCTCCCCTGAGCGAAGGTGCAGCCGCAGGCTGCATCGTCCAAATACATTTCAAACAGATCCCCACCCCGGAATACCCGATACACGACAGATTTTGCCTCCACGAAGGGGTTTTCCTCCCCTGAGCGAAGGTGCAGCCACAGGCTGCACCGTCCAAATACATTTCAAACAGATTCCCACCCCCGGAATACCCGATACACGACAGATTTTGCCTCCACGAAGGGGTTTTCCTCCCCTAAGCGAAGGTGCAGCCACAGGCTGCACCGTCCAAATACATTTCAAGCAGATTCCCACCCCCCGGAATACCCGATACACGACAGATTTTGCCTCCACGAAGGGGTTCTCCTCCCCTGAGCGAAGGTGCAGCCACAGGCTGCACCGTCCAAATACGTTTCAAACGGATTTTCACCCACGGAATACCCGATACACGACAGATTTTGCCTCCACGAAGGGGTTTTCCTCCCCTGAGCGAAGGTGCAGCCACAGGCTGCACCGTCCAAATACATTTCAAACAGATTTCCACCACCGGAATACCCGATACACGACAGATTTTGCCTCCACGAAGGGATTTTCCTCCCCTGAGCGAAGGTGCAGCCACAGGCTGCATCGTCCAAATACGTTTCAAACGGATTTTCATCCCCGGAATACCCGATACACGACAGATTTTGCCTCCACGAAGGGGTTTTCCTCCCCTGAGCGAAGGTGCAGCCACAGGCTGCACCATCCAAATACATTTCAAACAGATTTCCACCACCGGAATACCCGATACACGACAATTTTAGCCCCCACGCAGAGGATTTCCTACTCTGGGCACCGTCCAAATAGGGTTCGAAATTATTTTTAGAGAGTTTCCACTTCGAAATTCACGGATAACAGCCGACATCCTCAATACTAGTGAATTTTCATTCTCATTAATGATTTGCGATCAGTTAATCTTGAATGAATAGCGTTATAGAGCTTCGGGAACCGATTGGCTCCTATCGTTAAAACATGCCTGTTGAAGTGACAAAACATGTTTACCTGCAATTACCTGTCTGAACACGTTTGATCGATACGTATAATTTGTTCAAGAGCAGAACGGTTCCCCGAAGCTCCATACTCGCACTCATCTTGAATTGAGTCAGGGGGTCGTGATTTAACATTATAAATCACTGCTCAATATCAATTACAATTGCTTCTGCCTGATTGCTCCTGCCTTATCTCTTGTTTGACTTCTTATTGCTCGCGGCCAAATCAACGCGTGCGAAAGGCCAGAGGCTTTATTCCGATGCTCTTCGACCGCTTTCCGGCTTAGTGTAGCTGAACCTGTATTCACTATCAATGTTTTCATAGTGATACAGATACGAGTCATGCTTTCGGAATAAACATCTGGATGTCTCAGTTGCCGTCTAAGGCCTCTTTCACACTTGCCCGACCGACGTCGGACGACTCGTTATCGAATGTGTAATATCTATCTACCCTACCCTACCCATCTTATCTATATTAACTTATCAAATTTGATAACGAGTCGTGCGAAGTCGGCCGGCAAACTATGAAAGAGGCTTAAGAGCTCACAGCGAACGGTTCGCTGTTCTCACTTGGTGAGATGCCCTCCATCTTCTGGCTCTACAGCGCTGGGAAGAAGCGCGGCCAGACGAAGAATCTCCCCCCCCCCAAATAGTTGACTGCAGGGCTTTGCCCGCAGTCCTCCTCCGTTCTCTGTTGAGCGCGCTTGGGCGCGCTCCGGGTTCGGTTTTCTTTGAGGATAGAGTTGAGGCTGAGCTCTGCTCGCACTCCTCCACCATCGAAACATGAGATTTGAGAAGAGCGCGACAACAGTACGCGCTTCTCAAATAGGTGATCCAAACGCACTGGAGTTGCAAGCAAACCTCAGCTGAAAGATAGCAGTTGATTCCTATGCTCGCACGTACTTTAACGGGTAGTGCTTTTGCATTTTTTTTCACCGTTTTGTTTCTATCCCAAGCGAAAGAATCTAAAGCCCCTTTCATAGTTTGCCGGCCGACGTCGGACGACTCGTTATCAAATTTGATAAGTTAAGATAGATAAGATGGGTAGGGTAGGGTCGATAGATATTACACATTCGATATCGAGTCGTCCGACGTCGGACGGGCAAGTGTGAAAGAGGCTCAAGACTTTCATTCGCTATCACAAGGTGGTTCGAAAGTTTGTCAGTAGATCAACGTTTGTCTGCGAAGAGGCGGCAAAATGAATTCAATAGTCTACTTCAGACTCACGTGACATGTAGACTCAATATATGTCAGCGTCGAGTCAGGAAACTTTTGAGAACGATTCGCTGGATGGATATAGCATTCACAATAGAGTGCCTTTGAGGTTGACGTGGTCAGAACATAACTGATTGAACCGGTAAACCTCATGCAATAGCGCGGTCGTCGGGCGGGCAACTGTTGAGGTTTTCAAAGTACCATTGATGGTTATCTTCATTATGCTTCGCTCCACAGCTGTATTCTATCGAAGGACGGAAGAGTTCGGCTCTCACGACGACCGTTCAGCGGTAGAGAGTGAATGATAATGAGGGGCTCAACACCATCAAAGTTTTGAAAACCAACTCAAGGTTTTTTTCTCTGTTCCTTCATTTTCCATTCCTAAGAGAGTGAGCATTGAGAAAAGAAAGTTCACGCACTTCTCACGCAGACAATATTTCCCCAAGCGTTGAATCCTGCATCAGGAGAGGTTTAGGTGGGAGAATCTGAGCCAGTAACGCACTCCGAGAACTGTCTCTGGTAGCTCGGTCTAACAGTAGTCAATGTCGTCTAGCAAGGCTCGGTAGTATTCTTGACAGAAGAGTAGATCCTACTTATACTCTACCCGGATTCTGAAACTGTTAGGAATCGTTGTGCAAGACATCAGCGTTAGTCGCCGAGAGCATTTCTTTGGCGGCCGCGGTCTACAAATGAATCATGCAATGAATTTCTCGGAGTTTCCATTAGCATCCATTTGCCAACGACGATATCGGGTAGAGAAATGTTATTTTCTCCCACAAAAGCCAAGTCTCAACTCGGTTGAGAATAATTAATGCCAAAGCAAGTGTTCCTCTGAGGAACGAGAAGGACATTCTGAAATGAAGGTGCACCAAAAACTCAAACCAAAATTTAGAGAGAAATTGGTCATACCTCTGCGGTCCTTTCTTTGGTCTTTGGGGTCACTACGTCCAGTGAGGCTGCGTACACTATTTGCGAGAGCATGCGGTTATGCCAAATCGATATTCATTGTTAGCCGCTCACACGCGTTCGCGCACTG
This sequence comes from Aplectana chamaeleonis, assembly GCA_029168955.1. Lineage (NCBI taxonomy): Eukaryota > Metazoa > Nematoda > Chromadorea > Rhabditida > Cosmocercidae > Aplectana > Aplectana chamaeleonis. The sequence continues at coordinate 60,626 of JAPDOI010000125.1, read as the reverse complement.
ACGCCAGCTCCAAGATGGAAGCAGCAAATTTCAAGCGCACAGCTCCATTTCTAAAGCAGGAGGCATTGAACCTGCTGAGAAATTGCTGCCCTTGTTTCCCATAATCCTACCACGGAAGTCGAAAACCGTGGGAAATGACCAGACGTTGCACCGATTCGAGCGACTGATCATTCGGTCAGACGTTGACAGTGCAATCTACACCAGGTAGGAGGTGCGTGCCCGTGTTGATTTGCGGGTGCGAGCTTCTTCAGCGTTGAGGAACGTTGAGAGCACACCAGCGGAAACGCGCGCTCTCACGACGTACTTACGCTGCCTGAAGTCGACACTTAATGTTGTCAATCACCTTTTCTCTGCGATATACGGTCTGTACTAGCAACAATTGACTCATCTTAATCTGTTGATAACTCATGTTCATCTGATGGCAGATGATAACAGCAACAGATTTCGAATAGGAATCTTTTCCGGTTATAGAACTGCTTTAATGAGACGGCCTCCCTAAGGGTTCAGCAGCAGAGTAACCCACTTCCGTACTTCGCCATGAAATCAACATCATGTGAATCAAAAAAAAGTTGTTCACGGAACAGGCTCAGTTGCAAGCAGTTTGTGGCTCAGTCAATACCACCAAAAAGCGATGTTTAGACGTTAGATTGGTTGAAAACTCCGAACAGTTTGTACAAAGATTTCCTCGTTTCGTCTTCAGTGATTAACTGAATAGCTAGGCCATTTGGACGTCTACACCCGCATTGTGTCTTTGGTAGCGAGCTACTCGACATAGCCTTGGATCGCTTCCATAAATTGAGATTCTCAATAATAAAAGAGGAGTCGCAATTACTACCAACTCGAACAGTTGGGATCGGGCTCGTGAGATATGAGAAAGATACGGTGTGACTGGTCTTTCATAATTGGGGGAATGTTTTGAGACAAGTAGCCGGGCCTATCGACCGAGTAGGACTTGTCACCAGTGCTAGTTATCTAGCTATGTTGTCTCCTCGTAATCCACCGAGTTGAATGCGTAATTTCCACTCAATTAGCCATGAAGACTACGACAGTTATCTGTTTTGAACCCGTGACCTTTCGTAGTCACAGTGATTTTTCGTGGTTCACAAAAGAGTTCAGAAAGCATACGTCACAAGTTTCATGCTTTCTGATGTCTCACAATGGAGGTTGATGATCTATGACAGATACAGAAAAAAGCTGCTGTTCGTCAGCCTTTTGAGAAGTGATCTCTACTTAAGCACGCAAAGTGCTGATGGCGTACTTTTCTAAAATATAGGAATGGCCAGGTTCCTTCTATGCATAGCTGTAAGAGTAGAGGTTGACAATACACCTGCAATGTGGTGCATTAACACAATTGGCGGTACTGGAAGTAGCAGTTTGAATCGGATACCTAGGAAACTAAATCTCCTGGCTCAGGAGCGTGGATTCCACAGGTCGCTACGAATTAGGAGTGGAGAACTCCGCATCGGACCTTTTCTAAAAGTTACACGACTTTTCCGTTTTTTATCTAGACCATATCATGGTTACGACCGTTTGGAAAATTCTTTAATAGGATTATTTATCACACGTTCCCATGTAGAGTGTCAAGACTGCCATCGTTATCTTCCAGATCTACACTGCACGGCTGCGTATGCTTTCGAGCAGCCTTAATCGGGGACCTTCGTTTCTGCTCACGCGCCGTAAAACATGGCGGCGCCCACCAGAAAGAAGGCTCGAAGAGAGTTATATAATCTCGTGGTAGTTAGTCCCCGAAGGTCATCCAATTCTGGTGACTTGTGGTAGATTTCCACGAGAGCGACGTCGTGATTCTACCTCCGAGTCCTCGTCTTCTTATCAATCTGTAGGGAGAATCCCACACTGTATAAACCGACCCTCTCACCGAATGCTGGCCAAATAACGGTGAGTACTGAAGCAGCAGAGTTTCGCCTGCCGCCATTTCGGCTACAATGTCGAACTGGTCAACCGCCACTGTAAAATAATACAGTTCAGCTCTCAAAAGTTGGACTTATTTAGGTGGGCCGGAAAGGATGGACATGTTTCACCTAGAGCTAAAGGCATAGTCATTTTCCTCTGGTAGAATTTTCTGTTGGAAGACCTGGGCTATTCCGCAATAAATGCGCACAGACAGGCTGTTTCCAAGTATGTAGACAGTCTGGGAGGAAGCAGGACAGACGCTGTTAAGATTCCTATAACCTTTCTCAAGGGGGAATCTTTTGGCTGTGGCCCTCTAGTGCAAAGCAGTTTATTCAAGAGGTACCTCCGATGCCCAGGAATCTCACTTGGAAAATTACAATCTTGCTCGCTCTGGTTTCGCCTAAAAGGGTTTCAAATCAGGCGGCTATTCGTTGGAAATGTGTTCAAATTTCTGTCTGCCGCTGGGTGTTGAAGCTGGATTATGGGTACTGAGCCAGTCAGGTGGATGCTCCACTCACACTGCAGATAAAAATCAGCCTTCACACAAAGACCCTCACTTATGTATGTCCAGTGACAACAATAAAGTTCTAGTTAATTTACGCAGAACAATGATGTTGAGGACAGGCGAGGACCACATGCTGCTTTCGTACCATAGCTTTCACACAAGTGTTGCTTCTACTTCTGTGACCAAGTAGCTTAGTATGGTACAAAGAAAGCAGTCGTTGACAGCATTTATGAGGCTCGCTCATTGAGGGCATTCTCAATGACCGCACCCAAAATCAAGGAAATATTATCTTAACTGATGAATTGTAGGGCGAATCGGGCCACAGACGGTCTACCTTCCGGTATATTCCATAAATGAGGTGAGACACTCAATTGGAGTGGTCATATTGTCAAACGCATAGGTTGAAGAAGCAATTGTAATTGATATTGAGCAGTGATATATAATGTTATATTTTGCTAGACAACGAAGTTGTCGACGTAAAATAGTTATTATATGAACTGCGATATATGAATTACATACACCCACCCATTCCTTTCCCTTTTCTCGTTCGCCAAATCGGACTCCTTTAGCCCAAGTGCAAAGCATAATCGGCAGCGGTGTGAGTCGCGCAAGCCAGCTAGAGAGGATGGAGGAATGAGGCCACAACAGGCCTGGAAGGAATGAGGCTAGTTCAAGCCTAATTAGGAGATCATCTAAACGCAAATAAAGCGATTTCCGCCACCTTTTCATGAGTGGTTGTCGTGTCACAAACTAAAAGGTTACATTTGCAAGTGTTCTCATGGGGTGTCACACTCACGTTCAGTTGTTCGCTTTTATCCGGCAACTGAGACATCCAGATGTTTATTCCGAAAGCATAAATCGTATCTGTATCACTATGAAAACATTGATAGTGGATACAGGTTCGGCTACACTAAGCCGGAAAGCGGTCGAAGAGCTTCGGAATAAAGCCTCTGGCCTTTCGCACGCGTTGATTTAGCCGCGAGCAATAAGAAGTCAAACAAGAGATAAGGCAGGAGCAATCAGGCAGAAGCAATTGTAATTGATATATCGCAGTTCATATAATAAATATTTTACGTCGACAACTTCGTTGTCTAGCAAAATATAACAATATAGGCGTAGCTGGGAGCGGTGTGAGCAAGTGCATTCCTCACACCACAACGCATTATTTGACGGCTATGCTGGCAATTGGTGCGGTCCGGCATTTCTCCTCCAGTAAAATGATCTCACGTAGACCGTATCCTGTTTTGTACCGCTGAAAAATCTCGTTGAATGCAATACTTTTATGATCACTGTGCCCAATGGAAGTACAAATCCTAACCTTGTCTACCACTTCTCCTGAATTTGAAAATATTAGATCAAGAATGTTATTGCCACGTGTCGGACATTCCACTAGTTGTGAATAACCATGACAGCTCATAAGGTTAGCATACTGGTGGTGACTGTTTGTCATATTCATATTTGTCACTGGTTATCTCATATTTAGGTATTGATAGTCGTTATTTGAGATCAGGAGATCTTATCCTACCCTGATTCTAAATTGTCAAGTTGCTGATCAATGATTAGGATAAAATTTTGTTACTGTAAGTGTTTTGCCAGCATTTGAAAGAATTTCGCCGCAACGCGGCGGTTTTGAAGACCCAGCGGCGTTTATTTTCGAGATCTGCAGGTCGACAGGTATCCATCTACCGGTGGACAGGCATCCAACAAACGGCTGGCAGGTGTCCAACAAATGGTTGACAGGTGTCCACCTACCGGTCGTCAGGTATACCATGGACGGTCGACACGTATCTAACTACCGGTCGACAGGTATCCAACTAACGGTCGATGGGTACCGAACTACCGGTCTCCTAGTGTCTAACTACCGGTCGTCGGGTGGTCGACGGACAACTATAGGGGAGTGACGGGCAACTCGAGGGGGGTGACAAGCAACTCTAGGGGAGCAGTCCCGCCCTTTTTAAGCGGTCGTGGGGAAGCACGCTGTGAGGTGACTGCTTGTCGACCGCCCGTTGAACGCCGCGAGTTCCTGAGATACCGCACTGGCAATATGTCCGGTCCGGCATTTCGGGTTTTCAGAGGAATCGCGGCGTTGAAGGTCGATAAAAGTCGGGATTTTATGTACAGAGTACTTCTTAAGGAGGCGGACACGATTTTTTGCTTCTTTCACAGGAACTTGCAGTCTTCAATTTTTACAGTTGGCTATCTTCGTAAGTCATTCTCATGGGCGAAAATCAGTTGGCTAGTTATGATACTGACTGTGCTATCTGATTTTTAATCTGCCAAAACACAGTAGTTCGATTATCCTAATCTGAACTTGAACGATAGCGCTTTTTAGCGCTGTCTTTGTAACTTTGCCTCGGTAACCACCCGCGTAATCAATGAACGTTGCACCAAAGAATCATGGCACCACATCAATCCCTACTTACTATATTGATAACAGAGTAGTGTTTATTACTTCATCAAAACAAGTAAACACATTATAGCTAATATATGATCTTTAATTCATAGGGTTGTTAATGAAAAACTTCGACAGCAACTACGAATCAATGCGAACACAACCTGCAACTCTAGCAATAATTTGAATTCTGTAAGTGTTCGCCTCAAAAAGAGGAGAATGAGATATGACAAATCAGAGGAAAAGCGGGTATTAATTTTTTCCTGAAATTCGACAGAGCATGCATTATTTTTGGTTAACCTGGACGTGTGCTCAGCCCTGCTACGGGGCTCATTCACGAAACTGGGCTAGAGAAATGGAAAATGGTTCACAGCGCGGACGATGCCTTCAAAGGCACAGTTCACCCACAGATATGAATTCCTGAAAGTTTAGGTTCCTGGCAAAAGTAAAGATTTGGCATGGCCATTTTTTCGAAAAATTAGAAATATACTCAGTTAAAAGGGGAAGGTAAAGAAAAATGAAAAAAGGTTTTGAAATATTCCTGAGAACGATTTGGCCTAGAATGATTTGATTTTCGGGAAATGTAGTGAAATAGTTGAAAGTATGATTTGGCAGTCGAGTTTGAACCAACTATTGATAAGAGTTCTGCAAAACGAGAGGTCGCATTGTATGAGCTTATCCGTAGAAAATATCAAGCCAAAATCACGCGTGATATGGAACAAACACTTGATTTTACTTCACTTAATCCGTTAAGACTGCTGCATTCCAGCTCCCAAACGAGCTTTTACTGCTTGCCTTACCACGCGTGATTTTGCTTCGACATGTTTTACGGATAAAGCACGCGTGATAAGGCAAGCAGTAACAGCTCGTTCGGAAGCTGGAATGCCGCGGTCTTCACGTATTAAGTGAAGTAAAATCAACTGTTTGTTCCATATCACGCGTGATTTTGCTTTGATATGTTCTACGGATAAGCTTATACAATGCGATGTCTCGTTTTGCACAACTCGTATCAGTAGTTGGTCCAAACTCGACTGCCAAATCATACTTTCAACTATTTCACTACATTTTCCTAAAATCAAATCATTCTAGGCCAAATCGTTCTCAGGAATATTTCAAAACCTTTTTTCATTTTTCTTTACCTTCCCCTTTTAACTGAGTATATTTCTAATTTTTCGAAAAAATGGCCATGCCAAATCTTTACTTTTGCCAGGAACCTGAACTTTCAGAAATTTCATTAATTTTTCCTGAAGGTTCCCTTTCTAACATGATTTATGCCTGATGGTGTAATTCAAAGTAAACCCACTGATGCCCTGCCCCCTCCCCTTCTATGACGTCGTGCACACTCCCACTGATGTCCTGCACACTTCCTATGACATCCTGCACACTCCCACTGATGTCCCGCACACTTTCTACGGCGTTCTGCGTACACCCATTTGGGTCACAAGCATAATTTTTTTTCATTTTTTCCGCAGGGCTACCGTAACCCTCCTCTAAAAAATTTTCAAGTGTCAGCTTGGATATGAGCACATCGTATTAACTAACAATCCTGTTCGCACAACATCGAACTCCTCAGCCACTTCCCAGGGGCTTCTCGAAGAGAGCGCTGTGTGAATGAATGCATACCGCTCCTCTGCCTTTTTATACCCCGCATGTTATCAGCGTGTGTTATCGTCGTTCGTTATCATGTTTTGTTCAAGAATGGTTACGGTAGCCTTGCGGAAAAAAACAATCGGCATGGGCGTGCTTGTATTTGGGTCCCACACACTTTCTACGGCGTCCGACGCACTGTTATTTGGGTCCCATACACTTTTTACGGCGTACTGCGCACACCCATTTGGGTCCCGCACACTTTCTACGGCGTCCGACGCACTTCCACTTCGGTCCCACACACTTTCTGTGGCGTCCGACGCACTTCCACTTGGGTCCCACACACTTTCTTCGGTGTCCGGCGCACTCTCATTTGGACCCCACACACTTTCTACGGCGTCCCGCGCACCCTCATTTGGATCCCACACACTTTCTACGGCGTCCGACGCACTGCTATTTGGGTCCCATACATTTTCTACTGCGTCCCGCGCACCCTCATTTGGGTCCCCCACACTCTCCGTGGCGTCCGGCGCACTTCCACTTGGATCCCGCATACTTTCTACGGCGTCCGGCGCACTCCCACTTGGGACCCGCACACTTTCTACGGCGTCTGGCGCACTCCTAATGGGGTCCCGCACACTATCTACGGCGTTCTGTGGCGCACTTGTGAGTCACACCGTGCGGCGTTCCAAAAAGTACTTCCGAGATCCCGCTGTATTGATTGAAGCGTTGCCCCGTCAAATCCTGAGCAAAAGCCTATCATTAACGGTGTTTGCTTCATTAGTTCATTGTTACGAATGAGTAAACGTCGGATGGTTTATAATAACATGTTTACGTGTTTTTGTCTTTCCTGACCCTCGATTTTGAGGTTCCACAAAAATTGAGCTACAAACTTCAAAATTTGACAGGAGCTAGGTGCAATCATAACCAACTTTCTGGCGAAAAGTGAGCTTCTTAGCTCAACGATAAGTGTTCCAACAAGATCGTGAACGCCAACTGAATAAAAAAAGGAGATGAACCCTTTTTTCGACCAGATTCACGTGGTTTTGACAATTTTTCTCGAATCTCAGTTAACCATTCCGGACCATTTTTTGAGCCGTTATTCAGCTTACTGAAGTATATTGAATGCGGAAAGAACGGTCTTCCTACGTTTACTCTGGACCCTGATACTGAGATCAGGGGGTTGCGCGATGGCGAATGAAAGCCAAATCTAGTGAGCGCTTCGCGCTCACCACAATTTTGAGATTTTCGTGCAATTGGGTAGAATACCCCTCCTGTATGACGCACGCCAAATGCGAGATCTGAATTCCTCCAAGTAAGCGAGATATAAGCGACAACCACGGGCCCCACCCCCTCCAGCCACCACCACAGGCCCGGCCCCCCTCCTGATTTTCGATCTCAATAGCGGCTAGATGGATGGATGATTTTCAACCGAGTTGTCGTTCTTCAGTCCACTGCCGGTCTATCTCCTCATTCTGTTTTGCTCTCGTGCCGCGACTGCGAATCAAGATAAATACAGGCCTGAGACGACTCGTCCATCAAATTTTGGCCCTCAAAATGAAGACATTTTCAAGGAGCCATATCTCCGTTCATAAGGGGTCTTGGACGATTCTATAATAACCATTGTGATCAGAGTGTGACCCTCTCCAAGATAAGGATTAAACCTTAAAAATTATTTTCTGGGTGTCCTGTGCCACAGACCGTCTTCAAGACAGGATTTAGCATGAGACCGTCTTCAAGACAGGCCTAAAAGCAGAAAAACGACTCTTATCGTGAACACTGCCTCTTAAAGGCAGCGTAAGCGCAAAAACCGTGTTTATTTTTTTCACAATTTTGCGCAGGTAGGCTTACCAGGTTGTCATATATCATGAAGAGACCACCCAAACCACTCAAGTTTCCGAGAAAAACTCGTTTGAAAATCTCGCAGCATTCAGCCTCCTTTTTCTCACGTCTGTCCGGTGTGTCTTGTGTATTACACAAATATCAAAAATTTGAACGGCTGAATTGGTTTAGCCCCTTATCTTTCTGGGTTCCGCAATTCCTTTCGCTTTTCTGCTGTCAATGATCATCTAAAAATAGGAGGCTTTCAATATCCACGTCTTAACTCGAAGATTCTTCGGAATAAAGAATTTAGAAAATTGGATTTCCGCGGCCGGCCGAAGACTGTCGTGGGGTTTCTGTTCCTCGTGTTAGATGATCGACCGGGAAAACGCCTTTTCAGACCACGGAGCGATTTTCACGAGCCTATAGCATTATGAATACGCAACATTGAGACCTCAAGCTTCGCCAACTATCTCCACTTGGTTCATACATTGGATTGAGAAGAAAAACACAGATGTGGTTTTCTGCGCGGACGCTGCCTTTAAAGGCAGTGTTCACGATAAGAATCGTTTTTCTGCTTTTAGGCCTGTCTTGAAGACGGTCTCATGCTAAATCCATGTTTTTGGAATCGTACAAGACCTTCTGAGAACGGAGTTATGGTCGCTCAAAAACTGAGCTAGGGAAGCATGGTGGACGAGTTGTCCGAGGGTTGTAACTTCCGTCTTTTGCAAGCGATGTATGCGAGCTGACCTGAGTAAAAAGAGAAGTTGGGAATAAATGGAAGAACGGGGCTATTGATCGCAAACTATCGCTCATCTCACAATCTCGAACAAGAACGTAAGTTAAGTGCGCCAGAACGGGGCTACCGTAATCTCACTCGAGTTGGCTCTAAAATTTTCTAAGTTTAGGCCCCGGTCATAGTTGGATGAGCCGACGTCTCCAGCCCGGTCGATACACACAGAATGCATTGAAAATGGGATGCAAAAATCACTCGGTGTATCCCTCCCGCACCCCAACACCCATCAACACCCACCCGGTCGATACGTATGAACAACATGGTGAGGTGAAGCTGAGAAAATCACTCGGTGTATCCCCGCACCCCCAACACCCCCGCACCCCCCGGTCGATACGTATGTTTAAAATGATGGAGTGAAGTTGAGAAAATCACTCGGTGTATCCGACGCGGTCGATATCCATGCAGTACGTGGATGACGGCGGATGAGAAAATCACCGGGTGGGCTGGTCGATGATAAAACATTGCGTATCACTAGAAAGCTAACCTTACTGCTACCTCCGTTACTTCACCATACTCTCCTTCACTACTTCTCTGAACAGGTGCAATCCTATTGGCCACGCAATCATCGTCATATCTAGTTGGATGCACCGAGTGATTTTCTCAACCTCACTCCATCATTTTAAACATACGTATCGACCGGGTGGGTGTTGGGGGGTGCGGGGAGATGCAGATGCAAATAGCACCAACTCTGACCGGGGCCTTAGACTCCACTCTCGCTACATCTTGACAACCGGTGGTGCCGTTTTCCTGCTTTTTGGTCCAGGCCGACCCTCATCTACTGATACCTGGAGAAGGACGGTGTGTGAATGAAGACAAACAGCTCTCCACTTCTTTTACATTCTACCCTTTATCAATTGGGTATCATCAATTTTGTTTACGAGAGCCGAATGGGCGCTGTATAACATCATTCCTGAGATTACGGTAGCCCCGTTCTGGCGCACTTAACTTACGTTCTTGTCAATCTCGAGCATTCATTTATTCACGTCAGTGGGCGTGGAAAGTGCATCTGGGGGTGACGAGCTGACGGGTGTCCAACTTTGGGCCCGAAGGGGACCGTTCCTCTGAGAAAATTTGCATTGAACGCGGCGGGACGGCACCGCAACCCGAGACCCTGCCGAGCCGATGTAGCAACAGCACAGTGATCCGAGCCTGTGCCGAGACACTGCAGCAACGGCTCCGGAAACGTGGAGGATTCCTTCTTGTTCGTAACAGTACAGCAACGGCACCGCAATCATTAACGGCACCGCGATGGCGAAGCGTGGGCCTCCCAACAGTTTCGCGCCGGCTTCGCAATATCACCGCGACGCCACCACTACAGTGGCAGTCATGAAAAAAATGGTAAGGCGAATGATCACGTCCTAATGTGTTTATCGCATGCACAGCCGGTATAAAAGGTGCCTCATCTCACTCGAGTCCTCATTCGGCATTTTGATGCCGGCCCTGAAAGGTGACTTCGAGTGAGTCACTCTCTGGAGACCAGCATATTTTTGACCGCTGGGGGATAGGGGATCCCACGGCTGGGGGTGGGGCGGTTTTCGCAGCTGTCCGGTGTCCGCAGTGAGGGTGGTTCCTCACCGCAGACCTCGGCGAAGGTTAAAAGCAAGGTCCGGTCAGATTTTGACACCACCGAAATTCGGGTTAGATAGATTGGGCTGGTCTAGCGGGACACCGTCCAAAATTTTCACAAACTCTAAGTCCGTGTTTCTGGAGAAAACAGAATGAAAGTCAGGGATTACGGTATTCACAGCATGATAATCATGGCTGGAATGACCGATAATTACAGAGCACTTTTGAAGAATGCGTGGACAACCGCTAAAATATGGACGATGGCCACACTTTTCTAACTTTTCTGGATCATCGGCTGACGGAAAAGGCTGGAATAACTTGAAGAAGACCAGTTTTCACGCAGTTTTCGCATGTTTCTTCGGACTACCTATACCACGAGCCCAGATTCAGCGGAAAATCTCAGAATCGAAATTCTGCCTGGACCCTGCCTTTATTTAAGCCCTTGTCCGGACCTAGGCGGGGCGTTCTCTGGGGGGGGGGGGGGTGGGAGCAGCCAGATTCAGACACCGTCGCGGCCCGAATCAGGCACCGTCGAGTTAGGGTTGAGGTAATTCCAGAACGGGTTTGGGAGCCGTCGCGTCCTGGTTGAGACACCGACGCGGGGTTGATGCAGTGGCATAGCTGGCGGAGGGACTCTGGATAGACACTACCCTGCAGGCACCGATTAGGAGCCTTCAAGGCAGGGTTGGTCTGCCGCCGGTGCAAATTTTCTCAGAGTCCGAGCTCATTTTTCTTAGATTTTTCAACGTTAGGGTTGAGGCAGGCCCCGCAGCTGCCGATCTCCACCAAAAAAACAGACATGGTTTTTATCGTCTCCCCCCTTTAAGCCCCTTTCACACTTAGGCCCCGGTCAGAGTTGGTGCTATTTGCATCTGTAACCCACCGACTCCCCCCAACACCCCCCGCACCCCCCAACACCCACCCGGTCGATACGTATGTTTGAAATGATGGAGTGAGGTTGAGAAAATCACTCGGTGTATCCAACTAGATATGACGATGATTACTTGACCAACAGGATTGCACCTGTTAAGAGAAATAGTGAAGGAGAGTATGGTAAAGTAACGGAGGTAGCAGTAAGGTTAGCTTTCTAGTGATACGCAATGTTTTATCTTCGACCCGCCCACCCAGTGATTTTCTCATCCACGTAAAGAATGGATATCGACCGCGTCGGATACATTGAGTGATTTTCTCAACCTCACTCCATAATTTTAAACATACGTATCGACCGGGGGGGGTGCGGGGGATACACTGAGTGATTTTTGCTTCCCATTTCCAATGCATTCTGTGTGTATCGACCGGGCTGGAGACGTCGGCTCATCCAACTATGACCGGGGCCTTAGTTTACCGTCCGAGTTCGGGCATTGCTATCCATCGCGCGCGGCGCCCACCAGGCTTGTGGTAGAGCAATCGACGGTATAAATCAGCCCAACGACAGCGGAGAACGGCCTCTTATTGAAACGAGCCGCAACGCAGGCCAAGCTCCTCCCTGCGAGCCTGATTGAAGACTACAAACAGAAACAAACTGACAGTTGTTAGGAGACGGCAGCAAATAAGCTCCTAATGACATAACACTCCGCAGCCTTTTAGAATAAAAAAATGAACCACTCTAGGATTGGATAGGAGTTGGTCAAACTTCGCCAAGAATGTGCCGATAAAGGTTCTGCCCTAAAATAACAATGTAGGGTTGCATGCCTATTGATCGCCGATCGCTATCAAATTCAATCAAGTCTGTTCATAACAATCGGTGATCAGTATGTATGAAATTCATTGCAACACCACTGGTAAGTTAAGTCATGTTTTGACTGCACCTGGTCGCTGCGGCCATGCCAGGAACAACTGTTCCTTTCCACAACTATTCCCTTTTCATAAAAAAAAGATTTGGCAAGCGCAATATAAAAAGTCAGATCAAATCACGCGCCAAAATGATTCAGGCGTCTTCTGATCAGTCAGGTCCAATCCGGTCGCCGAAGCCGCCGGAGCGGATAAAAAAAAAGTAGAAAAGCGCATGCGCGCACTTTTCAAATATTCAAAGCGTTGTCTACAAAAAATAAGGAAATTTTGCTGAAAGCCTATAAAATCTATGTCAGGCCAATACTTGCGACAGGAACAACAGTCTTCTGTCCTTACAAAAAGAGGGGCATTGCCTTGGTTGAAAAAGCTCAGAACAATCCCACGATAAAGCTGCTAATTCGCTCTCGGGGTTTCTCCTATTCAGAAATCCCTAGTGCGAGGATGAGGAATAGTTTATTGAGACTGGTCAGTTTAGAATCACGTAGTAAATTGAGAGATGTGTGCATGGTATTCAAAATGATATCCAGAGTCGTTAAAGTTGATTTTTCACCGTTCTTCACTCTTTCAAAATCACGGACACGAGGCGATTCCGTGAAAAAAATTTCGTATCGTAAACCAAGATCGAACATTAGAGCCTTTAGTTCTATTTGTCGAGCGGGCTCCGCATACGTCGCCTTAAAGGCAGCGTTCGTGATGATCATCCTCGTTGACTTTCCACAGTGAAATGATAGGCGAGAAGGATCCTAGGCTCCCAGTGTCAAAAGAACGGTAGAAAGCGAGCCAGGAGCTGCAAAATGACGGCTGCAAACAAGCGTTTTGGTGCCCCAAAATTCGTAAACCGTGGAGATATCGGATGTGAAATTTATCGTGAACACTGCCTTTAAGACATGGAATACAACCTATACCTCCCTTCTTAGCACAGTTCAAGCGTTTCGCTAAGGCCAAGATTCTTTTTGAATAAGATTGCGGTTGAAAGTTTTTTTATTATTTTCTCTCTCTCTAGTTATCTCACGTTTGTCCTAAACAACGTAATAAATTATTATTATAAATAGCCGCCGAATTGCGGCTAAATAATGCTGGACGCGAAATAGCCGCCAAATAATTCTCGCCGCAAAATAGCCGTGAAATAGCCGCAAAACACGTGTTCTGCTTGCATCCAGTTCAATTTAGTTTAGTTGAGCTTAGTTGATTTATGTGCGGTCTATGCGATGGCGAACTTCCTAATGCTGCGGTCAACGATGGCGAACTTCCTAGCCGTGCCCAACTCCGGAATAATACGGGTCAACGCGAGTTTCTTGATCACCCATTATTCCTGCATTTCCTTGCTTGAGGGAATTCTTGTAGGCAAACCAGGCGAAGATCAACCATTGCAGAACGGTGCTTTATAGCCACATACGACGTATTGAGTCAGCCGAAACAACTCTTCGATACTCAATTTGATGGGGTTTTGAAGCATCATGGATTTATTCACAATGGGACGCTCATAAGCTCGGATGATAGCAGGATATTGGCGTATTTTATAGTATGCACGCCTCATATTTATTTTATTCTCTTCTCTGACTACCAGAATGTTTCTTCTCAGTGGAATATGGAGTTATCTGTCGAATTTGGCATGCATATAGTGAAGATTAAAGCCATTGCCAATATTGGTGGCTTCACATTCAGTTCTCGGGCGAGGTACGGAATGACTTGTTCCCTACGATTACTTGCGATGCAAAACTAGTTATGGGAATAGAGACATTCGATGATGTTATGTTTTGAGAGCAAGAAAACTCTTGTATTGAAGAACAGTATAAAAGTCCGCATGTACATAAGTATATCTTGAATTGTGCATTGGCTTCAATAAAGGGCTTAGTCCAGCAGCCCATCGACAACAGCAGCAACTTCTACTATTCGTATATGGTGCATCGGCTGACTAAGAACTGAACACTGGTCGCCGAGAAGAAGCAGTCGTCAATAACATCCACGACAAGCAGTCCACGGACGAATCCGATCGAAGCATGACCTCATCACTGTCAGCACGACAAGGGCTACTTATCAAGGCCACAGGAAAACTTTCGACACTGCTACAAGGCATCACTGAAAGTACTGAACCACCAAGTCCCTCGTCACAAGGCGAAAACAACAGGCAGACCCCTGATCCCAAAATTCGACTATCCATGCTGAAGAAGAAACTGGAATTGGCTGAGAAGAATACCGATAATGCTTTGATGGACTACACCGCACAAGCTGACGCCATTGATGAAGCAAAACCACAATTTCAAGCAATAGTGGACAAAGTCTCAGCAAATTCATCGGCAGCGCAAGACCTTGTATTCAGAGCTCAAGAGGCGATTCTCGATCTGGAAATTCAGCTAGAAGAACTGTCGCTTACAACTCCATCAGCTCCACCTGAACAAAGTGTTCCATCAATCCAGCTTGCTCCACTACCAATCCCAAAATTTGGAGGCCAGATCTGGCAGTGGGAAGGCTTCTGGAGTGCTTTCGAGCATTCCATTCACTCAAGAAACATGGACAACGTGCACAAAATAAACTATTTGCTCGACGCGATGAGAGGAGAAACCAGAGAGTCATTCAAGCACTTCGAAATAAGTGGAAAGACGTATGAGATGGCTGTTGAACACCTGAAAAGGATGTATGGAAATAAAGAGCTTCTGATGAGAGGGCTACTCGAAAGACTAGAGAGAAGTCGAGCAAAAAGTCGTAGGATGGAAGACCAGAGAAGATTGTGCGAAGAGGTAATATCGATCATTGGACAGATGGAACTCAAAGGAGAAGTAATTGACAGTGCACTACTCTAGAAACAGATCTTGTCAAAGTTCACGGAAGCTACTCAAAGGTATGCGATCAGGAGAAAACAGGAACTAATAGGTGGCGAAGTCTGGAGCACAAAGTATCTCCTATCCGTAGTGCATAACCACATCAACGCAGAAATGGAGATTCAGAGGCAGATGGACTATTGTGAAGAGCGAAAGACACCACCTCCACCGAAACAGAATTTGCGAAGACCAACAGGAGAAGATCACAATCCCAAAGCGAGCAGTAGACGAGTTTCAAATGTTTCTACTGTGACAAAAACGATCATACTCCTCGAAACTGTCCGGAATTCCGAGCAAGAGGAGAGCGTCTGGAAGTTATGAAACAACGCTCGTTGTGCAGAAACTGCGGTGGAACAAATCATCTAGCCAGTGCATGTAGTCGCGGAAGTTGCCAACTGTGCGACAAGCCCGGACATCATACATCAGTGTGTAGCAAACTCACACCTCAAGGAAAAGAGCTGAAGACGGGTCCAACCTCTTCAAACTCGAGGTTCAGAAGCTCATCACAACGCCAAGCTAGGCAAAACCTGGTGACGTCCTCGGAGCAGGACGGAAACTACGGGACGTCCTCGGAGCAGGACGAAAACTTCATGACGTCCTCAGAACAGGACGACAACTTCGAGGCAGTTGTGTGCATGAAGAACACCGATGGTAAAGCACTCATCAAGGACGTGCTAATTGGAACGGCACAGGTTCTGAATCCCAATTCACGGACTCTGGAACGAATTAGCATCCTCCTCGACACAGGAGCAGACCGTTCTTTCATACTCGAACCTATGGCAAGGAAGTTGCAACCCGAGAATATCGACTCAGTCACATTGAACGTTAACACCTTCGGAGCGGACAAACCAATTGTGAGGCAGTGTGACATTGCAAAGCTTCAACTGTGGGATTTTCTGGGCCAAGCTCATGAGTTTTCCGTTGCACGAATCGACCAACTAACGGAGACTATCCCGAGAAGAGAGTTCACCAGGAACGATATGCGGTTTCTGGCTGATCGCGACATTCAACTATTAGTGGGGTCACACACACGGCAAGTTCAGCCATCAGTTCTTCTTGGTTGCCGAGACGTTTTTACCCTACACGGAGATGGACTACCAATGTGGAGACTACCGTCAGGAACACAACTGATCCCCTCACGACTAGGATACCTGGTAGCTGGACGTCTTCAGGATGAGGACGCACGGGACGCTAAACAGAGGTCTATGATGGTACAAAGCAAGGTACAAAACTGGCATAGATTTCTGGAGCTCGAATCAGCAGGTCTCAACGACTTTTCCGGAACACAGGTTCAAGAACAGGAACAAGTTGACCAAGCTGTGTGGAACAGGTTCGAATCTACCATAGCGTTGAAGGACAAAGGATAATACGTAAAATTTTCATGGACAGATGAGGCGGCACGTCTACCAGACAACAAATCCCTTGCGTATAAGCGTCTATTATCTACATTAGAGCGACTCAAAGCGACTCCAGAAGTACTCCGACAGTACAGTCAGATCTTCGTTGATCAAGCTACACAAGGAACCATTGAAGAAGTGCCAGAAGAGATTCCTGCCAGCACGGTTATTCACTACCTACTCAGCAAAAAAAAATTCTACCAGATTTCCCGAAAATTCGAGTACTTTACCACTCCTTTCTGGCGGAATTTCTCCCAAAAATATCGGTAATTTTTAAGTAATCTACCAGAATTCTCTAGTAATCTACCAGAATCCTCTTGAATTCTGCTGGAAAACTCCCGTAAATCACTAGAATTCTCCCGTATTACGGGTGAATTTTCGCCTGTAATCTGCTAGAAATTTTCCTGAATATGCCTGATTTCTGCCAAATTACGACACAAAAATTCAGGAGTTTCCGACTGATTTCTGCGCTAAAAAATGCTCAACGCTGTGTTTTTCCGCCCAAACCTCAAAAAGGGTTTATTTAGGGCTCTTGCCACAGATTTCAGGCCGTTTTTTCGCTAATAGGAAGTATAGTGGTTATTCCAGGAGTAATTCCGCAATTGCGGGACACACAATTGCGAAAACTGCGTCTATGGCTCGTGATTCGATCCTGAGATTTATATATTGATATATCTAAGAATCGAATCACGAGCCTTAGACGCAGTTTTCGCATTTGTGTTCCACAAATGCGGAATCACCCCTGGAATACCCACTATACCTTCTATTAGCAAAAAACGGCCTAAGAATTGTGTCAAGAGCCCTAACTAAGCCCTTTTCGAAGTCTGGACGAAAAAACGTATATATATATATATATATATATATATATATATATATATATATATATATAAAGAAAAATTCAGGCATATTGAGGGAAACTCTAGCGCACGAAATCAGAACGAGCAGCGCAACTATTTATCCTATTAATCATATGTAAAAAGATGAAATAACAGTACAATCAGATCAATCTAACAATCATTCAAGAATGAACTTTGCAATATTTGCTAGCGTTCAGCCCGCGTCAAGGGATAGTAAAGGGGTGAAAGTAGGCGTTTCGCATCAATCCCGACCTTGCAGTTCAAAATCGACGCGGAATTCAGATTGTGCGTCCTGGATATAGACAGAAATCTAGGGGGCGTCAGCAAAACTGAACATTATCACGATTTTTTAAGGGAAAATTTCCTCACAGAATGCTTTTAAGGTATAGCAAAATTTGGCAAGAACACGTTAAGTTCTAAACAGCCTGATCATTCACTGAGTAACAAAGGCTCTCGACTCCCACTATACATGTGATTCCCAGGGTACAAAATCACCTTTTGATTTTGTATCCAGGAAAACACATGTACAGCAAGTGCCAAGCACCTATATTCGTTAGTGAATGACCAGGCTGTTTAGAAATAAGCGTGTTTTTTTGCCAAATTTTCCTATACTATAGAAGCATTCTATTAGAACATTTTTCCTTAAAAAATCGTGAGAATGTTCAGTTTTGCTGACGCCCCCTAGGTTTCTGTCTAGTGCAGTTATCCAGGACGTTCAATCTGAATTCCGCGTTGATTTTGAACAGCAATGGCTAATTGGGTACAGAACCTGGGTTGAACACTGTCGTATGCTCTTGACGCGTGCAGTATGAATGGATTGATTTTGATTTCTAATCTTCTGAATAGGAGTAGAAATCGAAATCATTAATCATTGTTAAAGGCTTCAAACAGCATCCTCGTCGTGGAAGCCTTTCTTTCTTCATCCTTCTTCTTTTTTATTGCCCCACAATGCTCATTATAAACTTTTCATCTTTAATAGTCACTGCAATAAAGATGGATTACTCGAGCGTGCCATGAACATTTGCCACATTACAACCAGGCGTGAGCAGAATTTCCAGTTTTCCAATTGCCGTTTTGTTTTCCCACATTCTGGCCATTCCGTTTTCAGTTTTCCATTTTATAAAAAGTAGCCCAGTCTTAGGGAACCGGTTAACTTTAACTTTTTGATGGCAAACCGAAATTTATAGAGATCGTCACAGTCGAGTCATTTACTCTGTCCACGGACAGTCAAGCCTTGTACCCCCTACTGCAACGATGAATTGCTACCGAATTTTTGTGGGAGTGTAATAACACATCACAGGCCATTGTTATACCCTACGAGAGGCCTTTCGCGGTAGCAGAACACTGCTACGTCGCTGTCGCTCAGGGCCAATTTTCCACATCTCAGGCATAAAATCCCCTTTCGAGTCAGCGACCGCGACAGGTGCTGTAAACTGTTCCTGGGACAGCATTTTTCCACTGTGTGGGCCTGGTCCCGGCACGATTCGTAACCTTTGACCGCACCTGTTGCGGTTGCAAACTTTTGGTACAACAATGGCCATACAGTCGGTCTGCTAACCTACGAGAGGGGCACAGGCTCAAAACGCATTCAAAAAGACTGCATGCTTTTGAAAGGAAGTCAAATGTGGGGCCCATCCAGAATGAACTTTGGAAAATTTTGACTTAACTCTTCAACGGTGGCTAACTGAAGTTATGTAGTTTGAGAGACCTAGGTCAATCCTCTCGTACGTTTTATTTCTGATTGGAAGTTTATTAGTTTACCAAGACCACCCTTACCAGATTCTCTTCTGGGATGGGCCCCGAAATTTTTATTGGAATGTGATGTCTGCATCATTCGCTGAGCTCTTTGTTTACTACTTTCTGTCTTTCGCGGTTTTTTTATTCTGGCCATTTTCGTCTTTCTGTCTTACGGAATGTGACAACATTCCCTAATTTTCCTCACATCCAGAACCACAACTTGTCTCCCTTGTTAACACTATCAGTGTAAATGCTCAAAAAGAAAGCGATGCGCAAAGAACAATACGTTTTCAGATCGCAGCACGGGACGATCTGACAGGGTAAGTATACAAAGCGAAGGTCGCATCTACGGAAACGAATAGTATTGTTAGTGTGTTTTGGGCATCTATAGTGAAACTGCGCAGTACCACGTCCCGAGCCGCTGGTTCCGAAAAAGTTGCATACACAATACGGTCGTTTTTCTACCTTTTGTATCCTCCAAAATGCTCTGTAAACTTTTGCCAATCTGGAAACGAACCTCACAATCATATCCAGCGTAAACAGCAACCTTTCGAGCAAAGTTTGGGTGAGAGCATATTTTCCGAACTCTGTACAGACTGATAGCGTTCTGGACTTCACGGGTTTTCAGATGAGCGGTAACCTACATCAATTAGAGGTTCTGAAAGCGCTTCAGAAAAATGTCCCAGATTTGTTCGACTTGACGTCCTCCACGGAGGTTTTTGGGAGCGCTGATCACGTTTCTGAGGTTTATTTGTTGCTTTTCCGAAGTTTTCGGCTTGAAGCATTCAGAGCATCTTACCAGGAAAAATCCAGAGGGCAAAACGCGACTTTCGAGATTTTCGTATTTCTCCAATGGATGTGTCTCAAAATCATTCTCTAAGGGATACCTGATGTTCCTAAATCGAACCTGAGGTCCGTTCTTTGAAATGCGATAGATAACGGTGGGTATAGGTAATTTGATCAAAGTCTCAGATTTGACTCAAAATTTGTATGCTGGGATTATTCGAGTGGATGAACACGAATTTGATGTCCATTTGCCGAGTTTCGAATAATTAAGGTAGGTTTACCCCATAAATGGCAGGGTACCCACCATGACCTTATAACATTGGCATGGATCCTGAAGAGACTTTGCGTTCCTCATTGGAGGTTGGCGCAAACTCGGTGCACCTATGTTATAGCATAAGGCACCGTGTTTGCGCCAACCTTCAACAGTGAATGCAAAGTCTCTTCCGGATCCATGTCGACGTTACAAGTTTCGAGCAGAATCCGATTTTTTTGTTCAAAACACCCCCAAAAAATTATGTTGGGTACAAATACCTTCTCGCAAACCACTAAAAACGCGTGTAACTTCTTGGAGCCAGCTGCTCAGGGCGAGGTACTGCGAAGTTTTACTATAGATGCCCAAAACATAATGATAATACAGCTCTTTTCCGCAGATGCGACCTACGTTTTGTATACTTCCTTTGTGAGATAGCAGCAGTATCGCATGTCGTTTCGATTCGCAAACGAAACAACTACTCAGACACTCGGCGGGGGAGGAGGGGGCGTCGCTCCATTGGTGGGTGGGCGGCGTACCAATGAGCGGATCGATGTCAAATGGTGCACGTGACGGTATTCTCTAAAGTAATATGATCATGTGTAGTCGGCACAATCCAACCTCAGAATCGTTTTTCTGTTTTTATGCCTATCTTGAAAACGGTTCCACGCCTAATTCAATGATGTCTCTGGAATCGTACAAGACCCCCTGGGAGCGGAGTTATGGCTCCTCTAAAAGTGAGCTACGGAAGCATTGTGGACGAGTTGTCCGAGGCTTGTAATTTTCGTTAATTGAAACCGACGTGAATGAGAGGACCTGAATGGATGGAGAGGATGAGAATGAAGAGAAGAACGGGGATATCGATAAAAAATCATCTCTCATATCGCCACTGTTGAGGTCGAAAAATCGCAAAAGTGGCGTACCAAAGTGGCTTCCGGGTGTGGGCGCCCAAGGGTGGCTTCCTTCTATATCCCGCTTATTCGGAGGAATCGAGAACTCGCACTTGGCAAATGTTATGTGGGGTGGGTGAACTTCTGAATTATGTGTTCATCTCAGATTTCGCCCCCGAGCTTGGACTGTGCCTTGAAGGCCAACGGACCGCCATTTCGGCCTCAAAATTATGCGGGCTCCTCCCCAAGTGCTCTGGCACTGGGGAGCTCCTAGCCCACATGAAAACCGCTCCGAGCGCTCGAACAACTGGGCTCCGAGCCCCAAATCGTGATAGTCGCGGTACTGGCGTGCCACTGTCGCAGAATATACGCACCCCTCCCTCGGTATCGACGGGTTATTCCCACGGTATCGACGCGGTTTCGTCGCGGGCTATAGTGCCGGCGCGATTTTGTCTTGCTATTACCACTTTGTTGACGTGCTACTATCGAGCTTCTGCAGTGGTATTGACGTGCTGTACTTGCGTCACTGGTGCACTATTGTCGTGCTATAGGCATGTTGCTGTAGCGATATTGAGGTATAGTCTTAGCTTTATACACCAACTACTGACCTGGGATTGCACAGCTGATGGCCAGGGCTCTACTGCTGTTCACCAGGTTCGACCGCTGTTCACCATTAAATTTACCTGTGGCCGTATTCATGAAACTATGGCAGCCTTCCGGAAAGGTCCAAAGTTCGCACGCCGCATACATTGGCTGGTTCTCAAAACTATCCCGGGAGGTTCCTATAGGTTACAAGAACGTTTTTAGTGTGCTATCGGAGGTTGGGTACCGTAATCGTTGCCGTCAAAATAAATGCAAGGGAGTGTTGGCTGCGGGCAAAACAACTGAATGGACGGCGACTAATAATTTCGAAACCCTCATCATCCCTTATGGGCTTTTTGAAGAGGTTCACAAACAGGCCGGGTGTTATCGAAGCAGAGAGGGGGGCAGTTGGCTATCGCACTTGGCCACGCCCATTTTTCCGTGCGGAAACGAATTTATAACACCTACCCGTGTTTTCCTCCCCTTCCAAGACCGGCAAAGCCGCTGCGGCACGGAAAAGTGAGCGTGGCCGAAAGAATGAACTTCTGCTGGAGACTCTGCTTCCCATTTCTGTGAGATTATTCGTCTAATCGGCCGAATATTCGGACATTGGGCCTTTCGAATAACCGAATTTTTCGAAAACTGACTTTCTCGAATATTCGGATAAACGAATTATTCAGAAAATTTACTTTACCGAATAGTCGAATGAAGGAATCATTCGGAAATTTGACTTTGTTTGAATCGAATAATTCAAATATTCAATTATTCGTTTATTTGGCCCAATATTCGTTGAAATACTCTTATACACTCACATAAACATATGGTTTACGTTTCCGTTTTAGTCTGAGGCA
Organism: Aplectana chamaeleonis; assembly: GCA_029168955.1. NCBI lineage: Eukaryota > Metazoa > Nematoda > Chromadorea > Rhabditida > Cosmocercidae > Aplectana > Aplectana chamaeleonis. The sequence continues at coordinate 38,088 of JAPDOI010000125.1, read as the reverse complement.
TGGACAAGGCGGCTGGCCGTGCGGGGTTGGCGGCCTCACTGGACACTGGGGTTCGATTTGCGCAGAGTGATCTACCGTCGCAGACCCGTCCATTCATCAGACTAAAATGATTGCGCGAACTCTACACACACATACACATACACACATATGTACGCATAGACACACACATGCACACCAGGCATGTGCGAAAAACTTCGAAACCGAAAAAACCGAAAAACGAAAAATTTTCGGTTTTGAATTCGAAAAATTCCGAAAAAAAAACGAAAATTTTTTTGTCTTTTGAAACATTTTATTTTCGTAATTGCATATTTTGGACTGGAAAAAGAAGGCAACGTAATCGAAGTGCTTTGAATAATGACAGAATTATGTTTTCTTGGTGACACAAAAGCATACCCAATCAGCGTATCAATGTAAGGAATTTTACCCTTGTTGCAGCGTCGAATCCTGGCAAAATTTTAGCGCTGAACACCTTCTTAATTTCTTGTGGTGAACTTCTTGTTTTAAAACTGCGGTGGTTCTCTGAACGATCACATCCACGTTTTTTCACGTTTTTGATCTAAACTGTGGGCTCGAAGGTCGTCCCCAATTTCATGAAAAAATACCGAATTCGCAGAAGTTGAAAGTCGTGGGCAAGTCATAGATCAAAACGGAACAAACGTTGTACAGAGACGAACATCAATAGTTCTTGATGGATAGCACACTCTTGCGTGAATTTTTTGTGCTGTCATGTTGAATTTCAGTGTGAGCGATTGCGTCGTGGTCAACACTGACCAGTAGCTTAGTCTCTCGGCGCTATTGGACGGTAATGGCCGCGACGCAACCACATGCATTGAGTCGCGGTGTCTACATAGGGGTTACGTTCAATCAGTTTCGCTTGATGGATCTGTACTTGATGCCATTCGCCTAGAAAGTTTTTATTTGCACTTTTTTTTGGTATAGATCGATAGAGGGAGCAGGAAAATTTAGGTTGACTTCCGCTTGAAAATTATGGGCCTCCAAAGAGCGATTCTCCACGTCTTTTCCATGAACACCTTGAACGAAAACGAATTTTCCTGAACTTAAAGCAGTGTTCACAATAGATTGCACTTTTGATATCTCTTTCGTTTACCGAAATTCTGGTGCCCTATACAGCAAGGCATGCTTGAAGAAAACGCGGAAACCGTGTTTTGTTGCTAAAAGAGGGCCACACTTTACTAAGTTGACTTTTGAGCGTTTGAGCGTGGAGGAATCAGCCGCTACGAAGGATGCTAAAGCTTATCTTGCTCGGATGAGTCCGGGCGGAGTAAAGAGCGGAGCGCTCAGTCATAGCAAAATATAACAAATACTAGGAGAGAAAGGTTCAAGCTTAAATTCCGTCAGCCGCGCACCTCTTTGTGGCGCGGCTTCTTCACCTTCAGAGCCGGCATGGAATACTTGAAGATGAGTCATACTGTTCAGATACCGATCAGCTTGTTAAATTCAAAACACTTGTCAAAAATTACCTACATTGTCGAGCAAGGATCTATTAATTGTTTTACGTTTTTTCCTTTCGAAACTTGTCATTTTTTTAAATTCCTTGATGTTTTCTGATGTTTTTTGCCTCTTTCTATGTTTCTACACTTCTGCAAGGGCGCGTAATAAAGTTAAAGTCAAAGTTATAACAGTGATAATCAAGCGGTTTAGCTCGCTCATCAGTATTTCCTTGACTTGAGTACTTCATGTTATCACAACCTCGAGGTTCTAGGGCGGAAAGGCGACATGAGGAGTTTCGGTGACCTCAGAACGCCTGTTTGCATCCATTATTTAGCCATTCCTAGCTCTTTAAACCATTTTTTCGTCACTGAGAGCATAGAATTCTTCTCGCCTATCATTTCACTGCGGAAAGTCATCGAGAATGATTATCGTGAACGCTGCCTTCGAATTACCGATGCAGGTTATCTGCTATGCGGAATCGATTAGCGTTATTATATTGGTGATGTTTCCGCCTGTCGAAATGTGTATTTTTGGTTTTTCGGAGAATTATTCCTGAAAGTTATGGCCATGCTCAAAAGATGCGCCGAGTCGTTTTAGTCTGCTGAAAAACAGGAAATTCAAAAAATTTCGGCTCCATCAATGTAATTTTTAATCGAAAGTGATGTAGTAGAAGGAACCGTTGTGCAAGGTGCAGATCATACGTTTGCTTCTGCTTGATTCTGGAATAAAGTCAGAGACGTGTGCAAACTTGCTGGAGACATCTGTAAGCAGCGAAGGATCGACTGCAAGTCGCATCAGAACCGCAAATTTCAGACCGAAAAAAACCGAAATTTAAACTTTTTCGTTTTTTTCGATATTGATTTTTTTCGCCAAAAAGGGCGAAAAACGAAAAAACCGAAAAATCGAAAAACGAAAAACGCACACCCCTGATGCACACATACACACACATAGACCCATACATACACATACAAACATACACACATACACACCTACACACACTACAGCGAAGGGAATACGAAAATATTAAGTAGGCCATTCCAAGCCGAAGGACAAGAAAGAGGTAGGAGATGAGGTGTGAATGAAACAAATGACAATGTTCTCAGGCAGTAACTCCGGCTGAGGGGGCAGGCAATACCGGCTGATTAAACATTGTACCCGGGCACGCCCCGGTAATCACTGCCCCCTCAGCCGGTAAATGGTGGAGCGCTCAGCCGGCAAGTGGTGGCCCCCTCAGCCCGCATTCACTGTCCCCTCAGCCGGTAAATGGCTGCCCCTCAGCCCGCATTCACTGTCCCCTCAGCCGGTAAATGGCTGCCCCTCAGCTCGCATTCACTGTCCCCTCAGCCGGTAAATGGAGGTCCGCTCTGCCGGTATTAGTTGCTTACCACGTGAATGATATCGATCTGCAAGACTAGATGAAGCCCCTAGTAGGCTCTCCCTATTCCCCAGCAAGTTCGAGGCTTGCGTTTCATTTCTGAAGCGGCAAGTCTTACAATACCGGCCACAACTTCTGTCCCAAAGCGCGTCGGCGACGCGAAATCGCGTCGAAAACGCCGTTTTCGTTCGGAGTGGACATTTTGAGAACCTGAAAAAACCATTCGATTCCTCTCGATGAGTAGATTGCGATTATATGTTCAGAGTTGAGAAAAACTCAAGTCTTCACATAGTTATGGCCTATTTTCCCTAAAAAGAGTCAAAATCTTTGTGAGGGGTTACTTTCTGATTCTGAGAACACTAATCGCTTCCTCTCGTCGTCCTGATTCCAAAAATCTTTTCAAGTTTAGAAAATTGTTACTTCTTGACATAGTTATGGCATATTTTGCTCACCCAAAGAGTAAGAATGCTCTATCAACGGCGAAACGTGAACGTGAGCATCCCCAGTATATTTGTGTCGTAATTCTGACTTCAAAGCTGTCTCTGTACCTGGGAAAGTGTGAGATTTGACTCTTAATCTTTCTTAGTTCTATATGAATTCCGTTTTGACGATGGTCTCCCTTCAATTTCTCGGTTGTCCGCGCTCTCCACGCTATTGCTCTCCTCTCTCTGACGCACTCCTCGATGCCTATACTGCCTCGCTCGAAGACAATCCCCCAAAACCGAATAGAATTCGAGGATCGGAGACGGACTGCAGAGTCAGTGTTATGAAATCCCGGTATCTGAAAGACCAAAGGTCGAAATGGGAGAGGAGTAAACATCATGGGTGTTCTCTGAGATACTGCTATAGCGAGACGGAACGCTGGCCGACTCAGAAAAGAAAGCAGTTCACTGAACAGGTGGTCCGTATTGAATCAGCATCAAGAGACAATCCGAACAGGAGTTAGCGTTATGGGTGGTTTGTCCCTGGTTTACTAAATTCTATTCTAACACTACGCCATCGGTGAGTGATTTTGCGGATGCAGACCACCCAGTCAGCGCGCGCGATCGCGGCGCGCACAGCATTTATTCGTTTCCCTGCGAAGAGTGTGACTCATCATTGAGCAATCTTCCGGGAATGTTCACAAGGAAAGAATCGAATCCTCGTTTTAGGAGAAAAATGCATCCGCGCGCGCCGAATGGGTGGTCTGCATCCGCAGAATCACTCACCGACAACAGAGAATTTTCAGAATGGTTCTGTTGGATATTTCTTTTTAAAATGAGCTTATACGTAGGATTTTTCTCAACCAGGTGAAAATGCATTTTTCTCCTAAAACGAGGATTCGAATCCTTTCCTTGTGTACATTCCCGGAAGATTGCTCAATGATGAGTCACACTCTTCGCAGGGAAACGAATAAATGCTGTGCGCGCCGCGACCGCGCGCGCTGGCTGGGTGGTCTGCATCCGCAAAATCACTCACCGATGGCGTAGTGTTAGAATAGAATTTAGTAAACCAGGGACAAACCACCCATAACGCTAACTCCTGTTCGGATTGTCTCTTGATGCTGATTCAATACGGACCACCTGTTCAGATAACTGCTTTCTTTTCTAAGTCGGCCAGCGTTCCGTCTCGCTATAGCAATATCTCAGAGAACACCCGTGATGTTTACTCCTCTCCCATTTCGACATTTGGGGCTGTAGTAAACCCCCTCAAAATGAAGTTAAGATGATCTTAAACGATCGTATGAAGAAATGTTGGAATGATCTGTAAGATTATCTTGATGATATGGTGAAAGATAGGAATCTCATCTGTAAGCGCATCATTCAGTTGATGAACATTTTTAAGATGATGCTAATTTCATCAGGTTAGCTGAACTTCTACAGATCATCTGAACAGAGAAAAGCGAGAGAGCACGCACTCCCGCAGAAGCTCGTCTTATCTTTAAGAGTAACCCCGGAGCGCCTCTTATTCTTCAGATGAAATACCAGTTATCATTATCAGCTATCACAAAACAACAAAAATCTCATTTCATTCATTGAGAAAGAAAGCATGGATTTGGTCGATTAGAGAATGACCACCTGCAGAATGAGGTTCGGCTTTTCTTATTCTCACACGTATAATCATGTGTTATCATATCATGAATATGCGAGGACGACCGCTTTAGGGCGAATCACCGCTAATGAAATGAATACGGGCCTAAGATCAGCGACCAGTTGTGACTGATAGCGATAATTATGAATCAATACGGAATTAAGATAATCTGAAACTTGTCTGGAAGAATATCGGACCATCTTATCGAAATAATATCAGATCATCTGATAGGGGTGGTTTACTACAGCCCTTGGTCTTTCAGATACCGGGATTTCATAACACTGACTCTGCAGTCCGTCTCCGCTCCTCGAATTCTATTCGGTTTTGGGGGACTGTCTTCGAGCGAGGCAGTACAGGCATCGAGGAGTGCGTCAGAGAGAGGAGAGCAATAGCGTGGAGAGCGCGGACAACCGAGAAATTGAAGGGAGACCATCGTCAAAACGGAATTCATATAGAACTAAGAAAGATTAAGAGTCAAATCTCACACTTTTCCAGGTACAGAGACAGCTTTGAAGTCAGAATTACGACACAAATATACTGGGGATGCTCACGTTCACGTTTCGCCGTTGATAGAGCATTCTTACTCTTTGGGTGAGCAAAATATGCCATAACTATGTCAAGAAGTAACAATTTTCTAAACTTGAAAAGATTTTTGGAATCAGGACGACGAGGGGAAGCGATTAGTGTTCTCAGAATCAGAAAGTAACCCCTCACAAAGATTTTGACTCTTTTTAGGGAAAATAGGCCATAACTATGTGAAGACTTGAGTTTTTCTCAAGTCTGAACATATAATCGCAATCTCCTCATCGAGAGGAATCGAATGGTTTTTTCAGGTTCTCAAAACGTCCACTACGAACGAAAACGGCGTTTTCGACGCGATTTCGCGTCGCCGGCGCGCTTTGGGACAGAAGTTGTGGCCGGTATTGTACCTTGCTTCAAAAGTCATGAACTGACCCGCTGTCACGTCCCACGGTCACAACGAACCGTAAGGGGTGAGGGGTCAATGATCAAAATCATGTGGATGACCATCCGTTCGAATGCCAACACCCCAATCAGCTCGAAGTCCATTTCGCCCGCTCCGTACATGAGCCTAGTTCGTTTTAGTGCCTGCCCGCTCAGCCGGTAAAGCCATGCCACTCAGTCGGTGAAATGCATGCCCGCCCGCTCAGCCGGTAGGACGCCCCGCCCCCAAAATAAGCCTGCCCGCTCAGCCGGCGAGCCTACTTTTCCGCCCGCTCAGCCGGTGTTATTATCTGAGTTGAAACTGACGCCGAACCATGAGGTGGCGATTTGTTTGAACACGTTTTTATTTGTATTAACACAATCAACGTCGGCGTGCGTGCAACTCTTGAAAACGGCCATGTCGTGGGCTCGGAGCGACACCAAATCATCGACTAATGACAGCCGTATACTCGTGGGCTACTATAAAGTTGAAAAAAAGCCTTTCGCTAGTGGCCCACGAGCTTAGCCGGAGAAAACTACGGCAAAGTCGCGTGCGCCAGTTCGCGGTATTCTCGCCCCAGTCTCCATAGTCGTGGGCTAGGAGCCTACCAATGCCAGAGTGGGTGAGTAGATGTGAACATTTCTTGACTCACCCGCACAGCCGAGGAAGAGATGAGGAATGAAATGTGTTCAGCCGAACATTGAAACATTTGTTATTGATATGAATGATAAGGCATGTTGGAGGTAATGTTTGCAAGTAGAAGATAATAGTTGACGAATCAGAGTTAAACAGCCTCTTCTCAAATATTCGCTGAGCACGATTCCGTGACAACGCGCGTTACAATGGAGGCGCACCTATTATGCGATACTATTCATGCTTCACACAAGGTACAAAGTGTTCTCTAGTGTCCTGACCAATACTTTCGATTAATAACGTGTAATGCTCAAAAATTAGATTCTCAGGCGCATTATCGAGCCGCATCGGACCGCCATTATCATGCCTAAACTCCCTTAAATTGGCCGAGTGCCGAAAGTAGCCGCAATATTTCAGCTGCTTGTATTGTAGCATTCGCCTCACCTAAAACGGCACCCGCTTACCCACTGAATGCCTGCCTAACCCCTCAAGTCCAAACTCTCTCCACATAGGATCTTGCACAAATCTTGGAAGGCCCTGGAACTTCGCTATGACTAAAGAGAACTTCTCATGGGGTCCTACTGACTCCTATCGAGGTCCTGCTTATTTCCGTTTAGGTCCCACCAACTTTTCCCGGCGCTCTGCTCACCCCCACTTGGGTCCCGCCCACGTTGCCCGGCACTCGGTGGGGACAGGGTCTCTCTACACACGGAGGGAGGAGCACGAACGAGATTTCATGCTGACGCGACGCGCCCGGCGGAATTCTTTCATCTGATTACCCCATCACTGGAGCGCGCTTGCCACAAGCTCGCGAGATTTCATGACATTTCATGCGTTTATTGATTCTCATATGACTATTTCTTAATGTTTCATAATCCAGAGCCAAACTGGTTGTCGGCGGCAACGATCCCATCATTACTTCTAAAATGGTGCTCGATCTTTAATACCATATTACATTTTCTATAAATATCAAGCTCTACAACGGCACGAGAACAAACAAGAGTTATTGAAATGAGTGTCCAGGATAAGATGATGAGAGGAACAACTCAGGAACATGAAGAAAAGTCATGTGAGGATGATTAAAAAGCCAGTGAAATCTCGTGAGCTTGTGGCAAGCGCGCCTTAATGATGTGGTAATAGGATAAAAAGTTACGCCGCGCGCGTCGCGTCAGCTATGAATCTAGTCCGCGCTCCTCCCTCAGTGTGTAGAGAGACCCAGTCCCCACTCGGTGCACTCCCAGTTGGGTCCCGCACACCTTCGTCGGCGCTTGGCGCACTCCCCCTTGGGTCCCACACACCTTCCACGGCGCTTGGCGCACTCACAGTTTGGTCCCGCACATTTATTTTGGCGCTTGGCGCACTCCAACTTAGGTCCCGCCCACGTTGCCCGGTGCTCTGCGCACTCCCACTTGTGCCCGGCACACGTTCATCGACGCTTGGCGTGTACTCAATTGGGTCCCGCCCACTTTTCCTGGCACTGCTCACTCCCACTTAGGTCCCGCACACGTCGCCCGGCACGCTGCGCACTCCCATTTGGGTCCCGCACACCTTCGTCGGCGCTTGGCGCACTCTCACTCGGGTCCCGCCCACTTTTCCCGGCGCTCTGCTTACTCGCAGTTGGGTCCCGCCCACTTTTCCCGGCGCTCTGCTCACTCCCCCTTGGGTCCCACAAACCTTCCATGGCGATTGGCGCACTCACAGTTTGGTCCCGCACATTTATTTTGGCGCTTGGCGCACTCCAACTTAGGTCCCGCCCACGTTGCCCGGTGCTCTGCGCACTCCCACTTGTGTCCGGCACACGTTCATCGACGCTTGGCGTGTACTCAGTTGGGTCCTGCCCACTTTTCCTGGCACTGCTCTCTCCCACTTAGGTCCCGCACACGTCGCCCGGCATTCGGCGCACTCCCACTTGGGTCCCGCACACGTTCTCCGGCGCTCTGCGCACTCCCAGTTGAGTCCCACACACTTCCCTCGGCGCGTGGCGCACTTCCAGTAGGGTCCGACACACTCTTCTCAGCGCTCGATGCGTTTGCGATGAATTTGCACGAAGCAATTTTGGCAGATTTTTTGCGTTTTACTGGAAATTTACTGCCACTTCTTGGAAAAATACCTTTCTGCTGGAAAACGGAACTATTCTGGAGGATTACATGAAAATTTGGGAGATTTACGGAGACAATTTCCCTAATTTATCAGTAATCTGGCAGATTTTCTGTCGGATCAGCACCTAGGAGGAATTCTGTGGTAAAAATCAGCATTTACTTGTAATTGGAAGTAAACCTCTCGTAATTCAGAGGTAAACCACCAGAAAATTTTCTGCTGAGTAGCTCACCGAGCAGTCATCACGCCACAAAAGGAGTACACAAAGCTACTTCCTGTATACGATGCATCAGCTCATCTGAAAGACAAGCCATCGTTAAATGATGTTTTGTTACGAGGACCAATAATGCTTTCCACAATGCTACACATGCTGTTTCGTTTCAGAATTGGTGAGATTGCTATGATAGCCGATGTGGAAAAAGCTTTCTTGCAAGTACATTTACACCCGGACGACAGGAATACTGTACGTTGCTTCTGGGTGAGAGAGATGTCACATGCCCTCTTTCAGGTACGAACATCATGGGATACCGTTTTACGAGAGTACCTTTTGGGCTGAAATGCTCCCCGTTCTATTAGAGGGCACTATCAAATACCATCTGAGCTCTGTTCGTCACAATCCCGAGCTGGCACGTGAAATACTCGACAACGTCTACGTCGACAACGTTGTTCTTACAGCTTCGTCGGAGGAAGAAGCACTAAGAAAATATCACGAATCGAAGAAACTTTTCATGGAGATGAATATGAATCTACGAGGATTTTATTCAAATCAGACAAATGTTAATAGCAGGATTGCAGTAGAAGATAGAAGTTCCCAGGAGAAACCGAAGGTACTTGGTATTATCTGGGAGACTTCTGAGGACCAACTAATCATAGAAGGACAATTTACCGAGAAGTCTGTATACACCAAACGAGTGGTATCAGAACAAATTGCTTCCATTTTTGATCCAATGGGCTGGCTCACTCTTTTCAAAGGAAAGCTGTTTCTTCAGCAATTCTGGCAGTGTGGCTACGATTGGGACACAAGGCTTTCTACGGAACATGAGCAGGAATGGAGAAAGATCACAGAAGCAGTGTCGGGGCTTCAAACCCGGCCCCTCGCAGAATTGCCGCAGTAAACGAAACGTCGATACTGGAAGTGTTTGCTGATGCCAGCTCACGTGCGATGGCTGCATGTGCCTACCTAGTTGGATCAACGTCACACTTACTTTTTGCGAGGTCGAGGCTACCCAATCCCAAGGATCGTCCTACTATTCCTAAAATGGAGATCAACGCGACAACACTTGCGATGAGAATGGCTCACATGCTCTGCCAAGCCCTGCAAACAAAAATCACTCTCACGTCCATAGTTATTTTTTCCGACTCCCAAATTACTTTGCGCTGGGTATGAAGCTATCCCATTAAAAAAGAACCTAGAGTGCTGGTGAAGAATCGCGTAGCGGAAATCAGGAAAGTCGTTCACGAGATCAAAATCCCAGTTCGATTTGGAAGCGTCGATACACTGCAGAATCCTGCTGATTGTGCAACCAGAGGAGTAAATCAAACTGAGTTGGCAGCACACATGTGGTGGTCTGGCCCAGATTTCCTGAGATTACCAGAAGACACTTGGCCGAACCACAACGATTTTTTTATGCTTCCTGATGATGTCAATGGAGAAATCTTGGAAAAGGAAAGGGTTGAGGGAACAACAATGACTACAACCACGCAAGATGGAATCGTGGAATTGGTTGATTGGAAAAACCACAACACTCTACCTTCGGCTCAGGCAACTGTGGTTTACGTCCTTCGATTCCACTTATCCTTACGAGTAAAGGACATCCTTGGAGCACGGATCAGAGAGAGTATTCCAGAATTGCAAAACGAGGACACAACGAGCTACGCTTCAGCTTCGGAACGAAGAGCTGCCTTGAACGTCATCTTACGCAATCATCAGAAAGTTTACGTTACATCAGCCATACGAAAATCTGCCAAGGACATGAATCTACAATTGGATAATCACAACATTCTTCGCTGCTGTGGAAGACTGAAGAATGCAGAACTTCCTGATTTTACAAAGTATCCTGTCTTCATCACAGCGAAAGCTCCACTTGCACGATGCATTGTGAGAGAAGCTCATTTGCCACTACATCCGGGTACTTCTCACACAATGGCAAGAGTGAGAGAAAGGTTTTGGGTACCGAAACTTTGTCAGCAGGTGCAAAAATTTGTAAGAAAATGCCTACCCTGTCAAAAACTCAACAATTTGCCATTTCGATACCCCAAGATGGGAGCGCTGCCAGAGAGGCGAGTCATTCGGACCAAACCGTTTGAGAACGTTGGAATCAACTACTTCGGACCAATTTCTACGAAAGGAAGTGAGATTGAGAATAAGTTCTACGGGCTCATCCTAACTTATGACAACACGACTCATCCATCTGGAGACCGTGTTGGAAATGTCACCTGAAAAGCTTTTGATGGCCCTCAGGAGATTTTTCGCACGCAGAGGAATACCATCATCGATAACATCAGATAATGGCCCATCATTCCTTCTAGGAGATCAAATTCTCAAAGAAGTGATAGAGAAGAGTACAAGTGACGATAATTTCCAATCTACAATAGCTCAGAAAGGGATAGAGTGGACAACCATCACACCCTTTGCTCCGTGGCAGGGAGCTGTCTACGAACGGTTGATCAAATCGGTAAAACATTCCTTTTACAAAACAATTGGAAATTGGGTTTCAACTGTCGAAGAAGTAACGACTCTGATGATCGAGATTGAAGGATGTCTGAACAGTCGCCCATTGACATACCAAGGAGGCACGTTGGAAGAAATGAAACCTCTTCGACCTATTGACTTCCTCGTCAAAGATATCAAACTAACATATCCATTTGAAAATCTGAAGACAGACGATGAAGATCCAACCTACTTCCCACCTGATAATCTGCTTCATCTGAAAACCCGGCGCCAAGTCGAGAAAGCCCTCAAATCATCTCACAAGCTGACAGAAGGGTTTTGGAAACAGGGGCGACAGATTTATCTTGGCAGTCCACGAGAAGCTCACAAGCTACATATGGATAAGAAACGAGGAGGCACAAAGATTCCTTCTGTTGGCAATGTGGTTTTACTCGCCGATCCAAATATGCCTAGAAACGTTTGGAAAATGGGCAGAATATACGACCTAAAGGAAGGATCCGACGCAGTTGTACGCGAAGCCACTGTGAAAATGGGCGACGGACATTTTCTAAAAAGACCGGTGAATCCGCTGGTACCACTGGAACTCGATGGTGAGGAAGGACTTCGGAACAATGACATATCAGATCCAGATCCAGAAGACGTTTTTCATGAAGAGCAGTCTAATGCGACAATCGAGAAAAATCAAACAAGATACAATTTAAGCAAGAGACAGAGAACGAACTATAACGAAGAAGACACAGACCAGATGTCAATACGGACTTGGAAACTCCCTGCTATTCAGATGTCTATTTCGATGATGAGCATGACAATCTCCTCGACGAACGCAACACAGACTAAAGTCAGTACGAGAACTCAAGGAAGTATAATCAAATTAACATGCATTAGCGGAGGAATCAAAGTTCTCAGCAGTGAACCCAGCAAGTATGAAGTTTGTGTTGAGGGATGCTGCACAACTATGGAACATCCCAAACAAAATGAAACCCTCCTATTTCCTCCGGAAGTTGTGTTACACAACCACACAGTTCAGTGGAAGATGTTGGAAAACAATCGAGTTACCGTACTACGAGTCAGCTGCCCAACTGTTCCATTTTGCGATCACATACAGTGCTGGCTGTGTACGGCTAACATCTTCAACCCAGAATGCCGCACTAATGGCATTGGCGACACTGATTTACATCTTCATCGCTCTCATCTACACCATATGCTACGTCCCTTTGTTTGTAGCAAAGCCATGAAGAATATGTGGCCAAATCATAGACTGTGGATTCATACTTGGAATAGGGCCAATCTTCAATGGATGGAGAAGATGGAGAAGAAAGAGACGAGCTGGAAGACCTGGGGTGGTAGTAAACCAGGCGAGAGCGGGACGTAGGGGTGAGCTTAAGGTGCCACTTATGTGGCACCTAAAGTTTTTGACACATTTTCGTAGAATTGTTAATTAGGCTGCCAGAAGCTCAGAAATCGAAAAATTACACGAGAGCTCGACATTACGTCGACCTCATGAGGACATTTCGCAGCCATTTCCGGGTGGTCTTCTCGTTCACATGAGGGGCACAAGAGCGTCATCTCGTTCTCTGTGCGAGAGGACGGAGAAATTGTGTGTCGTAGAGGAGGGAGAGACGATGAGGTCGCCATCTCCGAAATCTACTCCCGAGTAGATTTTGGTCGCCCTCAGAGCCAGTGGCTGATGATTGGAGCAAAGTTCACGCGCCAGCCGTGGACACCCGCTTTCCTCTGGGGCGGCATGCATGAACGCAGCGAAAGGTGTCAGGGAGCCGCTCGGCGTGCCATGCGCGCGGCGTCGAGCAACGGGGCGGCCCCGAATTTCGTGGCGTGTGTTGATGTGCCTGATTTTCGGGGCCGCCCCGTTGGTCGACGCTGCGCGCATGGCCTGCGGAGCGGCTCCCTGACACCGTTCGCTGCGTTCATGCACGCCGCCCCTGGATCAATATCTCTCGTCTTTGGTGTTATTTCCTTCATCAAATTCTCCTTCGTTGGAGTATTTGATTCCTCATTTCATTGATTGTTCATTCCTGTTTAGGCCTTCATGAGTAAACTCTTACTCATTCGATATTTTCTACTTTTTGTGCCGTTTTGTTCCCTAACACTCAATGACACCCTCTTTTTCAGGACTCGGTATTGTCAATATTGCGAACATCGTCAATATGCACCAGGCGTTCTCTTCACAGTGCAAAGGTTAGCCTTATACTAGTTGCTCTCCCCATTTGCGTGTTTTCTTTTTTATCGTGTCTTGTTTTTTAAGCTATTGTTGTGTACTTTGGTTGACCAGAGCAAAACTGAAAATCGTGAACCGTTATTGTTGATAATATACTTGGGAAAAACTGTTAAAAACCCCAATTTTTTGAATAAATTCAAAAATCCTTTTTTTTCGAATTTCAAAATTTTGAAAATATTCGAAAATCAAAAGTTCTGAATAAACTCGAAAATGGTATTTTTCGGTATCTGGATTTTCGAGTTTATGAATAAACTCGTAAATGGTATTTTTCGAATTTCGGACTCTTGAATATATTCGGAAAACTGATTTTTTGAATTCCAAATGTTCGACTATATTCGAAAACCAATTTGAAATTTTTTTTTTCAATCAATCTTTTCGGATTTTGGAGAAAAAATTCTTGTTTTTCGGATAAATTTTTCTCTATTTTTTAAATGATGAATGTCACATCACGTGACTTTGGTGAATCGCGCCACAAAATTTGCGCTCGCTCGAAAGCTTCAGTGCCACAGTTTCAAAGGACTCAAAATGGATTAGGGGTCGAAGAATCTATGAAAAAGGTCCGAGTTGGCTGCTGAGGCGCTATTCGTACTCCTCAACGCCAGCGCGTGATGCGCGGGCGTGGCACTGAAGCATGAATACTTTCTGCGCGCATCACGCTGTTTGCGGAGACCGAATGCTCCGGCGGCGACGCTATGGCGGAGCCAAATAAAGTGGGCCTCAACTTATCCAAACAAGCAAATTTTGTACACGCGTTCGCCATCATGGCAGCGCAGTGTAATACTGGAATAAATTATCATGAAACGGAATGAAATTGTGGTGAGCGCGAAGCGCTCACCAGGATTTGGCTTTGATCTCTTCCCGCGCGGATGCCCTACAATGAGATCACCTATTCATACCGTCAACAGAGGTATGAGCTGTACACTATTCGACGCGCTGCAAGAAATTACATATGTGTGCAACTTTTCATCCCAACTGGTCCCCGCTTTCTAAAGTTATGACCTCTCAAAGTACGCAAAAACGTTCTCCACCACCGCCTCCGCCTCCGCCTCCGCCTCCGCCTCCGCCTCCACCTCCGTCCGTCGAAAAACATTTTTTGGAAGGCGTGGACCAAATCGCTCGAAAATTCGTGACTAGAGGTAATCGGCCACGGGAATGACGAAAATAATTGTCAGAACTCACCATAATGACTTCTGGGCCCCTAATGGGCGTTTGAAACTCGGAAACCGGCCTCTCAAGAATAGTTTATGAAAATGGTGGGGTTTTCGTTATCAGTCATTGTTTTTTAGACTCCATATAAACACCTTGCTCTCCAGGGTGGTGTACTTTGAACGTCCGGCTCGGAAGAGGACGCTGTGCGGGTTGATATGCACTGACCGCGGCGCGTATTCGTTCAAAGCGCACCATCGATAAGAAGGCGTCGCAGGATGTGCTGAAGTGTCGGTTGACTATGTGAGACCTCAGTAGGTGTGCAGGACGTCGTAGAATGTGGGCAGGGCCTCAGTAGGAGTATGCAGGACATCATCAGAACGTGTGCAAGACCTCAGTAGGAGTGTGCAGGACATCATGGAACGTGTGCAAGACCTTAGTAGGAGTGTGCAGGACATCATGGGACCTGTGCAAGACCTCAGTAGGAGTGTGCAGGACATCATGGAACGTGTGCAGGACCCCAGTAGGGGTGTGCAGGACGTCGTAGAATGTGTGCAGGACCTCAGTAGGAGTGGGCAGGACATCATGGAACGTGTGCAAGACCTCAGTAGGAGTGTGCAGGACATCATGGAACGTGTGCAAGACCTTAGTAGGAGTGTGCAGGACATCATGGGACCTGTGCAAGACCTCAGTAGGAGTGTGCAGGACATCATTGTACCTGCGCAGGACCTCAGTAGGAGTGTGTAGGACATCATTGTACCTGCGCAGGACCTCAGTAGGAGTGTGCAGGACATCATGGAACGTGTGGAAGACCTCAGTAGGAGTGTGCAGGACATCATGGAACGTGTGCAGGACCGTAGTAGGAGTGGGCAGGACATCATGGGACGTGTGCAGCACCCCAGTAGGGGTGTGCAGGACGTCGTAGAATGTGTGCAGGACCTTAGTAGGAGTGTGCAGGACATCATAGGACCTGTGCAGGACCCCAGTAGGGGTGTGCAGGACATTATGGTACCTGTGCAGGACCTCAGTAGGAGTGTGCAGGACATCATGGGCCTGTGCAGGACTCCAGTAGGGGTGTGCAGGTCGTCGTAGAATGTGTGCAGGACCTCAGTAGGAGTGTGCAGGACCTTAGTAGGAGTGTGCAGGACATCATGGGCCCTGTGCAGGACCCCAGTAGGAGTGTGCAGGACATCATGGGACCTGTGCAGGACCCCAGTAGGGGTGTGCAGGACCTCAGTAGGAGTGTGCAGGACATTATGGGACCCAAGTGCAGGACCCCAGTAGGGTTTGCAGGACGTCGTAGAATGTGTGCAGGACCTCAGTAGGAGTGTGCAGGACCTTAGTAGGAGTGTGCAAGACATCATGGGACCTGTGCAGGACCCCAGTAGGGGTGTGCAGGACCTCAGTAGGAGTCTGCAGGACATTATGGAACGTGTGCAAGACCTTAGTAGGAGTGTGCAGGACATCATGGGACCTGTGCAGGACCCCAGTAGGGGTGTGCAGGACGTCGTAGAATGTGTGCAGAACCTCAGTGAGAGTGTGCAGGACCTAGTAGGAGTATGCAGGACATCATGGGACATGTGCAGGACCCCAGTAGGGGTGTGCAGGACGTCGTAGAATGTTTGCAGGACCTCAGTAGGAGTGTGCAGGACCTTGGTAGGAGTGTGCAGGACATCATGGGACCTGTGCAGGACCCCAGTAAGGGGTGTGCAGGACCTCAGTAGGAGTCTGCAGGACATTATGGAACGTGTGCAAGACCTTAGTAGGAGTGTGCAGGACATCATGGGACCTGTGCAGGACCCCAGTAGGGGTGTGCAGGACGTCGTAGAATGTGTGCAGAACCTCAGTGAGAGTGTGCAGGACCTTAGTAGGAGTATGCAGGACATCATGGGACATGTGCAGGACCCCAGTAGGGGTGTGCAGGACGTCGTAGAATGTGTGCAGGACCTCGGTAGGAGTGTGCAGGACCTTAGTAGGAGTGTGCAGGACATCATGGGACCTGTGCAGGGACCCCAGAAGGGGTGTGCAGGACGTCGTAGAATGTGTGCAGAACCTCAGTAGGAGTGTGCAGGGACATCATGGGACCTGTGCAGGACCCCAGTAGGGAGTGCAGGACGTCGTAGAATGTGTGCAGAACCTCAGTAGGAGTGTGCAGGACATCATGGGACCTGTGCAGGACCCCAGTAGGGGTGTGCAGGACGTCGTAGAATGTGTGCAGAACCTCAGTAGGAGTGTGCAGGACATCATGGGACCTGTGCAGGACCCCAGTAGGGTGTGTGCAGGACGTCGTAGAATGTGTGCAGAACCTCAGTAATAGTGTGCAGGACATCATGGGACCTGTGCAGGACCCCAGTAGGGGTGTGCAGGACGTCGTAGAATGTGTGCAGAACCTCAGTAGGAGTGTGCAGGACATCATGGGACCTGTGCAGGACCCCCAGTAGGGGTGTGCAGGACGTCGTAGAATGTGTGCAGAACCTCAGTAGGAGTTTGCAGGACATCATGGGACCTGTGCCCAGGACCCCAGTAGGGTGTGCGGGACGTCGTAGAATGTGTGCAAAACCTCAGTAGGAGTGTGCAGGACATCATGGGACCTGTGCAGGACCCCAGTAGGGGTGTGCCGGACGTCGTAGAATGTGTGCAGGACCTAGTAGGAGTGTGCAGGACATCATGAAACGTGTGCAACACCCTGTCAGGATAAGCAGGACTTCATGGAATGTGTGCAGGGCATCAGTAGGAGTGTGCAGGACATCATGAAGCGTGTGCAGGACCCCAGTAGGGATTAGCAGGACGTCATGGAATGTGTGTAGGACCTTAGTAAAATTGTGCAGGACATCAAAGAACCTGTGCAGGACCCCAATAGGGGTGTGCAGGACATCAAGGAATGTGTGCAGGACCTTAGTAGGAGTGTGCAGGACATCATGAAACGTGTGCAAGACCCTGTAAGGATGAGCAGAACTTTGTGGAATGTGTGCAGAACATCAGTAGGAGTGTGCAGGACATCATGAAACGTGTGCAAGACCCTGTAAGGATGAGCAGGACTTCATGGAATGTGTGCTGGATCTCCAGTAGAAGTGTGCAGGACCTCAGTTTAATGCTCAGGACACCGTATGCAAGCCAGGCATCCGAATCTACAAGAACGATAGTTAAGTCCGCCAGAACAGGGCTACCGTAATCTCACTCGAGTTAGCTCTAAAATTTTCTAAGTTCTGACTCCGAATTCGCTTCATCTTCCCTACAGGTGGTGATGTTTTCCTGCTTTGTAGTCCATGCAGATCCTCAACTGCTGACCTCTGGAGCAGGACGGTGTGAATCAAGACACACCGCTCTTCACTTCTTTATACTTTACCCTTGGTCAATTTTGTATCATCCAATTTGTTTACGAGAGCCGAATAACATTATTCCTAAGATTACGGTAGCCCTCTTCTGGCGCACTTAAAGGCAGTGTTCACGACAAATCTCGTTCTCGAGGTCTCGGTGTGAAACTCTAAGTTGGCAGGTGCTGTAGAGGATAGGGTCTAAGAAGGCAACGAAAACTGGCCAGAAATGAATACAAACGGCTTTGAAAGCTCTCCCGATGCGCCTACCTATCCCGGTCCGCCCCCGATCGGACGAGCTTGTGGCGCCGCACGCGTTTCGATGGCAAATTGCCAAGGCAACTCTGCCGCAATTAGCATTACCGATTCGCGCAGATTTCCGCGATTCGCGCAGATTTCGCGATTCGCGCAGATTTCGCGATTAGCGCGCGCTTGATGAAATCAGCAGGGCCCATGATTCTCGTCCACGAATTAAGAAGCCGTTATTTTGACTTATTCTGGACGTTTTTCTTCGCTGTTTCTTCACTATTAGTTACCTCACGACAAAACAATCCCATTTTTGGATCGAACTCGAGTCCGATATTCATCGTGAACACTGCCTTTAACTATCGTTCCTTTTCCAGAAACAGACATATGGGCCGGCGCAGACGAGCCACATCAGCATGAACCGGTGAAGTTTGGCTAGAGCGGCTGACCCTGGGTATATCCTAGACGTGGTGGGGCCACCCAAGATTTACTCATAGAAATGATGAAAAACTCTGATAAAAGAGGCTGATACTGCGCTATCAATCATTGTTTATATTAGAGCTCTGCGGAAATACTTCGACTGGTAGCCTCACCAATTAGCCGTTCATTTCATTTCTGTCTTGAATGGTGCGTGCCCCCCCCCGTCTAGAATAGTGCCTAGAACCTGTACAATTGGGTCATTTTGAAGCTCATTTCTTCATTTTTCGACTTTTAAATTCAAAAAGTATATGCCTTGCATCTATTTGTAGGAAGCCGCGTTGCAACAATTATCTTGCAGTCCTAGCAACGGAGCGGTTGTCTCCTCATTTCTACCACTATGTTTTCGAAAAAAAAAAACAACAACTTGACTTTTAGAGATTGACGATGGTTTAGAAAGGAAACCCTTGAAAAAGTTGTGAAATTTCTGAAAGTTGGGCTCCGCAGAAAAGGTCAAGGATTTGGCATTGCTCTAAAATGTAGTGAATTTGTTTCATTAGATTTGGCTATCGAACAGATTTTCTAAATGTAGTGAAATAGTTGAATCGATTTGGCTGTTGTTGGTATATGAAGATAACATAATCATTAAATGTAGTGAAATTGTTGCAAACGGATTTGGCAGGAGCTCTATGAATTATCACAGTCAAATCACGCGTCAGAAGGGGTTTTTCTTGGAGCGCATATTGAACCAAATGAGAACAAGAATAAGTCTAGCAGCAAAAACGTTTCCATACAATGTGAATCGTGAAAGCGTTGAGGACACGAAGACATAGCGTCAGTAGCTAATAAATTGTGTTACATTTCGTTTTCGTGATTTTTATCTAATCAGTGAGGAAGAGGGAAGGTCTAGTACCTAAGTGTGAGCTACACTGAAAAGGCAGAATAACATTCGAGAACCTTAATTCTAGCCCATAAGGCCACGTTTCGTTCAGCATTGTTGACTGAGGTTTATTATTTTCTTTTGTCTTCATTCGCTCGCCAGAGGACCTTCTGACGCGTGATTTGACTGTGATAATTCATAGAGCTCCTGCCAAATCCGTTTGCAACAATTTCACTACATTTAATGATTATGTTATCTTCATATACCAACAACAGCCAAATCGATTCAACTATTTCACTACATTTAGAAAATCTGTTCGATAGCCAAATCTAATGAAACAATTTCACTACATTTTAGAGAAATGCCAAATCCTTGACCTTTTCTGCGGAGCCCAACTTTCAGAAATTGATGATGGACTTCTAATGATGAAAAAGTCGTTAAGGGCCGTCGCCGCGATGGCGGAACGGGCCCCACGTGCCGGCTTGACGTCAGGATACTCATACTCCAACGCCACGCCCGCCCGTCACGGGCTGACATTGAGGGGTATGAATAGCACCTAATAGATAAAGATTCATATTTCGCTAAACAGCGTACTGGTCATGTGAGAGGAGCATGTTTACAGGTCTGCGAAGCCACGACGATGAATGGGGGATCAGCAGCACCATGTCTTTGAAGAGCACCTCTGTTAATGTTGAATGTTATCTTTGACTAAAAATAAATCAGTTTCAATTTTAAATTCCATCTGTCCTCAAAAATTTCTTTCCATTGTAGCTGTCGCTTGAATATAGTCAGGCTATCAGAGCAATAATTCTAACGAATTTTTCGACAGCTGAGGTAGGCATCATTAAATAAAGGGCAGCGCGGCGGACAGCATGAGGTAAGTAGTTTGTTAAGGAACAGACAAATTCTGATTTTGCGGGTGCGAGCATTTCTCGCAAGTGTGAGACTCTTAAGCAGTGTTGGCGGCAACCTTTTTGCGGGTCTATGCTTTATGCTAAAGACCTAAGGTCCATGCATAGTCGGGCGACAAAAGCCTCGCCGCCACAGTGACTGGTAGAGAACAATTACACAGCCTCGCGCCTATCATCCATTACCCAACATTTCAGCGTTATTTTTGCCGCCCGACTATGCGTAACTCTATAGAGAATGTGCACTGCATAAGTGGCCCCGCAGAGAAGCAGCTATTATCGATTGGACGAACTGTTCCGCGTTTACTCTACCGGTTAAGTTTTGTGAATATTCGGTGTAATCGAAATGTTGAACGCCGGTATAGGGGCTCTTTCTAGACACCGAGGAAAGAGTTTTCTTGCCTTCTGCTGCTTTAATTTCACTCGGGACCACTCCGCTTGAATTGAGTAGCGTCACGTGTCAAACGGCATGAACCGGACAACTCTTCCCTCTCTGTGCATGTAGGAAGCCACTATCCCTTGAAGTCCTGAGAAGGGACTGCTTCTCAAAGGTTTTTATAAAGCGCAAACATTAGTGATGGCCATGTGCATATGACGAGTGGCCACCTAATAAAAGCTATCTAAAGAATATTAATAATAATAAATTAATAAAATGATTATTTTGACATGAGGGGTAATAGTAATAACAATATCGACAATGCTAGCAAAAATAAGAATAATATCGACTATAATAATACTATTAATCATACTGACTTACTTGACTTAATCGGTTGGCTTTCGCCTGACGCGGTCATTCCGCATCTTCACCGAGGTGTGCCGTCCTAGTAGTCAGCCGTGTCCATTTTTCACGGTCTTCAGCCACAATTTGAACACATTCCATCCAGCTGTCACTATTCCATTTCCTGCGAAACGAAACATCGCGCCTGAACTGTCTTTCGATGCCGAGTGACTTTAAATCCTCTTTAACCACATCCGTCCAGAACTTTCCCCTACGCCCAGGTGGCCGTTTCAGACAGGATTTGGAAGCATTTTTAAAGCGTGTTGTACGAGACGATCCGGCGTTCTTCTTAGTATATGCCCGAGCAGTCGAAGTCGACTTTCCATTGCTGCTTGAGATGGCGTTAGGAGATGCTGGCACCTCCCTCGTGTCAAGCGTTGATGTACTGCGTCGATTTCCTTGTAAAGGTCTTCGTTATGGCATACACGCGGCCAGAAATATCCAAGCAAACGCCTAAAGCTTCCTCTCCGTGCAATCCAACCTTTCCATCTGCGTTTCGGTGCTGCCCACGTCTCCGATCCGTACATCATGATAGGGCGAATAGCGGATAGGTAGACGCGCAACTTGACTTCCTTCGCGATGGTGGTAGACCACAAACACTTGGTTAGAGAATTGAATGCAGACGTAGCTTTCGCACATCGTTGTCGAATATCCGCTGCATAACTACCATCGTTCTTCAGCAAACAGCCCAAATAACAAATCGTCCACCAGTTCGATACGTTGTCCGTCCACACAAACTCCAGTTGAAGGCCTCTGAGAGACCCACATCTGCTTGCATTTGTCGGGACGAAGACGAAGTCCATAGGCTGCGGCATACTTCGAAACGAGGTTCACAATCCTTTGCAGTTTTGCGTTGTTTTCAGCGAATAACACAATGTCGTCGGCGTACTCCAGGTCGACAAGGGAGCGTCCTGATGGTGTTAGGATCACATCCGCAGGAAACTGTTCTGCAACTCTACGCATGATGTCATCAACGGCGAAGTTGAAAGAAAAGGTCCTGCAACGGCTCCTTGCCTTACTCCTGTTTTCACCTCGAAAGCTGACGTAAATCCGACAGGTGTACGAACTGCTGCTGTTGTTCCTTTGTTCATGTCCTCGATTAACCGACCATACTTTTCCGGGACTCCATCTGCTCGCAGAGCATTGAGCAATCGATCACGATGAGGAGAGTCGAACGCGGCTTCAAAGTCCAAAAAAGCAAGCTGTAATGGCTTCGAAAACCGCTGCCACGATTCAATTACTCTTTCACGACGAACACTTGGTCGATGGTCGATCGTCCAGGTCGAAAACCGGCTTGCTCATCTCTGGTCGTTCCTTCACGATGTTTTGATAAGTCGCTCGAGAATGATACGTTCTAAAACCTTGTACATGACACGAAGTAGAGAGATTCCTCTGTAGTTCTTAGGATCCGTGACGGATAGCTTCTTGTGAAGAGGTACGATGATCGCATGTCTCCACGAATCAGGTATCCTTTCGCTCATCCATATGGCACGGATGGTGTTGGTCATTTCACGAATCCCAGACGGAGGAAGAGCTTTCAGCATTTCAGCAGTGATGTTGTCATCTCCACCTGCCTTTCCATTCTTCATTTTCCGGACACAATCCAAAACTTCAGACTCAGTCGGCGGTTCCTCACTGACATCGTAATGTGCTCTCTGAACATGCCAGGAGCTCAGGTCCTGATGGCGCTGGACGATTCAGTAGTGAACTGAAGTAATCCTTCCATATTGGCAGCGTCGCATCACCAACTGCAACTCCATTGGTAGTGTTCAAGACAGGAGAACATCTCTTCATCTTCCCGCTATACTGTCGCAGCAACGTGTAGGCTTTCTTCGGATTCTTCTCCTCCCAAGCCTTCTCCGAACTCCTTAGCTCTACACGTCCACTCTCGTTTGCGGTCACTTTGAAGCTGCCGACGCAACTTCCTCCTCAGAAACTTCTCCTCCACGAAGTTTCCTGCAGTTCGGAGAGCACATACTCTGTTGTAGGTAGATGTTGTTTCTTCTGAGACGTAGGCGAACTTCTTCTTAGGCTGTACAACCGGGAGTGCCTCTTTCGAAGCGTCCTGGATGCACTTGACAAAAAGAATCCGCGTCGCAAAGTTTCTTCTTAGTCCGTACTCCGATGTGAATAGAAACGCGTTGTCGGAAATTCCTTCTGCACTCTTCATCTCTGAGACTTGTCATGTCAATCCTCTGGAGAGGCTGAGCCTCGCTTCCTCTTATGAATCCTCGCAGTGAAGTTCAACAGAACAGGGACGGTGATCCGAATCGAATGCGACATCCACAGCTTTAGATCTTCGAATGTCCGATACTGGAATATTCCTCGTCAGGCATAGTCAAGCTGTAGTTTCAAAGTTGTCATCTTCAGCTTCCGCTGCTCTTCTGGAGATAGCCGGGTTGGTCCCTGCCACGTAAGCTGATGGCGGCGATGATTCCTCTTGAATGTCGATGCAATAATCAGACCACTGCGTTCACAAAGTCGACAAGGCGGTAGCCATTGTCCGATGTTTGCTCCACTGGGTAGAACCATTTACCGAGTACTTCGGATTCCTGATCAGAGTCCCATCTTCGCATTTGCGTCAATCCCACGACAACAGCATGTTGGCAAGGTATCCCCTGGCCAGCAACGTATTGAGTTCCTCATAAAACGCATCCTTCGAATTGTCTTCGGCGGTTTCAGTGGGCGCATGAGCACTCACTATCCACAGATTGAATCCTCTGTGATCCGCAGTCGTACGAATGCATTCCGACACGACGTTGAGCCGAACTCCTGACCATACCATTGAAATCCTTCCTTACAGCTATTGCACAGCCTCCCACTCTCCTATCGTCAGCGTTACCGCAGTAGATGGTGTACTCTCCGACGCTGATGACGGGTCTATCCTTGAGGCGGGTTTCCTGCAAAGCAGCAAACAGTGCATGGAAATAGCTCAGAAGAGTGGATAGCGCAGTTTTCGGATATCACTCGACAGCGATCGACAGTTCAGGGTGGCGAAATTGGCGGCAATGGCCAGACTCATGACTCTAGGTACGGATCCTGAGGTGTTATGGACCAGAGGCCTTAGTGTGCCGGACGGCGATACCTTTATGCAATGTGCGGGATACTTTCGCGATATAGTTGTGCACGCTATATCGCTCGAACGTTCCCTGTGTACACTCAAACGTCTGCTGGGTTCAGTAGAAGCAGGGGCACCAACGAGCAGGTACCAACAGACTTGTATACACACCCCCAATCATACTAATAATGATAAAAATATTGTGTTCACTGATTTTTGTTACTGTTATCAATATAATAATGTATTATTATTATTATTATTATTATTATTATTATTATTATTATTATTATTATTATTTTCATTATTATTATTATTATTATTATTATTATTATTATTATTATTATTATTAGTATTATTATTGATATTATTATAGGAGTAGCATTAACAATAAAATGTTAGTAGTAATGGTAAAATTAGTAGTGGTGTTGATAATGCTATGCCTGAAAGTTTTTTTCGGAACTACGTCACTGCTCCATGGCGATTAAAAACATTCATTTAATGCTACTCATCATTGCAAGCGAGCACTCAGTATTTCCTGACACCCCGCTACGCTCTAATAATTTTCAAGTTCACCCTTGATTCCTGAAAGACGATAAAATGCAATCAATTTATGTGCTCGACGGCACGGCGATTCTGCTGGTCACGGTAGACCTAGCTCGCGAAACCTGTGCACACAGTCGATTTCTTCCCACTCGGCAATGCAACTGGCCTCATGATCGAATACATAGATGGCATTTTCACATAGCAGAAAAGGTAGTCGACGAGATAGCGTAGTGGCATTGCTCCCCGTTCGGAGAGAAACACGGAGTGGATCGATCTCGTGTGTTAGCTAAGTTTTGAATGGGGAGCGAAACTCAGATCACCGTCTTCAGTCCATCATGTCACCCTCTGAAAACTGAAGTTGCACTCAAATGCCTGTTCGACATTCATGTTAAGTGGCAATTTCAAGAAGTTTACTACCACCCCTGATGTAGCACTTACTGAACTGCTCCTACAGTCGCTGTGTTACTTGCAACAATTTTCCTATACACAACAGCATGCCAAGATGTGGAGATTTTCACGCTTCCAACCAAGGTATGCACAAGGAATACGCTCCACGAAGGAAAATGCTTTGTCGAAGTAACGAACATGATCAAGTTGAACACTTTCAATCGAGAGGCGTGCATACGTTTAACAAGAAATGACACGACACTTCGGCAGTATCAAGTTCTCTTGAAAGGACTCAATTTGGAATGTGAAAAGAGACCATCTTATTCACAAGAAATATGAAACAAACCACTGTGGATGCTAAGAGGTGTGCTCACTCAGGCAGCTGTACTAGAAACAAATGCGAATACGTTAATGGAACATCGGTTATTACGGAACTAACTGAAGGAAACGCATACACAGGAACAACCAGGTACGTTGAAAGCTGTGGTGGTCCAGGTTGTGGTTGCTTCTATTTGAGCAGTGCATGCCTCTTCTACCGAATATTCCACGTCCCAAATGATGAAGAGGTTTATGAGATCTTCAGATGCCCTTCATGGAAAGAATCAGTAGAACTTGAAATCCAATCGGAGGATAAAGCAGAAAAACACACAGCGGAAACTGTATTCCTACAACCAACAATACCAATAACGAAGAAAGCTCTACGAATCAGTTTGAAAATCCGCGTCGCAAAGTTTCTTCTTAGTTCGTACTCCGATGTGAATAGAAACGCGTTGTCGGAAAGTCCTTCTGCACTCTTCATCTCTGAGACTTGGCATGTCAATCCTCTGGAGAGGCTGAGCCCCTCGCTTCCTCTTATGAATCCTCGCAGTGAAGTTCAACAGAACAGGACGGTGATCCGAATCGAATGCGACATCCCACACAGCTTTAGATCTTCGAATGTCCGATACTGGAATATTCCTCGTCAGGGCATAGTCAAGCTGTAGTTTCAAAGTTGTCATCTTCCGCTTCCGCTGCTCTTCTGGAGATAGCCGGGTTGGTCCCTGCCACGTAAGCTGATGGCGGCGATGATTCCTCTTGAATGTCGATGCAATAATCAGACCACTGCGTTCACAAAGTCGACAAGGCGGCAGCCATTGTCCGATGTTTGCTCCACTGGGTAGAACCATTTACCGAGTACTTCGGATTCCTGATCAAGTCCCATCTTCGCATTTGCGTCAATCCCCACGACAACAGCATGGTGGGAAGGGATTCTGGCCAGCAACGTATTGAGTTCCTCATGAAACGCATCCTTCGAATTGTGTTCGGCGGTTTCAGTGGGCGCATGAGCACTCACTATCCACAGATTGAATCCTCTGTGATCCCGCAGTCGTACGAATGCATTCCGACACGACGTTGAGCCAAACTCCTTGACCATACCATTGAAATCCTTCCTTACAGCTATTGCACAGCCCCCACTCTCCTATCGTCAGCGTTACCGCAGTAGGTGGTGTACTCTCCGACGCTGATGACGGGTCTATCCTTGAGGCGGGTTTCCTGCAAAGCAGCAAACGGTGCATGGAAATAGCTCAGAAGTCTGGATAGCGCAGTTTTTCGGATATCACTCGACAGCGATCGACAGTTCAGGGTGGCGAAATTGTGGCTTGTGGCCAAAGACTCCATGACTCCTTAGGTACGGATCCTGAGGTGTTATGGACCAGAGGCCTTAGTGTGCCGGACGGCGATACTTTCGCGATATAGTTGTGCACGCTATATCGCTCGAACGTTCCCTGTGTACACTCAAACGTCTGCTGGGTTCAGTAAAAGCAGGGGCACCAACGAGCAGGTACCAACAGACTTGTATACACACCCCCAATCATACTAATAATGATAAAAATATTGTGTTCACTGTTTTTTGTTACTGTTATCAATATAATAATGTATTATTATTATTAATACTATTATTATTATTATTATTATTATTATTATTTTCATTATTATTATTATTATTATTATTATTAATATTATTATTATTATTATTATTATTATTATTATTATTATTATTATTATTATTATTATTATTATTATTATTATTATTATTATTATTATTAGTATTATTATTGATATTATTATAGGAGTAGCATTAACAATAAATTGTTAGTAGTAATGGTAAAATTAGTAGTGGTGTTGATAATGCTATGCCTGAAAGTTTTTTTCGGAACTACGTCACTGCTCCATGGCGATTAAAAAACAATTCATTTAATGCTACTCATCATTGCAAGCGAGCACTCAGTATTTCCTGACACCCCCGCTACGCTCTAATAATTTTCAAGTTCACCCTTGATTCCTGAAAGACGATAAAATGCAATCAATTTATGTACTCGACGGCGATTCTGCTGGTCACAGTAGACCTAGCTCGCGAAACCTGTGCACACAGTCGATTTCTTCCACTCGGCAATGCAACTGGCCTCATGATCGAATACATAGATGGCATTTCACATAGCAGAAAAGGTAGTCGACGAGATAGCGTAGTGGCATTGCTCCCCGTTCGGAGAGAAACGCGGAGTGGATCGATCTCGTGCGTTAGCTAGGTTTTGAATGGGGAGCGAAACTCAGATCACCGTCTTCAGTCCATCATGTCACCCTCTGAAAACTGAAGTTGCACTCAAATGCCACTTCGACATTCATGTTAAGTGGCAATTTCAAGAAGTTTACTACCACCCCTGATGTGGAAGCACTATTAAGTGCTCCTACAGTCGCTGTGTTACTTGCAACAATTTTCCTATACACAACAGCATGCCAAGATGTGGAGATTTTCACGCTTCCAACCAAGGTATGCACAAGGAATACGCTCCACGAAGGAAAATGCTTTGTCGAAGTAACGAACATGATCAAGTTGAACACTTTCAATCGAGAGGCGTGCATACGTTTAACAAGAAATGACACGACACTTCGGCAGTATCAATTTCTCTGGAAAGGACTCAATTTGGAATGTGAAAAAGAGACCATCTTATTAACAAGAAATATGAAACAAACCACTGTGGATGCTAAGAGGTGTGCTCACTCAGGCAGCTGTACTAGAAACAAATGCGAATACGTTAATGGAACATCGGTTATTACGGAACTAACTGAAGGAAACGCATACACAGGAACAACCAGGTGCGTTGAAAGCTGTGGTGGTCCAGGTTGTGGTTGCTTCTATTTGAGCAGTGCATGCCTCTTCTACCGAATATTCCACGTCCCAAATGATGAAGAGGTTTATGAGATCTTCAGATGCCCTTCATGGAAAGAATCAGTAGAACTTGAAATCCAATCGGAGGATAAAGCAGAAAAACACACAGCGGAAACTGTATTCCTACAACCAACAATACCAATAACGAAGAAAGCTCTACGAATCAGTTTGACATCAGTAACTACTCAGCAAAAAAATTTCTACCAGATTTCCTGAAAATTCAAGTACTTTACTGCTCTTTTCTGGCGGAATTTCTCCCAAAAATATCGGTAATTTTCAAGTAATCTACCAGAATTCTCTAGTAATCTACAAGAATTTTCTCGATTTCTGCTGAAAAACTCCCGTAAACCACCAGAATTCTCCTGTATTACGGGTGAATTTTCGCCTGTAATCTGCTAGAAATTTCCCTTGATAATCCTCAATCTCAGGTCTGGAGATTACCACCAAAATTTTGTAGATTACCAGAGAAATTTGGCAAAAAAGGGAGAAATTTTGGCAAAATTCTCTGGTATTTTGCTAGATTCTCAGACGTTCGCTGTTGTCTACAGGACGTCGATCCGCCCAGAACGAGTCACCGCTGGCGAACAGGCAGGGGTCTCTACGCGGGGTCGTCCCAGTGTGCTGTTGAGCAGGGGGCGACGGGCTGTTAAACAGCCCATCGACCGGCAATCCCGGCGAGTGCCTTAAATCGACGCAGACCGAGTTGTTGTCCACAGGACGTCAATTCGGTATGTCTACGGCTGCGCAGGTCGATGGGCTGTTCTACAGAACATTCGCGGGAGAGGCGGTGGCAGCGTCCATCAATCGATGTATCACGAAGATCGTGCCGTCCAAGCTCTCATTTTTGGTTATATGAGATTTGCAATTCGTTTTGATTTTTGATGATGATGTAGACTTCTATGATAATTCTACTCTTTTTTTAATTATAAGAGATCTGTGATTCGTTTTTTAATAACGTCTTACCGTGGAAGGGGTGTTGGTGGCATCCCGAGAGATGCACCTCGCGGCGTTCCCCGTGATGGACCCGGAGGTTTCCGTGGTTTACGGAGCTTTCAGCAACTGCCTTCGTAGGCAGATTTTAATTTTTTCCATCCCTTTATGTAAGTCATTTGCGTCATTTTTAGTTGTTTGTCAGGAATCTCTAATCACTCGGGGTTGTTCATTTACCCTGATTCCCATCCATGTTGTCAATACTCGAGGAAAGGTAAATGTAGCGAGATGAAAAAATTGTAGATTTAAAAAAATAAGCGTAGTTAGCCGATATCACCTTTTCTGGTTAACAAGGGAAGCCGTTTTAGCGTAGTCCGGGATCAGCGAAGTGGAGTACCTTGCGAGCTCAAAAATGTGCGTGCCGAACGCGTGTCGAATATGTATCCAACTCGAGTGACCACTCCCATTGAAAAAGTGTATTGTAGGGACACGTGCTCCAAAAAGCAGATCTAAGAAAACCGTACACCTTTAGCCGTTTTCAATATTTCTCATTAAATTACCTACTGTTAGCTTCGCCTAAACTGTGCATGCAATTATAAGACGATTTGAACACGTATAGAATCAACGGGAACACAGGAGAACAGAATGGAAAGAGAGAGAGAAACAAAGAAAAACACCAAAAAAGCAAGGTAGTACGAGCACCGCAGCAAAAGAATTTGAATTCACGCGTGAAGCTAAATGCGTTCTCGGCCGCTACACACCATGCGTTTTCCCTCACGTCTGGAATTGTTGGCGCGCGGTCAGTCCTAAATCGTGGCGATTCCTGCGCGCTTTACAGAGTTGCGAGCGGTCCGAACGGTTTGTGATGGCGGCCGCAAAGCGCGCAAAGATGGTCGGAACGCTCGCAACTTTCTATGATCGTTCCGACCGCGAGCGTTGCGCGCGTTCGGTCCTAAAACGTTTTTTGCGCGCGATCGGAACGGTTCCTGCGCGCGGTCGGTACCAAGGGGAAAAACTTGCGCGCGGTCAGTCCTAACATTTGTACGAGAAGTCTGCACATAGCTCGGAGAATGCGCTTTCCCCCAAACTTTGCTTTGGGGGCTGTTTCGGGCCCTGAGCACGATTATGAGGTCTGTTTCCGGATTTTCATAAAACTAATGCGCTTTTTCGAGGGTACAATAGGTACAAAAATCGGAGAAAAAACTGCTGTAACGTTTTCCAGGGTGACTCTAGGCAGCTGCAAAGGGCATATTTGGACTCTACGTCCGAAACTGGCTCTAGAAAAGTCCATTTCATTTGGAATGGTTTGTAACTTATAGTAGTTCATTTGGAAGCAGTAGAGTGTTGTCCGCATAAGGACATCATTACTAAAATAATGTAACGTCGGTATAGATACTAATGAGACCTTGCGTTTACTCTCGAAGGTTGGCGCAAACTCGGTGTCATATGCTATTACGTAGGTGCACCGAGTTTGCGCCAACCTCCAAAGAGGAACGAAAAAGTCTCATCAGGATCCAAGCCAATGTTAGTTTTTCTCTAGGAAATTTGATTGAGAGGGTCCAATTTCTCTGTTGCGCTTAGATTAGAACTGCAATAAGGAAAATCAGGCCTCATCATCAAGTTTCGAAAGAAGGCATAGCGCCGTTTAAAGGCAGCATACAAGCTCACAAACGTGGTCGAGATAACAGCATAAATTGGACCGCATTGCCCCTACCATGTCGTCAAATACGTTTGAAGCGCCAAAAACCATCCAGGATGACAATATTACTTGGCAAGTTTTGAGCAATCTTGCCTTCCACGCCAGTGTTTTCCCACCCATTCGAGTACGAGAATGAGAAAAGAAACTTGAGAAAACATGTGATAAGTTAGAGTGATAGCATTACCAAATGGGAATGCACGAGAGAAACAACTTTATTCACCTGAAAATATCATGTATCTTCACCTATGTAATCCTCCATTTCAAAAAGTCAGCCGAAGTAGAGCGGCATTCTCAAAAATGGACGAGAGTTAATCGGTATGCAGACATGTTACATTTAAGCAAGTCAAGCTATTTCTCTCGTGCGCTCCCATGAGATAGTGCTATCACTCTATCTTATCACATGTTTTCTCAAGTTTCATTTTTAATTCTCGTACTCTAACGGGTGGGAAATACAGACGTGGAAGGCAAGATTGCGCAAACATTGTCACATATTGTCATCCTGGATGGTTTTTGGCGTTTCAAACGTCGTAGACGACATAGTAGGAGCCGTGCGGTCCTATTTATGCTGTTATCTACACCATGTTTGTGAGTGTGAATGCTGCCCTTAAGGGGTGACGTCAAAAAGCGGTTGATACTTCACTGGGATGGTAATATCAGGTCTACAGGATGTTGATAGGATGTAAACGCGGAATCGGGGATGGAGACCCTCCTCCGATGGGATGTCTACAGCAAAAGCGTTCCCGCGGATAGGTTGTCTACGGCACCAAGGAGGGGGGCGACGGGCAGTTCTCGAGGGGCGATCCATGCCCCTTTTGGATGTCTACAGGGAGCATTGCGTGAAGTGACATCTCATTCGTGTCCTGTGAACAACAGCGAACGTCTGAGTTTCTAACGTAATTTGCTAGAATTCTCCAGTAATCCTCTGAAACTCTCCAGTGTTCCACTAGAACTCTCCGGTATTCTTCTAAATGCCGTTTTTTCTCCATTTTCGCCATGCTCTTAAGATCTGATAGCATTTGCAAGGCTCGTGACCAGTATAACGCAAAATTTTCCAAATTTCGGCATGATCAATGAAGCTCGAGTTGGGCGGTATTGCAATGAAGCTCAAGCCATCGAGCTTCATTGCAATGTAGCCCATCTCGAGCTCAATTGTTCATGCCCAAATTTATAAAACTTCGTGTTATACAGGGCCCGGAACTTCAAAATGCTATCAGACCGCGAGGGGATGGCGAAAATGCAGAAATCACGACTTACGCAAGAAAGCTCCAGTTGAGCTCGAGTCCTGGTTATTCCCCAAAATTGGCGAATTCCCTCGTAACAAAGCTGCACAATACTGGCACATTCTGAGGAGCCAATTTCAGTCAGCTTGTTCAAGCTCGACTCATTTTTCACCGTGCACATTGTGTTCTCTCATCATGTTGTACGGCGAAAAAAATTCGAATTCGAACCTATTGGTACTTTGCTGGTCTTATTCTCTAAAACATACTGGTATTTCACTCGTTCTCCTCAAATTTCACTCGCTTAACTTATTTTGTTCCACACTCGTGTTCGACTCCTACTTTAGTACATCTCTGATGTTACAGATCATGGCAAAGAACGTTATGAACATTTTTGTTATCAAATACGTGAACTATTAGACAGAAAGCAACGGTTCAATCAGTACACAGAATAACTAGCACACAAATAATAGAAAGTGTCAACGAAAAGAGCAAAAAAAAACACCCGCATTATGCACTGTGCACTATACTTCGACCAAATCGAATGATTCGAAAAATCATTCGATTGAAAAAGTCGACTGCTAGTTATTCGAAAAGTCGAATGTCCGAAAAGTTAAAGATCCCGAATTATACGAAAAGTCGAATATTCTAAAAAAATCTGACAATGTAAAAGCATACTATACACCTATACCAATAACTGATTCTTGTGATCAGCAAATAAACGGGAGCGATTTTATAATCTCAGTGCATTTATCAGCTTCTAGTACTGCTAACTAGTCTCTTCTAATCGTAACGATATATTGTGTATAAATACCAGGTTGTCCAATAATTCTTGTCCGAAAATTTCACCATTTTTAATTTTTTTCAACTTTATTGAAAAACAAGTCTAATCAACAATATAATCACCACAGTTATCCACAACAGTGGACTCCGGGGGCTGCAACTCCAAGAAGTCCGCGATGTCGGATTGGAGGTTGTCGTAGTTGGTGAATTTTCTTCCGGCCAAATGGTGCTTCAGCGGGCGGAACAAGTGGTAGTCGAAGGGGGCGAGGTCCGGGGAATACGGCGGATGGGCAACCGTCTCCCAGCCGAGCGTCGCCAACTTCTGCTGGGTCTCCTTCGCTACGTGGGGGCGCGCGTTGTCGTGCAGCAGGTGGACCGAGGCCAGTCGGGGACGCTTTTCTCAGATGGCGGCGGCTAGTTTCTCGAGCTGATCGTTGTAGATGGAGGCGGTGACCGTCCTGCCTTGCGGGAGCAGCTCGAAGTACAGCATGCCCTTGGTGTCCCACCAGCAGCAGAGCATGATCTTCAGCGGGTACAGGTCGGCTTTCGGCGTCGTCGGCGGCTCTTGTCCGCGCGGGATCCAGACGGCACGGCGGGCGACGTTGTAGTAGAGGACCCAGCTCTCATCCCCAGTGACCAGGTCCTCGAGAAACTCCTTGCGATGCGGACGAAGGAGGAGGGACTGGCAGACGGCCACGCGGCTCTGCTTGTTGGCGTCCGTCAGACGGTGGGGGACCCAACGGGCCAGAACTTTGTGGTAGCCGAGTAAGTTGAGTCGATTGTGGATGGTGGACTTGCTGCAGACGAGCGTCGTCGCCAGTTCACGGGTGGTGGCTCCCGGCTTCTCCTTGATACAGCGACGGACTTCGTCATCATCCACCGTAGAAGGCCTCCCGCTGTGCTCCCTGTCCCCGAGGCTGGAGTCGCCGCTCTCGAAACGATTGAACCAGCCGCTGACTGTGCGTTGGGACACTGCATCCTCCTTGCACGCTCTGCAGATGTTGGCGACCGCGGTGCCCGTGTCGTTGCCCATCAGCCACTCGTAGTACACGAACGTACGAGTTCGACCTTGGTCCATTTTAGCTTGTACTGGTAGCTAGACGCGGCGACTGCGCCTTATATACCCCTAGCGTAGAACTTTGGAGAACCTTCTAGAAGGTTCTTACACATGCCTGATATTATAACACTTCTAAGGAAAATTATAGAATTTTGAAAATTTTCGGACATGAATTATTGGACGGCCTGGTACATAAGAGAATAGGCACAGCCATGCAAAGTAGTTACAGTGGCACTCCGGTGACACCGTTTTCGACGTCCACACAGAGTTTAGCGTGAAGGCACAGTTACCATTTATCCCCGCGCTCCTGGAAACTTCACAGTAGTAGGAGCAAGTATGAGAAAAAATTGGTGTCAAAGCTTTGATTTCAGTGTATCACAATTATGGCGATAACTTGGGCATTCTACTTTCATCAAAAAAAGCACTTTCTTTCCCTTGATTGAGCAGTCATTAGTCTAAATTGCCTAAGGCACTGGTGATGACTCTTTAGGAGACTGAGGCAGCCAGAGCAGCGGGAAACACTGCTGGGGCAAGATTGTTTAGATGTTCTACTGCCCTCGCACTGCGAAGGTCAATGGTACCGACTGCCCTGCCCCTGCCCCAACCCGGCGCGTTGATGCATGCGGCGTCAGGCTACAGCCATACCAAGGCATCACCAACAAAAGTAGTGCGTAAAGTGTCCTCCGAATTTCGTGCCAAGCTAGTTCTCAGGCTCTCGTGGGACGTCGCATGTTTCTCCAGACATGTACAGAAAAGCGTTTAAGGCATCGAAGAGAGCAGAACCTAAGCCTTTTATTCGTACTGTTGCTTTCCATCCAAGTAATTCCATGCCAGCTTCGAAAACAAAAGCGGCTACGAGCACGTTTTGTTTCCCTGATTCTTGCTAATTTCTAGAAAGCAAAAAAGTTCAAGAACAGCTAAAAAATAGAATTTTCTAACGTTCCTGAATTAGATGAAACGCCAAGTTTACAGCCTTGCATTAGACGATTGCTAGTCAAGCGAATAGTATTAGATTCAGATTTTCCAGCATTCTGTTAGACACTCATCATTTGGGTGTTCCAGTCACACAAGTGGCACAAAGAGAACGTTACAAGTCAGAACCTTATTTTCTAGAAGATGCATTTTTCCATCAACTAAAAACGAATGATGAGGGAATGCACGAATGCTGGAAAGTCAGCAGTTGTAGCGCAATATGTGTACTCGCGCGTCAAAGCGCACGTATTGTGTGCTACTACACCAGCACACAACACGTGCGGCACGCTTACTACGCCATTATGGCACGCTAACTACGCCATGTGCAATTCGTGGCAATAAAAAATATGGGTGAACTCACTTCGAATTTTTTTCCGGAGATGACAGTCTATGCATTCGCATGTTTCGGTGAGTAGCTTGCGGCCCCTGGAAATAAGCACTGTTAGGGTGATGAACGTTTACGAAAAAACTGGAGAGAAAACACACATTTGAGATGAAAAGTAACAGCGAATTGCCAAACACAAGCAGGGAGGAGAACCCCGGGCTGTCGGCTGCTGGTTGAAATGACCAACCAAGCAGCGATCACGTCGAAGTGATAATTGATTATATCACTCACCGTCCGCAATTTACCTGGTCTGACATATTTCCTCCAGAAGGGTGGTGAAGATACGACGCCTAATGAACTTTTTGAGTAACGGCTTTTTCTAGAATCCGTTCAACGACGGACGACTATCACTACAAATTGGAAACAGTCAGAAAAGTCTCCATAGATCAAAGGTCATGAATATACCGCCCGTTAGAGAGATTGGAATTCAATCAAACACTTAGAATAATAACATTCAAAGTCAAAAGTGTCCGTAACAACTCTTATTTAGCCTTCGCGGAGACGTGAGCATACGATTCGACAGATTGCAGAGGAAATCGATGCCATGTCATTTAGTGAAGTTAGAAACGTGAAAGCAATATGTCAAAAAGCGAAATGGAAGAAACGACATGAAAAACGGCGATCACGAGAAAAAAATACTCTCTATTCTAAAACAGATTCACTGCTTGTCTCCATCTCGGGCATGAGGGCACAATGGTCACTGAAGATGACAAAATATCAATAAAATCATGGTAACATTGAAGTGAATGAGTAAAGAGCAGCTGCATTGCTGTATGATTAGACTTCTGCCACGCACGGTCGCGTTGGAGCGCACCTCTTAATAGATCGCGATGTTTGTTGCTGTCAGGCCTTTTAGCTGTCGTTTATACTCTGGACTCCAAGCGGCGCGTCAGAGTGCGTTTCAGTGCCAAAAAAGGCTTGAAGCGATAAGCGCGCGTAAAGCAAGGAAGATGGAACTTTTTTGCTTCAGTATTCCAATAATCCGAATGAACCGTCTTGGAACACTTGACGCAGCGCGCAGGAGCGGTTCGCACTCCAACACATCCTTCGTGGTGTTTTGGAGACCAAAGCTTCTTGACGAAACCGCACACCAGAAGGCGGCGATCGCATCCACTGCTTGTGCTCTGCTCGGAGTATTGTCCGAGAATGATCTTGGAAGTCTCCAAAAAGCTCGAGACTTACGAGAGGTCAGCATCGAGCATTACAGCAAATATGACGTCACTAAAAAACTTCATTTAATAAAAAACTATAACTAACAATGCGTTTTCAAAATGCGACGCTCGATTGCATTACGAAAGTCGAACTTGAGTACAAAACAACTGGTGTGACGCGCGCTGCGTGTTGCACCGAGCCATACCACTGCAGCATTATTCGGTTAGTAATACATAAGGAGCCGAAACATGTGTTGCGCCGCGTCCGAAAAATGGTACGGCGCTGCTCATCCTAACTCACTGCTGCAGCATTCGCCAACTATGCATGCAGCGGTAAGCGTGCATAGCATGTAGTGCAGCGCACAGCGTCCCCTCGCCGCGCGCGTTGTCCGCGAGTGATGGAAATGCTCTGCAAATACTACCTACGCAGAGACAGCAAAGGAGCATCTGTTGAACGCGCGGTGCTGCGCGACTAGGTTATTTCAACGGGTTCCCGTCGATGTCGCTCCGCGCGCCGACTTTTACCTAAGTCAGCACATTGTGCAGAGCACCGTCCTAACTCTAAAAAGGATCTACGCGTATCGCACATTTACCACGCGTACGGCGTACCATCTACGAAATTTACCACAAGCCCAGCGACTTTCTCGTATGCACCTTTACTAATTTCTATGTGGCATTTCAATCAATCTTGCCTATAACCGACACCTGAGCACCATTATAAGCGTGCACCCTACCCCATCGGCAACGTTCACGTACCATTCATTATCACTTTTTGCTCCGCTCCTTCCAGTTGACGAAATCCGCTCATTGTCCTGACTGCAAGATCCCTTTTCATTTGTTTTGCGAATTCGCGTAAGCTTTGCCTAACTTCTTTCTTATTACTCTCCATCCGCTATTCTGTATGCCCTGTCCTCATTTCTCGTTACTTTCAATGACTGCTGAGTTAACGTTACACTCCATTTCACAAGCGTTTGCTTGGTCTATGTGCAAGCCAGATCCCACTTACTCACTGGCGTTTTTCGCTCACAATTCTTAGAAAATTTTGAAATTTACCAAAAATCGGGAAAAATTTGGCAGATTACTTCTTGTACGGAAAATTTTGTAGAGAAATTCTGTGGTAAACGTCTGAAATTTTAGTGAATGTTTGATAGACCAATGAAAGATTCATAGAATTCTTCTAGTAAAGCTGTGGTAATACGGCAAAAAAAACTTGATTTCCGGGAGGTTTCTGGTAAACCCCTTGTAAACCTCTAGCAGTGCCCGGACCTGAGATACTGCCCATTGCGACGCAAGAATTTGGGAGTCTCAAACTATTTTCTGCGTTCCATAGAAATGCACCAACGCTCAGTGTTTTTCCGCCCAAACTTCGAAAAAGGTTTATTTAGGGCTCTTGAGAAAAATCTCAGGCTGTTTTTCGCTAATAGGAGGTATAGTGGTTATTCCAGGGTTAATTCTTCAATCGCGGATTACGCAATTGCCAAAACTGTGTCCAGGCTCGTGGTTCGATCCTTAGATATATCAATATATAAATC